>JBANSL010000018.1:13031919-14231919 GCA_037127255.1 Persicaria tinctoria | reverse complement strand
ACGACGAAGGCCTAAAATTTTGCCTTTAACTCGATATTAATTGGAGTAATTTGGTCCTTTGATGGGATGCATCAACTGTTGAATTGCCCGGCCGTGTAGGGTTGACATTGCTTGCTTCTTAGTTGTACATACCCTTTCCATGGAGGGCAGAAGAGACGCGCCACGTTCCTAATTTGCTAACTTTAGGTTTGTTTAGACTTGTCCTCTTTTTTGGCTTGCCGCCTGTCCAGATCGAATCAGACTTCTCTAATATCGAATTCTTACTTTATAAAAAAAGAATAAGAGGAAGACGCACCACATGGACCTAGCTGATTCATTAAGCTAGCCATCTTCGGTTCACATACATTTTCATTGAAGTCTCATAACTCCTTTGGCGATTGGTTCATATCCCTTATTACTAGCAGATGCAGATGTACAATCATGAATTACTATATCACTTGATCGATTAAACTCTATTTATAGTAGCCCTGGATGAAGTTCGTATTGTCACCTATCTTGAGAATTTTATATCTTTTATATACGAGATTGTTGTTTTTTAGCCGAGAAAAATATATTGGAAAGAAAATCACCGGATAAAACTTAAGACTATGGAATAAGGACTGGATTAATGAGTTGTTCGTGTCTTTCCAAGTTACGTCGGTCTCTAAGTTGTCCTTGTTATCTTATTTGAACGAAATTGTTTTTTTTTCCTTTGTACGTCTCTAATCTTAGGTCAAGCTCGGCTAACTTAGCTGTTTTTTTTTAGTGAGCAATAGGTCAGGAGTTCGAATCTCCCTCCCCTGTATTGCAATGGCCTAAATGCTTAGCTATATACAAACAAAAAAAAAAACTATAATTGGTGTGCACTCAAAATTAAATAAAAAAGGAATCTGTGCTGATGGATCGAATAAGCTCAACCCAAACTTGCAAGTAATTGTGATCCGAGGTTTCAAATATTGTGCATTACGTGAGCTGTTGCATGATACTCCGTATATTGATAAGAGATTCCATCCTCCGATTCCAATTAGCTGGCCGGATGATGTCATTAACTATATTTTATCCTAATTAAATTAGGTTTCAATTTCATTATCTACGTGACATTCTATGGTTGATTTTAAGGGAAAAAACTCCAAAAAAGAAATTAATACAATATACTATTGACATAATTTATGAGAAGTAATTAAACAAAAGTCACAATCTACCTCTACAAATTTTAATTAATAAATAAATATATAAATCAAACTAACTACTATGCATTTCATAGCCACACTTATCAAAAATATTACGTAGTAATAGATAAATATTTGATAGTTGTTATTTTATTTTTATCTAGATTATTTATTAGTAAAAAATATTTATATATAGATTAATTATTATTATTAAAATATATCTGCCCATAAATTAATTTAATTACTCACCCATTAATTAAAACTTGTCATTTTAGAAATCTAAGCACTTATTAGGAAAATAAACAAAAAATACACTTATACTCCTAATTATTATTCTATTTTTTTACTTTCTAAAATACTACAACTAATAACTATCTAATTATTATAAGGACAAATTCGTAAAGTGGATAACAAAATACCTAGAATGTCAAGTTTTTCTTAACAAGATTTATATTCTAAAACAACAAATTTTAATTAGTGGAGGGAGTATGTTGTAATTGATATTTAAAAAAGGGAAAATGGCAGAAAACCACCCCTTAAATATGGCTTTTTGCAGAAAACCACCCTTAAAAATTGAAATTGCAGAAAACCACCCCTGCAACCCATTTTGTCTATAAATCGCCACCCACAACTGTTTTTTCTGTTAGCTTGCCATTAAAAACGGTGAAAAGTCATTTTTACCCCTCCTTTTCAATGTTATTTTAATGAGAAAAAAATGTATGAATTGAAATAAATTAATAAAATTTATTTATCCATCCCTTTTAATGTTATTTTAATATAATGACATACTTTTTCTCTTATAAAACGGGATAGATAAATATGTTTTATTAATTTATTTCAATTTATACATTTTTTCTAATTAAAATAACATTAAAAGGGAGGGGTAAAAATGACTTTTCACCATTTTTTACGGCAATCTAACGGAAAAAAAAAATTATGGGTGGCAATTTACAAGCAAAATAGGTTTAAGGGGTGGTTTTCTGCAATTTCAATTTTAAGGGGTGGTTTTCTGCAAATGGTCATATATAAGGGGTGGTTTTCTGCCATTTTCCCTTTAAAAAAAACATCAATGCCCCCAAAGATCGGTCCAAAGAGGGAGGAACCGGGTTCAAGAATTCTCAATATCGGAGCTCCGAATCCTCATTAGGTTGCCCGGCAGAGAAGGCCCATTAACCCAATAAACGAGCCCAAGAGGCATATGTACAACAAAGCGTACAATGGAAGCCGCACCTTCAGTGCAGTTAGCCGGCCTCAACAGTTGACCTTGAACCCCCAAAAGGCCAAAACAATTTTCCAGCCAAACTCTCTCTCTCTCTCTCTCGTTCAAAAGCTATAGTTGTTCTATCTGTCGCGCGCGCGCGAAGATAGACAGAGACGGAGACTGCCGCCACGCCACAGCGGAAGAGTTTCACAATGGACGATTCGCAACCTGATGCGACGAAGATCTTCAGCGTCCGAATTGTTTCCATTGATTATTACATGACTTCGCCGATCCCAGACTTCGACATTTCGTACAGTAGATTTCAAGGTACTTTCGTTTCATCTCCATTTCTCTTCCCGCTGTTGTCGACTGAATTTCTAGGGTTTCGGTAGGGTTGATTTTACTGTTGCAGAGTACAAGCGGGTAGGAAACAGTTGCAATTTCATCGAGTGATTTTTATTTCATCGTCGGGGATGATTTTTAGGGTTTCTGTTGGTTTGAGTTCCGTGTCGGAGGATTGCAGGTGGAAAGGTTAATGAGGTGCCGGTGATAAGAGTGTATGGTTCTACGCCAGGTGGTCAGAAGTCCTGTGTTCATGTCCATGGAGTAAGCTTTGCTACTCTGAATGTTGACTTTTACGAAGTTTGATCTCTGCTTTGTTTATTGTAAATTGTTTCCTCTCCTACTCACTGAGATCTTCTGCTTTTTTCATGTAGGCTCTGCCTTATTTATATATTCCAGTTTCAGAAATACCGATTAAAGGGAGCGTAGAAGGTAATTCTTAGAAAATGGTCCAGTTTTCATTTTAGTTTATCCAGTTTTGCATGTTTTATGTCAAAGAGCAAATCCCTAATTATCTTGAGAGTTTGTCTCTAACTTGCCAATTTTCTCTCAATGCATGAGTTTTGACGCAGGCGATGCTTACAAAAATACTGTATGTCTTGCCATTGAGAAGGCCTTGAAGGTATAGATGGAATAATGTCAGTAATTCAGATTCACTAGTATTGTGTACTGGCATGTCTACTAACTGCATATGTGATGGGAATGTTTGAAGCTTAAGGGAAGTGCTGCTTCGAAACGGCAATATGTGCATGGTTGTGACCTGGTCCGTGCTACGAGACTATATGGATACCATTCACAGGAAGAGCTGTTCCTAAAAATATACCTGTATCCTCTTCTAGATTTTGCATGTTTCATTCTACCCATTAATGTGGATCTTTGTGCTGATTGGATTTCTTGTAGTTATTTTTGACCAAGGCCTTGTAGTTATTTTTGCTGGATCTTAGTCTTTAAGGTTAAGATTGTACATCACTTGTGTCTATGCTTGTTTCGTGACGACTGTGATTTCATTCAGCTAATTGTGTAATTAGTTTCTTTGGTAGTAGATCCTTAATGTATGCTCTTGATTTTGCCATTCCTTGACAACATACAAAGATACTATCCCCAGGACGTGACCCGTGCTGCCAATCTTCTTCTAGTATATGCTCACAATGATATTTGTCTTCTTGTTTTTCCCCATTTTAATATTTCACTATCATGTTTGATCCACTGGGCACTGGCTATATGTTTTATTCTCTGTGAACGAATGTATTACTCCAATTTTTCAGGGAGGTGCTGTATTAGAGAAAAGTCTGCAACCCCATGAATCCCATATTCCATTTCTTCTTCAGTTTCTGGTATGTTCTCTTGTCTATAAGGTTCATTCTTACATGCTTGGGATGCTAAAGTTGATCTTTTTAGCTATATGCTTGTTTATGGTCTATATAGGAATTTTACTAAAGAAAACTCAATTGAGGATCTTTGCAGATTCTTTTTATTTGGGAAAAAAATGTACGGAAGGTTGGCTTTTTAAAACTTAAAACTGAGCTCTGTTGGCCTCATGGGGGGTTATGATATACGATCTCATATTTATAATCTCTTTCTGCATCTGTAATCAAGTACCTATAATGAAACAAATTTGTGCTGATTAATTTTAGCATTAGTAATTTGTTTTGTCATTTTATTCATGATTACCATTTGGATTTTGCTGCTTTTAGAAATCTTCCTTGTCCTATTAATTACTGAAGCCTCAGAGTGTATTACCTTATCACTAGGGCATTTGAGCCAACCATTATATAATAAATTTCTTTCATTTTCCTGTATGGATTGAATTAGTTGTTTCACTATACGTGCAATCTGTTTTCTGAATTATCTTTATAAATGTAAACTTTTAGGTTGATTTTAACTTGTACGGCATGGGCCATATGCATCTTGCTAGGATGAAATTCCGCCTTCCAGTGCCAGTTAGTCTCTCTTCCAGCAATGCTCTCACAGTCAGCCCTAACTGTATTACTGCAACTTCTGATTCTCAGGTTTAATCTTGATATTTTTTATTATCATATTTGGATATTTATTTATCTCTTGTATCACTTTTATTTTCATACCACTTGTTTCATTTCTAGTCATTATGATGCTGAGGCTTTTTTGTATATTTAATTAGGGAGTTTCAAGCAGCACTGCTATGTCTACTTCACAAATTTGGGGAGAGTCAAACATTCCAGATGGGTGGATTTGGCCATATTCTAGTGACTATGGTGCTTCATCAGATCAGGGTGCTTCTAGGGTGAAGCGGCAGAGTATATGTGAACTTGAGGCTGATACTTTAGTTGATGGTATTTTATGTGTCCAGTTTCAGACATCTTGAATTTTGCTAAGTAATCTCATAGTTCAATAATCAAGTATCTGGTGATTTTGCAGACATAGTCAACCACCAATTCCAAATGTACACATCCTTTTCACAGGCGGAATCAGATGTGAAAATGGTTCAGTCACTTGTACCAATTTGGCAGGTTTGCTTGTTCACCATCACTTCAAAGCATTAGCTTGTTATTTTTGATACATTATACTGCTTTGCTGAATTTTATTTCTAATTTTCATTTGTCTGTCTTAGGAAGAATATGAAAGGAGTAGTATACACGAGGGAGGGATACAACCTGATCCTGGCAAACCACACCCTGGTATTGTTTTGAAGACCTTGTCTGATGGGCTTGATTATGAGCAGAAGCTCCTGGAGTTGTGCAAAAGGCTAGAAGAAGCACTGTCCCCTTTCATTGAAAAGGACGGGAGAAATATTTTGAAAGTTGGCAATGAAAATATTGATGAACACGCACTGAAGTCGTGTCCCTTAGTGGAAGACCCAACATTTCAAAAGAGTGTTGATGGTGTCGGCAATGCATCCTTGTATTCATCTGATGGGAGACCTAAAATCAAAGCTGAAGAATTGGAGACAGAGGTATTTTGAACTCTTAGCTGAAAAATTGCAACTTTAAAGTATAGCGGGACTAAGATGTAGAGCTTACCATTTTGGTAGTTTATAAGATGCAATCATCTGATCTGATTGTGGATGAAGAGAAACTACTATGATGTTTTCATTGATTGTCATTCTACGGAACAGAATAGAGCATGAAAGATGTATAATTCTTTTCATTATTCATGTGGTATGGTGTAGTGACAATTTCTAACTTATTTCACTTGCTATTATTAGTGTTTAGTGATTTTCTTTGATGTTGTTTTTAAATGTTTTCATGCACCAAGGTTGTGGAGGGAGAGGACCTGGCTCTTCTTAAGTGGCTTGCCTCTTCTCAGGCCACAGAAGATGCAAATTCTGATGATGAACTGATCCAGGAGGCTATCTTAAGCCCTTTGCTTCCAGCAGCAACAATCAATAAAGTCATAGAGAAAGCAAATAGTAATTACGAGGATGAATCCCAGAAAGAATGCCAGGACATACTTGATTCAGTTGATAATATTATTGATTTTGAAGGCCTGAAACTACAAGCTCCTTCTACGGACAGTGAAAATTCATCTCAAAGATTACCACATCCAAAGGTACCCCACGTTGATGGAGCTGGAGATGAAATGCATTCAGCTTCTGCTGCTAATTCTTCCGATGAAGAAATGGGTGTAGAATTGACAAGATCCCATGGACACTTATTGCAGGATGTTGCTTCGGTTTCAAAGAGCAAGCGGAAAAGATCTCTATGGGCTCCCTTGCCTTTTACTGTTGCTCAAAGTAAAAATGTAGATGTTAGTTTTCAGCCTGTTGATGTTAGTGCAAAACACAGAAGCTCCTTTGGTTTTGCAAATACTGAGATTAAGACAAGTTTGCCAGCGGTTTATGAGAAAATTAGTTCTGATCCTGTAAGTGACAGTGCACATATTGGCTTGTCAGAGCAGGCAGACTCAAAAGTTTTAATTGGGTGCTCAGTGCGTGATTTGATGCGGAAGAAGCGGTCGTTTCGATTTGAGCAGTCTGAATGTGCAGGTAGTGGGTCAAAAGCTGCTTATGGGGACGAGGAACAAGCTTTCATTCCTAAGAAGTTGGATTTCAACCCTTCACAATCAGAAGATAAAGTCTTGCAGCCTGTTGAGTCTTCTAATCCCAGTCATTTTGAATTTCAACTGCAAAGTAATTGTTCTCAGCCTGAGAGTAGATTTCATGCCACAACAGTTTCATTGGGTTTATGTGGTGGAGAGCGTGATGCTCATTCTGGTTTTAGTCGTTCTATGTTTAAAGAGCAGCTTGATGTTCCCATGACTGAAAGCTCATTTCATCCAAGCACTTTGAAAGATGGTGTTACTGAGAACATTAATCACGAGTGCTCGTGCCCAGTGATTTCTGAGCACAAGGAAAGGGCTGGATCTGTGACTTCTGTGCAATCAGATGGTTTCTGTGGAAGTAAGAAGGCAATACAAGCTTCCATGACATCAGTATTTTCATCTGGAAACATGGAAGTCAAAAAACAGTCGGACTATATAAGCATGAGCTTCCATAAGAAACCCCCTACTGCTGATCACATGAATTTGCCATCAGAAAATGCATTGTTGCCTGTCATCTCAGAATATTGTTCTCTTCAGGCTGATGGATATAATAGATCAGGTATGTTGTTTTTAAGTTCATTTAATCTTTATTATTACGTGTTCAGTTAGTAATAGCAGGCTTATTCATGCAGCATTGGTTGTTTGTGTTGTTGCAACTCTTTGTGCTTGCTTAATTAATCTAGAATTGAGAGGGCAAATAATATGTAATCATTTTGAGGGGGAGGGCAACCTGATGTATGATCAATGTATTGGTCTAAAGAGAAGTCAATGTAACATGACTTTTTGTGTACTTATTATCAGATCCAGCTTTTAAGTGTAACCTGCTTTCAGATGACTAGAGATACATAACCATAGTAGGTGTGTTTTGTTAACAGGTATAGGGGTGGCTGTATATTTACAGGAATAAAAACTGTTAAGATGTTGTGTATTGCTAGTTTGGCTGTAAGACTCAATGACAACCTTAACCATAAGGAAAATTGAAAATCTGATGATTCTTTTGCATTAGTTTTGAATGATAAGTTGATTTTAGAGTTCTTATCACTTCGAAAAGTTTGTTTTGCTGACATAATCTCTATGCAGCGGTTGATGTGGGCAGTAGCCTGGATGGATTTCTTCCTTTCTTTACTGAAGGTTGTCAAGAGAAGGTTGAAATCACAAAAATCTCTTCCGAAAGTGAGAAGCCGTCTCTGGAGCTGCCCATGGGCGTGCCAGTCCATTACCAAAATGATGGCTCTTACTTATACCTATTGACGCCCGCATTTTCAGCACCAACTGTAGATTCTGTTTGCAGTTGGCTGTCGAGTGTAAATACTGGTATTTCTTTTTGCAGTTGTGAAATGATTTTATTGTCTATTTCTCCTTTCCTCTTGGTGTATGACTGTATGTTACTTGTCAACATTAAACTAAATGTTACAATCAGGCTTCCTTGAGGTAGATGATTTCAGGTGGACTGTGGTTTCATCTTCCAGATGTAATGTCATTTGCTAATAAGCTTCTCCCTATATCTTTATTTTCTCTAACTGGATTGGTTATGATTTGGAACCTTTCTAACAGATTCAGAAGACTCCTCAGTGCATCACGATGGGAAATATTTGCCTGGGTCTGATGTTGCATCTCCTTTGAAGGCTGCTATTGATAGCTCTAATCCAGGAAATGATAATAACTCTGGTGCTCAAGAACATCCAGTGCAAAGTGATATTCCAATGGCTCTTAAGGATGAAAGAAGTCTTTTTCAAGAAAATGACGGGAGGAAATTTTCTCAAGATAACTCTCAAATTTCAGGCATGAGTGCTAGATCAAAGTCTACCCAACTGAGTCAAATAGGATTCCGTGACCCTGCAAATCTTGGTGGCGGCCAACAATTAACTCTATTTAGTATAGAGGTAAGCTTGTTGCTGTTCTTGTAGGTAAAGCTCATAGCTATTCAGGGGTGATAAAAATAAATTAACATTGTCTTTGAAACTTATGATGTACTAGATGTTTTGTTACATTGTCTGGTGAATTTGCCTTGGTAATGTTTTATATTTAATTAAATAGGAGTTCCATAATGTCTCAGATATATCTTCTTTGGTATTGCTTTATGGGGCTTTTCTTTGTTTTTATATATACATCTTTTTTGAATCTTTGGGTGTGTTTGGTAATATGATTATGCAGTCTACATTGCAAGGCTAGATATCAAAATATTATAACCTTATCAGTTATCTTTTGAACTCTTATCAACCACCTTTTTAGATTTTATGAGCTCCATTCACATTACGAGAATGTCTCACCCTAGCAAATGCAGTATATCTATTATGTGTGTGAACATATGAGTTTGTTTTAAATGGAATTTACACTGGATGGCAGGTCCAAGCGGAATCTAGGGGAGATCTTCGACCTCATCCTCAGTTTGATGCCATAAATATAATAAGTATTGCAATCCAGGATGATAGCAGTTCCAAGTTTGAAGCTCACCTGCTTCTGCGTGATGTAAATAAATCTTATGGGAGGTAATAAAATTGCACTTTGTTTTGTAATAATCAACTTTCTGGCAGTTTCTGTTTATTCTCTTTGTTAGCTAATGTCAACTTGTCAAGTGGTTAAAGTCTTTTGTGTCTGTATCACTGTATAGACTAAAGATCTTCACATCACAATCTTAAGGTAGAGTTCACATAATCAGGGTTACAAATACCTCCAAATATTTTGCAGAGGTCTTGATGGAATCTCTGGAATTGAGGTGAAGACCTTCTCTGAAGAACGGGACTTGCTGAAATACTTTGTGAAAATCACTCGTTTATTTGATCCAGATATTTTGATAGGATGGGATGTCCAGGGAAGTTCCCTGGGGTTTCTGGCAGAAAGGGCTTTACATTTAAAGGTTAACTTACTTGACAAGATATCTCGCACACCACTAGGTAGGACAATGGCTGATGGAGATTCAGAAGTTCTAGAAGAGGGACATGAGAATGTAGTGCCTTCCGATTCTGTGATTCCTGATGCTGAAGTACTTGAGGATGCAATAATTGAAGATGAATGGGGTCGAACCCATGCTAGTGGTGTACATGTTGGTGGTAGGATTGTCCTAAATGTTTGGAGGCTCATGCGTGGTGAAGTTAAGTTGAATATGTACACAGCTGAAGCTGTAGCTGAAGCTGTTTTGAGAAGAAAAGTTCCTTGTATTCATTGGACAGTGTTGAATAAATGGTTTTCAAGTGGTCCAGGAAGAGCAAGATTTCGTTGTGTTGATTATATGGGAGAGAGAGCAAAACTGAACCTTGAAGTCCTTAATCAGCTTGATATGGTATGTGGCTCCCTTTTTCCTATTCTTGTTACTATTGGATTTCAATCATTTTACCATATCAGACGTGTTCACGATAGTCATCCTGTACTCACGTATATTGCACTGAAAATTGGATTCTTAATGCATTCTGTGAAAAGGGAATGGTGTTCATTTATAGATTTTGACATTAAACACATCTCTCAACTCTGACTATAAGGAAGGATCAAGTGTTTTATTCATCTCGTTACCATCAAATATCTGGTATATGGTTGTGGGCCTGTGGCCATTGTGGACTATACAACAATTATTCATCCCTTTTCTATTCTTTCTTATTTGACACTTCTGTAGATAAATCGGACGTCGGAGCTTGCTCGCGTGTTTGGAATTGACTTTTTCTCTGTTCTTTCTCGTGGCTCTCAATATCGTGTTGAATCCATGCTTTTAAGGTTGGCACATATGCAGAATTATATAGCAATCTCTCCAGGTTACCAACAGGTTCTTAATGTTCTTTTCTATAGTCTTCTATGTTTGGATTTTTATTCAATTTTCCTACCTCTGTGATTGTTTATATTTTCTGTGATAGTTAAGTCACTCAAAAACAAGTCAACCTGAATACCTGATAAACATGAAAGTTACTTCATTGGATCTTTTTTTTTCTTCTACAGCATACTTTGATGTTTTGTGATAAATTGTTAACTACTGACCCGTGTAATTAACCTGTAAGTAGTTATCAGTGTTTGCAACTGTTGACTGGATTTTATATTGTTTACCAGGTTGCTTCTCAGCCAGCCATGGAGTGTCTTCCGCTTGTAATGGAGCCAGAATCTGGTTTCTATGCAGATCCAGTGGTTGTGTTGGATTTTCAATCACTTTATCCATCAATGATAATTGCATACAATCTCTGTTTTTGTACATGTCTTGGAAAAGTTGTCCCTCCAAAGCTAGACACCCTCGGAGTTAGCAAGTACTCACCAGATTTGCATACTATAAAAGATTTGAATGAAGACATACTAGTTACACCTAATGGTGTAATGTATGTACCTTCTAAGGTAATTTATTATGCCATTTGTCTGAGACTGCAGCTGGAAGAGTAATAGTTTTTCTAGTAAGAAATGAAAGATTGAGCTCATAATTGTGTTTTAAGCAGCAAAATATGTTCTAGTTGTTTTCCTTTTCATGGTACTATTGGCTATTTGCATTGATGGCTATATGTTCTTTCATGATTGAGCTCATAATTGTGTTTTAAGCAGCAAAATATGTCCTAGTTGTTTTCCTTTTCATGGTACTATTGGCTATTTGCATTGATGGCTATATGTTCTTTCATGATTTATGAATGCATAACTTAGATTTTGGTAATGTTTGTTGGTAGATTCGGAAAGGTGTACTACCTCGTCTGTTGGATGAGATTCTATCAACCAGAATTATGATTAAGAAAGCAATGAAGAAGTTTCTTCCTTCACAGAAAATCCTTCAAAGGGTGAGATGACCTTGGCGATAAACCTCTCTTTTCTTTTCAACCCAAATTTCTAAAACCTGATCAAATACATTTTTGGTATTCTTTTGATAGCTGTGTAATTGGAGGTAGAATTTATTCAGATATGTTAAATCGAAAGACCAGAATTTTTTTTAGCGTTGCAGTATTTAACCATTAGAATTGGTGCTTTGGATTGAATAATTATGTCACCAGTTTCACAACTCTGGGTTTAATTGAAGAAAGAACTCGCAAATGGAACTAATATTCTTTTTAAACTTTGATAGCAAAAGAAGATCTTCATCCTTTCTTTTCTTGTGTAATATGCTAATGAAGATAATATTTTTTCTTGGTGATAGCGATTTAAAGAATCTTAAAAGTAAAAATAAGTGTTGCATTCTTTAATGTGCTTCATTCTCTCATTGTTCTGATTCCATTTCATTTTTATTTATTTTTTGATTCAGATATATAATGCAAGACAACTTGCCCTAAAATTGATAGCTAATGTCACATATGGCTACACAGCTGCTGGGTTCAGTGGTCGCATGCCCTGTGCAGAGCTAGCAGATACCATTGTTCAATGTGGTCGTAGAACTCTGGAAACAGCTATTTCATTTGTCAACGCACACGATAAGTGGAATGCTAAAGTCATTTATGGTGATACAGATAGGTGTGGTTTTGGATTAATTATATATTATCCTTTTCATGAGTATGACATTTTGGATGCGTATAGATGGTGTGATTTCATATGGCATTAATAGTATACAAATTTGCCTGCATTATTTTCATGTGGCCATTCTAAACTTGGTGTTGTGTCGGTTGACAAAGGATTTAATAAGCGGAGTACACATGCAGCTGGAACTATGAATGCTAGTTGGCACACTGAAAAATTTAAGTTGCTGATATCATAAACTGACCTTTGCTGAGAACATTTTGTCATAGGCCCTCCTGCCCTTGGGGTTCTAAGGGAGCGAGGGAGGTCACTCTTTTTCTTCTTTGCAACTGGGTAGACAAATATGTTGATATAAACACGGCATTGAACCTTGTCAAGGGGTTACCTTCTCACGAGCATTTCTAAATTTGCAGTCTTTCCTGTTAGACTCTCAAGCATTCACTTTCTTATATTGTCCCTTATTTGATCACATGGGCTTTTCTGTTTGCAGCATGTTTGTCCTCTTTAAAGGTCGCTCTTGGAGGGAAGCATTTGCAATTGGGCAAGAGATAGCAGCAGCAATCACAGCAATGAATCCAGATCCAGTCACATTGAAGATGGAGAAGGTCTATCAACCATGCTTTCTCCTCACCAAGAAACGCTATGTTGGATATAGCTATGAGAGCCTCAACCAAGTAGAACCCATATTTGATGCCAAAGGTATAGAGACAATAAGGAGAGACACGTGTGGTGCAGTTGCTAAGATGATGGAGAAGTCCTTGCGAACATACTTTGAGCACCAGGATATCTCCAAGGTAATTTTCCCATCTTTATTATTTGTAAAATTTAACACTGCATCACCAAAAGCAACCTACTTTCTAAACTTATGGGTATAAACACATGTTTTTTTAAAATGAATAGAGAGTAATACAAACTTATTGTTTATAATCTTGTTAGTGAGAGTTGTACATTGGACATATCATACATTGATTTTACCTTTTAATAAAAGGTAAAATGGTTGCCGGTGGTGAATTGTAAACAAAACACGGATAAAGGTTGGATATATGTTACTTTTGAAGTAAACAGCGGTTTGGTGTAAACTGACCTAAATTAAAGGGTGATTGTGCAGTTTACCCTAATAGATTGTATCCGTTGTATTGTCTTTTTCTTTTTTTGGCGTTTAAGAAATGATATAATCTTTGATTTGTATAAAACAGAAATTGAGTATAAGAAATAAAATGCTCTATCAGATCATCAAACATGGAATGAGGTAGCTCTTATGTTTGGTTTATTCAGATTCCATCACGTGTGCTGAGCTTGAGTAAAGTATTTTTTGATCTCACTTTCAGCTAGCGAGGTTGGAATTTTCTCAGAAAATGTGTTTTAGAATCTAACGTCATACCTCTTGGTTTTGATCAGGTAAAAGAATATGTACATCGCCAATGGTCACGGATTCTCTCAGGGCGGATATCCATTCAAGATTTTGTTTTTGCCAAGGAGGTTCGCCTGGGAACCTACAGAGCTTCATCTCTTCCTCCAGCAGCTATCGTGGCAACGAAAGCAATGAGAATTGATCCCAGGGCAGAACCTCGCTACGCTGAGCGCACCCCTTATGTTGTGATTCACGGAGAGCCTGGGGCACGGTTAGTTGACTTGGTTGTCCACCCACAGGAACTATTAGCTATAGATTCTCCTTACCGACTAAATGATCTGTACTACATCAAGAAACAGATCATACCGGCCTTGCAACGTGCTTTTGGGCTATTAGGGGCTGATTTGAACAGGTGGTTTTCTGAGATGCCTCGCCCCATGAGAGATGCTTCCAGTAAATTCTCGGGTGCTCAGAACTCGCACCGCACCAGAATTGAGTATTACTACTACTCCAAACATTGCGTCCTTTGCGGAGAGCTTATGCAAGCAGGAAGCCAGTTTTGTGCAGGTTGCTTGCGGAAGGAGGATGCTTCTGCTGCGGCTTTGATTGGGCGAACCTCAAAACTAGAGAGAGACATGCACCACCTTGCTACTGTAAGTATCTCTCTTTCTCAATGCTATAGTACTATAGTAGTTCACCTCGATGATCTAATCATAAATCCTCCCGGTCCCCTATTGGATGGGAGGATATCGTCCATTACATATCATAAATCTCAACCACTCACTGAGAAGTTGGGTCTTTTCTGAAATTGAAATAAGCATGTATGTGACCCATGTCATTCTTTGTAGATATGTACCACCTTGCTACTGTAAGTATCTCTCTTTCTTAATGCTATAGTAGTTCACTCCAATGATCTATTCATAAATCCGATCTCCTAGGATGGGAGGATATCGTACATTACATTGCCTATTTGGTGCCTTTTCTCGCAAGAAGAGATGGATGAAAGTCACAATCTCATTTTTTTCTCTCGAGGCTCTAAAATTATTAGGTTGAGAGGGAGGGATTTTATTAGTCACGCTTCAGTTCCTTTCAATGCTTCATTCCTTCTCATGTCGAAATCTCAACCACTTATTGAGAAGTTGGGTCTTTTGTGAACTTGAAATAAGCTTGTATGTGACCCGTGTCATTCTTTGTAGATATGCCGACATTGTGGAGGCGGAGACTGGCTCGTAGATAGTGGCGTGAAGTGCACCTCTCTTGCGTGCTCGGTGTACTATGATAGGCGGAAAGTTCAGAAGGAACTCCAGGCTCTTTCTTCTGTTGCTTGTGATGCAAAGCTTTATCCCAAGTGCATGGTGGAATGGTTTTAGTTCAATCCTTTTCGCTTCCCATGCAAAATATTGTAAAGTTATGATATCGCATTGCATTTTGTTGGGTGCAGACGTGCAGTTCGTCAGATTTGTATAAATACAAGCACATATTGTATGCCATTGTAACATTAGAACAATTTGGTTGTTACCGAGTTACTCCCACTGTATGGTATCACATTTTGTTGGTTGCAGTTTGTGAGTTTTGTATAAATATAAGCACATTTTTGTATACCATAGTAATATTAGAACAGTTTAGATGTTACCTAGTTGCTCCCACTGTATATTCATGTGCAATTTACCATAATACAGAAGACTGAAGACCTTTGTGAACACTTAAGAAAAAATACAAGAGATTACCTTTGTCACTGTATCGCTATAAATAAGAACACAAAGAAGCAAAGATAAACTCAATGACCACATAATAATGGAAATGACGGCATTGCTTGATTGAACCAAGAGAGAACATTCAGCTGATGATAAATCATTCACACATTCAAAAATAGGTTTTTTTCGTACCTTGAAAGAACGAAACAAAACCAAGTGTCACCCTAGCAAGACATCAAACAAACATCATCTGTCACGTTCAATGAGGAAACGAAACTCTAGCACGTAGAATAAAAAAAAGTGCCTACTTATCAAACATTATTACTTTCCAACAAACCCAAGACCACATACCTTGCTTTATTAACTGTTCTTGATGAAGGTTGCCAACTGATCCCAATTCGTCTGTCTTGTGAAACAGAGTAATTAAATGACTCTTTTTGTTTGAATGAGGAAGAGAAACCCAACAGTAGAAGCACGTGTTGTCAGGAAACCGTATATGGCTCCAATCCTGGAATGGCTACCACTTGTGCTTGCGTAGCTGGATCCGAACATCATTCACCTTTGAGGGGGGTCCAAAGTGCGGACATTTGCACTTGCAATGCCATCAATCCGGTCTTTTGTGATCTCCACGAAATGACCCAGCATTTCATGAAACTGCCTCAGTCCTGACAATGGAAGTATGATGGAAGAGCGATCTGAACCTGCCACCTGCATTTTTCCGAGATGATATAGAAGACTTGATATGAATTGTAATGGTAACTTCTGGGGCATCATGATTCACGACAAGTCATTTAAGTATAGAAATAGAATACTGAATACATACCTCAGATATTTTTAAGAAATGTCCTCTGTTGTTGCTTCCAAGATCAAGAAAGAATCTCTTTTGATCAACTCTGATCACTTTCGAAACACCCATGTTATGCCCATCCTCATCAGGCAGAGACAGTTCAGCTGACCTATCCACATTCAGTTCAGTGGTTGGGGCCGATTGAGTGCTATGCCCAGATATGAAGCCAGCCCCTACATCATCTGAAAGGCCAACTATGTGTTCTGTAGATTCAGAAGTTTGCTGTTACAAGGGGTGGAAAAACAACCAAGCAAAGAGAAATAAACAAGAAGATTAGCAGTGAAAGTTGAGATTCCTAAAAAACAGAAGTGAGCTTTGCAATTATCATGGCAAAAGGACTGTTAACCTCATCAGAAGAATGGAAAATGATAGAGGGTTTATACCATGGAAAAGGGATTACTAACCTGATTAGAATTTACAAAAAGCATTAGTGCTTCATTGATCTCAGCCAAGATGTTACGAAATGCTGCCCAACCTTCATCTCCGGTGCTTCCTGCAGGAACAATAATTGTACTTCGGTTTCTGCTCATGGAAGCTTCAGATACCTACATGCAGAACCCAAATCATTTTCAGACCTCAGAAAGTTGCCGTCAAATCCCTTTCCAAGTCCCTAAATCCTACCCACTCCCTCTTCCATTCCATGGCCATGAAATGGTTGAACAATCTTTTTCCCTACATAACAATGTTTCTTCACAGAACTTATGAACCCAAAGATGACAGCCAGATCATGATGAACAGGAAGCGTAATTGGTCAACTTATTAATTTAAACCGGTGCTCGAATTTGTATCCTTTAAAAGCACATTGATAACCCAAAATTACACGTAAATGGGCAAACAATATTAATTTTTACATTTTTCTCGTTTTCAGCCAAATGGAGCAGCTGTACCATAAACCTAATGGTAAGCAGCAGCTAATCCATGTACATATGTGAAAATGATTGGGACAGGACAGGGACATTTCAGTATAAAGGACAAAATAATCTTCATAGAAAGACCAATACTGAAACAAGTGATAATGTCAAGAACAAATCCCTTGGAAGTTAGGAAGGGGAAGATGTTATTATGAGCTGAAATTAATTAAAAAGAGGGCAACTGCTTTTTTATGTGACAAATTTCCCAATCAAATTGTTTGTAAATAGCATAAGAACATCCAATACTGCAGTAATCATGGATGCATAGATTCAAGCTTCACTCTATCCTCCATTTGTTTACTTTTCTCTAAAAGTAAATCCAATGTGCTTTGAGTAGATTCAAGATTTACTCAACCCTCCATTTGTTTACTTTTCTCTAAAAGCAGATCCAATTTTCTTACGGTAGATTCAAGCTTTACTGTATCCTCCATTTGTTTACTTTTCTCTAAAAGGAAATCGAATTTTCTTTTAGTTGTAAACTAGAAAAATTCAAATCAACTGCAAGAACAACCCAACGGATACAGTCAAACAACTGTACAAGAAAGAAGCAAAGCTCATTTTTCCATACTCATAGAGGTGAAAAGCCAACGAATCCATCAGAGATGTACCTTCAAAAAGCGCCCCCTCCGGTTCTCGCCGACGTCGAAGTAGAATACCTAGAAAATACACTTGAAAAGAGAGGAGTAAAAACGAAAAATCCTCGACAGCAGAGACCGAGAGTATAAAGAGAAACGAAACTCGAACTCTCGAAGCACCTTGTTTTGGAGCTGCAATTCCTTGCTGAAAATCTCCTGATCATCGGCGTTGACGTAGTAATTGAAGAGATCCAAGAACCAATTGACGCCATCAGAAGGAACGATAATGGTGGACCGCGTAGCCGACGTCTTCTCGGAGATCTTCAGATAGCGTCCTCTAGGATTCTCCTTGAGATCGAAGTAGAACAGCTTGTGCTCCACCTGCAGTGTCTTGCAGAGCAGCTCGACGTCGTTGCCGCCACCTGAATTCCCCTCCATATCTCCTTTTCCCCGCCGGAAACCACTCCAAATCCAATCTACGAACACCGAATCACTAATGAGCAGCAATCAACGAACGAAATCACATCGAAATCATCTGGATCCCGATTGAGCTGGTAACAGAGATCCGATCTGCACCAGAACTGCAAGCGCAATTGACAACCGAAATTCGGGGAGTAGAAGACGATAACGACGAAGGAGAAGGAGAAGGGAAGGGAAGAGATAAAGAGAGCGATGAAGAAGATGAAGATTAGGGTTTGGGGTAGAGGCTCATCCTTATCGGTTGGGAATTTGGGGCAGCTTTGAATTTTAAGAGTAAGTAGAGCCACTGTTGAGACCCACCGAATCTAAACCAGAATCTACGCTTTTAACGCCCGCCTTTTATATCACATTTCTCGAGGTAAATTATGAGATGGATCGAAATTAAATAAAGAAAGATTCCCTAATAAAATACTGTACTACAGTACTGGAGTAGAATAGATCATTAGATCCTACAGTATAATCTAATAAAAGAAAAGTTAAATTAATTAAAATTTAAAATATAATTTCAAATTAGGACTCTTGTAATGGGAAAACAGTAGTTATATACTCCATATTTTTTAAACAAAATTACTATAATAATAACTAATAATAATAAATACTCCATCCGTTAAAAAAAAATGGTATTTTAGTCATTTCCACAAGTTTTAATAAAATACAAATCATTTTTTCATTTAATTTTTTTAATTTTTATTATTTTTAAATACTCACATGTATTTTAAAATTTAATCAATCACAATCTTTTAAAAAGACAACACCACACCAATCAATACAAATCATTACAATCTCCTATATAGAAAACATAAAAGACATCTATTTTAAAACAAAAACTATCGTATAAATTAAAATCCATCTATTTTGAAACGGATGTAGTATATTTTTATATCTTTATTTATTATTTAAATGTTTTACTACCTCCATTTGAAATACAAATCCTTTCATAAAAAGCTAAAAAAAAAATATAGTAAAACATAAATTCAATACCACTTCTTTTTTTATCTTAGTCCAGTTCGATCGACTCAGTCGCTCTAAATCTAGATCGAGTACTGTGTGACCCATTTAAGAAGTTGACCCTTCCACTCACAAGTGACTCCATGTTTCCAAGGAGATTCGAACTTCGAACCTTTTGGCATGGAGAGTAGGGGAGTAGCCCACAACCAACTTGTGATTGGTATAAATTCAATACCACTTATGCTATATCGGATTAATATATCTTTCTTTTGTATAATGTCAAACCTACTCTCTCTATTTAGGGTAATGACTATGATGTTTAGAGTTGACATGTTTAAATTTAATGTAAATGGGAGACTTTGATAAAATAGATTAGGAAGGTGGGTGCTCCTCTTGTTTCTGACCCTTTCACCATAAAATGTCTCCAAATTTCAACCTCAAAGGGCAAAATCTCATTGTCTACATAAAATGTTACCTATCATCTCTAAATTTTGTTCGTTCGGGTTTGATTGTGTCGTAACTCTATAATTCCGTATGCATCAGCTAGATCCCCGGCCTATTTGGCCATGCCAATCTCTCTGATTGAGATTCATTGGCTGCATTAAGAAATCAACCAAATCAAAATCTCTAATTTTGTTACATTTTTTTTGAAATTGTAGTTTGTCTTGTCATGTCCTTATTTTAGGATTGCCCTGATATACCAAATTTTGCCTATCTTTGTGGTTGATAAATTTATCAATGGATCTGCATCAATGAAGGCACTCCCTTCAACATCATATATAACCTACATTTCCCCCCTTCCTAACAATCATCTTCCTCCATTGTCTTCTTCTATCTTTTGATTGTGGCTATGGTGGTGGGGTTCTGCCTGATCTGCAAGCATTTGGTCTAGGTTTGAAGCCCCACGCCCGCCCCCCCATCTTCCCTCGGAGAAACCGAAACCAAAAGGGAATAATACATATCATCCAACGAGCTGTTCTTTCTAGGAATTTCTCCTCGGATAATCTCCGAGTTCATTTTGATTTGGTTGCAGACAGATAGAAGCTAAAGGCAGGAAACAAAAATGGAGGAAGGTGTGGGAGTGGGATCAAGGTTTTACTGTCATGTATGTATGCAAGTGGTGAATCCTATCAGAGAAGTTGAGCTCAAGTGTCCCTTCTGTCAGAGTGGATTCATTGAAGAAATGCATCCGAATCCCTCAAGGAGAAGGCCTGATGAATCTGATGCAGCGCCTGATCGCGCCTTGTCCCTTTGGGCGCCTATACTGCTTGGCGCGATGGGTAATCCGCTGACACGAAGAGCTGGTCGACGTTTAGTTAATGATCATAGTATCGCTAGAGGTAACGAAAACCGGGAGAGCCCTAGGGAAGGCGAGAGCGAGCTCGATAGGGAGCTTAACTCTATCAGGAGGAGTTCTGCTGCTTTCCTGCAGCTGCTCCAAGGGATCAATGCCGGTATCTCTGCTGAATCCGAAGGCTCGGAGAGTGGTAGGGAGCGGGAGAGGGTGCAAGAGCGAGAGCGAGAGCGTGTCGTGTTGATCAACCCTTTCAGTCCAGGAATGGTTGTTCAAGGCCCCGGAAACCCTAGCCAGGTTCCGAACTTGGGACAGAGCCCATTCGGGGCGTTTGGCGATTACTTCATCGGTCATGCTTTAGACATGTTGCTGCAGCATTTGGCGGAGAACGATCCCAACAGGCACGGGACCTTGCCTGCGAAGAAGGAGGCAGTTGAGGCACTCAAGACAGTCCAAGTCGACGATGATCTTCAATGCCCGGTGTGCTTGGACGAGTTTGAAGCAGCTGCTGAAGCCAAGGAAATGCCCTGCGGCCACAAATTCCATGGCGGATGCATAGTGCCGTGGCTTGAGCTTCACAGCTCGTGTCCTGTGTGTCGGTTTGAGTTGCCTGCTGACGAATCCAAGCGAGAGCCGGAAATGTCTAGGAGCAATAACAATATAAGTCTTGGCATTCCTCAAGGCAACGGTGATGCAAGAGAAATGCAAGAGCGAGGTGGAACCGAGCCTAGTATTGGCTTACCTTGGCCTCTGAACGCGCTGTTGTCGCCCTCTACACCTCGTGGAAACGCTGTGCTGTCCCAGTCGGCCACATCAACTTCATCCTCTGATACCACTTCTCAGACAGATGGAGACAACTAAGTAGATTGTCGAGCTCTAGTTGCGTCTGTCTGTCACTACTTCAACCATGAGCAAGCAGGTATGCATTATGAGAATCCACTGTCCAAAGTGTACAGTTTGAGATTCTTTGCTACCTTTTGTCACTTGAACCTTTTTTCAGTCACTAATGTAAAAGTATAAATACATTAAACTTTGTATGTGTTTGAAATATATATAGGTGGTTGCCACAAATTGATTTTGGTTTATGATCCACAGTTGTAATGTGAAATCCATCAAGTAATTGTATTTACAATGAACAGCTTGAACCAAATCTCTCTAGATACTTGAGAGATTTGGAACAACAGTTTCAAAGCATTACATTGAACATTCAAACACATCAAAACAGAGCAAGCTCATCACTCATCAGAGTTCAAATTTTGCAATATTCATTGTAAAGTAACAAACATATAACAAGTAATCCACTATAGTAAAATCATATATGAGGTATCCGAATGAATGCAGTGTTGTTATTTTGAGTCAAGACTAAAAAAACTCACCAAAAACTTGAGACCCAATCTCAAGCGACAATAGGCCGAAAAGTCATGCTTGCTTACTAGACAACCAAGATCTTGATCACAGATGCAGATCCGATACGATGAATAGCCACAACCGAATCTCCCTTCTTGCATAGCCCCTTGGCTTTTGCAAGATGGATGGCTTTCTCCAATGCTTCCTCAGTGGCCTCAGAGTGAGAGGCTTTAGCAGACCCTTCAGATAAAGCAGGAAGCAGACCACGGACAATAAGGCTATGCCTCGCAGGAGCTTCATCAGTACAAGACCATCCATCAAAATCAGCCTTGATTTCTGGAACTATGACAGACAGTATGGGAACAGATGGCCGGTACTTGGCAACCAGCTTTGCAGTGCTTCCACCTCTGGTTAACACCAGTATAAAAGCCGCCCTGATTGACTTAGCAGTCTGAACAGCTGATGATGCAAGGCTTTCCAAGGGGCTCAAGGGCTTTGGTGCATTTGACATGATCGTCTTGAATATGTCTCCATAGTCTAGAGCGTTCTCTGCCGCGATGCATATTTTAGCCATTGTCCTAACAGCCAGCTCGGGATAGGCTCCAGCAGCCGTCTCTCCACTAAGCATGACACAGTCGGTGCCATCAATAACAGCATTGGCTACATCAGTCGCCTCAGCACGAGTTGGCCTAGGTGATTTGATCATAGACTCCAACATCTGGGTTGCAGTCACCACAGGTTTTCCTTGGATGTTGCACTTGTAAATCATCGCCTTTTGCGCCAAGAATATCTTCTCGGTAGGAATCTCCATCCCAAGATCACCTCTAGCCACCATAAAGGCATCTGACATAGCAAGGATCTCATCGAAATTTGCTACGCCTTCTTGATTCTCAACCTGATAAAAACAGCATAAAAAACAAAGATCACATAAGTTGATTGTATTGTAACACATACAGTATCTTATACAGCAACCACCCCTGCAAGATTGAAATCAAATACCAGAAACCGCAACTAACCTTGGACATAAGTAGAATGTTCTTCGAGTGCTCGCCCAAAAGTTTGCGAGCCTCAGCAAGATCGGACCCTTTGCGAACAAAAGAAAGGGCAATCATGTCAATCTTATTAGGAATACCCCATTTCAAAATGTCCTCTATGTCTTTATCAGTCAATGTAGGGAGCTCCACTATCACTCCTGGGAGATTTACATTCTTCCGTTCACCAAGAACGGCGGAGTTCTCACATCTACACTTCACAAGACCCAATTCCTCATCACAGGCCAAAACAGTAAATGTGATTGTACCATCTGCACAGAGAATGACACTCCCAGGGTTTACATGCTGAGCCAGTTTCGCGTAACTCATGGTTATCATCTTTTCATCGCCTTTAAGACTGTAATCTGTAGAAATTATGATTTCTTGACCCTGATTAAGTTGGATTGGTTTGCTTTCCTTCAACATGCCGGTTCGGATTTCTGGACCCTGTGCACACAACAAAGAGCTTATTTTCCGGAGCGGCGGATACAAACAAAAAAACCTAGATCCTACTTTGCCGAATAGGAAATTTTGTTTTATTCTTCCGAAGAAAACAACAGAAATTGGGGATGAATTGACAATGACATGAGCGAAAATTATTCGTTTAGACTTTGAAATTCGGCGGCCGAGCAATTAACGGAGAATCAAACGACATTACTGGACTCGCAAACACAAGTCATGCTTAACCACATCAAATCCTTGTTGACTAGTTACGGAATCCATTAACGGACGCAAGCAATAAATTAAATCCGAAATCTCAAAAAAACGGTGTAGAGAGGGAGAGGAACCTTTGTATCAAGCATAACGGCGCACAGAGTGCGAGTATTGGCCATGGCTTGACGGAGATTGTCGAGAGTTTCCTGGTGGTAAGCGTGAGATCCATGGGAGAAGTTGAAGCGAGCGACGTTCATGCCGGCCATCAACAACTTCTCAATCATCTCAACGGAGCGTGAGGCAGGCCCTAGCGTGCACACGATCTTAGTCTTCGGTCTCATCTCTACCGACTCCATTGACGATCTTCGCCCGAATTTGAACGGTTAAACGAGCTTTGAGATTTCCAGAGAGGACGAAGATTTGCTTGGAGAAGACGAACAGAGAGAGAGGGGAGATATATGCTTTTGATATATTCGGTCGCGGAGGAATTTATATATTCGTTTTTTGAAGAGGCGCCTCAAGAGGGGTTTGCGTTTGGCTGCAAACTTGTTCTACATTTCCCTCTTCAAACTTTCCTTTTTTACAAAGGAAACCCTGAAAAATTATATTATTCTATATTGTTTCACAGAAATTACATAAAGGCCTCTTAATTAGTGAGGTCTACAATATACCATCCAAAATAATTACAAAAAATAAAATATTTATATTTATATTTCCTTGGTATGTTTTGGTTGTGTAAGAAGACATTGGATATTGGGAGAACCGTGCTATCAGTATATAGAATTTATTGGATCTTAAGACTGAATTATTCTTATATTCAGCTAATAGGAATGTGACTATTCAAAATGAATATAATAAAATGTTAGATGTGTTATATAAAGTCCTCTTTTAACACTCAAAAAAATTATTTTATTAGAGTTAAATTTGTTATTTGATATCTCGTTTTTTTTTTATTAAGGATTGTAAATTCATAATGAGTTGTAAGCTGGATTTGATGTTTTTACACGTAGTTTTATGCAAATATCCTAATTAGTGTAGTGTTTGTGTAATTTTTTTTTATTAGGAAAGAATTCGGCCGAGCAATCTCTACCCGGCAGCATCATTGCAGATACAATAACAACAACAACATTCTCAGTTTGTCCCGCCGAAGCAGGGTCTGGGGGGTCAAATTGTACAGACTCTTTCCCCGACGTCGTCGTCGAGAGAGTGTTTCCTAGTGGCCCAGACACCAACAAATATAAACTCATAGAAAAACAAAGGGACAAATGTAAGAAACGAATCTAAAAAAAGATGTTGACATGGTGTGCAAACGGGGCACATCGTCTTTGTCACTCAATTGAGGCTCAGTCTAACCCTCTTCAACGTGGATGGCTCTCCTCCAATGCGTTCTATCCATAACCATGCTATCAGTAAGGTTCAAAAGGGCACAATTTTGTCTTATCACCTCCCTCCAACTCTTCTTCGGTCTCCCTCTGCTCCGTCGTACTCTATCGATCTCCAAATTGTCACACCTACGAACTGGCGCGCTCGGTTCTCTTCTTTGCACATGACCAAATCAACGAAGCCTTGACTCCCGTAACTTATCTCGGATACTGCATACTCCCACTTTGTCGCGGATAACTTCGTTTCTGATCCTGTCTAGTCTAGTAAATCCACTCATCCATCTGATCATATCCTCATCTCTGCCATCATTAGTCTCTGCTCATGTGCCTTCATAGTTTCCCAACACTCTGCTCCATACAACATAGCAGGCCTAACTACCACTTTGTAGAATTTTCCCTTGAGCTTTGGGGGCACTTTCCTATCGCATAAGACCCCTGACGCAGCTCTCCACTTCTGCCATCCCCTTTGAATCTGATGTCTGATATCTATGTCCACACCACCGTCACTCTACATCACCGACCCTAAATACTTGAAGTTATCCTTTCTCGGGACAACATCCTCACCCAACATCATGTATTGCTCTACGTCTTCCTCTCCTCCCAATCTGAACTCCACATATTACGTCTTTGATCTACTCAGTCTGAAGCCCTTGCCTTCCAACGTCTCTCTCCACCTCTCTAAATTCCTGCTCACCCCAGCTCTCATCTCATCCACTAACACAATGTCATCCGCAAAGAGCATACACCATGGAACCTCCTCCTGGATAGGCCATGACACTACGTCCATGACCAAAGTGAAAAGGAAAGGACTAAGAGCCGAACCTTGATGAAGCCCTACCCTCACTGGGAAGTACTCAGTGTCCCGTACAAAGGTGGCAACACTAGTCAACGCACCTTCTTACATGTCTTTGATGATCTTGGACCTCTTGGTGTATGAGCCTGAAACACCCTTAGCTTGCAAACACTCCCAAATGAGCTCTCTTGGCACTTTGTCGTAAGCTTTCTCCAAATCGATAAAAGCCATGTGTAGATTTCTCTTTCTTTCCCTATATTTCTCCACCAAACGTCTCATTAAGTGTAAGGCCTCTGTAGTCGTTCGTCATAGCATAAAACCGAGCTGGTTCTCGGACACACAAACACCCATTCGAAACCTCAGCTCAATAACTCTCTCCCAAATCTTCATTGTGTGGCCAAGGAGTTTAATACCTCTGTAGTTCCCGCTTTGCTGCACATCCCCCTTGTTCTTGTATAAAGGAATTAACTTGCTCCGCCTCCATTCTTCTGGCATCTTTGCAGTTATGAGAATAATGTTGAAGAGTTGTGTAAGCCATTCTAGACCTCTCACCCCAATGCACTTCCACACTTCAACTGGGATCTCATCCGGACCCACTGCTCTCTTACTCCTCATTTTACTAACAACCCTCTTAACTTCCTCATATGAGACCCATCTACAGAAACTGGCATTGGTGGGGGCCTTGGGTAAGTAGTCAGACGAACTGAAGTCCTCATTGAGAAGATCGGCGAAATAGCTCTTCCATCTCTACAGAATCTGTAGCTCATCCACTAACATTGTACCCAACTCATCCTTGATACAACTTACTCTATCCAAGTCCCTACCCTTTCGTTCCCTAGCACGGGCTAGGGCGAGTAGGAGTCGTTCTCCACCCTTCTCGTCTAGAGCTTTATACATTATATCAAAAACCCTCTCCTTAGCCTTAGCAACTGACACCTTGGCTTTCTTCTTAGCCTCCTTGTATTCAGCCAAACGAACAACTCTCTCATCCTCATTGGAACAACTCGCTATAGCAGCTTATACGCTCTGCTTAGCCCTGGCACTTTATTGCACTTCTTCGTTCCACCAAACCTCGTTGCCTCTATGTCTCTTACTAACCTCACGGCCTCGCAACACACCCAGCACACTAGCAGCCCCTCGCCGAACGCACTCAGCCATACAACCCCACATCTCATCTGCACTTTCCTTAGCTTGCCAAGCTCCATTCATCTCAGCCTCCTCTAGGATTTTCTCCCTTAATAACGGTCCAGTTGAATCTGTAAGTCTCCACCATCTAATCCTGGACTTCTGTCTACGCATCTTTCTCTTTCGTATACCCTTGACCTCGAAAACAAGCACTAGTAAATGGTGTGGATGAGGTCTAAAAAACAAAAATCTCTAATCGGTGGGATTTGTGTAATTTGTCCTATTCTGATTAGAGGGAAAAAAAAATTAGCTCATTAGTAAAAATATATCGATTATTATTTATATACGTGATGAGAAAATATCAGCTTCTTTATTTTATTTCCAAAAAAATCATGTTATTAGGAGTAGTTTTCTAAAATAATACTAGTAGTATGTTGAATGCTGTTAATGTACGTAGACGTGGAATGTTGGAAATTGAACCAGGTTGAAACTTGAAACACGAGAAATAGAAAAACAAAGCTGCAAAGATATTTGACTGGTTGATAAAAAAAAAAAATTGTAGGGATAGTGGCATAGTGCGTATTAACCATTTCAGAATGGCTTATCAGAAAGGACTTCTGGATAGTATCCATAGGTCTTCGGTTCGAACCCCGGAATGACCGCTCTTTATTTACCCAGGAGAGCTTTAATGACGACCAAACAGTCACCCTCGTTTAGAAGGTTTTGAATTCCCAGTTGTATGGCCCTAGCCACACCCATGTGTAGCCCCAAGGTTTATGTGAAAACTGCATAGCTATTATTACAAGGACCAGATCCAAAAGAGACAACCGTCCCTTCGCTATCCCGGATTGCAAACCCGTAAGTTCCCTTTTGGTTTTGTCTAAAAGAACCGTCGAAATTAAGTTTGAAAAATCCCTCAGGTGGTTTTTCCCAGAATGAGTGTTGTTTATCCTTTGGCTTGTTCATATTTGCAATAGCTCGATGACAAGTCCACTTGTCTTTTGCCTGGTCTATATGGGAATCGTTCTCGTCGTCTAGGCGGCCACGCCAAGTTTGTCGTGCCGACATACAGAACAAAGCAATAGTTTGCGTAGAAGCAAACGGGTTCTGTTGAAAAATCATTTGATTTTGGAAGAACCAAATCCCCCACCAAGCAAAGGCGAAATTGGTGAAGACAATTTTGCCCACAAATTTATATATATGATTTAGAATGAGGCCAGGTTTGGATCCTACGTCAATTCCAGTGAAGTTTGGGGTTGTAATATTTAGATACGTATAACTAAACACTTCAAGTCTTATTATTGATTGTTTTTATTTTTAAATAAAGCCACTTCTATCCCGTAATCATGGATTGTTTTTAATAAAAAAACCACTTCTATCCCGTAATCGTTAAGTCTCCAAATACAATGTCAAACAAGAGCATAAATCAAATCCTCAAGCCCCGTTACCGATCTAGTTAATCTCTCATTTATATAGATTAGACATGACAGGCATAAAACTACAAAGGAATCATTTCATGTAATTAAAAATAATAATTAAAAAGATTTTTGTTCTGGATGGTACTTGACTTCGTCCGCAGTCGGACGAAGTCTACGTTCTTTCTGATGTATGTTATGACGGTGTAACATCTGCCGGCATGGCCAAGATTCAGATATATTTAATCTCGAATCCTTATTTAATTAAAAAAAAACATTATCTAAACCAGTGGCGGATCTAATGTTCAAAAGGTAGGTGAGCAAAAATACTCATGATAATTAAAGACAATTTTACAAGTCAAAATATTCAATTAAGGAAACTATACTCCAAACCGGTAACAACTCGTTTGAGATTTTTATAACTCTTAATTTATTAAACTAATCCTGAAAACAAAAAATTATAAATGCATTTCACAATAGTCGAAAGAACAACATGTGGAAAGAAAGTGCAACGTACAACTCTTCACTGAACTATCATGTGTTTTGTTCATCTTTTGGTTTGGTTAAAAATAAATTGAGATTATGATTATTTTTGCCCAGCAAAATTATTATTTTTTAACTCCATCTAAAATTTTCTATCCAGCAGCAACTGAGTTTGCTTACCCTGAGATCCGCCTCTGATCTAAACTTGGCATCCAATTATACCATTTGGAAAATAGGCTAGACAAATTACCATTCAATTATTCAAATTTTTTTTTTGATCCGATCCATTCAATTATTAACGTGATCGACCTATATACAAAGAATATAACCTCTGTGATTAGTAATTCACTCGTACAAGTTATCCATCAAAGCTTAAAATTATTCTCCTTATACTTTCATTTTCGTTCCTCTACAAATCAACAGAGATACTGCAAGATTTGCAAAATTGCTAGCTGACACATTCCAAGTTTCCAACGCTACGGCCATTTTGATTTTTTTAGACATAAAAAGAGCAAGTCAAAATAACAAGTTAACAACACTAACACAACAAATTATCATAACATAACCATTAATGTCCATTTTTTTAACTTATACCCTCGATTGGTACTTATTCGTTAGTGTTTCATCTTCATAGCAGAGAACTACACAGCAAAGGAAGCAGTTCAAGTAGAGTTGCTGAGCACCCACTCTACCAAAGTCGACACACCGAACCCAGTTGCTGCACGCTTCTTTTCATTCCAAATGGGAGCCGCCATGTCTATGTGCAGCCACTGAACTTTCTCATCCACAAACTGCGAAGGCCAGAAAGAGATTAGCTATCCATTGTCAATGCAATTCATACAAGTCTATTTTCATGTCTTCCCGGAACAAACAACATTATGTACTAGTTTGCGTGAACTTGAGAAGACTATTGCGTCTGTGAAAATTCGCTTACCTGCTTCAAGAAGAGGGCTGCGTTGATTGCACCACCTTGACGGCCACCTGTGTTAAGCATGTCAGCAATGCCTGATTTCATGGACTCCCAATAGCTTTCTTCCAAGGGCATCCTCCACAGTTTCTCCCCAACTACCTCTGACGCGGTTATTACCTCTTTAGCGAGATCATCACTTGGTGTAAAAATGCCTTTACAGAAAATCATCAAGATACAAATCATGATAACGTCAATCATACTAAAGAATTAAGGGGGCTAAACAACTTCATGTAGGATGAGCTTAAAAAACATTAAGTTTATGTGCTCAACCTGCGATAGAAGGTCCTAGAGCTATCATACATGCTCCAGTTAATGTTGCCAAATCAACAACCTGCAAAATGGTTAAACCTTCTGAGTCAGAAATACTTTCCAACTGACATATATGATCTATCTTAAGGTGTTTCAAAGAAACATGTATTCTGCCTTTTAGGTCCTAAACTAACAATGTTTCCTAAAAAAAATTCTAGTGTATCTTCTATCCAATATGGGATATAACATGTGTTGATTTCAAAATACATATATGCAACAAGAAAATAAGATAAATAAGAAATGATATAGGAACCGAACAAAGAAAATAAAAGGGGGCATCTGAATTCTGAAAGCAAGAATCTCGCAATCAGCCAATGACAAAACCAAAAATCCAGATCTTCAATTTCAATTCAAATAAATTCAGGCCTGATTACAAGATTTTAGCTACCTCCTTTTTATACGGACTGAAAAAACAAACTTTGAATCAAAGCATGTCTGCGTAAAGAAAGCAAGAAAGTAGGAAGTGAGAATGGGTTGTGTACTATGGGGAGTCACCTTATCTACACCTTGGTTGCAAGCATAAACCAGAGCATCAGCAAGTGTAAGTCTCCCCTCTGCATCTGTGTTGTTCACCTGCGCAAATTCGTACAAAGACATATTTATTAATTCAAACAGAAGCAAAAATGGCCTTTAGAATAAGTATTTTTGCACATTGAATAAATAAACGTGTGCACAACTGTAAAAATATGGAGTGCTTGATGTTAACGTCAGCAAGAAATAACGCATCGCGTATTATGATTAGGCGATTAGGCACCTCAATTGTCTTCCCATTTGAAGCAGTAATGATATCTCCAGGCCTCATTCCAGTTCCACTGATCATATTCTCACAGGCAGCGACAATAAAGTGAACCTGCACAGAAAGACCTGTTACAATCACTAACATGCTGAATGATGAGAAGCTAAGGGAGCAAAAGACATGTAGGGTTTTTCACAAACCATGGTAAATGCATACACTAAAAAAGTGGGATTAGTGAAAGCAACAACTTATCAGTAGCTTACCTCAACTCCTGGAGGTTTGATCTGACCTAAGGCTTTTGCTGCTCCAAAAACGGCTGCAGAACCTCCCATATCAAACTTCATTAGCTCAATTGAACAGCCAGGCCCAGTTTTGATGTTGTAACCACCACTAGAAAGATTTTACTGGATTAATTAAAGAAACAAAAACAAATACAACCAAACCACAGATGTGGAAAGCAAACACAAAACACTGAATTACTTGAGCTATTACGTAGGGAATTCACCCTCCCTTGTATATTTGCTACTTTTCTTTGTTGACAATTGACATGTGATATTTCCATAATCTCAAGTTCTCAACAAATAAATTATGTGCTGAGCTAGCCCACCTATCAAAGGTCAATCCCTTTCCAACAAGGGCCAATTTGGCTTTAACTGGTCCAGATGGAGGTTTGTAGCACAAATGGATGAAGTGAGGTGGATTGGAGGAAGCTGCAGCAACTGCGAGGTAGGATCCCATCTTTAACTTCTTGCACTCATCCTCATTCAATATTTTTGCAGTGAAAACATCACTATACATGGCAGCAATCTTTGAGGCCTCTTCAGCAAGCACTCCTGAGATGTAAAAGCTGAAACTTCAATTTCTACAGACTAAATTGTCTTACATAAAGTTGGAATTAGGTTCTAAGTTATTTGAGAGATCAAGATAGCTACAAGACACACCTGGGGTGAGTACATTCGCAGGCGAGTTTACAAGTTCCATCCCAAAAATGACCCCCGAAGAAACGTCTTCTACATACTTGAGCTTCTTCACCAAATCAGGTCCAGCTCCTAAACCAATTACATCAAGTGATTTGAGTACCAGCTTCTTGGATTCCGATTTAAACCTGTTATCTTCATATGCTCCAAGAATGGTTCCTAAAACCACAAAACCAATCCACACAATTCAATTTATATATTAGTACCTATGCAAACAAAACCAATCCATTCAATCAAAATAAACTGGGTGATTATACCAGATGCAATAGCATAGGCTGTGCTAAGCTTAAATTCGGCCGAAAGGCAGTCAGACGAAGCAAGAGCGACTGCCACGCTGTTCGCCTGCGCCGTCTTTGCAGCCACGGCAACCGCTTCACCGAGGCTCTTGTAAGCGGCAAGTCCACCAGATGGAGAGCCGATTCCGATCAGAGCTACTCTCTTGTAACCTAACCCCGGAAATCTCAGAACTATAGATTGTCCTGCTTTGCCAGCGAAATCCTCTTCAGACGAAGCTTCAGACAACAATCCACCTAAACTTGAATCAAGCTTCTTAAGAACGCAGTTTTCGAATTTCATATCGGCGTTCTTCGCCATATCTTTCTCTGTAACGCCTACAGAGAGCAGGTCCCCTTTCCATTCCAACACGTCAATGTCTTTCGCAGCAACAGAGATCTAGATTTCAACACACGAAGAATGAAATCGACGAAGAAAATTTAGAAACAATGCAAATCTCAAACACGAAAACCTAATTACAAAAATTAATGAAAGAGAAATGAATTGAGAGCTGAAGAAATCAACCTTGAGAGGATCGATATGAGCAGGATTAGTGAGACCGAGAGCGTTCGGAGTGTGAGCAGCCATGGCAGTACACCTTGTTCTTTAACTGAGACTTGAGACTTGAGACGCCGCAAAACAAAGGCAACCGATTTCACTACCATTATTTATAGTGGAGTTTGGATGCTTGATTTTGTTCTATTCCTATTTTGTTTTGTTTTCCTTAAAAAATGGAAGCTAGCCGATAATCACTTAATTCTACGGTATAAAAATTCAACCAAGTTAAAAAAAAAATCAATTAAATATTGTGTACATTGATTTTGTAGAGATTTACTCAAATTATGTGATATACAACTCTATCTATACTGTTTTAGTATAGATAGAGTTCGAAAATTTCGAACTTTTGTTTAATAACATAGGTTAAATATCAAGATTTTAAAATGAAATGAATAAACTCTAAAAAATAAATTAAAATTTTAACTAAATTTTTTTTTTTTAGGGGAACGAGAGGCTAGCATCTCGAGCAAACTGCATAACAAAATAAACGTGGGCTACTGGGGTACACATAATAAGGTCGGGAGTAGCTCTTCCCCTAAAGTCATCGTCAATAAGAGAAAAGAGTCCAAATGGGTCAATGACACTGTTCGCTTCTTTGAAGACATGTCGAAGTTGTACGTCCTAGGTCCGAGCAAGAAAGCCTTGAAAATTTTTACAAAATTAATTAATCAAATATAATAATCTTTACAAAATAAAAAAATAAAAACAAAAAACTTAACCTCTGTCATAAGAATATAGGTTAGAAGAAGAACTAAGTATTTACATTTACATACTTTGAATCTATCGAAGCCTAGAAAATTTTAGATTTAACCTTCTTCCCCAAAGTAAAAATGGCAGACAAAAGAATCATGTTTTGCTTTTGTTCTAGTTTGCTTTGGTTTGTTATGGCGGGATTCATATTATCTCATAGCTATCTTCCCCAAAGTAAAAATAGCAGACAAAGGATTTCAGGTCACTAGCTTTAATTTCTTCTTTATATCTGCAAGGTTTCAGATTCGAAATCAATTCGATTGATTTTCACATTACTCCAAAGAAAACGCCAGACGGTACAAAATCACACGAAATTCCACCCAGAAACCGTGTGTAAACCGGTCCACTGGTAGCCAAACAATTGGGAAATCAAAAGCCATTTCACCGTTTTGCAATGCTCTGCTGGATTTCCTTTTTTATTCGATCACCTGCCTTTAACTAATTCTAATTTCACAACTATCCAGGTTTACCTTAATCGGTAACCACGTAGGTAAAAGCAATCCACACTTATTGCAGCAACTGTAACAGGAAAAACAGAAAGCTTTTGCCCTGCAACAGATTTACAAGATGGGAAATGGCCATTTCCAATGATTAAAACGAGAAACAAGAGAGAGGACGAAAGGCAACAGAAAGGAAAATAAAACAGTAAAAAAAAAAAAAACAAGGTTGGGGCATATCTTTTACTCTTTTTTTCTTTTTCCCTGGCTTAAAAATAACAGAAAAATAACTATCAAACATAATAATTAACCTATCAACTGAAAACCAAATAGCAGGTAAAGGAGGGAAAGAGAGCAAGAAATGGACAGGAAACATCAGTTTAATCATTCATCCCCGGGCCACCAGACCAGGCCTTCTTTGACAGCTTGTCTATTTATAGTGATCGGTAGAGAAACCAAGCAATGAGGTTTAGCCACTCAATTCGCTGCAGTATTCTCAGGCACCGTCTTCACATTCTTCGTAGCTTCTGTGCCGATTGCAGCGAATCCGTTTTCAGAAGGCTTTACAACACCATTAGCGACAACAGGAGAGATGGCTTCTTTCAAAGAATCTGAAGCCACCTCTGGCTTCTGCTCACCAGTTTGCCCTTCCTTGTTCTTCTCGCCAATATTTTTTCCCTCCCACACCTGGAATTGTTGGCAGCCCAGTTTGTTAGAATGCCGTTTATACATGTATAAACAATATAATACAAAGGATCAAATAACACAACTAATTCACTTGCCTGTTTCCGGAACTGCTGCTGCTTAGCCTTCCTCTCTTGGATCACCTTCTGACGCCCTTCGTAAAATCCAAAGTCATCCAGGATACATGTTTTACTTGAATGTTCTTTGAATATCTTAAGCACCTGAAGACCTTGCTCTAACTTGACCTGCAAGGGCCATGGATGGGTTGCGTTACCATAATGGTCAAATTAACAGAAAACCTGTTTCATAAATTTCCATCAGTTACCTCTTGAGTGTCGCGACTGTTGGTAACAGGCTTATTTTCATTGTTCTCAAGGGTAATATGTTTTAACAAACTGTTTGGCACATCTTTAACTACGTGCCACTTTAGAGGAAAGCAGCCATTCCACTTGTCCTGCTGCCAGTACTCAACATTCTTCTCAAAGTCTACAGGGCCAACCATCTCAGCAAGCCCAACAAACTGACCACTGGTGTTGACCTAAAAAAATACAAGAAAACTTCGTAAATAGATCGCAATTTTATTAAAGAAAATAAAATATTTTACTGACTTGAAGCAATGGCTTACCGAGAAGAAAAGGAACACAGGACAGCCCCCAGATTTCGCCTGAGCCTCCTTATACGCTGCATCAAGCTTCTTGTTACCATTGGGTGTGCTTGACCAAACATTGTATTTGATGCTCTTGTGAATGTCATCCTCACTGTAGGACTTGATAATAAAGAATTTTGCATCAGAATAAGTCTCTGGGAAATCTGAATGATTGTACTCATCCCTGTCTGGAACAAGGCTCAATTTAATCTCCTCATCGCCATGGTTTCCATTAGATGATATCACCTGCCCCTTAACAGCCAAGGTGATTGGTGTAAAACCCTTCTGGTTATTATAGCCCTTGGCCCTGGGACCCCTGTTGAGCTCATTCAAACCATCCATGTTCTCATTTCCATAGCCGAAGTAACCATTACTTCTACCCTTACTTCTGTACTTGCTATCAACAGGATACCACCCATGACCATACTGACCACTCGATCCAAACGCCATGCCTGTTCTCACAGCATTTCCATACTGACCATACAACTTGCTTGGATAAATTCCACTCATGAATCCATGAGTGTTGCCCATGCCAGGCATTGGTCTGGTTTGACCCTGAAAATACAAGACAAGGATCGTGTTTAAAATTTCATAAAGATATTAACCTTGGAAATATCAATGAATAAATGATGGAACTTATTATAAGCATAAATATGGATATGTTCATCCCCAACATCACAAAATAACAGCTAATTAAATCTAGGTTAAAATATTTTGGGGCAAGTACGTTATTCATGGTATTATGGATCAGAAATCATATAGAAAAGTAAGATTAAAAGAAACCGCAAGTGAGAATTACAAGATGTATGCAGTATGAGGTCTGAATTGTCTTTTAAAGAATGTCATTTAGTCCCTTGGGATAAAGACAGATAATATAACCCAATCAAGAGAATATGCAATATACCATGTTAGATCGTGAAGGATGATTCTTCACAGACGGGACAGTGCTGGCTTTCGACCCTGTATATGAATTGCCTGTCACAGGCCTAGTCTGGGCATTCAACCAAGCATGCGGGGATTGATAACCATCAGATCCAAATCTTGGATCTTGATATCCTGATACTGGAAACCCACCTGGCAAGGAACCCCTTCCTTGCTTTGTGTTGAATGATGAGTGCTGGTGATCAGGTTTCACAGGTACTGATCCATTAAACACTTTCCCAGGTCCATTTGCAACAGCCGGGGTAATAACGTCAGTTTTTCCAACAGATGAAGGCAATTGGGAAGTAGCTGAAGGAGGCACTTCCACTTGAGGTGCAGTAGCAGGTGCAGGAGTGTGTGTCCCACTAGTTGGAGCAACAGGTGAGAAGTAGGGGGTGGGATATTGATACTGCTGATGCCCGTAAAACTGATTGTCATGCCCCATGGTTGGCACAGGCGAAGTGGCTGGTGAATATGGCCCATAAGGTGCATACCCATACCCATACACAAGCGACCCATTATCCCCATAAACTCCCTGTTAAAATGAACCAAGGGTAAGTAATAAAACTTGCATCACAGGCTATGGGGAATCAAATAACAGAAAAGATAATTACACCACTAACCGGTGCACCGTCGGGATTGAAATATCTCGCATATTCGTCCCACTCGTTACCAGTTCCATCGTAAGTACCTATAAAGAAACCAAAGGCATAGCACATATTATCCATCAGAAACAAGGAATAGGGAGATACAGTAAAACCCAACTGCCAGAACTCTAAAACCCATAATGAAATGTTCAATTTGTGATCTGGTTACCGTAATAGTAGGCAGCCGCAGCATGCTGATAGCTATTCGGAACATAGCAAAGAGAAGAGTCCATGTTCTCAGGCAAGAAAGGGTTCCCAGCATGATTATTAGCTGCAACATGGCCATTTGGAGCAACCTTTGAATCAACTGCTCCCATTTGAGCTGTTGGAACCTGAAAATAAGTCAGCACCATAACATTAACATAGTGAAATGCAAGACAGAAGGTAAATCATCCCCAAATGATTCATCTACACACAGTAGCAACTAGCAATTACCTTTTTATTGGGCTCAGGTAGATCCAAATTGGTCTTCGGTTTTGACTGAGAATCCAAAGATAAATTCTGCAGCAAGCCTGCAGCTTCTATAGACACGAAAGTGAAGGAAACACAACAAATTTCTCTATTCATAAAGACTTCAATTAGGACTAACACGGCCCCACACCTTGATTGATAAGATCAGATCGGAAACCGGAAATCGATTCAGATTCAACAACATAAGACATCAATAACAGACTAAAAAATACAGCATAAAGCCAGATCTAGTATGCACAGGACGAATCAAGCACGAACAAGAGATCAGAAAACAACATGAGATTTGAATTCAAAACCTACGAACAAACTTGAATCCAGAAAAGAACAAGAAGGAAAAACGTTGGAAGTGAAGGATACGATCTGCCGGGGGTGCAACAGCTGCCATGACGAGATTTGCGGATAGGGATCGACGCGTAGAGTTCGACGGGGAGGGGTTTATGTGAGATAGAGAAACCCTAGGAGAGAGAGTGAGGAGCCGGGATACACTCTCAGCCGCCAAGGGTTTGGGTTTGGGGGAAATGAGGAAAGAGGGAAGAGAAATTGGGCTTTACACGTCTTAAATATGTGTGGTGGATTCAAATATCTCCACGCGGCCCAAACACGACCGGAAACTTCACCGTTTTCCCTTTCTACCACGTATCTCTTTTTCTTTTTCCATTATTTCATAAAACCGCCCTCATTTATGTCTTTTTTCCCCAAACCATCACCTATTTTATAAACCACCCTCTTTTATACCTTGAAAGATTTGAAGGTAAGTAAATCCAAATTTTTTTTTTGAATACAAGGAAAGTAATTAAGACGAAACACTCCTAACGAAGAAAGCGTCATCTTAGAGCGTCCTTCCAGATGAGATCCTGAAGCACTGGATCAGAAAGTAGAATATCGTCGGCATGGATGTTATAAGCCAGGTACGCGACCCTATCAGCTGCAACATTGGATTCCCTGAAAATATGACGAATAGAAAACGAGTCAAAACCATAACTAATCACCCGAATATCCGAAAGAACAAGTTCAATACTCCACAGACAGGTCCAAACCCCAAGCAGAGAATTGACAACTTGCAGGTTATCACCCTCAATTAGAAGGTGTCTAATCCCCAGCTGAAGGGCACGTAACATCCCATTTCTAAGAGCTAGTGCTTCAGAAAACAAAGCATACGTGTTGTTGTAGTGGCCCGAGCCGGCCGTCACCACTGTCGCACCAGCATTTCTAATCACGAAGTCGTACGCAGCCTCACCCGATGTCCGTAAAGAGCCATCAAAATTCAGCTTGGAGAAAGGAGGTGGAGAGATGTCCCAATGAACATTACGCCGAACCCCTGCCCTAACCAAAACATTCTTCCTGTTGTTACCATCCAGACGTGACTGTGGAGTAAGGAAGGATTGAGTTTGTAAATCAAAGCGGGAGGCATCGAACCAGCTATGCTTAGTAGTATTGATATGGACGTGAACTTGGTTAATATCTATGTTTTGAATATTTACGAAAGTTAATTGATTCCTAAAGAACCAGATAGGCCACTAGGAATAGAAAAGATCAGAAGAGAATATCCTTGAAGTGTTTGAGTAAATGTTGTTGAGAACAACATTTGGTTTTTGAAAGTCAAAATTGTGATTATGAAGAGTTCTAATAGGATGTGGTAGCAGTTGCAGATTTTTTTTTCCGTGAAAGGGCAATCCAAAAACAAATGCTGCATTGATTCAGATAGAGAATCACGTAAAGCACAGTTCATAGGCACCCCAATGTGAGATACCTGCAGATGTTGTTTGGTCGGTAGACTATCAGTGGCCATTTTCCAAAGGTAAGTAAATCCAATTGATTTAGGTCAAGTAGTGAAGGATAAATATAAATGGGGAAAGAATAAACACTATAGTTTAGCTTGATCATCATTGAAACATATATTTTTATGAGTAAAGTTTTTTTTTCCTCTTTGATTCTTCTCATTGAGGAAAAGTATGTTGAGTTTACATAAAATTAAGAGGTGATAAAAAAAATATATAGTTTGAAAAACTAATGATTTTGTTAAATTTTGTTAATTTAACCTTTTTTCTGTAGTATGTATTCAAAGAGTTAGACTAAATACGATCGTCTGATTAGGTATATCCATTTTAGTTTTTATTAATATAATTTTCTTACATCGTGGAGAATTTCAGTATTCGTTATTAGATTTAGAAATTAAAACTAATATTCAAAAGAAATTATCCATAATCTATCACTGCTACTAACCTTCTATTCCCATATTTTTTTTATACACGACAAGAATGGAGGGTTTAGACCTTACTGGTCTATCATCCAATCACGTCCTTTCAGATGATGAACAAACACTTTGGATGGGGCGTCACAGATTCGTGGTCCATAACATGCCTTAGTTGAATCGCTTTGCCTGGCCACTACTTGATTGACCTCGCAAAAGATGTGCGTCTAAGTCCCTCACTCAAAGCACTAGAGGAGATATAGGGTACATGTGATGATAATCTCAATCTCCCAATGACATTTTTACATGTCAAAGATCGAATTGATGACAGATTGAGAATGAGGTTATCATCCTCAATATCAATACGCCTCGTGCCCAAATCATTGGTCACCAAAAGACCACAATGGGAAGTTAAGGCATCATCCACCAACGAGGAAACCGAACCAAACTATGAAGCATAGGAGGATGCAATCAAACTAGTGAAGTCTCGAATGATGAAAGCAATTCAAATCCCGAAGGAAACCTGGAGCCATAAAAATTGAACTCAAAGTGGCATTTTGCTCATTTTCCCCATATGAGATTTTATAGCGTCTGTGTATAGCCATTATTGTAGAGAGATAGAATTGATGTAAAGTCCTCCTTGAGGGTTTCATTCATTAACACAATCATATATATATAGGTTACAAGAGATTGGGTCTGGGCCAAAAGGCCCACTATACAATATGTAATCTATGTAATTTATCAAACCCCCGCAGTCGAAAGTGGAGGGTCCCGTACAATGAGACTGGACCGAAAATCGAGGAACAAATGACAAGGTAAACCCTTGGTGAAGATAGGAGGACGGGACATGGAGAATACGAACATGTCCAAGAGCAACCTTGTCCCGAACGATGTGAAGATCGAGCTCAATGTGCTTTGTGCGCTGATGTTGGACTGGTTTGTTGGCCAAATATACGGCGGAGATGTTGTCGGTGTAGACCAGGGTGGCCTTCTAAAGATGGCAGAGGAGCTCAAGCAGGAGATTACGCAACCAGGAGCACTCGGACACAACGTTGGCGACACCCCGATACTCAGCCTCGGCGTTAGAGCGAGAAACCACCGACTGGCGCTTTGCCGACCACGACACAAGAGTATCGTTGAGGAAAACACAGTAGCCAGACGTGGAGCGACGCGTGTCGGGACAACCACCCCAAACCGCATCAGTGTAGGCGACAAGGTCATGCCGAGGAGAAGGGGAGATCGTGGTGCCCAAATCGAGGGTACCACTGATGTAACGAATGATCCGCTTCAAAGCCTGAAAGTGCGGCTCCTTGAGCGCACGCATAAACAAACCGATCTGCTGGACTACATAACTGATGTATGACCGAGTGAAAGTAAGATACTGCAATGCCCAGGCAAGGCTCTGGTACAACGTCAGATCATCAAACAGAGGACCAGCGTGAGCACTGAGCTTGTTGAAGGTATCAACGGGGGTGACGACTGGCTTGGAGTTGCTCATCTTGGCCCGAGCAACAATTTCGGTGGCATACTTACTCTGAGAGAGAAACAACCCGGATGCATGACGCTGCATAGCGACGCCCAATAAGTAAGTCAACAGACCAAGATCCGACATGGCGAACTCGAAGCTCAACCGGGCAATGATGGACGTCCGAAGAGCATCAAAGGAGGCGGTGAAAATGATGCTGTCGACATAAAGCAACAGAAAAGCCATGTATTTACCTCTGTGATATATAAAGAGAGACAACGAACCCTAGCGGCTGAAACATGTAAACTGTCTCATTCAGATGACCATGGAGGAAGGCATTCTTGACATCCAACTGATGAATAGCCCAATGTCGGGATAACGCTAAGCTTAGTACCACTCGGATAGTGGCAAGCTTGACCACGGGGCTGAATGTCTCATCACAATCAATACCTGGCTGCTGAGCCCGACCATTAACCACAAGCCGGGATTTGTAACGTTCCAACGACCCATCAGAGCGTAACTTGTGGCGGAAGAGCCACATGCAGCGAATGACGTTCACCTCAGCGGGGGCGAGGAACAAGAACCCGGGTACCATTCCTTGTAAGGACCCTGTATTCGTCGAGCATAGCCGCCTGCCAATTCGGGTCGAGGAGGGCTGTTTTCTGGAAGGTGGGGATGGGGGAAAGCGAGGCCGGGGTGAAGGCAGGAGGGACATTGGGAACAGTGGGGGCGGGTTGGGGCTGTGCTGCGGGCGCGACACAAGGCTGCGGCCGCGGAAAAGGAGTCGCGGCAGGGGGGGTGTGCCGCGGGCGCAACACATGGCAGCGGCCTCAGCAATAGGTGTGACGGGAGGTGGGTTCGGGAAGGCTTAGGGGAGGTGTTGGTGGGGTGATCGGAGGCGTGCATAGAGACGATCTGACGAGGTCTGAATACACCGGAGATGCTACGAGTGTGCGGTCTGGTGGTAGGGGGAGGTGGTAGTGGGGGCGGTGTAGGTGGAGAGGCAGGAGCACCGGTAGAGCTCTAGGGAAGGAGGAAGTATGGGAAGGGAGACTCTGACTCAGACTAGGACATAGTAGGTGTAGGAGATGGGAGAGGAGGAGAAGAGAAGGGAAAGCAAGACTCATCAAAAGTGACATGACGGGACAGGATAAGCCTATGGCTCTGAACATCGAGGCAAAGGTAACCACGATGATCAGACGGATAGCCAATGAAGACACATGGAGTGGAGCGCGGGTGAAGTTTGTGTGTGGCGGTGGAGGACTGGTTTGGGAAACACAAGCACCTGAAGGTACGAAGGTGGTCATACCTAGGCAGAGTGCCATATAGTGCCTGAGTGGGCGAGCGATGTTGTAGGGTAGTAGATGGGAGAATGTTGAGAAGATAGCATGTCGTTGATAAGGCGTGAAGCCAATAGGCAAGAGGAATGGATGCGTGAAAAAGGAGAGAGTGCATCATGTTGGTTATTGTTCTAATGATTCGTTCGGCCTTGCCATTATGCTGAGATGTATAGGGGCAAGATAACCGATAGGAGATCCCATTTATATTGAAGAAAGTGTGAAAGTCTTTGTTATCAAATTCACGGTCATTGTCACATTGGAAACATTTGATGGATGTTTGAAATTGTGTTTTGATGTAAGTATGAAATTTGACAAAGATAGGAAACACTTGGGACTTGAAGTGCAAAAGGAAAACCCATAATAAATGAGTGTAATCATCAAGAAACAAGAGGTAGTATTTGTGACCATCCTTGTTAGGCACATGAGAGGTCCAAATATCACTATGAATGATATCAAAAGGTGCAAAAGTAGAGTTCAAAGACCGCTGAAACGGTAGTCTCGCATGCTTGCCTAACTGACAGGAAGAACATAAATTAGAGCGAAGCTCTTTATTACATTTGACTAGACTCTTAGAACGAAGGAAATCTAAAACGGCAGCACTGGGATGGCCAAGACGTGCATGCCACAGACTGGACGACGATGCCGAGAGGGCAACCGGACACGACGGACGGGACGGTGAGGGCGACGACACAGGATAGAGCTCTCCGATGCTGTTACATCTCATGCGAGTAACCCCCGTAGTAAGATCCTTCACATAGAAACCAAACGGATCAAACACAAGAGAAACGTTATTGCTAGTAGTGAACCGACGGACAAAGATAAGGTTTTTGACTAGCTTTGGGGCAATGAGAACATTGTTAAGGTGTAAAGGCTGGGTTGGGGTCTGTAATGTGGCTTGGCCAATCTCCGAAGTAGTGAGGCGACCACCATTTCCGACGATAATAGAATGAGAAGAAAGAGTACCTAAAGAGTTCGTCATATGGGAGGTCGCACCAGTATCCATGTACTAAGAAGAGTCAGGAGGTGTCAGCTGTAGAGAGGAGAATGCATGATGCACATCAGTCGGAGAGTAGCCTTCATCAGATGAAAACGGATAGGCCTGGTGACCGGCGGACCAAAGAGCTAGACCCAACAAGCCCGCTCCTTGCTGGCTGTTGGGATACGGGCATGGTGGGCGGTACGACGGAGGAGGGTAGTCGTAGGGCATCCATGGCGGGTTGAAGTCGGGGACGGGAGACCAGGACGGACGCGGGGAGTCCCAGCGCTGTGATGCAGCCGCCGCCTCGCTGCGGGGACGTGTCTTGGCTCTGGCTGCGCTGCTGGTACGACACGGTCTCATCCAAATCGCTCGATGAGACCAGGGTTGTTTTGTCCTTGGCGGCGTTAGTAGTCTGACGGTGGAGGCGAGTTTCCTCCGGGATCAACTGAGAGCGGGTTTTCTCGAAGGTGGGCAGAGGTTCTGTCTGCTGAATATGAGTAGCAACAACATTGTATTCAGATGGGAGATCCAAAAGTACCTGGAGGACGAGGCGAGTAGCGTTGGGTTTGGAGTCAACGACGGTCAATTGATCAGACAGAGTTTTGATGTACTGATAGTAGGCGAAGATCGACGGGAAAGACGCAAGCTTGCAACTTGAGAATTCGTGCTCTAGGTAGATGACACAGGTGGACTTGTTGTCCTGAAAGATATTATGAAGCTTGGTCCATGCACCCATGGCGTTGTCCGATGTATCGAGGATGGTTGTCAATAGATCTTTGGAGATGGTGTTGAAGATCCATTTAAGGACAATGGTGTCGAGTTGAGCGAAGAGATCATCGTCCTCAGTGGTGGGACGATCGATAGTGGAATCGATATGGTGGAGGACCTTATGAGCCTTCACATGGATCTTGAAGAGGTGAGACCACGTGGTGTAGGAGCTAGAGTCTTGATCAAGGATGATCGGGATGCAATTTTTGATATTAGAGATCGTTAGGGCGTAGTGGAAGGGCGGCTTGGTAGGGAGAGCATCGGCCATGGTGAGAGGTGGGGGAGGGGACGGCTTGCGGCGGTGAGGCGAGGAGAGAGAGAGAGAGAGAGAGAGATCAGCGGCGAGGGGAGAGAGAGGGAGGCTGGTGGCGAGGGGAGAAAGAGGGAGGCCGGTGGCGGTGGCGGCTAGCGAGGTGGGGGCGGGGAAGAAAATTAGGGTTCCAAGGAAGAAGGTTGTGATACCATGTAGAGAGATAGAATTGATGTAAAGTTATCCTTGAGAGTTTCATTCATTAACACAATCATATATATATGTTAGAAGAGATTGGGCCTGGGCCAAAAGGCCCACTATATTACAACAATTGATTTCCATAACAAGTTTTTGTGGTCTTTCGGTTGCTCTAGGCGTTGTCACATATATGCTTCTTGTTTTATGTAATATGTAAAGTTATCATATTTGAAAACTATTTTGCTCCTAATTGTCCGTAATTCCCACCACAAAAGTAGCTAAGGTGGTCTTATAAGATTTGTTAAGTTGCAAAAATATGTCATTTGTATGACTTGCTTGGTTATCCAACCTGTTTTGGTTACGGTTCGTATAACGTGCCTAGTTCTATTCTAAAACCTTGTAATCATCTGAAGTGAGTGGCTATAACAAGTGAGCATGTGTTTTAAAGTCTTCCTCCGAGTGAATGCAAAAGGTGCATGGTAGGGGGGTACCGCAACTCCTTTGTACTCGTCTCTTTTATTGTCGGTGCTTCATCCATAACAAGTTTTTAAACGGAATTTTTGACACTTGTGAAGCACTCCATTTGTTGGGATAAAACACTTCCCACATCGGTGGTGGAGTGAAAAACAACCCAAAATATAAGGGAGGGAGAAACCCCTACACAATGGCTTAAGCTTTTGTGTAAAGTGGTGGATCCCGACCTTATAAACAAAAATAAAAATAAACCCGACACGACTCCCGATTTGATACGAACCGGCTCGGGATTCTCGGAATCTCACACCATTTCCCAAATACACGCAATATCGCTCTTTTAGTTATTTAGTGTCATGTGATCTTGACTGGTGTTGGTGAGGTAGTGAACCAACCGTGGTTACTGGTCCAGTGGCCGTCCAGTAAACACGGTCCTCAACCTCAACCGTGGCCACTTCTCTTCCCATATATGTCAGAGACAGAGAGTAATCAGAGTATACAGAAGTGTTGTAAATTTGTAATCATTCTACCCGTTTCCCAAACTTTGTAGCAGCCCATGACTAAATTGTGTTTACAACTATTGGGCTATTAGACCCATTAGTTAGGCAGCCACATTCACTCTTTTGGGCTTCTATAGTATTAAATTAATCCAACAGTACATATCACTTCATGTCCAAATTAAATTACTGTACATTGTACGTAGATTACCTTGTACGTAAATTATTCCAAATTAAATTACCTTGTACCCTACGTAAATTTTTTTAGTTCAAATTAAAATATTTGAACTAAAAAATATATTGGCATTTTGCAAACTATCTATATTAACAACCCTAATTAAGCCAATGTCCGCCCTCTTCATTTAATTGGGTTTATTAGTGGTAGAGTACGTTTTTCCTCTATCGTTATTCAAATGATCTATGCAACTAATATATCATTCAAATAAAAAAAATTAACTGCATAAAAAACAAAAATAACAACAAAAAAGATTAAGAGTATTTATTAGGGTGTTTTTGCTAAATAGCTTATTTTGAACCTTTAATTAAATAATTAGCACCCAGATTAATTTTATTAGGTAGTCTAGCACCCTTCCCAATCGGTCAACATTGACCGTTGACTGGTCAACGTTGACCATTGACTTTTTCGATTATTTTTTTTTAAACCAATTGATGCCACTTTTTTTGATGAAATTTTACATAGTGTTTTGATGCCAAATTTTTAATTACATTTTTTTTCTTTAATATGATGCCAGTTTTTAAAGTAGTGGTTTTTGATGTTATGTGATGCCACTTTTTTCAAACTTTGATGACATTTTTGTTTACTGTGATGTCATGTGGACCATTGATGCCTTTTTTTACTATTGACTATTGATGACACTTTTTTATGTCAATGTTTTGATGATATTTTTTTTACCATGATGCCATATTTTTTCAAAGTGGTATTTTGATGACATTTTTTTTCTTTAATGTGATGCAAGTTTTTCAAATTAGTGTTTTGATAACATTTTTCTAATGTAATTATTTTATCTCACTTTTTTTAATCAAATCGTTTGATGCCATATTTTTTTCAAGGTACTGTTTTCGTGGTGCCATATTTTTTCAAGGTAATGTTTAGATGACATTTTTTTTTTTAATGTGATGCAACTTTTTCAAAGCAGTGTTTTGATGCCATTTTTCTAGTGTAATTATTTGATGATATTTTTTTAATCAAATCGTTTGATTTTCTAATAAAATGGATTGATGACACTTTTTTAATGCCACTTTTTTCAAATCTTGCTGATATTTTTTTGTTTACTTTAATGCCACATTGACACTTTTTTTATATCAATTTTTTGATGATATTTTTTTTTCCGTGATGCCATATTTTTTCAAGGTAATGTTTTCGTGATGCCATATTTTTTCAAGGTAACGTTTTGATGACAATTTTTTCTTTAATGTAATGCAACTTTTTCAAATCAGTGTTTTGATGCCATTTTTCTAATGTAATTATTTGATGCCATTTTTTTAATCAACTTACACTTTGAATAAGATATCTTAATTGCTTCCTTATGTTTACAACGTTTTTCAAATGGTAATTCAACTAGAAATGTCAACTGAGCCATCTGAATTAACAAGCTGTTGTATATAAATATAAGATTTTTATTCCAAGGTACATTAATTAAAAAAAAAATATTCACAGATTGAAATTCAACTCAGAAATTATAGCTATTGAGTATCCACAATCTGTAGTCTAAGGATTCCCTAATTACCTTGTTCTAAATTACACAGAAATCCTCCAAAAGAATGAATTTTTTTCAGTAAGTTGAACAACAATATTTTGGTTTGATTATCATGGAAGCTTGTAACCGAAACTCGAATTCGCTTGTTGCCATTGCTGGGTGAATCCAGCTCAAATCTGGTTCATTGGAGTCCTGCTGAAATCCCTCCACCACATTGATCCATCATCATAAGTCCCATGAGAAGGGCTCTCATCAAATTCATCCAAAGCTCAAATCTGCTTCTGCTGCATGTTTCTAAGCACGAGTAAAGGAAGCATAAAGAAACAAAAGAATGCATTGATCTCAGCCAGCCGCGTTGTACATGAATTCATGAAATGTCAGCTAAGGAGTAGCTACATCTCTAGTCATTCAGATTCCCAAAGACACATAAAATTGAACCCATAGAAGCATCTTAGAAACTAGAGATCCTTCCAGACATTATACACAGTATCTGAGCTATTATTATTTATAATGCTATCTTGGCACCCTATAAAATATGTAATTCTTACTGGATCCACATTCACCAAAGCGTGCGTTGTTCTACTTGGGCTGGCAGCAATAGCAATCTCATCTTCATTGACCGTTACTTCGCCATAACCATTGTCTACCACTTGACTGTTCTCCAGCTGCAATCCAATGGAATCAACAAGGGACTTGTTCATTATAATGCAATAAGTAACTTGATATACATCAGACAAGCTAATGATCTACTTAAAGAACAAAAAACATGAAACTTATAATGCAGCAACAAACTCATACCATTTCAAACACTTCAAATCATTAATTTGCACTATTTTAACAATAAGCACATGGTATATTTCATCTGGTAATGAATACCTAGTGACCAGATGAATCCCAAGAATCATATAATTTGATTTAAAAAAAAAGGTTAAATAACTACCAACAATCTATAAGAAGTTCCATTCAGTGGTCATATTAAGCAAGCTTGTATGGTTATACTGTCATTCAATTCCCACAATCGAAGAAACTATCTCTTACCGTGCCTAGAGCTAGCTCTCATCATTGCCTAAAATCAAGAAAAGCTGAAGCATATTAGCCTCGAAGAACAAGAATGATCAAGTGCCAAAGGAAAGAGCCAGTGTGTACTAGCCAATGATGAGATCCTTACCACTTCAAACTGCAAGTTTCCCATTCTCACTTGCACTACATAGACTATGATTCACACCAACATCACAAATTTCTGGGAGTAGCAACACAAGGAAAGCCATCAACTAAGTGAACTAGACAACACAGGAGAAGTACCCAATAAAACAAGAAATTCCATAATCTCTGAGGAAGAAAAACATGCTTCAGAGACAAAATCAAATACCCTCCCACATGGACTAAAGTGATTAGCTAAGATCGTGTCACAACAAAAACATAGTCAATTCATCTAGGCATTTCATCGAACACCTTGGAGGCAGCTTTTCAAAATAGTGAGTTGATATCTATGGGATTTTCAAAATAGTGAATTGATTAGTAGTGGAATTGGAGAACAAACTAACCACAACAGATCACATACAAGCAGAACCTAGATGCCAAAGCCCCAATTTTCAGAAACGGAAGTGATCAAACAACATTTAATCCAAAGAACTCATCATACCGATGCCAACAGATACAATTGAACAAAAATTGTCCAGCTGAGAACTACCAAACCCTAACAGAATAATGAAGATGGAGAGGGGAAAGAAAGAGGACAATACCAAATGACTGGAGAGGATGACCTTAGCCCCATTGTCGGTCAAATACTTGATAGCGGGGATATCAGCGCGGATTCGAGTATCATCGTTGATGCTCTGGTTGGCATCGAAGGGGACATTCGAATCGGCTCCGACGAACACCTTCTTCCCCTTCAAGTCAGCGCCGGTGAGGTCACCAACGCTCTTCTTGGCCATCGACACCACTCCCCTCACGGGCCTCCCGGAGGCCCTTAGGGATTGGATCCTGGAGGAGGAGAAAAGGATATCTCCAGCGGCCCCGACGAATCCGAGAAGGCGGTGCGGCGGACGTAAGGTAGAGCCCAACCGGACGACGGAGGGAGAGCGAGCAGCGGAGGAAGAGGAAGAAGAGGAGCTCTGGTTGGGCGGCGCGAGAGGGGAGATACAGATCCGATGGTGTGAAGGGAAGGAGAATGGAAGGGAGAGGGGCTGATACGGGCTTAATAAATTTTCAAAGGTGTTAATGTAACTGATAAATAATGTAAGGGTGTTAATTAACTAATTAAATTAACAAAAAAGTGATATTTCACCAAAATTTCTCTATTTATTAATACAAGAAAAGTTATGCTTTAATTTGTTAACAACAACAACAATCCAGTATATCCCGCGATAAAGCAGGGTCTGGGGAGTCAGGATGTACTGGATTGTTGTTGTTGTTAACAAATTAAAGCATAACTTTTTCTCCGAACAAGTCGAGAGAGTATTTCCGATAGACCCAGAACAATAAGCCATATAAATCACATGGGGGTAAGGCAGACAGTATAGAAGGAAGCAACGGAAAGCATGTAGGAAGACTGACGAGAAGCATATATAAACAATAAGACTCAACGCCTAGACTCAAACTACGAAACATCAGAAACCCGAATACGCCTCCTTCAGTGGTCTTTGTTTAGTGTCATATCTTCCGAAAGGTTCAGCAAATTCCTGACGGATCACCTCCATCCGGCTCTTCTTCGGACAACCTCTCCCCCTACGAAAAGCACCAAGCTCTAAGCTTACACACCTGCGCACAGGGGCTGATATAGGCCTCCTACGTACGTGCTCAATCCATCGTAATCTGGACTCCCGCATTTTGTCAACGATACTTGTAACTCCAACCTTGCTCCTAATTTGTTAACAAAAAATTGAAAAAAAATATTTTTTTTAAGCAACTAAAAAATCAATGGAGTATATATATATATATTATATATTAACCATTTTATAAATAACAAAGTTAGTATAAATAGTAAACAAATCATTACTTTTATGTCATTTGATAATTATTAATATAAATATTGTATTACAATTCAAATTTATTATGTTTATTGTCATATTTTGACATATCTTTGTAGATAATTAATGAATTTTATAATATCATGTTAGTATACTTTTGTGCATGAATTATATAATATTCAACTATCAGCTTAGGGCATGTTTAGGATGCTAAATTAAACTAGCTTAATATTATAATCTAGATATATTATAATCTTGTGATGCATAAAATCTGCATCATAGTTGATCGATCTTGAGCATGCCCTCAACCCGAACCCTAGCCTGCAAACAAGAACGAACGAGGTCCGGGTGGGGCTTGTCTCCCCCGTAGGACCCTCCGACGCTCAAGTCAGTTCTCGTCCTCTAGAAAGAGATTTCTTCTCGTATTTATATTAGTCGAGGATAAATGAAACGGTCAATGCATTTAATTCACGGAATTCAAACGGTTTTGATATATTTAATAAAGAAACTGTTACCGTATTGATGTCGACCGAGGCATCAAGTATGGGAAACATTCGATGCATTTATGTGGGTCATCACAATAGAATAAGCGGTAATTGATAAAAGACGGAACCGCCCCTGCATCGTGATTTCGGGATTTTCCCTCTTACAATTGCCCCTCGGGTTTCCTCATCATGTCTCAATGATGAAGGAAGCCCGAAAAATCGGTGATTCATTGGTCGTAAATGGTGTCTTATTGGCCTTGAGCGGTTGTTTTGGCCTTGAGTGGCTATCGTTGGTCGCAAGTGGCTATTGGTCGTAAATGGCAATTAATTGGCCGTAAGTGGCGAATTCCGGTGGCTTGAAGTGGCGAATTCCGGGGGTCGTAAGTGGCGAATTCCGGTGGTCGTAAGTGGTGATTTCTGGTGGCCGTAAGTGGCGATTTATATTTCTGGTGGCCGTAAGTGGCGATTTCTATTTCCGGTGGCCGTAAGTGGCGATTTCTATTCCGGTGGCCGTAAGTGGCGATTTCCGGTGGCCGTAAGTGGCGATTTCTTTTTCCGGTGGCCATAAGTGGCGATTTCCGGTGGCCGTAAGTGGCGATTTCCGGTGGCCGTAAGTGACGATTTCTATTTCCGATGGCCATAAGTGGCGATTTCCGATGGCCGTAAGTGGCGATTTCTATTTCCAGTGGCCGTAATTGGCGATTTCCGGTGGCCGTAAGTGACGAGTCTTCTGCCTTAACTGGCATTTGCTTGGCCATAAGTGGCAAGTCTTCACTTTTTTGAATAATTGTTGCAGCTTTGAAGACATCGTTTCATGATATCTCAAGTCGTTGGACCTGATAAGTCAAGTCATTGGAAGAGTAGTCTCGTAATGTATAGTGCTCCTAGCATGTCATATGCCCTTGCACACAATTTATATATTTTTGCGGCGTAGTATGCTACGAATCTAGCTTGCAAGAGCTACATATTCATCTTTCAATAAACATTTTAAAGGAGAATATTGATAAACAATCATGTCTTCGCTAAGAAATTTTTTCGCAAACAGGGGGAGTAGAAAACTTAGCTCACAAATTCCTTGCTTTGAGTAATAGGATTGTCGATGGCCTCCATTATTCCCAATTGGACTGTAGTGTCATTCTTGACCTGGCCAGGAGCTGGCTTTGGGTAAAATACCGAACCTCTAACTTGTCTTTTTTCTCTTTATAGCTCATGATGTCCAAAATCATTTTGGTTCCGCCATCGTTATTCGTAGGACTTGCATTTATGATTGTCTTAGGGGTGAATTCGCTTCTTTCAACGTTTTTCCCTTCATAATCACCTATCAAGAATTGCAAAGCAAGCAAAACAGAGCCCGGGGGCACAACCCACTATTGAAAGAGTAAGCGCAAGAACATGCTCCATTCAATTGTATAATAATAAGCTAAGACATGATGCAGACCATCCTTGCTTCAATCTCATTTATATTTTTGTAAAATAAAAATGTGTAAGATCAAAAGATATAAGGAGAATAGAGCATCTCAAGCACGTGCAATTCAAGCAAATGACCAAACCACACATCATTGCACAAACCGTAGTAATCTTAATCCTTGAATTTGAGGAAACTATATAAGGAGTCTAGCTATTTGACACGCCTTGTATGTAAATCCAATCACATCATATATACTGGGTGCATAGGTTTTTAATTAAGCACGAGCACGACCACTTATTAGGGTTGATTACTCAGAGAAGTTGGAACTTAGAATTTAGAAGTGCAAGTCAAAATGTTCCACGACTTTCACATGAGTACCAAGGACATATATGGTTGCGATACACAAGAACTTACTTGCACTTTATCGGACTCAAAGTGGAGTCCAGCCTTTGAAATCAACGTCAATGAGAGTTAAGGAGCGCATTGTTGGTTCCATGGGTTACTCAAGCAACAACTCTAGCAGGTTGGAGAGACAATGGGGGCGGAAGTTGGTTCTCACGGTTGCCGATTGAAAGGGGAAGGCACCCTTGCATTGCAGCAGCATGTTGTGGTGTACAGCGACGGGGCAATCTCTCGAGGACTCGATCCAATACATATGATAGACAAATTTGGTGCAATTTCCTATTGACAGATGAACTACGAATGTAAAGAATTAATTGAATTCAATGACAACCGAATGAAATTAAAAAGAACAAGGGCTTATCTATTCGTGAATCTGATGCGATATGTTTTCGACATGGAGATTGTGACCATGACCCCTGTTCTGTTGCATCAATGCAATCGGCCTCGGCTATCTGGTGCAGGCCCTATCTCGATGGTGGTCACCAATGACAACCGATGCCCCAAGCAATCAAAGTTTTTGCTTAGGGAAAATGCCGCCTCGATTGAAGGCGGCGGCCAATCTCTTATAGACATACATGGATCGACAGATCTGCTCGAGTTGACCCGACAATGGTGAGCGAATCCCGTTAACTAGGAGAGATCACTTGTAGAGCCCTATCAAGTCCCCTAAGTTGAGCGACACTTCTGGATCCATTGAAAGTTGGGCCTTTTTCTACGATAATCTTAAATGCACAGCTCAAGCCGCGATTTTTTACAACTCTGGGGTTGCCTTTTACAATTAATCCCAATATGCACATGACTCATCTTCTTCGTAGGTTTTGTAGACGATGGCGGCGCAGGAACCCGAAGCGGCATCCTTCGCTAATGTCCCGCCTTTGATCTCGGCCTCGATGGCGGCAAAGGATCTTTAACGGCGGATTCAGGCGACCCGGCCTAGCCTTGCCCCTCACTGCTGGTGTCCTCTCGGGTTTAGATTCACAACGAGTGGCCTGCCTTTCGAAGCCACCGGAGTCGATTTAAAGTGGCAGTGCGGCTGGGCTAGAGATGCGACACCGGCGATAACAGTCATCGCCTTGTCATTGACGAACGGACATGAAGGGAGGCGCGGAGCTCTTGTCGAGGGACGGCTCCGCCGCTCCATGGCGGTTCACTGGAGACTAGTAGAGGATGGGCGACGCCATCGATCCTCGGACCCAATCCGGACGTCGATCAATTCTTCCTCCACCGAAATCCAGCCTAATAGAATTTGATTGATTGGGAATTTCGACGATAGTGCTTTTTGATCGATTTTCCACGGACGGCGCCAATTGTGATGCATAAAATATGCATCATAGTTGATCGATCTTGAGCATGCCCTCAACCCGAACCCTAGCCTGCAAACAAGAACGAACAAGGTCGGGGCGGGACTTGTGTCCCCCGTAGGATCCGACGCTCAAGTCAGTTCTCGTCCTCTAGAAAGAGATTTCTTCTCGTATTTATATTAGTCGAGGATAAATGAAACGATCAATGCATTTAATTCACGAAATTCAAACGGTTTTGATATATTTAAGGCAAAACTAATTAAAATAACCCAATCTTTAAGGAGGTGTTAAAAATATATCTCAACCTTTCAAATGTAAAATAAATATCTCAACCTTTATAAGTGATGGTAATATAATATCCTAACGATTTCTCTCCAATAAAATTATTATTTTATATATTGTATTACTCATGTATTTTCAATTCAAATAAAAGATATAAAATTAAATTAGATGAGTTTAAAGGTTTATTTAATAAACTTTTGTAGTTTTAGATTTAATTTGTACCAACTTTTTATTTTTTTCATAAATCAATAATATCTATAACGAGCCAAATAAAAAAAATGTAAAGCAAAATAACATATTTTCAATTAGTAAATGATTAGCTAGTGATTTAACTTATCAAAACTGGAGAATATTTTTTGAGGAAATGGTATTAAATACCACTTTTTCAAAAATCTTTGCAAAAATACCATCGTTTTGGAAAAATTGGCAAAAATACCATTTTTTCCCCAAATTTGCAAAAATGTCCAGGTTATCACCCCCCAAAACCTGCTATCCTAGGTTATTATGCCCAAAAAAACAATAATTAAATTACAGATCTGGTCGCCGTCGGGGCGGATTTCCATTATCTTTTCTATTGGTTCCCGGATCTGAGTGGTTGCCGATGGTGTTCGCCGGGGGGCTTGGTGGAGGGGGTGTGTGGTGGTCGGTCTCGGCCTGGATCTGGCCGGAGGTGGGCTCTGGCGCTCTGGGTTGTTGCTGTTCTCTCTTCTCTCCCTCGCTCTTGCCTTTTTCTCAGATTTGGGCATTGGTAAGGGTTTCTCCGCCGCCGCTTGTCCGAGCTATTGGTTCCCGGATCTAAGTGGTTGCCGATGGTGTTCGCCGGGGGGCTTGGTGGAGGGGGTGTGTGGTGGTCGGTCTCGTGTCACCAGATCCCGATTTTTCAATGCTCCGAAATCTCCAAAAGTTCCGATTCGTCGAGTTCTTTCTCTATCCTCATGGCGATGGCTCCAATCGACGAAGAAGGTACGGTGCTCTCGAATTTCTCTCCTCTTCTAGCCCTAATTCGTTCAGTTTTGCTTAGATTTGTTTTTTCTCCGTTCAATTTCATATTGGAATTACCCAATCCATGAGAAATTTGCCTTTTGTAGGTAACGAGAAGGATATGAAAAGCGTATTTGCTCCTGGTTGGTATATGCCGAGCCCTAGCCCTAGCCCTGGATCGGAGTTGCTGCCGCCGATGACGCCTAGGAGGATCATCACCAACTCCGGCAGAACCCTAGCGTTCTCCAATTCCGCAAGGAGGTTGGATCTCCCGACTCCGAAGAGATCTCTTGCTTCGCGAGCGAACAAATCATTCTCCAACCTCCAGGATCTGGACAGCGACGAATACTCCGAAGTGAATTCCCCGCCGATGACTCCCGCTACGCCGTTATCTCTCTCTCTCTCCCCCTTGGACAGCCTGCAACCGGCTAAGCAATTTTCCCATCCTATTTGCACTAATACCACATATGGTATTTTTGCAAATTTTCAAAAAAAGTGGTATTTTTGCAAACACACCAAAAAAAGTGTATATTTGTGCAAATAGCCCATATTTTTTTCAATTATAAACTTTATGTTACTACGAAATTGAAATCAAAATTTAATTATTTAGATTATGCAATGGTGTTCATTTATATATAAGAAGTAAATTATTATTATTAAAATATTTATAAAAGAATGTAAATTTTTTATTTTTTATTAAATCCAAAATAAATAAATAATTAAGATAAACTTAAAAACCAATCTAATTTAATCTAATAAACTTGAATGATATTTTTACACAATCAAAATATGGAGAATTATATTTTAAATATTTAATTGTTTTATTATATTTATTTTAATTAAATTTAATTATAATCTATAAATACGTGTTAAATCGAATAATTTAAATTAAATACATATTAAATTGAATGTTTAAGGGCGCTAATAATCATTTTTATGGGGGAGAAAATTTTGGGATATTATATTACCATCACTTATAAAGGTCGAGATATTTATCTTACATTTGAAAGGTGTGGATATATTTTTAACACCCTCTTAAAGGTTGGGTTATTTTAATTAGTTTCGCCTATATTTAATAAAGAAACTGTTACCGTATTGATGTCGACCGAGGCATCAAGTATGGGAAACGGTCGATGCATTTATGTGGGTCATCACAATAGAATAAGCGGTAATTGATAAAAGACGGAACCGCCCCTGCATCGTGATCTCGGGATTTTCCCTCTTACAAATCTAATTGACTGATTAGAGTATTTTATGAGATATAATTATTCTAAGCTAAAATTATATAATCAAATAAGGAAAAAATAAATAAATTTTATATAGATAATAAGAAAAATATGATAATGATTAAAATATCGATAATGTATTTTAACTTAAATGTATACTTAGATTTGTAAAGTGAACTACAATATTATTATTTCCCACCCAAAACCAAACTAAAGGTAAATTTATATAAAGATCAAATAAATCAAATCCTACTTAACCCAACAAACTATGTAACTCTTTAAAGTCGGAATAATCTGTCAAAGCAACCCCAACAGATTCTCTATCTTGAGTTTTTTGAGAATATTGAGATTGTTTTTTTATCTAACAGCTTCCCCAATTACATTGTTCAAAATAGAAAATGAGGGACAAAATGGAGAACATTCCCTAAATTTATGGGGGAAAACTCTATATATATTAGGGGTTGTTATTTTCACCCATAATTTTCACTATCTCCACCGCTAACCACCACAGGATGGTGCTGACACGATCATGGAATTTCACCTATACTTATTACCTCAAGGTGACGGCAAATGTACGTCCTTTATTACCTGCAAACCCAATCTGGGTGGGTGATGATCAGTTTACGTGCTATTGGTCCAAGTAGTCTTGATGACACTTTTGGCTCGCAAGGAGGTAAGTACTGTTCAATTGTCGTATTTAGAGGAAGTAAGATGATGTTCATATTCCAGATACGTTCTTCTCCGATCAAAAACCTTAAGAACTCGACTCCAAGGGTTTTAAGTCAGGGAGATATGCAGAGCTCTTCTTCTTCTTCTCTCTTAAATCGGATCACTCTCTTGGGGGCTTGAGGGGGGCATTTATAGGGAGGCTAAGTGAGCAGCTGACGGGTGACCTCATGGATTAACAGGGGACACGTGTAACGCATGCCCTCATGCTAGAGGGCTAGGTACTTACACGTGGCGTTATTAGCGGAGAGGTGCTTGGCCAGCGAGTTGCTCGTCTTTGCCCTAAGGTGCCACAAGGTGTTTGTGGGCCCTGTTTGTTATGAGGTTTACACTTATCAGTGCTAGAATACTAATCTCGATGTTCACAGATGGTTATACTTAGGGCAGTGAGTCTGGTCATGGTCTGGCTAAGTGCGTTGCTCGCGATGTAATGGACTAAATGTCTTTTGCGTTGGGCGGTCTACTTATGACGTCATATCCTTGTTAATTAATGGGGTTATTTTCCAGGGCATCGTCAGGTGCAATGGCCTAATTACCCTTAATCAGGTCCATCACAATCTCTAGCGGTGGATGTGATCCGATATGTGAACTGGTTCAAATCCACCGCAACATGGTACGATGGAATAATTTTCTAACATTTTCAATATTTTCCAACATGGTGTGCAAGGGAATAACAAATTATTTTAATATATATTTAACAATATTTCTAACGGTAATTGCTATTGGAATAATTTTCCAATAGTATAAACCCTTGGAAATGTTCATGAAAATACCCAAACGGTTACCCTTGGAAATAGGTTTCCAACACTTTCATCCTTTGAAAATATTCCAACATATTCCACAATCGGAACATGATCGTTTGAATAACCCGTGTTTCTAGAAGTGCACATGAACTTGATTTGTCGATGATCCACAAGCACCAAGAGGCCACCGCAACTTGATACAGTGGTCTGGATCCGGTCCAGTTCATTTCATCGCACTATACAACGGTGGGTTCAGTTATCCGTAATTAACTCACCGCACTATGTTGCGGTGGAGATAGTAAAAATTAGTGGTGTAGATATCCAACCCGGTTTATATTTCAGGGTAAACTTTATAATGGAGATACTCTTGGAATTTAGAAAGAAAAAAAACATCAAAATACATGATATATAATTCTCTATTTTGAATAATGTAATGTCTAATATGAAGGTTGTTGGACATGTTCTAATACTGCTTTATACCAAATCTTGCAATTATTTAACGGAGGGAAAAAATCCAAATCCATGATGTAACCTTTTTTTGGCCAACGAATTCCCTCATTATTAGTTCCATCGAAGTCCAACAAACTATTTTACGAATTACTGTAGATTGTTACTGCATGAATAAGGTGGTTGTTATTCGTACGGTTTTATCTCACCAAACACACAACGCCGATCCCGATGACCGAAGCCAACGAGCACCATGCCGAACTCGGACTCTGGAGGCGGAAAAATCTGTGGTGCCAAACTGCAAAATTCGCATGCGAGGTGTGGGCTTGCGGGAGGTCAACTAACTGCAGCCGACACCGACCTCTGGAGCCCGACAAGTCGCTTTCGTCACCTATTTATAGGAACTTTCGAGGGTGAAAAGAAGATATTATTTTATCGGCTCTAGTTTTCGGTGTCGGCAATTGGACTGTCAACTCTAGCTTCTGTTGTCGGAACAGATCCGACACCGTGCCAATAGCGATATGCAACCATGCATATAGCAAAGATCGATGAATAATAGTCGGAATTGAACCATTTGATGCCACATCGATCATGGTAGGGGGAGTGGGCCCTGTGATTAATCACAAAGGGGTCATTAGAGGATAAAAGCAAACGGGACTAGTGGTGGAGAGCGTGTAATTAGCTAATTTAGCCGGTAGGGCACCCACCCACTCAATTTATTTCTGTTAGTTAATCCTTCATAGTCAATCGTATAAAGAGGAAATTAATAACAACTCTTTTTAAGTGTTTTTGCCCATAATTTCTCTTTACTTTGACAGAATATTTATCTTTTTGCCTTTCAATGCTTTTTTATAATTTTAATTTTAATTCTCTTCCAACTTTTCCCCATCCAGCTGGTGGTGATGTGCGAAGTTGGACTGCAATTGCCCACTCTTAGTGTTTTTATTATTATTATTATTATTATTATTATTATTAGGTAAGAATTTGATGCCTCAAACATGTCCGACGGGTCGATAGGCCGAAAAAATTGGCGACGGATAACCCGTCAATACAAGCAAAAGACAAAGACACAATAATAAACAGAAATACCAAATTGCAAGAGTGCAATTACAGACGCAGGCTAGAACTATCGATGAACGAACGGAAGTCGTGTGCGACAACTCTTCTGCCAGTTGGTAGAGACACGCAGGGAATACATGTGGAACTAAGTAGAAACCTCAGATTTGGACTCGGATATCAACGAGCCATCAGGTTTCGATCACGTCCACGACCTCTCGCATGTCGACAAAGGAGAAGAACACCACTAAAATATCGCTAGCCCCACAGTCACAGTCGCACAACAAGCAACTCGGTATATTTTTACTCGGGTCGCTTTGGGCCCAAGGCATGGACTTGGGCCCAAAGGAACAACAATCGGGCTGGGATACTTTTGATTTTTCTTTTCCTTTCATTTATTCTTCTAATCTCCATCGAGCTTCTAGCCTTGGGCCCAAAGGAGCACCCACACCAAGCCCAATCGGACACCCCAACACCAGAACCTAGCCGCCGCCGACACCTACAATCAGAGGCGACTAGGGACAGGGAAGCCGGAGCGCAGGCGGGCCAAAGAAGAAGACGACCACACCAACAAGGCCACCAAAAGATGATGGCAACCCGAGGCCAAGGAGACCTGAGGCAAACCAGACAACCGACGGCGAGACCTCGAGAGCGAATTAGAAGAAGAAAATTCACTTTTTTCTGTTATGTTTGTTTACTTTTTTTTTTTGAAGCAAGATAAAGTTTAGGTCGGGTCGGCCGCAGCAGAGACCCTTCTTAGCGCATCCTTCCGGACGAGAACTTGCAGTTCTGGATCATCCTCACAGCAGACATCGGCAGGGGAGACATGGGCACTACGCGCAAGGTAGTCAGTCACAGCATTCGATTCCCTGAAAATATGACGAATAGCAACATGAGTAAAGGACGAAATATCAGACAGTATATCCGCTTGTAGCATCTCGATTGACCAGGGACATTTCCAATCCCCAAGTAGAACTTTTATCACCAAAAGATTGTCTCCTTCGATCAGAAGTGTAGAAAGGTTCAGTTCCTTTGCCCGTAACAATCCCATCTTGAGGCCGAGATTTTCGGCATAAATTACCGAAATATTTGTGCAAACATATCTTCCAGCCGAGACAACTACACCAGCAGAGTCACGGATGACAAAACCATAAGACGAGTTACCATTCTGGATCATCGAACCATCAAAATTGAGCTTGTAACTATTCGCTGGTGGTTTGTCCCACTTCCCGGACTGATCCTGAGGCTTAGCTTTCAAAGCACAATCTCTATATGGCTGATAGAGCTGACCTCTACGACAGCTCCGTAAGGGGATCAATGGTCCAGACGGATCTTTATCTAAAAGCTTAGGTTGTTTCCAACAATGAGTAGTCGTGTTGTGTAACAGCAGAATTTCATTAATTGTTACCTTTTTAGTATGATCGAAAACAAGTTGGTTTCTAAAGAACCACATTGCCCACCAAGCTGAGGCTAGAGCAGCAAAGGAACTAGACCCAATTACACATTTAATCGCAGTAAGCGGAAATACATTACCCATGCCACCAGCAGAAATAAGCCTAGGAATATGGATATGTAAGGCTTTAAGTAAAGTAGTAGCCATAGGACAACGGAGGAGAATGTGGTCATTCGATTCATTTGTATTGTCACAGAAAGCGCAACTAGCAGGTACAACAACATGTGACCTCTGTAGTCTTGTCTTAGTCGGTAGACCATCCCTGGAGATTTTCCATAGAAAGTGTCCCACCTTAGGGGGGACATCGAGACACCAGATCCAAGCGCAATCAAAATCTGGCGACCCAGTATGTGCAGGTATGAAGGAGTTAGCAGAGGCGGTTGAGAACCAGCCGTTTTTGCTGGGCCCCCAATACAGACGGTCCGTGATTGGATTACTTGGTAATATTATACCCATGATGTGGTTAATATCATCTTGTGTCAGAATATTTTGTAATGAGTTTTCTATCAATGGTTTGTTCCACTGGCAGTTGGTGATGAAATGAGCCACCGAAACGCCCACAAGATCAACCGATATGGGTATTAGTGTTTTGGAACTCAACGGCTTCTCGAAAGCCCAATTATGGGACCAGAAATCAATAGTTTCCCCGTTTTCAACCCGCCATTGAAGACCCGGGAGGAACTGATGCCTGGTGGACATAAGGCGGGACCATTGCCAAGAGGTATTACCTTTTTTGTTATAACTATAAAGGTCGTGCCCTTTAAGGTATTTATGTGAGATGTCTCGAACCCAGATGTTGTCTGGTTCCGCAATGATTTTCCAAAGAAGCTTCATTTGGAACGCAATATTCATAGATTCCGCCTTATGAATCCCTAAACCACCTTTCATCGTGTCTGAACAGATTTTGTCCCAGCTAATGAGCGGAGTTGCTTTTGCGGTTTTGTTCCAAAAAAATTGTCTATACACTTTGTCAAGTTCATGAAGAACTTGAGAGGGTAGAAGGAAAGCTTGCATAAGAAAGATTGGCTTGGCACTCAGATTTGCTTTGATAAGCACCCGACGCCCTTCGGCAGAAAGGTTGGAGGCTTTTCATTTTGTGAGTTGGTTTTTGGTCTTGAGGACCACATCAGCGAATGTATCCCTATTGGTCCTGCCGTTGACCACCGGGCAGCCCAAATATTTATCAAAATTGTTAGCTTGGGGAATACCAAGTACGGCAATAGTCGAAGCTATTGCGGCATTAGTTGTGTTTGGAGATGCTTGGAAGCTGGATTTGTGCAGATTCACCTTTTGTCCTAAGATTAAACAGTATCTGTCTAAGATAGATAGTACTGAAGTACATGCCGATTGGGAGGCTTTGCAGAAAATAAGAATATCATCAACAAATGCTAGAAAAGGAATCTTGATACCCGGACGGCCAAAAGAAATGCCTAGGTACTCACTAGCAAGTCCTTTGTTGTGCAGTGTACGTGTAAGTACCTCATAAGCTAGGATAAAGAGAAAGGGGGAGAGTGGGTCTCCTTGTCTTAAAACTCTAGTGGGTTGGAAAACTGTGGTTGGTTCATCATTTACGAGGACCGAGTAGGATACTGTTGAAACACATTCTTTTATTCTGGTAATGAATAGATCATTGAATCCGTACTTGGATAAAACTTGGAACAAAAAAGGCCATTCTATGCGGTCGTATGCCTTTTCCATGTCAAGCTTAAGGGCAACCATGCCCGTTTTTCCTTTCTTTATACAAAACGAATGCAACAAGCCATGAGCAATCAGAATATTATCCTGAATAGATCTCCCTTTTGTGAATGCTCCCTGTAGGGGATGTATAAGCTTGTCAAAGATTTTTGTTAACCGAGCTGAAATTACTTTGGCTATGATTTTATAGATAGTAGAGCATAAACTGATTGGTCTGTAGTGATTTACTGCAGTCGGCACATCGCATTTTGGTAGCAGCGTGATGAAAGTATGGTTCGTCTGACGTAGTAACCTACCACTAGTGAAGAAGGCCTTTACAACCTTCGTTACAGAAGGGCCCACAGTGGGCCAGAACTTTTGGTAGAAACCGGCTGGGAAGCCGTTAGGGCTCGACGCCTTGTCTGGGCTCATAGCAAAAACAGCCGCTTTTATCTCATTGTTTGTAACAGGAGCAGATAGCATATCGTTCTCAACCTGAGAAACTAGCCGTGGGATAACCGCTAGATCTAGAGATAAATCCGAAGCATAATTCGAAGAGGCTTTGAAACGAGCCTTAAAGTCGTGGACAAATTCTTGTTGGATTGTGTGAAAATCAGTTGTGGACTCACCACCGGGCAGTAGGATAGACTTGATCATTTTCCTGCCTCTTTTTGCAGTAGCGATCTTATGGAAATAGCCTGAGTTGGAGTCATTCAGTTTTGTATGTTTAACTTTAGCCCGCTGGCTCCAGTAGCGACGATGAAAGTCGAGCATACGTTCTCTCTTGTTGAGTAATTGTTTTAGGATTTGGACATCCCGGTAGTTGTAATTTGAGATAAGAGATGTCTGTAAGCTAAGTAGCTTTTGATCCGTTACTAGGATTTGGTTATGAATATTGCGTACTGTATTCTTGTGCCATGTTTTGGACAGTCTTTTAAGAACTTTTGCCTTTTGAATCAATTTAAACATCAAGGAACCTTGTGGGTTCGCTCTCCAAGCTTGCGAGACTAAGTTTCTGTAATCAGGCCTTGATGCCCAAGCCAATTCGAATTTAAAAGGTCTATTTTTAGGCTGAATGTTATGGCGAAAGTCTGTGGAGATCGGAGCATGATCAGATCTTGTAAAAGGATGGATCTGAGTACGCAGTGAATCGAAAATAGTAAGCATGTCTGTGTGGATTAGTAGGCGGTCAAGTTTTTCCAAGCAAAGGATCACATCATTTGATTTCCATTGCCAAGTAAACTGTCCCCCACTAGAAGGTACTTCTAGTAGTGATAGTCTGTTCTTTAAGTCTAGTAGTCGTGAGAAACGTGCGTTTGAAGGGTAGGCTCCTCCAAGTTTATCAGCTGGGATGGCTATTTCATTAAGGTCTCCCATGATACAGAAGGGAATAACAAGTGACTGAATGTAAAGGGAGATCGTATCCCAAAAGACTGATCTACGCCGCTCATCTGGAGGGGTATAGACTACCAGAAACGTAAACGAGCGCTTCGTAGCGTAGTCCGAGTAGTTAAAGTGAATGAATCGGTACTGAACCGAAATAAGCTCGATGGAACCTTGTGCAGAAGAGAAATCTTTTCATAGAAGACAGATTCCCCCGAAAAAGCCAATCGCTGAATCAAAAGCTACATTCATGAAACCACACTTACGCAGTGTGCTTTCAGAAGGAATCTTATCAGTCTTAGTTTCTAAAAGAGCTAGAAACTAAGACTGTTATCAGTTTACTTTTTTTATTATGACTTTCAATCCTTTCATTATTTAAATTAGATGCATTGTTTATACATTTACACCAACAAAATGCAATAATGGGGGAGTGCTGCCGTGGGAGGGCGGTGCATTGGCTATTTTTAGCGAGTGAGTGACACGTGAGGAGGTCCTTTTTTTTTAACCACTTTATACATGTTCCCGGTTGATGTATGATGATTTTATTCCTTTCTAGTGCAGACCCATAATAAAACCTATCAAATTTTAAATCTTTTTTTTAAAGTAAAATCAAATTAGTAAAGATTTAGATTAATTGAGTCATTTTTTTGGGTTGTTAAATACCCTCTAATTTTTATTGGATAAACTGCTGATGTGTCCGCACTAGGTTACGGACCCATTAGCAGTCTCACTCCATGTTTAAAACAAAAGGTCTGCAACCATCGATAGTGTATCCAGTAAAAATCATCGGTGTATTAAACTTTTTTTTTTTAATTATTGTGATGACTACTAACTATTGTGAAATCGATTCTCTTGGATGCTCTTGGGTAGTTTCCTACCCAAATTTTTGCCTAATAAAAAAAAAATTGTGGAATCGAAAATTATTGAATTTCTTTTTTTCAAAGTTGATTTTGACAATTCCTAGTTATATTCTTGTGTAATCAGTGGCGGACCTAATTAAGGATTTAAGGGGGTTCGGGTGGCGATATCCCCCCTAGCCTTGAAGAAAACAATATTTTTTCAGATTTTTTGGTAATTTTTATTAATTTTAGGGATAAAAATGTGAAAAAAGAGAAAATAATCGCTTTGTTGGTAAGAACGTGAGGTCATTAGTTCAAATCTCATTACCTTCACTTTTTTCATATTTTTTTGTTTCTTTTAGTTTTTCCCACTAAAAATCCCTAATAAAATAACAAATTCAAATTTCTCTCCAATATATTTAAACAAAAATGTTTTTTTTTCAACATATACATATAATAAAAAATTTCATCAATTTTTTGATAAATCTTTTCTACTAAAAATGACTATTTAAATAACAAATTTAATGATTTTTCTAATTTATTTTTAAAAAAAATATTTTTCGATACACGTAAAAAAAATTTCTCGAAAATTTGTTCAATCCACCCCCCCCTCGGAAAGTTCCCGAATCCACCACTGTGTGTAATGTTTCATAATAAGCGATGTGAAAGATATCGTTAGGACTCAAGGTCGGATAGGCGTAAGTTAAGCTTCCATTGAGGATTGAGAAGGGAGGGAGATTAAGAGATGAAGTTAAGAGATAACATAAGATAGAGAGAAAGACATGTAGAGTTAGAGAGAGAGAGAGAGAGAGAGGGGTAATTGATTATCATTCAACATAACCCTGCAATACATTTCATATACATATTTACACCCTAAAATACATATTCCTAATAGATATGAACAACAGATAAATTTGATAAGATTTTATCTGAAAAATAATTGGCAATTCAATGAGAGAAACAATACACCAATTTTATGTGTTGTTCCATAGATCTTACTATACTTTGTTGTACGTACAACAACCATAGCACACTCCCTTTAAGGAGTCCGGATCTCCTGCACCCCACGGTAAGACCTTCGGTGCAACACTAAATTATTTCGGGTATAATTTTACTTTAAAAAAAATTTAAAAAAATATATTTACATTTCAAATACTTGTATTCACATATTTATAAACTTTTATTGGAAAAAAATCATTTCAAAAAATTTAGAAAATTAAAAGACCAATTATATTAGAAAATAAATTTTATATTTTTTTAAAACATGATTTTTTCTAATAAAATTTTATAAATATGTGAATACAAGTATTTGAAATGTAAATATATTTTTTTAAATTTTTTTTAAAGTAAAATTATACCCGAAATAATTTAGTGTTGCACCGAAGGTCTTACCGTGGGGTGCAGGAGATCCGGACTCCCCTTTAAGTGTAACTGCTTAGTAAATGTGTACTTGCAAACAGGGCAAGACCTGAGAAATTCATTGCCTAAGGCGAATTACGAAACTTGTGCCCTAGCCAACTGCTTTCCCATATGCACTACCTTACAAGTTATAAATGTTATTTGACAGACAGTCAGACGATTCAGACAGTCAACACAATCCAAATCATAAATCTTACAAATTCATTTCCAAAACCCTACAAATTCAATCCTAAATCCTTCACAATTCAAAATCCTAAATCATACAAATTCAATTCCTAATTCCAAAACCCTAATTTCGCACTCTAAATACAAAACAAAATCTGATTCAAATCCAAATAATTCGAAGTTCGAACAACTAGGATGAAATTGAAGAAACAAATCTGATTTCGCAATTAGAAATTAGAAGAACGGATTTTGTCTTGAACCATTCACTTCAAGAGAGTGCCGAGAAGCCAAGGTCCCAGGGAAGGCGATGGCCGCGATGCGAAGACAGAAGACCGAAGATGGCTTAGGCTCGCGACGAAGACGGAGGCTAGCGCCTGGCGGGCTGCTGTTGGAGGGAGATTCCGCCGTCGGGAGGGGAGCCTGAATACCGGATTTCCGGCCGGTGCCTCTCTTGCGAATCGCCCTAGCACCCTCCTGTTCAATTCATCCCCTTTTCTGAACTCTGTATCCTCTTTTTTTTTTTACGCTTGCAATGCAGCGACGCAGCGTTTCCATCAGAGTGGTGCCCTCCTACTTGCCAGTATTCGCTTTTTTTTTTAAACCCCTAGGGCCTGGGCTAATTGGGCCCGAGGGCAAGGCCTCTTGGGCCTTTATTCAGGTCCGGCTTTGCTTGCAAAATGCACTTAAATGAGATCCAAGGTTTGCGACATATCCATAAGACTAGCAACCCCACCAATTTGAATAATAGAATAAAACTAGCTAGTTGATCCATGTTCTAATACCATACGAAATATTCGATCGACATGTCGTTAACAGGGGCAAATACATATCGAGTTACATTGATTTATTATTATTGTCTACAGTTGTTAGGTTCAGATCCACCATCTAACACAAAAACTTAATAATAAGATATTTCACACATTATGGGAGTCGGGCCCGACCAAATCCGATATGGGTTTGCAATTATGTGCAAGTTGCACTTGAATTGATAGGGGTTTTTTGAGAGGTTTTATATGAGATCATTCTTTCCGCATAGACCCTAAAAGATAAAAAAAAGTATGATTTATTATAAGCTAGGAAGATTGTAGTTTTATACAATATCTTAAGCTTTTGTGTTTGATGACAGATATCTATTTTACAACCGTAAAAATAATAATAAGTAGATTACGATACATGTTTATCCACAATTAACACCTCCTCTTATATATTACATTTACCGACTAACTCGTCATTTACTCTTTATGATATCGTTCAGCCTTCAGCATAATTCACAGAATCTCATTAAGTGGTCGTGAGTTCAACCATTGAATGTTTCATATAAGTGACGAGATGTGATTGGCTATAATTTAACATGGGAAGATTCACATCTTGCTTATAGTATCCATGTTGATGAAGATCTGGTAGAAAATATAAGACTTTTGAGTTTTCGTTTGAAATAACACTCTAGGATGGAGTTACGCTCATGTGTACTAACTCTTTACCACCCCTTGCTTTACCCCACCCGACCTTCCCGACTAGGACGTTGTAATTTATTTCCTGTTAAAAAAAAAACATGAGAAGACCCGCGGGTTATGAATTTAACAGCGTTAGCGACGAGCCTTCCACTCCGGTTAGCATCGGTTTTCACACGATGGGCGAAGGAGGTGAGGTGACTATAGCAACGTACTTTTATTTTCCTTCACCTCTTTTTGTGGAAAGGTATGGTTAGGTTTTGGATTTTTACCCTTAACCATTTTACCCTCGAAGGTTTTAGATTCATCATTCCTATTGTAAAGACGTCAAATTGGGGCTTGGATTAACAGGGAAAATAAAAGTATAAATAAATCTCAAATGAATTATGAGATTATTGTTATACAGATAAAAGAGCATTAATCATCATCTTATTTGATTTGAAAATAAAAATTTTATATTTTCAGTTAATACATAAATTAACATACAAATTGCCGCTAATTTCATTAAAATAAAATACAAGAAAAAATTGAACTTTGAACTACCAAAATGTTATAATCTTTATATTACATTATAAAAAATAAATTTTATATTTAACAATACACTATAATATTATATATTATAAATTATATTCACGAGGCAGAGCTAACTTGATGAAATCTCTAAAAAATGGAGGAATAGATAAATTCGAATGGTATATATAGGGGCGGAGCTAGGGGGTCACGTGCCCCCTCTCATTTGACGAACTATGTAAGTGTATTCTCCTCGTCGATAGTTTCGTTTTGATATATAGTACGCCATAATCCGACATCTGAATAAAAAGTTATGAATGTTTAAAAACTAAAGGTATATATATTCTCGACCAAAAAAAAACCCTGAAAGTATATTAATCATTCAATTTTATTTCAATAGACTATACTGCTTTTATATTTTACCCTAATTAACATTCATATACTATAATTCATCTTGAGAGCTTCGAAACGAGAGATTATAATGAACATTTCTACAATTAGTTAGATAAGAAATTACGCAAGTTTAAAATTTTTTATATCTAATTATATACATTATTATTTGTTAAAAGTGCAAAAAGTTGCATATTGACTAGAGTTGTTATTCAAGATGAATGAGTCTAGTATTGCTTGATTATACTAAATTGTTTATGATATTTGTTAATAACGTTTAATATATTTTCATAATTTTCCGTCAATTAAAAATTTAAAATAAATGAACAACAATAGTACAGTATAAATTAAAAAAGTAAACTAGAATAACCTCATCCATAATAGAGGGGGGATTTTGAAGAGGGTGGGAGTTGGCAGTTGCATTATTCTTAGTTTAAAAATATTCCGGGAGGCGTCGGCCATTAACTCCAATAAAAACAACACACCACACTGTCACTCTGTTGAGCCAGAAAGGGAGTGTCCAAAATAGCCTATTTAAATTGAAAAATCTTTCATTTCACACATAGTACTACTTTTTTACACACCATAAACTGCGATGTAGTATTTTTCAAAAGAATGATATTAGTAGAATGTAGATCTTCTACTATCAATCTACAAAAGAAAAAATAGAAATTGAACGCCATCTTTATAACATTTAATTAATTAATGTGAGTGCTATACAGCCTATACAATTGCTGTATCCTTTCAACTATTAAAACATGTGTGAAATCATTAGACTAATTATATGGAGGCAATAAGTGTGGAATTACACAAATTGTAATTTTTTTTAATGATTATAATTTCAAAAATACATTTTTCTAATTAGAAAAATTATTTATAGAATTTCAGCTCATATACAAGTGTACATTTATAAACCATAATAGACAAAACTTCTTATTGAAGGATATTATATTATAAGTGTCATAAGAAATCAAACTTATTATAACTAACATCAAAATCCTCCTATTGGACGTGAAGGAGGTTTCCTTCTCTCGCATTTCTCGTATCAGTAAAAACAAAATTTCCGCCTTGCGAATCCAGCTCCTAGACTTTTTCCCATCAAAGATCGGAAAATCAAGCTTGGGTAACCTGTTGCTTCTCACGCTGTCGTTCAACCAAAAAGATTGAGCTCCCGAACTACCACTCAATCCTTGGTAAGACCATCCATGGTTATGTGATTGCCTACCGTGAATTTCCCTCTCTAGAGGTTCGGATCCCATCAGTGAGCTGTCCATTCTCTGTTGATCTTTCTCTCGTGATGGACAGTGGCGAAGCCAGCCCATAACATAGGGGTGGGCGAGATTTAGGCTAAAAATTAAATAATAATGAAACGAGTTTTGCTAAATTTTAAATAAATTTAATTGTGAAGGGTTATGTAAAAAAATTTTAAAGATTTATCCATATTATTAGAAGTGAATCAAATTTATAATTAGTTAAAAAAAATCAAGAAAACTCCTAATGAATGACTAAAATAGAATTCAAACAATACTAATTGAAATTAATTATTCTCAATTTAAAAAGATTTTTGAACTTATATATAAAAAGATAGTTAAAAATAAGTGAAGAAAATGTTAAAAGTGGGAATTGAACTTTGAGTTCTAGATAAAGAGGAAAAAGTTTCCCATTTATACTTTACCAACTAGGCAAGGTAAACTGTATGATCCATTTTCACATCTAAATTAATTTAGACATTTTTATTTTTTATTTTTTATATAGTTACTTTCGTATTTTTTTCCGGGATTGGGGTGGGCTCGCGCTCATACAAGCCCACCCCTAAATCCGCCAGTGGTGATGGAGGTGGGCGTTGATCCCCAGTTTCTTGATCCTTCTCGCGTACCGGAGGGTTGCGTACCAACTCTGTCAATTGCGCCAGCTGAGCTTTCGTGAACTCCTTGAATTCTTCCAATTGCTTCGCCTGTTGCTCGATCAATTTTGATTGCGCATCACGTCTCGTATGAGAATCTGCAATGGATTGTTGCGTCGACGCCGCAAAGTCCCTCATTGCGTCTCTGAGCTCAGCGAATTGTGTCTCCAGTGCCTTTGATCTTGTGCCGTCTGCCATTGCGTGATCTGCCGCCGGAAAGTGCCCTGATACCAATATAGTGGTTGGAGATGGATGGAGGTCGTCGATGGTAGGTGGTGGTGTTGTAACAGAAAGAGCACAGAAGGGGATAGGAGTAGAAGAGAGTTAGTTAGGGAAGAGGATAGCCGAGAGAGAGATGAGAGGTAGGAATGAGATTCATCATATCATGCTTGAGTTCTACATTCATCTTAGTACTACTTATACCCTTCATATGGCTAATACAACACTTTCACTTAGTCTAAGGTATAGCATAATAAAGTGACCGATACAGTTGTACATCTTTACTACTCTGAAAGAGGATCCGAGATTCACAATGATCCTGATTTCATCTCATTTGTTTTTTTGTAATACAAGTAAAAATTTAGGATAGGAGACCACAGACAGTCTAACCCAATCCTAGAGCGTCCTTACGGACGAAAAAACGCAGTTCTTCATTGACCTCCAGAACTTCATCAACAGGGACACAATAAGTCATATGCGTAATCCAATCTGTAACCGTATTTCACCTCATCTGTTAAAAGGCTATCAGGTACGGGTAGAGCTTGATCAATCGAATTATTATCTCTCCTTTTTTTTTTTTTTTTTATTTTTAAAAACCATACAGTAATACAGTATTTATTGGGCATTTGTGGTGGTGGGAGTACACGACAAAAAAAGGTAAAATGAAAAAAAAAAAAAAAAGGTGGGGTTGGGCATCGGGGAGTGTGTTGGTGCGCACAATAGAGGCAGTCTTCAAAGCAGGCAGGAGCTGATTGAAATTGAATGCCCTCTTGTTTCTTCCTTCCTCTCCCTCTCCCACTTTCTTTGTTTTTCAGTCACTTTCTTTCAGAGTGAGAAGCTCCGTTTTAATGGCGGAACGAATCTTTTGAAAAACGTGGTGGATTCCGCATCTGCTGCTGCTGCTCTCTCTTTCTCTCTCTCACCGGCATTTCAAGACTCTAAACCGCCATGGAAGCGCACATTAGCAGAGGAGTGTTCGCTTTTTCTCTGGTTTTCTTCTTCTTCTTGGTTTGCTTCAGCACTCTAACTTGCGCCGCTAGGTTGCCTTCTTACTCTCGCCAGAAGCTTGAGGTTCAGAAGCACCTGAATCGCTTGAACAAACCCGCCATTGAAAGCTTCCAGGTTCTTCCTCTTTACTCCCCCCTGTGTGTTTGTGATTTGTGCTGGAAAAATCTCAAATGTGTGTTCTTTTTTATCTACAAAAGATTGTGTTGTGAGATTTGGGATTTCAATTTTTAGGGCATTGTACTACACTTTGATGTGGACTTCCCCCCAAAAATTTCCCCCTTTTTTTTTCCCCTTCTGCCTTTCCCTTTCCTGTCCTTTTTTTTTTTTCCTGTGCTGTTTTTTATTGATTTCAATAAATTGGGGGAAAAAATGATCCTTTTACCTTGTGTAGTTGTGTGTCATGATTTATGAAATTGTGAAGCTCTTTGCATGTTAGTTTACTGTTATAACTGTGAGCTCAAATCATGAGATTTTCTTTTCACTACAGTTGCTTTTTTTTTTTAATAGAGAAATGAGCAAAATTAAGGAGAAGCTCAAATTAGGGTTGGACTGTTTTTTGAGCATTGAGGAGATTTGATGTTGATCTTGTGAATTTTGTTTTGATTTTTGTGGGGTTGCAGAGCCCAGATGGGGATGTTATAGACTGTGTTCACATCTCTCATCAGCCAGCATTTGATCATCCATTCCTGAAGGACCACAAAATCCAGGTATTTCTCTCATATACAGTATGTACTACACCTTTTACCTAAGCTTGAGAGATTGATGATGAACTGACATGGAGTTTGGTTTTGGGTCTAGATGAGGCCTAGTTACCACCCAGAAGGATTATTTGATGACAACAAGATCTCCACCAAATCCGAAGAAAGGAGTGCCCCAGTTAAGCAGCTGTGGCACTCTATTGGCAAGTGCCCAGCTGGTACTATACCGATGAGAAGGACGAAGAAGGACGATGTGTTACGAGCAAGTTCTGTTAAGCGATATGGAAGGAAGAAGCACAGAAGCGCCCCTAAGCCAAGGTCTGCTGATCCCGACCTCATCAATCAAAGCGGGCATCAGGTGATTCCTTATCCAAGCTCATTCACTATGTCAATGAGTGCTCAGTGTAATTTACAAGCTAATTGCACTATATAACACAAACTAGTACAAGGTGAAAAACCTATAACACAAACTATGATTTTCTTAGAACATAACACAAGAAATTATTGCATTCATAATTTCATATTTGATATGGCTCCATAAATCTTACTTGGAGATGCCTTAACAATTCTTTTTCTCAATTTTGATGGCCACATCATATACAAATGACAGATTTTCTTCTTCTTCTGAATTTTGCTTGCCCACCTACTGATAGTTCGTGTTATTTGATACAGTTAGCCTCTATTGTAGAGATTTTTTCGTAAGTTCACATATAGATGCAATGCTAGTTTTATGGTAGTAAGAGTTATTCTTGTGCATCTCCATTGACTACCAATTAACGAAGTATCTTTGTGATGGTTAGCACGCGATAGCTTATGTGGAAGGAGATAAATACTATGGAGCAAAAGCAACCATCAATGTTTGGGAACCCAAGATTCAGCAATCGAATGAGTTCAGCCTGTCTCAAATCTGGGTACTAGGAGGTTCCTTTGGCGAAGATCTTAACAGCATTGAAGCTGGATGGCAGGTACTTTCCAGTCGACACTGTGGCTGAAATATTAGCTTTACTCGTACTTGTGTTGTTTTCTTATTACATGAGTGTGAATAACAGGTTAGCCCAGATCTGTATGGTGATAACAACACAAGGCTCTTCACATATTGGACAGTAAGTACACCTTTCCACAACATCTTACATTCGTTAATCTCTATTCCAAGGACCCAACAAACTGTTGAGCTCATGAGTTACGACAAGCCCTAATTCGGATTCTTGTTCCATTTACGACAGAGCGATGCTTATCAAGCCACTGGCTGCTACAACTTGCTATGCTCAGGATTCATACAAGTGAACAGCGAAATAGCGATGGGCGCAAGCATCTCTCCAGTCTCTGCCTTTCGAAACTCCCAATACGATATCAGTATACTTATATGGAAGGTAAATGTCAATCTTTCCTCTGAAGACATCTGACATTGGTTTACTGCAAAATCTTTTACTAGCTATGTTCCTTTCCCCCCCTTTTTTTCTCTTCGAAAGATCGAATATGCTTTGAAAAAATGTTTTATATTTTATTGAAGAATATGTTCTCTATCCTGTCAGAAGATGCATTTGTGCTTAGTCAGTACAGTCCAGGAAATTGGCCCTTTTCAAGTTTCAAAAAGACTTACATGTTCTCCTGCATTTTATGCATTATTAAATTAAGAATAGATTTTGAAGTGCACCCATTGCAAATCCACTGAAGCAGATTTCAAAAACAAATACATTAAAGTTCAGACAAAGCTGTATGGATCATATGTTGAGAATCTTTTGAAGCTCGATGGCATCCTTTATGAGCTGTATTTTTTTTTGTTGCGTAGTTTCATCGGTGTCAATGGGGTAGCCCGGTTTTCACCCTTTGTCAATGAAGACAAGGAGAAGTGATTAATCTTGACCTTTTTTGTTAAGAAATGAGGACAATGGATTTTGTTAGGTGCAATGATAAGGACAGGAGAAGATCACATGCAAAGTTAAATGGGAACTTGAGGACCCCTCTCATGTTGGATTTGAAAGGGGAAGGCAGTGGTTGGATAAACTTTTTATAAAGTTCCTTTTTTTGATTGGATTGATTACTTAGTTTGCTTGTTTTGGTTAGTAGAACACGCTACGAGTACCGCGGTATGGTAACCGCTACTCGGTATGGTTTTTCGGGTATGGTACATTATACTCCATTTGGTATGATTTGTTGCAGGATCCGAAAGAAGGCAACTGGTGGATGCAGTTCGGGAACGACTACGTGATGGGCTACTGGCCGTCGTTCTTGTTCTCGTACTTGGGAGAGAGCGCGTCTATGATCGAATGGGGAGGCGAGGTGGTTAACTCAGAGCCCGATGGACAACACACTTCGACGCAGATGGGAAGTGGGCATTTCCCCGAGGAAGGGTTCGGTAAGTCCAGCTACTTCAGGAACATACAAGTGGTCGACGAATCGAACAACCTCAAGGCACCCAAGGACATTGGCACTTTCACAGAGCAGTCCAACTGCTACGACGTCCAAACCGGAAACAACGGTGATTGGGGACATTACTTCTACTATGGAGGCCCCGGCCGAAACCCCAACTGCCCTTAGAACCCGAAAAAAGCCCTAAAAAGGGACCTTTCTTTGGGATATCTGTACCATTTAGATGACCCCCTTTTTTTTCTTTCTTTTTTGGGTCTCATCCATGCCCTCTGGAGTCTCATTTATCTAAGTGTAATGATCTCTCTCCCTTTTCCTTTGTATACCCATCTCCTCTTTTAGGTTTATTCCAAGTATAATCAATTAGATGTCCTCTTTTTTTTTTTTTTTGTTTTTTGGCTTGAGAAAGTAATTTTGAGTGGATTGGTGGTTGGTTGGTGTTAGATTTTGTATGGGTCTCCGGTGTAAGTCATGAATGGAGAAGTGGCCGGCGTTTCTGAAAGCCAAGGCAGAAACTGCTGTGCGCCTGTGCTTTGTTCAGTTGTTCTTTATTTTAAACTACTGTAGTTTTTATGTTAATATTAGTTTATTTTAAGCATGTTTTTTATATTAAAATCTTCAGTGTCCAGTCTTGGTCAACAGTTGGCGTGACACCCCATGTATTCTAAATTTACCAATTACAGTACTTATGGAGTATGGAAATGGTTGTATGACTGTATGATGATCTTCTTGACCAGGATTTTATAAAATAGACCCAAAAAAAGACAGTCCCATACACTGAAATAATTGAATGAATGGAGCATAAAATGTTTTTTATCCCCTCTCACAAGGGTTGCAACTTGCAAGTGCAGAGCTGGTCTAATGTATAATCATCTCTTTAATTTTCCAAAGTTTGAGACTTGGTCCAATGTGTGGAAGTTTAATAGTTGAAGCCTGAAGGTGGTGCACTCATTGTACAAAGTTTAACGGTAAGTTTTGATTCTGATCATAATTTGATTCAGATGCCCTTGGATGGTTACAGACTAGTTTTTGTATGATTAGTGTGTACATTTGGGTGTAGCAGTGCAGTTTGTTAGATGTTAAAAGACCTGTAAACCTGTGTTATGTCGATAGCACAAAAGCGGGTTTATAAACTAGTTGACCGGTGATATGGATGATGCTTTGCTCTTGCAATTGGGTGACCTTGGGTCTCTTTGAACTGATGGCAAATAAGGTAAATGGTACTGTAATTGATATGGTGGTGAGTAGTAGTGCCCAGTACCAACATCGTGTCAAACGAACCCATTGTATATAACTCTTATCATGATAAAAACATGTCTAGAAATCGTTGTTCTGGCAGTAATACAAGTGACAGGGCGACATTCGCTTTTGGTGGTAATGTACAATATGGAAGCACCACATTCTATGATTTACAATGATGATCTCTACATTAACTCTTACAGGTTACAGCATCAAGCAAAGCAAGATGCTAAAATGAAAACGAGATAAGTGGCGAAAACAGAAAAGAGCCATTCCTCAACAACCATGGTGGAGGTAGTCATTTTATGCCTGCAGATTGTGATTAGACTAGATGCTCTTCCTCGGCATGGGGGCCTGCACAACATAATTTAAAGAAATAGGCGTGCTTGAAGATGACCGATCTAACTAGTTTCACCCAAGGAGACAGAAGCCAAGGATGACGCCCATCCGTGAGCACTTCTAGCTCCTCTGTGAAAATTCCTTGTTTTGGACCAGTTGAGCTTGTCCCATAACCCATTTACATTGATTATGTGCATTACACGGCTTAACAACTGCCTTGTCTCTACAAAGACTCCCATGTTCGGATACCGCTTCCATGTGTTCCACAAAGCTGCAAGTTTTCTCAGCATCTGTGGACAGAAAAAGAGGACAACTCTAACTATCAGGAACAATGTTGCGAGCATCAAGCATGGTTCCTTTACTATCATCTCCTTCAGAGATGATGTTTGATACCAAAGTTGAATGGTGCTCAGATTCCGAGCATTCACCCAGCTAGGTAAGTTATCATGGCTCCAATCTTTCGCTGCATCAAGTCCTAAAACAAGGGAATGGACATTACTGAAAATTACAAAGTGGGAACCAAAGTTAACTGATTCCAGAAATGGGGCAAATGCAACCAAGGAAGAAGGGGGCCAATATTTCGAGATAACAAATTTTTTGGAGGGAAATTGCCAACACCTTCAAATTATGGTAGATCTCAAATGTTAACATGATCAACTTGCTTGTAACTTATGCAGATACCTGTAATTTTCTGGTAAAACCGTGCCAATGAATGAAGATCCTTACGGCCATAGTAACGCGCTGTTGCTGTCTGATTAATGATTAACAATGCAGGCAAACTGTGAACCCCATACCTCGAGAATAAACTGTGAACAAAACAAGCAACAAGATGTGAGAAACCGATGACAGACAGCATATCAGTACACTGCCAAACATTTTCAAGGTTCATCAAGCCCCACTCTTAACCCTTAAAGAAACCACCTCAATCCCGGTAACATTGACATACAACTAATAAGATGCAGACTACATTTGGAACACCCAAGGACCAATGGACTAAAAATATTTGAAATCGGGAGCAATAAAAGCCAGATGCTAATGCAATGCTTAACGGAATGCAACCAAATCCCAAGCATTTGTAAATGAAATTCTTGCAAATATAATACACCCTCACTCCACTGCAGATCAGAAAGATTCTACATCTAGATTCAAATAACCAGAGCTTTAGTAAGTATTAAATATCTTGTTCTCTCACCTAGGCATTGCAGATGATTGCTCAACTTCTATGTGATCAACCTGTGGGAAAATTGAGCTCAGCAATTCAAATTTGGCTCTAATTCCATTTGAGAAAGGACACCATGAGCCATGGAAGAGCACCGCGGTGTACAAACCGATGGGTTTAGAATTCAAAGCTCGTTCAAGGGATTCGCCATTCATCTGCAACCAAATCAGGATTCACAAAAATGATTCAAATCTGGATAGGTTGAAATTTCAGAATCGAAATTCATATCGAATTGAAAGGCAGAAGCAACCGACAGAACCAAATTTCATAACAATCAAACAGAACTGGGAAAAAGGACGCAGCTTTACCTGAATAGGTTGGAAAGATGTGATTGAGACAGGGCATTGAAGCCGAAGATCGTATAGAGCGGGAATCGATTGGGGGCGGCAAGAAGACGAACGAACGAATCCAATCGAAGAGGAATTTAGGGTTAAAAAGATGGATAGATACAAAATTGGACAAGGAAATACACGCGATCCCATCAAGAAGACGATCCTTCGTAACCCTAACAGCAATATACCTTGTCCTCCTCCTCCTCCTCCTCCTCCTGGAAAAGAAAAGCTGCAGCAGAGGGGAAACCCCAAATTGGAAGATCGTACAAGGGCTGTCGCCGAACAATCAGCTTAAACGCCTTCAAATTTGTTGCTGTAATAATTGTTTTTTTACGGTGTAATTTACGGATCGGATCGATCCGCGATCTAATATTAGATCATTTCATACGGACTACGGAGTTGATTCATCAAGCATCTCTGAAATCTCTCTATGGCTTGCTTCGTACTTCATACACCATGACAAACGAGAAATGACAATGGCATTATGGTAATACAGTATTAGTTTACCTTTCGTTTTTCTCTCTTTCATCACCACGTTTTGTTTAGCATATGGTAATGGCATTATGATAATATACTACGTGTATACTTACCTCCGTTTGCAAATAAGCGACTTTTTCCCCGTCACATGTGTTTTTTTTAGACGATAGAAATTATATTAAATATTACTCCCTCCGTCTAAAAATACATGGACTTTTACTATTCTTACACGTTTTTTTAGGAGTTAAAAACTATATAAAATATTAACTTTTTTTATTATTTTTTTAACAATTACAAGCTTATTATCAATAAGTTTATAATTATTAAAAAAAATTAATAAAAAAATTAATATTTTATATAGTTTTTACCTACTTAAGAAAACGTGCATGAATAGTAAAACTCATATATTTTTTGACGGAGGTAGTATTATTTTTTAAATATCATGATATTTATTAACAATAAATGTAATATTATATTAAAAACTAGTGTAAGGCTCGTGCGCCTCGCACCTAAGGCACGGGTATATGCTTCCTTTTTTTAGTATTTGTAATGTTATGTGTTCGGGTGTTGTTAGATACCTCGCAAATCATCTTCTTTAATTGCACGTCCATTTCAACGTGCAAGACTTTTTAAATTAATTAGCATCTTTTTCAATTAATTAACTCACCTCAATTTTGCACGTCCTTTTCGACGTGCAAGATTTGTGGTGTATTTATCCGGAGCGTATGTGTTCCTTTCCTAGTCTTTTACTTTGACATGTAATATTGTTTTATGTGTGTATGTACATGTATGTGTGTATGATGTTTAATTATACATGTATTATATAGTGTATGGTATACATATGTGATGCACTATTAGAGTTGATCTCGACTTAGTCGAATTGAACTTGTTAAGCTTGATCCTCTAACGAGATTAACTTAGTAATAGTGGGGTTAACACATATTGTATAATGTATAATATATGATATATGTATGAAGTATGAAAAGGGAGGAAGAAGGAAGCCCAACCTCTAGCCCATGTCTCTGACATTGGATTGAGTGGTAACCGTGGAGACGTCTGGAGCTTTGAGACTTGCCTTACCTCTTCTGAACTGTTGCGTTTTGGACGGGCTTGACCTAGGTATATAAGCTCATATCCTCTGTTGGAGAACTTCACTTCAGCTCTCTCCATTCTCTCTCCTCACAAACACTCTGCTAGGGTTTTCTAGAGTTTGGGTTTTCCGACTCTTGGCCTTCAATTTGAGAGCGCTCGAAGAAGACGGTGGTTGTTGGTGTCTCTGTGAAGGTGGTTTGAGCTCCGGCGTCCTCTTGGGTGGCCGCTCTCCTATGCCTTATGAGATCTAGGGTTTTTTGAAGATCGAATCCGACTTCGATCTTCGGTTTTCCCATACAAGGGGATTTCTCTTCCTTCCTTTGTACTTCTGATTCACATGCATGTTAGATCTAGGGTTGATTGATTTCATTGTTTGATTCATCCCTTGTACGAACTCTCTATAGTGGATTCGGCCAATTCTTGAGGCCCCGTGGATGTAGGCATTTTGCTGAACCACGAAGAATCGTTGTGTTCGTGATCTTGCTATTGATTTCTGTTTCGATCTTTCGTTTATCGTTTTCGATCGACTTCGCTTCTGCTCAAAACCGATTTCTAGTTTTAGGATCTTTGGTTTTACAACCTGATATCAGAGCTTAAGTGTTCCGCTCTTGATTATCTAACTCATTCTTGAGCTTAGAGATAGAGACCAGACATAGGGCCTTAAACAAACCTTAAAGGCGACATCGCTAGTGTCGAACCCCCCTGCGTGACATACCACACCTTGTTTGCTAGTTCTAGGTGCTTCTGTGCTTAATTAGTTCTTTAGTTTTGGTGCTTCAGATCTTCAAGTTTTCTTGCTTTGTGCTTGGCTTATTTGGATTTGTGTTTGGACTTCAAGATTCAAGTGTTGTTGAATCGTTGCTCTTGATCTTTACTCAATTACTGACTGTGTGCTTTGTTATCTTACAGGTACAGTTCTCATAATGGGTGATAAGGGTACATATCTTAAGCCATTCAATGGCCACACAGATTTTGCAATGTGGCAACTGAAAATGAAGGCAGTCCTTATAAAGGAAAAAGGCTGGGTTGTTATAACCAACAAATTCCCAAATGATAAATCTAAGGAAAAAATCCAGAAAATTGATCAGCAAGCCAATAGCGAGATTATGCTTCGCTTGGGTGATGAAGTTGCTCGACAGATGCTTACTTATGAATCAGCTGAAAAGCTGTGGGTAGGTTTGGAGAGCTTGTACATGGTAAAATCTTTCCCTTCTCGTGTCAACTTGTTTAATAAGCTATTTACTTTCAAAATGGATGTTTGTTGCCCACTTTCTAAAAATCTTGATAAGTATTTAACTATTTTACAAGATTTGTAAAGATGTGGTGATAGAGTGGAGGAAACTCGGCAATGTGTGTTATTGTTGAATTCTTTGCATGCTCAGTATGTACTTTTAAAGATGTTGTTCAATACAGTACTGATAAATTGGATAAAAAAGGTTATTCTTGAGTCCATTATTCAGGAAAATGATTCTTTGAAGGTGTTCAAAAACAAACATGAGCTTAAATCTGATAATAAACCTGACAATAAGAATGAAGTGCTTGTGCTAAGGGTAGGTTTAGAGACAATAAGAATAACAACAAAAACTGAAACTCATCAAAATAGTAAATTTGATAAATCTCACCTGATGTGTACTTACGGCTCTAAATTTGGTCATATTGAGAAACATTGCTTTAAGAGGAAGAAAGATGAAAGATTGGCTGGTAAGAAGCCTAATGTGTCTGCTGTGCTTGAATCCCATCTTTATTATACTCATGAGGTGCTTGCTTTGTTAAATTATGGTGACTGTAATGCTTGGATTTTAGATTCTGGATGTACCATGCATGCTACCTTCCATAAATCTTGGTTTTCCGAGCTTAAGTGTTTTGATTTTGGTATTGTGATGCTTGGTGATCATTATGTGCTTAAGATTAAAGGCATTGGATCTGTTGCTTTAAGGATGTTTGACAATGTAATTAGAGTTATAAAGGATGTTAAATGGGTTCCTAATTTGAGAAGAAATTTACTGTCTGAAAGTGCTCTTGAAGATTTGGAATATGATGTCTTCAGTTATGATGGTGCTAGAATTGTTTCTAAGGATGGCAATCTATGATTAAATGCTTGAGAAAAACTTGTCTTTATAAACTTATTGTTACTCCTGTTATCAATTCTTTTGCTTCTGTCTTTACTGTTGTTGATAAGTCTTTGTCCTTGCATGATACCATGTTATGGCATGTTAGGCTAGGTCATATTGGTAATAAAGAACTTGAGCATCTGTATAAAACTGGCATCATACCTTCTAAACCATGCTCCATTGACTTGTGTGAAAATTGTGTTCTTGGCAATCATACAAGAAAAGGTTTTAAGTCTTTTGTGCATGTTTCTGCTGCTCCTTTTGATTATGTTCACTCTGATATGTGGGGTCCTGCCCAAGTTTCTACTGTTGGTCTTAAGAGATATTTTATGAGCGACACATCATTCCTAGACGTCACCACTCTCTATTTTGGGAAAAGGGCCTTGTTGGCCGCCGCTTGCTGACGACAGAACGCATCGTCAATGAAAGGGTCTTCGCGTTAACGCCCCTGCAGCGTTTTCTTTATTTATGTCCTAATATCATCTTCATTTCTAGATTAGCTCTAATTTTCTAGTGAAGTGTGAATGTAGAATAATAGCATTTTGGATGCATTTAGGTATGGCTTAATATCATCTCTATTTCTGATATAATTTTATGATGAAGAGCAAATTAGATATATGTTGATTTGTTAATGGTGATAAGATCATTGGTTATTACTGCAAGTACCATATTATTTGGGTGAATTAATTGAAAAAAGATCAGAAGATAACGGGATAGAGGTTCTCAAGGCTTCACAAGTAAGCTAAATGTGTTCTGTCTTTATAGATAAGGTTGGGCTTCTTCAGCTTTTATTATCTCTGTGTCTCTAAAGTTTATGTTTATTATGTGCACATCATGTTGTGTTCTATTTGTCACTGTAACATCATATCCCACATCGGATACAATATGAACATTCAGAGTGATTTATAAATCATTCGAACCCTAACCATGTCACAAGAGCTCTTGTTTTTCAGGTTCTAAGTGAGGACAATGAACCTGAGAGAGCTATGTGGCATGAACTGACACCTCTTAGGATCCAGGTTATATAAGATAATATAAGAGCTGAATTCGAGTTCGGAGGTGCTCGGACAGTATGCTCGAGTAAGCGTCTCCCAAAGGGCAGTTCCTTGGGACCTGATGGAGCTGTTAGTTTTAAGTGGGAGAGAGTGTAACACCCCATTTCACATCGTATATAATAAAAAGGTTCGGAGTGATTTATATGTGATTCAAGCCCTCCCATATCACAAAAGCTCTTTTTTTTCAGCTTCTAAGTAAGAACAATGGAGCTGAGAGGGCTAGATGATATGGGTTGACGCCTCTTAGGACATCGGGTCTTATACACTTCCCAATGATCATTGTGTAGGAATTCATTTCATTTTGTGAATGTATTATACTTTGAATGTTTGTATGTATTTGGTCTCTTAAAAATGCCTAAGGAAGAGGAATATCTCTTGTCTCTCATGGTGCAGTTACAGAAGTAGGTATTGCCATGCATATGCAGGGTTTACCATATTCAACTTTACAGATTTTTGGACTTATATTTTGGTGACACTTGCCAAATGCATAAATAATCATTGTAAGCATCTTTGGTTGTGACTCTTTCTTTCGACATGGAACTTGTGAATACGAAGGTCGAGTGCCTTTCCAGAAACGTCCAAATATTGTGGTATAATTGGATTTGTTTTGTCGAAGTCCTTGGGCGTTATTTCATATAATGTTTGGGATGTGAAGAAGGACTTATCTTCCACCTTTTGCACTGCTTATTTAGAGATGAAGAACCTTTCACACGACGCAATGTTAAAAGCATAAAAGGTAGTTGTGTCTACCACTGAAAAAGTGGGCAAATATGGAATTATGGGGTTATATGTTGCAGTAAAAAAGCTTGAAGGAATTGTGTTTCCAGTTGAGCGCGACTTCAAGATTGGGGCTGGAATGTTGGAATTTTTTTATTGCTATTGCTGCGGGAATTATGAGGGTTTAAAAGTTACCAAAACCTTAGTTTTTATGGTTATATTTCTTTTGGACATATTATATGAAAGATTTCAAAGGCATGAAAATTGGCTTTTTTTCAGTTCAATGATATGGTTTAAAGTGTGTTAATTTTTGGACAAGGCTAACATGATATAAATTTTCTACTATTGTTGGAAATCTAATATATGTCCAAAAGAAATATGACCAAAACTAAGGTTTTGGTAACTTGGAGACCCTCATAATACCAGCAGCAATAACAATAAAAAATCCCAACAATTCGGTACCGATCTTGAACTCGTGCCCAAATGCAAATGCATTTCCTTGAAACTTGCCGACCAGAAGATGAAACCCCACAATACTACATTTGCTTACTTTTTTGGTGGTAGACACAACTATATTTTCTACTCTAGGCATTGCATCTGGAGGGAACTTCTTCATATGTGAAGAAGTAGTCTCAAGAGTGGAAGATAAGTCCTTCACATCACGAACGAAATGAGAGATAATAACAATGGACTCCGTCAAAACGATTCCAATTATAAGACCAACACAATGGAGTAGTTGGATGTTTATGGAAAGGGCCATGATCTTCTCATTCATAGCTTCCATCTTAGAATTAGAACTCAACAAATTAGCACCCTGCAATCATTTATACATTTGGCTTTGTCAACAACCACCAAAATATAAATCCAAAAATATGTAAAGTTAGAATATGGTATTAAAGCTTGCATAAGCATGGAAATAACTGATCTGTGTGACTGTCAATCGGGTCATTCGGGTCGGGTAATTTCGGGTTCTGGGTAAAACGGATCCCGGGTAGATCCAGGTTGACTTAAAATCGAGTTTGACCCGATTTCGGGTCAAATCGGGTTGATTTCGAGTTTGTCAATTTTTTCTTTTATAAATTAAAAAAATCATGAGTTGGTAATTTTGTGATAATTTTAAAATGCTAATAGTAAAGACGTGGTTCATAAGTTCTAGTGCTTGTAATTATATACTATATCTGATCTAAAATATTTGATTTTTTATTATTTCTCGTAATTTTTAATAAAATTTAAAAATATATAAAATATCAAATTTTTAAACAATTTTTTAAAAATAATTTCATGCAATTAGTAATAAGCATAAAACTGTTTTTAATATTTTTTTAGAGTTTTATCTTCTTAAAAAAGGTGATGAAAATTAAAAAATCAAATACTATCGATCGCAGGGAGTATTACACAATACAAATAAATTAAGTTGGTTTGAAAATAAAAGATCAAGTGATTGTAATTATAAAATGTAATAAATTGGAATCTCCATAAAAAAAATTAATCATACATAATTATAAATCAATCGAGTCACCGGGTCAATTGGGTCTAAACCCAGATGACTTGGAAAATTATCGAGTTTTCGGGTTCGGGTTGGAAAATTTTCCAGGTCAAAATTTTCAGGTCTTGACCCTAAATTTTTCGGGCATTCGGATCGGGTCAATCGGGTCGAATCGTGTTTTGATAGGTCTAGCTTTAACTATCACCTTATCATTTTTTGAAATAGTTCTAACATCATCAGTAGAGTTCACATCACAACCTATTTCTTCTAATACAGAATCATACATGAGACTTCTCCTTAAACTTGGGACCCACTTGACATTAGTAAATATTCTAACAATGACATCATCCATGAGCAAAGGAATATCTCCAATACCTTTTATTTTCAAAGAAGCATGATCACCCAACATAACATCACCACACACAGATTCATTCAAATTCTTAAATTTAAGAGGTGTGCCATGCATTGTGCAACCTGAATCTAAAATCCATGTATCAGAAATATCAAGAGATGATAATGCAGAACCCATGAACAATTCAGCAGAATATTCACCCATACTTTCAAGCAGTGAAGCAGACCATTTAGTATTGTTTTTCTTAGCTAATTCTTCAGCTCTTTTTTTTCCTACACTCCTTAACCCAGTGTCCAATATTACCAAAATAATTGTACTTTGAATTATGGTCAGATTTCTCATGCTTGACTTATCTTTCTTATGCTTCTTATTCTTGTTATACTTAATTGCCCTTTTTGTCATTCCCTTTAGTGAAAACATGATCTTAGTTTTGTATGACTTATCAGTTTTAAGACCTTTAATCTTGAAAACTTTCATGATCTCATTCTTTTCAATAATGGATTCAATCAGCTTATCCTTAATAAGTTTATCACGACTAAACTAGATAACATCTTTGAAATTTTCAAATTGAGAGGGAAAATAATTCAGAAGCAAGATAGCCTAGTGAGAATCTTTAATATCATCATCACAATGCTTTAACTCTTGAGTCATCTTAAGAAACTTATCAAGATTGTCATCCAGAGTCAAAGCAGTGTCCATTTTAAAAGTAAACAGACGACATAGCAGAGAAATCCTAGAGGGCAAAGACTTAAATAGAAAGAGCTCCTCCAGGACATATGCTAGAGGGAGTAAGCGAAAGAGTGTTTTACCACTTGACGAACAATACCATTAGTAAAACGTATCATTATCTTAGAGTGGGCTTTCTAACCAACACTAGTAGAGTTCCCGCACCATGGTACGATTTTTTATAAAATCAAATTTTAATAATAAAATAAATTAATATTATACAATTAAGGTGGATGCGACACATGAGCGAAAACTCTTCTGTTTTAAGAGTTTGTTTAGATTTAGATTATATATAGATATATAGATTGTTATTTCAAATATGAAAATTAATTGCAAAAAGAAAAAAAAGTGAATGGTTGAAAATGAGAGGATTAAGGTGGGTGCGACACATAAGCGAAAACTCTTCTGTTTTAAAAGTTTACTAGCACAGTACCCGTGCGTGACACACGGGATTTGTAAAATATATTATGTTGTTCTAAAAGATATTATCATAATTTATCTACATTGTATATAATAATAATAATATTATGATAATATGAAAACGATATAGAAAAATAATATTAAATTCAAACATCAAAATGATAAATATACTAAACCGGTCTTGCTCACTCGATTCACATATTCGATCAATAATTAAAAGTCTTCTATATAGATCACGATAACTTCATTAATCCACAATGTTGGAGAATTCATAGCGTCGTTGCACAGTTTTGGTTTTGGGGGTATTGTCGGGTTTAAGAAACCTGTAAAATAAATATAGTTCATATTAAGATGGTATATTAAGTAATAATAGATACAACAAATAAGTAAAATAAGACGCGCATTACCTTCTTTGATATGCATTAGTGTCGGAAAAAAATCGGATTTATATACAACTTTGTCACATCGGCTAAATTAAAGTTGACAATATTCTCTCATCTACAAACAACAAAAGCTAAACATATAAAAGTAAAGAATGCATGTTCACGAGGTAAAATAAAAGAGATTATAATTATTGGTAATATTGAGAAAAAGGTCATTAGAAATTATAATTATTGGTAATATTGAGAAATAAGGTCAATTAATATAGTTAAATAAGAAATGTGATTTGAAACTTATGTCCAACATCTTTTATAATAAGAAATTGAAATATATCAATGATATATCTATTCAGCTCCATATTGATGGGTATATATATAGTTGTTTAAAAAATTTCAAACCAACATGTCACTTCAGGATACGATTCTTGTGAAAGAATTCAATATTAAAGGTGGTAAAACAAATAACTAATAAAAAAATATACAAATCAATGCATATAAAAATGAACTTGCCTATCATTCTTCTTGATAAGATCAAATCTACCAAGTGTGAGTAGAGATATATGATGAACTTCTTTTATGTGTAAATGGATAAATATTGGATTTTAACAAATTACTGTATAAATAATTTAGCAATAAAAATGCCACCAAAATTTTGAGATAGCAGAAATCCTACCAAATACGGGTAAAATGAGATTGTAATTTTTTTTTTGTTTGTAATTAGATAAACATTGTATTTGAACAAATCATTGTATAAATAATTCAACAATAAAAATCCCACCAAATTTTTTTTGTTTGTAATGAGATTGCGATATTTTTTATTTGTAAATAGAAAAAAAATTAGATTTAAAAAATCATTTTATAAATAATTTAGTAGAAAAAATCCCACCAAATTTTTGAGATAAGTAGAAATCTTACCAAAAACGGGTAAAATGAGATTACAATCGTTTTTTGTTTGTAAATAGAAAAACATTGATTTTAACAACTGCTATATTTAAATCAAATAGTAAAACCCACATAATTCAACAATCATTGATGTTTGGGAGATTAGCAGTGATGTGAAGAACACCAATTCAATGTTCCTATATATGCATCAAGATAGAGCTCCAATTCAACCTGGGCAATGATCGACTACAATGCTGGATCGACATATGCATCGAGAGAAGTCACTGCAGCAATAGATGTGCATCAAGAAGCAAGATTCCATCAATAGATAACTTATTGTCATCACCTAGCAACAAATCTAACTTAGCATCTGAAAAGTGGTTAATTACAATGTTGGATCCCTGTTTCTTGAGCACTTTGTTTTCGAAGCGTGCCTTCGTCTCAAACACGTCAAGCTTCCTCCAATTCAACTTGGGCAATGATCTTCTAAATAACAAATATATTAAGTTTTAACACAAAATAAATGAGAAAAAATAAATAAAATTTACAATAGAAAGTAATTAATTGGTTAATTTAATTAAAAAAATTTAAATATCTTTAATTCAAACGGGTAAATTTTTTTTGGAGAAATTAATATTCTAGTAAATTTGTTAAATTATCATTAAATTTATTTTAATTAATAATTGATTAAATTCTGTTAGTTATATAGGTGGGGTCACACTTAATGAAAAACTGCCACGTAAGCCTTTGTTTAAGGTGAGGCTGCCAGGTGTATCTTTCAATTTTTTTGATATGTTTTTAAAAAAGCTAAAAACTCTATCAAATATTATATTTTTATTAGTTTTATTTCAGCATGTTATATGATTTGCAATGTCTAAATGTAAACTTTATTATTATATATTAGGCCAAAGCATAGATAGTTAGCTTAGTGTCATAAAACATATGACAAATAAAAAAAATGAATGAAAATCTTTTGGATCTCAAGCTTGTACTTTCAATTCATTTATAAAAAACGAAGAAGAAGAAGTGGAGGAAAAACCATTAAACAAAATGGGGATTGGGAATCGAGCTCATAACCTATTGATAATGAAAATTTTGAACTTGGATTCAAATTTTAATTCTCGTGTCTTGAAGGGACGGTATATATGTTAAAACTTAATTAGATTAATATTTTATTATAATATGTTAAAGTACTAAAAAATTGTTTTTATCTTTAGCTTTGAATTAATTCGGTATTTATATTTGAACTTTTTTAAGGATCTACTATTCTACTGCCATGTGACATCTACAACAACTATTTTGGTATTATATTAGATATTACATATTACATACTCCGTATTACATATTAGATAGATAAATTATAGATATCAATCTCTTACCTCTGTGGGAAGTTTCACATGAGACATAGAAAGAGACTAAAAAATATGCTTATCAAATTTGTAGAGAATATGATTAAAAAATAGATGAGCAAAAACTATCTAATAAATAGAGGTTTTAAAAAAAACTAAGCTAAATAATCGGTTTCAAGAAAGAAGGAAATGATCGTATTTTAACTTATTTTCATTCGTTAAGATCATATCTAAAAATTAATCCAAAACTTAATAAGAATAAAAAAATCAAGACTCAAAGTGTCATGATAAAAATAAAATTCAATAATCCATGTAAACTCTTGGATAAAACGAATTTTCTAGATGTTGTCTTTTATTTATGTATTTATTTATTTATATATTTGGTTAAAAATATACTTTGTAGCCTAATTAAAATGAGGGTTCGAGGATTAAAAGCGCGCTCCACTAACCACTTTTATAGCCTAACACAACATTTTTTTAAATGCAAAAAAAAAAAAAAGCAAATCAAAGTGTTTGTAAAGGTTTGATAACATGGTTTAAGTTGTTTTATAATACCTATTAGATAAGATTTCAAACCTAATCATGTGAAAATAAATTATAGTATAAATAAACGTTTGGAAAATGGATCTTATCTTAGTAATATGATAATAACTAAAGTAATTAATGTCAGTTACTATAAAAAAAACATTTGGCTTTATTTATATTTTATTAAGAAAATGGGTAAAAATACTAATATGATTTAGGTGGATATCTATATTGGATGAACCAACATAAATTTTTTACATATCAAACAATTTATTCACCAAATTATTTTAAATAAGTTGTAGTTTTTCAAAAAAAAAAATCAAATGAAATAGCAATAAATTAGAGTAATCAACAATTTAAGGTGTGATCATAGTTTATCTTCAAACAATTAAATATTTAAGCATATTATATTACTCATATTAGGATATTTTTAAATTAATCTTGTAGTAAATCAATCTTGACTTGACAACCGAAAAAATATCAACCAAAATTTTGATTTTCAAATACCTCCTTCTTGGATTGCCTCATCCACGTTTTGCAGGATTTTTAACCGGATTTTAAAACCATATTATTTTTTGGTTAATAGGAGAATAATTTGCATACGAATTTAACATTTTTAAAATTTATATTTTTTCAGGGGCTATACTTTTTAAACAATAAAGTCATTTTCCTAATAAATGTGTAGTACCTTCATGTTATAAAATAAAACATATATAATATCGTCCAAAAAAATATAAAGTATATATAATATAATTGATTATTTTGTTTTGGAAGGTAGCATTTTTTATAAAGACTAAAAAATAATCATCGTTGTATACAATTTTTTTTTGTCTGTGCGCGTTGGGTTGAAAGTTACCTAATAAATTGGATGAATATAAGGCAAATCATACGTTTATACAACAAATATAATAAGTGGGATCATGTATTAGACGACGGATATCGTTATTCTCATGGTGAAGTACATGCAATTAATAATTTATTTGATTTGTTAGATTGATTTAATAACTAATTAGATTTTTTAAATCAATAATTTATTAAATTGAATTAATTTTTAGATGGTTTCATGTTTATCCATAAAAATAAAGCGGGGCCACAATGAAGGATACGCTGCCACATAAGCCTCGTTTAAGGAGATGACGACACATGGCATCTTTAGCATGTGGTTTAGTATTATATTAGATATAGATTTAATTGAGAAATACTATTTTATACTTTTATCGTCCTAAAAAAAGCATGCAGAAGTTTAAAAAGTCACTTATATATAAAATATTTATTTTTTTATTATTTTTTTTTGATAATCTCATACTTATTAGAAATAAGTATAATATTATTAAAAAGATTGAATAAAAAATAATATTTATATAGAATTATAAAAAAAATGCATGTTTTTAAAAATGACAAATGTAAAGGAACGGAGGGAGTATGCTACTACATTGACAAAGATAAAAATATGTGGAGTACATAAAATTAAATTTTGTATAGGTTACATAGGCTAAATTTTTCTTAAATAAATAATTTTCATTGTCCAATAAATAAATAAATACTCATTTGATTAATTAAAATATGTTATAAATAAATCAAAATACACTTATATTCATAATTATTGTCCTACTTTTTTACTTTATTGAAAACTATAACTAATAACTTCTTAACCACTACAATTTTTTATTTTGAAATCTAGATACAAAAGTGTCTAAAATGAGATTTTTTCTTAATGAAATTTTATCTTTTAAAACGTTATGTTTTTCTTAATGAATGGAGTAATTTTCATTAATTTTTTCTTACACTTTTTTGCCTACTTTTTCTTTTTATATATAAAAGAATAGCCCGCCCTAATTCGATGCCTATACATTCAATTCAATTAGTTTATAGATACCAATCTCACCTCTTCGATGCTTGTTGAGTGTCCACCTACTGAGATTGATATTTTCGTCCGTCAGGACGCTCTTGGGCGTTGATTCAACCGCGGTTGATCAATCTCAAATCCCTGCCTTGTATTAAAAAAATCTCTAAACACATAAAATTCTATATATTGAATGTTTGAAATTCAACCATAGATGATTGAGGGGAGAAAAAATTCTATATATTTATTTTAAATACATAAAATTAAAAATATTTGAAACATCTAATAAAGGTAAAAAAAAATACAAAATAAACATAAATATTTGTAAAGATTTTAATAGTTACTTATGATATTTTTTACAATGTTGTTTTGAAAGAGACTCTAAATGACTTTTTTCCAAAAGATTTTTCTTTCTAAGATTTTTTATATTTGATGATTTATGGGATTTTTTTTTACTCCCTCCGTCTCGAAATAGATATCATTTTAGCTCTTTAGTTTTGTATCAAAATAGATGTCATTTTAGGTTTTCTAGGTAGGGGATAATAATGATTTGTATTGATTTGTGTGTTGTTGACTTTTTTAAAGGTTTTGATTGGTTAAAAAATTTAGTGGGTAATAAAATTTATGAAAAATGTTAGTTTAATGATGATGTTGATTGATGGGTGAGTGTTTTATTAAAACCTGTGCAAAATTTTAAAACGACTTAAATTTTGAGACGGATGGAGTATTAAAGTTACTAGTAGTAAAAAAAATCTGGCTGGAAATGATGCAAATGATACCTTGCTTTCTGACGCTGATGAATCATCAATCAACCACTCCCGCCACTCGAGCCCAGCCAGCCACCGCCAGCTGGCACATGTGGGACCCACCGCCCCTGAATCCAAACAAACAACCAACACTACAGTAAGTGACCGAGTATGGCGCTGGTGGGAGAGAGAGAGAGAGTGTGTGAACTGTGAAGTGAAGGAGAAACTGCCTTTCTTCATCTACCTCCCATAAATATCCTCTGTATAAGCTTGCGCTTGCACAACAATCCAAATCGAAAACCAGGGGCTTCGAATTTCACGATCGCAACCCCTACGGATCTGGTAAGATGCGAGAGATCATCAGCATACACATAGGTCAAGCGGGAATCCAAGTCGGCAACTCCTGCTGGGAGCTTTATTGTCTCGAGCATGGCATTCAACCCGACGGAATCATGCCTAGGTAAGCGATTTCTGAAATTTCGGATGAATTGATTCGCTCGATGAACGAAACTGAACGTTTTCGGTGGATTTTGGAGCAGCGACACTTCGGTTGGAGTAGCGCACGATGCATTCAACACGTTCTTCAGCGAGACTGCGGCCGGGAAGCACGTTCCGAGGGCGGTTTTCGTGGATCTGGAGCCGACGGTGATCGATGAAGTCAGAAGCGGCGGTTACCGGCAGCTTTTCCACCCCGAGCAGCTGATTTCCGGCAAGGAGGACGCCGCTAACAACTTTGCGCGGGGCCACTACACTGGTTTGTGCTCGAAATTAGGGTTTATTCATTCTTGTTTTTGCTGCTTTCAAATTTCAATGGCTGAAACTTGAAACTTTCGCTGAATCGGAGTCTTTTTTTTCAAGTTGGGAAGGAAATTGTGGATCTTTGCTTGGATCGAGTGAGGAAATTGGCTGATAACTGTACTGGACTGCAAGGGTTTCTTGTTTTCAGTGCTGTTGGTGGCGGAACTGGTTCTGGTTTGGGATCCTTGTTGCTGGAGCGCTTGTCTGTTGACTATGGCAAGAAATCAAAGCTGGGTTTCACCATTTATCCTTCTCCTCAGGTTCTCACTTCCTAGTATATACCTTGTTGATCTTCTTGTTGTTTTTGTGCTAAGATTGCATCTGATCTCAGATCAAGTTAGATCGTACTCACAGTTCTGATTTCTAATGGATTGGGAAATTGTAAAATGGGTCATGTCTAGCTGTTTGATTTCTGAGAATGATTCCTTGTAATCCTTGCTTTCAGGTGTCAACTGCAGTTGTTGAGCCTTACAATAGTGTGCTCTCCACTCATTCGCTCCTCGAACACACGGATGTGGCGGTCCTCTTGGATAACGAAGCAATCTATGACATTTGCCGCAAATCGTTGGATATTGAGAGACCAACCTACACAAATCTCAACAGATTGATATCTCAAAATATATCATCTTTGACTACTTCCCTGAGGTTTGATGGGGCTATTAATGTGGACATCACCGAGTTTCAGACGAATCTGGTACCATATCCACGGATCCATTTCATGCTTTCTTCGTACGCCCCTGTGATCTCAGCTGCCAAGGCTTATCATGAGCAGCTATCGGTTCCTGAGATTACGAATGCAGTGTTTGAGCCTGCTAGCATGATGGCCAAGTGTGATCCGAGGCATGGCAAGTACATGGCCTGCTGTCTGATGTATAGAGGGGATGTCGTCCCTAAGGACGTTAATGCTGCTGTGTCCACCATCAAAACTAAACGAACTGTTCAATTTGTCGACTGGTATAGACTATAAACCCGTGCTCAATCTAATTGGTGCGTGTGAAGTGCGATCTTTTCTCGTATGAGACTTATGATACTGTTTACTTCGATTTCAGGTGCCCAACCGGCTTCAAATGTGGCATCAACTATCAGCCTCCGACAGTGGTGCCCGGAGGAGACCTTGCCAAGGTGCAGAGAGCAGTGTGCATGATCAGCAACAACACCGCTGTGGCTGAGGTATTCTCAAGGATCGATCACAAGTTTGATCTCATGTACTCGAAGAGGGCGTTTGTCCACTGGTACGTCGGTGAAGGCATGGAGGAGGGCGAGTTCTCTGAAGCCCGGGAGGACCTTGCTGCCCTCGAGAAGGACTATGAAGAAGTCGCTGCTGAAGGTGTCGAGGATGAAGAGGAAGGGGAACACTACTAGTGTGTTTAACTGTTTATTGCCACTTTTGTATGGAGTTAGTTTTGTGTTGAGCTTTGTCTTTGTATGTTGTATCTTGATGTTCTGACGTCGAAAACCGCAGCACCTTGATTTCTAGTTTCCTAGTGTGGAGTGATTGTATTCTTCAATTGCATTGAAAAAACTGTTGTGAATATGTAGCTGCTTCACTTGTCTTCTTCCTGTTAATGCATTTCTTAGCAAGATTTTTTTATATATATTTTTTTTTTGATAGAAGGCAAATTTTTGGGTGGATTGATTGCGGTTGTACCATTATCCAAGAGCATCCGAAGGTCTTCAATCGTAGCATTGGATCTCCAACCCGTGAAGTTCGACTCTAGACTGAAGTGGGCAAAATGGTAAGCAACCCGGTTGCCCTCCCTGCAGACGTGGGAGAAAAAGATGGCCTCGAAAGCTTGGCTGAAAGCAAGAATATCCGAGATAATCATTTTGATATTCCATGAACACTTCCAGCACCCTTTTAGAACGTTTATTGCCATAATACATTTCTTAGTAAGACGGTAAGAGATTTTTGGGTCAAATTTTCTCTTTTGTTATTTATGAACAATGCCCTCACTTCTCGAAAGTTCGAATTAATATTGGTTGGTTGGTTCATAACGGATAATTCGTATTATTTTTTATCATTTTTTCTAATAATAATAATACTAGGGTTCATAGCACAGAAAATCCTGCACTTTCGCTCAAATTACTCTGTAAAATCCTGTGTCCTCTTGTTCAAAAGCTTGAACCCATAATTTGTTTAATCAGTTGACCGTTACAGTTAAAAAGTTAAAATCTCTGGAGTAAACTACTAAGATCTGCATTTCCAGAGTGACACTTGAATGTCATGCACATGGAACGGTTGGATTGATAAAGCATATGGCTTGATTGATTGCACATGGGTCCCCTTCAGACAGCCACAGGCAGGCCCGCATTCAAAGATAAATGCTCAAAATAGTAATGTAATCTACTGGATGAACATAGCCAGCAAGGATAGATGGGCCACAAACATGAAACAGCATAATTTATAACAAGGAAACACAAACTAGTTATTACATGAAAACAAGTACCAAAGCTGTGACATACAACCAATTCAATACCAAAACTGTGAAGAGAATCATCACCTTGACAATTCTCGATGACATCAAACAACCTGACCCAAAACTTCTTTGGACTTGGAGGAACCCTATGTATTTTCTTTCCAGTACAGCAGGCGAACTAGCATTGATGTTCCTTTTTCCCTTTGATCAATCCATTTACACAATTCTACAAGATTTGGCATTCATCTCAATCGAACCGGACAAAATCACTCTCAACCACAACCAGATTGCAGATGCTGATTGATGCAGAGCATATATGTGAAAAAAATGAATGAAAATTTTAACCTTTCTGTGTGAAGAAAGAATGGATCATCCAATTGTATATGATGATTGCACACATGGGCAGACGCAACTTGTTGAACATGACCTAGGATGAAAGAATGGACTGCAAAGCGACTTGCTGCTGTGGTTGCAAAGACGACAACATTGAAGCCAAGATAGCTGGCTGCATCTGCCTCAAAATGTTTTTCATTCTGAGTGCAGTTTGCTCTGTTGCCAAGTCCTTTCCAGCACACAAAACCTGTGAATTTACAATCAAATTGTCTAAAGCTTCAACAAACACTCTTTCCAACTTCAGTGCCCAGCAAGCATTATTCTCTATCAGAAGGAACACTAACCTCTGCAAACACACAGAAAATTTTGGGAAGATACTGATTGTTGGGACCCAGTAGGTCTCTATCAGACCTGCAATCAAAGTGAAAAATAGCACATACTATGATAACCAAGCATACGTTCACCCCCCAAAAAAAGTGATATCCAAGCATACATGAAAGAAAGTGAGAATAGCTTCATTAACATTTGATCTTAAGCGTCCCAATGCTGGTCATGAGTTAGCACTTGGCATCGTATACAAATCCAAAGCATGAACATGAGGCAGTAGCAACATCAAGCAAATTCTCACCTTTCAACCATCGAACAAAGCAGGTCATGGACAACCTTGGCCTCTATTAAATCACCTTTAATGGGCAAGCAGTTTAACCAAGCAGGTGTAACCTGACAAAACACAAATGGGATAAAAAATCTTGTCATACATACGTTTACAGGTTATGAAGACAATCAGCAACCAAAAATTGTCATTTTGAGCTACCAGATGCTACCAGAACTAGGAGAATAGGTAGTGATTGACAATGCTCACAAGTTAAATTTAACATAGTGGCACACAATGCGATTGAAGATTACATAATGACAATGCTCACACATTGCTGACAAGGTTTAGCAGCGTGCAACATAGGCATCATTATCCACAGTGTAATCAATACATCTTTAACCACGATATACATAATGGCATATAATGATACACCTCCTTATTTTGGTGGCATGCTCAAACTGCAACCTTCAGCAATTTATAGTCTTGAGGTAAGCAACACTGCTTAAAAAATACATGATTAACAAAAAGGATAGACTCCTTAAGGTGCTGATTTTCACACATTTGTCATCTATTCTTCCGTAATAATATCTTCTAATGAACAGAACTACTGTAAATGTCAAAATAGGGGGAAATCTACTAACAGAAAATCAGCAATGTTACATGAATATTTCAAAAGAAGGCAGAGGTTAAAAAAGTAAACCTGGGTTGCATCAATACAGTCCTTGTGAAACTGGCATATCTTTCCTAGGGCAGATACAGCATTATCATAAGCCATCAAATTTTCAGACTGTAAAGCATTCGGCTGTTGAATAAGAAGATTAAGTCTTGAAAGAGCCTCTGGACATGACAACCGGATAATGTTAGTGGATAACATATGACTGTTTTGATGAAATGAAGATAAGGAAAAATGTTACCTCCAACTAAAGGCTTGAAAGCAGGACCACCAAACTCAGCACAGACACCAAGGCCATATACTGCAGCCTGAACAAGAAGATCAAAGTTCAAATAAGAACGAAAGATGAGCAACAGTGTCACTCCAAGAGAGCCCATGCATTACAAACCTGTCTAACATCGGGATTCTCATCACCGCAAGCTTCCAGCAGGAATGGAAGGTACATATCATAATACCTGTTGCAAAAGAGAAGGAAAACATTAACATCTGCAAGAATGCATGTTACTGCTACAATTTTTAAGTTTTCCTTACTTGAGTGCAGCTTCACGACACTGCTCTGCGACATCATCAAATATACAGATTGCAATTCTTCGCTCTTCCGGTGTTTTATCTTTACCCTGTCCATGGAATAAATAATGCATCTTGCTCAGACATTAAAACTCCACAAATGATGTAAGAAACAGTGAGTTGATAATTTAGACAGGGAAATAAACAAGACAGGCTCCCTAGCATCAAAATATGACAGTGAAAAAAGACTTACCCACATAGGTGTTAGGTAAGAGGTTAGCTCATCAAAGAATTGCAAGAATGATGACTTGAATGTTTTGATCAGCGTGCCAAGGATTTCGCCCACCTAGATCCAAATATTGTATGTGAGAATGCCAGGTGTAATAAATTAGGAAGCAAAAACTAGCATATCCCTTTCTTGAACAACCTAAGCCAACAAGGGGGAATAATAACAAATCAGAAATGTAAAAGTAAGAATTATATCAAGGAATATGAAACTCCCTAGGGCTTTGCAAGTAGTCTGTGTAGATCTTTAGAGGCAGATTTTGGATTAATAGGTCCTAACCAGTGAATGCTACCAACTCAATAAGTAAATAGAAACATGATGTTCACTATTAAGAATACAAACTTGGTCAAAAACTTCTTCCTCCTGTTCATTTTCCTCTCTGAGTAACTCCCCTTCTTCCGCATCAAAGTCCTCAGCCTTAGCTCTCTCTGCTCGTTCACCTCTTCTGCTAGAGCTAGCAGTGAGCACCTGTTTCAGCTCATCAACAATTGATTTCACCTGGCTCTCATCTAGAATCGATCCAGAAATCTGACATCAAGAAAGGTAATTGTTAAAAGACTGGCACTATTTGTTATGATCAATAAACTACAAATTTATCAAGTAGTGGAACAATTTGACAACAGGTCTCAATAGGTTCCCAGCAAGTCAGCTGCAGTGGACACTTAAAAGTAGCTTTTGAAGAAAACGACACGGTAATAATACAGAGAAGCGACCAACCTGCAAGCATTCATTTAGAGCATCCAGCATACTAGCGGATATTTCTACATCAGGCTCCTGTAAGTGAATGAAATTGTTTATAGCATTACATATCGAGGAAATTAATTCTATGTCACTGACAAAGCCAATAATAACAAACAGTTTAAACCTTATGCAATGCTTCCACCAAAGCTGGCACAATATAATCAGATAGTTGCTTCACATAGGCTTCATTACGACCTTGAGCCATCCCTTTCTCTACTGCTAATTTTGCCGAGCGCAACAAGTCTGGCATAGCTGCAAATAAAGTGTGCTTATCATCTAAATCGAAGGTTGAGTAAGGGAATAACCTGACAACATGTTTATATTAGTGATGATAATAATAACAGATTGTTCAATATCATACCAGAGACAGCAGCTTTCCGAACTTCTTCATGGAAGTAAAACTTCAAAAGAGGTACTAGAGTTGGAGCAACCTGCATGACAAAATAGCTGCCTGTTATTCAATTATTGTTTGGAAACTTTTAACTTTCCTAATGGAGCCAAACAAACCTGATCAATCCAGGGGAAGAATCCTTCCTTCAGTTCATCAGCATAACAGCACAACATGTTGCAGGCAGTAGCTTTTTCCTCCAGGACACTAGTCTTAATTGCAATCCTCTTATCCCCAAGTGTGATCGTCTCCATACTGCATATATAAACACAGCCTTCAACTAAACACTCAAACCTTCAAAATACTAGGAGGGGACCAAAATAGTCCTTTCTATCACGGCAGATATATGAACAAGTGAACATCATCATAGGCCACATTAACAAACCCATATTTTAGGTAAAAATACAAGAAGATGAAAATGATGAACACAAAGATGACCTGTCATCGTCAGAGTCATCATTCTCTGCATCTGAATCTGCAGATGTGATGGTAACATCAGGTTTTAGTTGAGCTGACTGGAGTAGGGGTGGCATAACAACACTCATGTAAGGTAGGAAATCCTGTCCTAGGCACTTGCAAAGTCTAGCCCATGCCTGAAACAAAATTCAAGATAAAAAACGAAGGAACAACTTTGGAGGAAGTAAAATGTTGGAATCCAGGGAAAAACGTGCCTGCAACATGTAACTGGTGGTTGGGTCATCCGCTTCCATTTGAGACCCTTGCAATGACATAAGCAGTTCCATAACCTTGCATGACATTAAAAGCTTAAATTAGTTACAGTACAACTATCATGGCCTCGACACCAAGGAAGCAAAACTTTCAAGATAAGGGATAATCCCTTGAAATAGTGACAAACCTGCTTGGCATCATCCCTGAACTTCTCCTTGCCGACAGCCATTCCAACTAAACTAATGCACTCCATTGCTTTTGCACGCAGCATACGGTTTGACTTGTCCGTTGCATTAGTCAAAATAGTCTTCAAGTAAGGCATGACAGTATCATAATACTTTTGGAAATGCTCCTGTGAATCAAATAACATTTGAGAAGCCTAATAATGGAAAACAATAAGGTCAAACACCAGTAGAAGGAAGCATACCTGAGATGAGTCAGCAACTGATGCCAATGCAGTAAGTGCTCCCTCTTGTACCATTTGCTTTCCATTCTGCATAGGAGAAAAAAAACAATTAGTTATCCAAAAAGAGAGTGAAAGGGAGATAGAGAAGCCTGTCAACACATCTGCTCCATGCTCAGGGAACTAATTCAGAAATCTACCTGCAAAAGTATGAGTAATTTGCTAACAATTCCATCCATGTATGGCGTTAAGATGTCTGGGGTACAGTTCTCGCTGAAATTAAGGACAGCAGAAGCAGCATGTGCCTGCATAATATCCATACTGTTACGATTAAAATCAAAGCTCTTCAAATAACCAACCGTTCCAAGTTTCCAACTCAAAACAGATAAGCCATGCTGAATGCTCTTGGCCCAAAAAATCAGAGTAAATAAAGGATCAGAATGTTTTAGATATACAATATCTATTTAAGGGCAAATAAAATATGAACTGCTAACTGGCAGGGTAAGCACGGGGAAAGGAAAGAAAAGGTATAAAACTAATAAGTGGAAAATACAAAGGTGATTAACAGGATGCAGCGATCAACTGGCTCATCTAAAACGACAATTACCTTGGTGTTAATTTATCATAGATTAATTTATAGCATGCACTGACCAACTTTTGAGAGTGCCCCTAGTAAACAATCATTTACTAAATTTGAGAAACAAACAGAGCACAGGTTTTGATCCAAGAAAGGTCGCTAGTCTAAGTTTGCAATTACCTAACAGCCAGTTCTTAGGAAACTATACCAAATCAGGAGAAAAGAAATATAGCAATCCACTCACCTGTACTCTGGGGTTCTGGAAATCATCCATAGCTCCAGCAAGAGCTGGTAAGACAAGCTGGTGAAACTGAACTTGCAAATCTGGGCCCAAATCCGTGGATAGCTGCCCAGTTGCATTTATAGCTGCCCATCGAACTCTTGGATGGGGATCTTGAAAGCAACTTAATACCATTTTCACTACTTGCTCCAAATTTTTTAACATTACCTGCACCACAATATGAGTGGATCAAACCAAGAATGGATATTTGACTATTTATGTTCTCAAATTTGAAACTAAGGCAATCTAGGCATAGTAGCTGTCATATTTTCGTCATCATCTCATAACAAATTGTGTAATCCGATAAAATTCTACAAACAACCACACTCTTCAACCAACCCCATATAATAAATACTCAAAAAGTCATAGCAACATAAAATTTGTATGCAGCACGGAAATTAAAAGGGAGTGTACCTTGGCACATCCTTCAGCAATCTGGGCAACTGCAATTAATGCGGCATGGTGTTTTTGCCACTCAGGAGCAGCCAAAAACAGAGGCAACAACTCTGAAGCAACAGGGACAATAGTATTTCCACCAAGCGCAATGGATATCCTATCAAGACACTCCTGACCCACACTGAAATTGCTACTCTCGCCGGCATCCTCATCCTCAGTCTCAGCAGTGTGCCAAGCCGGATCGTCCTCTATGTCCAACAACATCTTCATCAATACTCCAAACAACCTGCTAATAAACTGTGGTAGCTTTCTCATCATTCCAGGGGCCCTCTCCCTTGCTTCAGCAAGGGTGATCACAAATTCGATTGCAAGGTGTCTGGTACCTTCCTCCAGAGAATCAGCCTCGGCAATCTGAAGCATGGATCCTACTACATCGACTAGCTGCCTTCTTAAGAACTTCGGTTCCGCTCCAGCCAATTCGATCAAAAGTTCAAGAGCTTCTTGGGCAGTTGCCTCCTGGCCAGAGTTCAAGGCGTCATTCAAAGTCTTCATCATGGAAGGCAAAAGATCTTGAAACCTATCCCTGTCGCCAGAACTGGGAAGGCACTGGATGAAATTGATGCCAGCGCTCAAGGCTGCAATTCGTACATCGGGATTCGATGAATTAGTCAGACAGTCGAGAAAGACGCCATGAAGCTCCTTAATGTAAGGAACGAGAATCTCCCCTATGTACTGAGATAACTGGGCGAAGATAAGGAATGCGGATTCTTGCAATTTGGGGGAATCCGATGAAACGCACTGAAACATAAAAGGCAACAGCTCAGGCCAGCCCTGATCGGCGAGAATACCAGAAGCGAGCTCGGACACGGTGTCACATAGCTTCTTGGTAATCGACTTGACTTCCTCGCGCTGAACACAAGAAAGGAGGATCGATTTGAGGTTCGACTGCGAAGACGCAGACAGCCGAGGCCAGATGTAGGAGTCGTCGCGAGTGAGCAGCTTGCGAAGGAGGATTGCGGACATAGCACGGCCTTCCTGGTGGGGCGAGACTTGAAGGAGATGAGCGAGTTTAAGAGAAAGAGAATCAGGATCGGTTTGCTTACAGAGATTGAAGAGCAATTCAGCCTCAGATCGAAGGTCATTGGAGGTGGACATCAAATGCGAAATTAGGGTTTCGAAGGGGCCTGCATCGGGGCCGAGGATTGCAGCCAATTGCGCCTGCTGAATCTGAGTAGGAGGGGATGGCTCCATGGCTGCGACCGAGGGTGGGAAACTAGGGTTTTCAGGGAGGAGGAAGAAGACGATGATGATTGGGTTTCTTCTTCAGAGCCTCCACAACCCTCGCTAGTGTAATGTGAGAGAGAGAGAGAGAGAGAAAACGAGAGTAGTGGTATTTGAAGGACTTGGATGGGAATAAATAAATAGTTTAGGGGTACGATGGGGAATAAAAATAGTTGGTTGGTTTATGGTTGGGGGTACGATTGGAATAAGCAAAAATAGAATGATGAAGGGAAATTTGGCCAATTATGAGGCAGGATTGTGAACTCGTCGTTTTGGAGGGAAACGAAAAAGGCGGTATTTCGACAGATAATTCAACCAACCCCACAATTAATCACAACCCATTTTGATGTATCTTTATTATTTCTTTTGTGCAAAATTAAAGCTTTACACATTATTAGTCGAGTCTTTTTAGTACATTTACATAATTTAAAAATAATTATAGTTACAAAAAAAATAATCAGTATTGGGCTTAATCTAATTATATAATCTATAATCTATTGCCCTATTATATAGTTTATTCTATTCGGGATTATCTTATCTCCATGTAAGATTTCCAGCTATTTAATTGTTGTATTGCATATAAACCTCCCAGTTTGATTATCGTTTTTTTTATTATTATTATGATTGATCAAATGCAATCAATTGTGTTTTGTTTTTTTTGTCTTTTATTTTGTTTTGAGAATATTTTCATAGTAATGCCTTTTATATTTTTGTTTCTTATATTCATTCTCTTCCATGCATTTTCCATGTTTTGATCAATTTTCCCTATAAGTTGCAATGACTAATGAGAGCATACAACAACAACATTATGAGAGCATACAACAACAACAACAACATTCTTAGTTTTTCCGTCGAGTCACTCTTTCCCCGACAATGTCGAAAGAGTGTTTCTTAGTGGCTCAGACACCAACATATAATCACATAAAAACGCAAAATGACAAGTATAACAAACAAAATTAAAGAAGATATGGTGTGAGAACGGGGAGTATACGCTCTCTACCACTCCTTTGAGGCTCAGTTTAACCTTATCTGACACGGATGATGCTCCTCCAATGCGTTCTATTCATAACCATGCTCTCTTTAAGGTTCAGAAGGACAAAATACTATCTAGTAGCATGAGAAGGAAATATATACCCTTGGTGAGGGGTCAATCGCCATGTTTTTCATATACATATGTAACGAATATTTTGGATTCACGATATATGAAATTTTATAGTATATTATAAGTTTGTATAGCCTTTTTATTCAAAAAAGAAAAGAAAAGTTTGTATAGCCTAGGATGACGTGGTATTAGGATGACGTGATTTTTTTTTAATAGAAAAATACCACGTCATCCTAGTCTATACAAACTTAAAATAATATTTGGGTATGGTTTATTGCTTGATTGCAATTGCTTTAGGGCCTTGTACAGTTTGATGTATCAAGTAATCATCGGTCTAGTTATAACAATCTATCAAACAAGAACATTTTTTTTTTGGAGGAACACAACAATAATCTTTGAAACTTGTTTAAGGGCTATTTTTCAATTTAATCAGAAAACTAATGACTTATTAAATGAGCCCAGCCCATTAGGCCCAATGGACCCATTTACCAACGTCAAACCCTTCTTTCTGCGGTTTCACTCTCAGGAGTTTCACCTTCAGAATTCAAACAATCGAACTGTCGAAGGCCGCGAAGCGAAAACCTACGCGACCACTGTGTTGGCTCCACAGGTGAGTCCTCCCCCGCCGGCGCACCACTGTGTTGGCTCCGCCGCGATCGCGCATCCTCCCACCCACGCTGCTGTCGGCTGCGGGGTGTCACTGCAGTGAACGGCTGAACCATTGGTCCATTGCACCAAAAGCCGAAACTTCCTGGCTGTGTGACAAATTGTTATTCCTTGAATCCCAAATCCGAATTGAAAAGGTTAGTGTTTGTGTTTCATACTTTATACTTTGTGAATTTGTGCTATAACTTTTGATGGTTGAGATTTGATTTATAAGAAGGATACTAGAATTTGGAAAACAATCGGTGAAATTAGGTTTTGATTTTGAGAATCAATTTAGTGAAATTTTGATTAGGGTTTGTTATTTTAGGAATCATTTTTGTCATTTATTTATTGTGTATATGTGATTTTGAGAATGAAGTTTATGAATTTGTGAATTGAATTTGAGGTTTGTGAATTGAATTTGTGATTTGGGGAGTCTTTTGTGCAATATTTGATGAGATCTGTTTCTTGTTAGTATCTAATGCTTCTAATATGCTGAAGGTGTTGTGAAGTATTTTTTATCAAAGGAAGAAACAAGTTGATAGGGTACTGCATTTTTTGGCATGTAACCAAACATTGTGTAATGATTAAGAAAAGTTTGTTAAATCACAGGTTAATGGGTGTTTGTCTTTTGATGACAAGATATGAGATGGTTTCTATAACATAGTGGGTATGAATCCTTAGATGTGGGTGATGTGCAATGAACTTAATAATTTTCAGCCCCCCTTAGTAAAAACCCTAGATCCACCAGGCATTTCCATTGAAATACTACTATTGAAACTAGGAATAGTGGAAGTTGGAAGTTGTAGCTCTGCAGATTGAAATTCCTTCTTTTGGATGAAATTTAGTAGGAAGATGTGTTTATGTGGTTTGATATAGCGACTGTTTTTTGCTTTCAGTATGTCAAAGTAAACTTATTTCCCTCCATTCTCGCCGTATACAAGAGTAGTATCACTAGTTGTTAAGGAAGGAAGAGTGGCATATATCTCTTAAACGGTCGATGATTCTTTCATCTTTCAATGATGCAGCAGCAATGAGTTTACTAAAGCGGAAATTGCCACTCTCGGGTGGTAGGAGGAAGGAACTGACAGATGAAGAGCAAGTGGTTTACAATGTGATCCGGAGCAGAGAAAACATGGGCATACTGAAAGCCGAATTGAAAAGGGAGTGTAAAGGAATCAAGGACAGGGCGTTCACTAACTGCATCAAGAGCCTCCTACTAGAAAAGAATAAAATAAAAGAGGTGAAAAGCAAGGAAAACAAGAAAGTCTATCTGATGGCCTTGGAATTTGAGGCATCAACAGAGCTCACTGGAGGCGCATGGTACAACGAGGGGGATCTTGACACAGCATTCGTGGAGGGTCTCGCACAGTACTGTCTTGGCATGATACGTAAGCGGAAGGTTGCAACCGTGGATCAAGTGTACGAACAAGTGAAGGCCTGTAAAGCTTTTACTGGCCCAATATCAGCAGGGCAGATCGCGGAGATACTGAAGACATTGGTCTTGGACAACGAGATTATGAAAGTGAAGAGCAGTGGTTCTGGTGTGTATGAATCCATTCCCGAAGGAATGGTTTGTTATAGAATCAGTAGGAAAGTGCAGGCTCTTGCAGGAGCCTCGTCTAAGAAAGCTGAGGAGACGCCAACACCAGCCATGGTGTCGATGCCTTGTGGCTCATGTCCTCGGATCAACCAGTGCACACCCAATGGCGCCATTTCTCCCATAACATGTGTGTACTACAATGAATGGCTTAACTTCTGATCAGACTGTGACCTTTTCACTCTTCAAGATTCCAGTATCTAGAATATCAGGCAAGTTTTGGCAGCATGCGCTTTCTCTGCTTTCTTGGATGGTTATTTATGAATACCTTCTTTTTTCTTTGCTTTACTTTTTTTGTACATGAAAAGGCAATAACATATGAAAGTTCACTAGATCTTGGATGGTTATTTATGTTATTATGTGAGAGTTTTCAAAGAATTTTAGTTTGATTTTATGATTTCTCGTTAGACTTTAGTTTGGCTTTATGTTTTGTATTTGCACTGTTGCATCGGTTTTCATTTATATTTATAAAAGAAGAGATCGATGCTTGAAGGTTCAGTGTAGTAATTTTGTCAAAAATTGAGTAGGTGTTGTAATGATACAAATGGTTTGATAAGTTGGGGGACCTTGGAGAACCCACTGTGTCGTGTAGTGAGGTTCTTTGAAGTTTTTGGGTAGTCTTTTTCCCTTGTGCATTTTTACATAAGACCCTTGATAGTTAATCCGTAGTATTTATTTATATATTTATCGTTTCAAGATTAGATAAGTTGGTCATTTATCAACACACTTTTACTTATATTTGGTAAGTGAAATGAATGTACTACTCAGGTTATTTGTTTGATTTTATGGTTTGTATGTGCATTGTTGTAACTAATAACTATGGAGGATTTTACTTGTATTAATGTATTTATAATGATCTTCGTCAATCGGATAGATCGAGATCTAGTAATTTGGTCAAAACATTGGGTAGTTATATAATACAAATACAGATGATCATATGGTATAATACGAAAATTGGATAATATAGATATATCTCTAATACAAAATTACAAATGAATGTAATATATAATGTGACTCATGAGTTGCACCAAAAAAAACAATAAAAAACCAAATAATTTTGGCCATTTCGTCCCCACACCCCACTCACATTTTGCCAGCTTGTCCGACTAAATAATTAAACGAAAAAAAAAAAAGAGAAAAGGAAGAAAATCTCACTCCTCCATTGCAGACCCTTTCGCAGATCAAATTTCGGAGGAAATCTAGCTTACCTACAGAAATACGAAGAACAAGCTCGATCGATATATTCAATGAGGAATCCGGCGCCGTCTTCATGTTCACCGGCAGTGGTTGCAGGTGCGGGAAGAGGAGGAGCGACGACGACGACAACGACAACACCGTGCTGCAGCAAGGTAGGGCTGAAGAGGGGGCCATGGACGGCGGAGGAAGACGAGCTCCTGTCAAATTGCATCAATAAAGACGGAGAAGGAAAATGGAGGACTCTCCCTAAGCGCGCCGGCCTCCTCCGCTGCGGCAAGAGCTGCCGCCTCCGGTGGATGAACTACCTCCGCCCTTCCGTAAAGCGCGGCCGCATCTCCCCCGACGAGGAAGATCTCATTCTCCGCCTCCACCGCCTCCTCGGCAACAGGTCTTATCTCGATCCGATATATCCATCCTCAATTTCTAGGGTTTCGGATTAGATTCCCAAATTCTCTAGCTAGGGTTTCGATTGCTCTATTGAATTGTTCAATTCACATCTGTTTGCTGAAGATCTATATCTCACCGATTGTATCCGATCTGTTTGGATGTGCAGGTGGTCGTTGATTGCAGGGAGGATTCCCGGGAGGACTGATAATGAGATAAAGAACTACTGGAACACTCACCTCAGCAAGAAGCTGATAAGCCAAGGCATAGATCCAAGGACTCATAAGCCGCTTGATGATGTTCAATTGCAGCTTAGTAACAACAGCAAACACAAAATCAACCATAAAAGTCCGAATTCATCGTCTTCGTCGAAGGCGCCATCAGCACCTGCACCAAACCCTAACCCTATCCATACTCAATCTGATGAGTCCAACAGTACTCCTCCCATTACTCAATCTGATGAGCCCCTTCTCCATATCAACACTACTACTGCAGGATTCAGCTTTGATTGCCAGCTAAACCTGAATCCGAATGACATCGGTGCATATCATCATCTAAATTTTGCCACTGGTTTCAACAATAATAATAGCAGTGCAAGTGGAAGGATTAGCCCGGGTAGCCTAGAAGATCACCAAGAGGATGATCCCGGTTATTGCACCGATGAAGTATTCTCGTCTTTCTTGAACTCGATTATCGATGAGGAGATCTTTACTTGTCAAGCCCAACAGGAGCAGCTTCCCAATCTTGATGCTTTGCTCGCCCAACCGACTTCCTCAACTGCTTTGCCTTTCGGCACTGCTGGATGGGACGCTGTCGCTCCTCCTTTCACGCCGACTACTTCATCTGCAATTGCTTTGCACAATCACATTAATCCGCCTGATGGTGGTCAGCCTCAATAGCGCTGCAAGTTCTCGGCTTTTGGCTCTCCTTTCCCTTCATCTTTCGAAGCTGTCATTCAATCTTTCATTTCAAATCTGCCCTACATTGCAGAGTTCGATCGGTATCAATACCCATTGAAGTACTTTCATGTGTTTGTATACTTGAGCATGCATTGATAGTTCGTACGTAGCCAGATATAGTTTTCAGGAGTTGCATATGTATCATTTGTAATTTTATGTGTTCTTCCACTTCCTGCATTATTATTTATTAATGCATCTTAATTTATTTATTTGTTGAGGGTTGTACTTTATTGTAGTAGTTCATGTGTACTGTTTATTGTCTTGTAACCAAGTAAACATAAGTTCTGAATATATTTGATATATATGTTATTATATAGTCTCTCTATATATATAGATTACCAATGTGTATGATATCTCTATATATATATGAGTCATATGACTGTATGGAATGCATCCTTTGTAGTTTGTACATAAGATTTGCATTGTTGCAAATTAAATGCAGAAGCCACAATTTGATTATGAGTTAAGAGAGACTGCATATGCTAAGAATTAAATTAGACTGCAGGCATGTTAAGAACATAAGACCACAAATTTCATCATCATAATACACACTGCACACATCAGTTTAAAACTTGCTTGGTTGTTTTCTTAGTAGCTAAATAAATATATAACCAACAGAACAGGAAGCAGCAATTCTCCACAACTAGGTCAGGATGCCACAACAAGAGAAAAAAGATACACAAGCTAGCTAACCGATCGAAATGGAAGCGCATGATCGATCAGTTTCCTATTATTCGTGTTTCTATATATATCAGCACATCAGCAATCCATCGATAAGCATATACAGTATGTGTGCTGATGGATTATCTATTAGTACAAGACCTAATGCATCACTCACGACCAATGAGTCAATGACCACTAATATATATACTGTAGATATTAACCGCTTCAGTGTTACTATATAGATGCATGCAAGCAAAGTTGAGTAGCATTACATCTCAAAAGCAATTTTTCAATTTATATTTGAAAAATGTATTCCTTGTGCATGATTCGTGTGTGTTAGCAAACCTGAAACCAGAAATTAAAATTTGGGCGACCTAGATAGGCTAAAATTTTCTCATATACGTAATTTTATTAACAAAACTCTTATTTTAATAAATAAATTAATTAATCTTTTTATTAATTTTTCTTATTTATATCTATTATTTTATTTATGTAAAAATAGGGCGTGCTAGAGCGGACCCTAGCCCGTCCCTCAGTCCTTCCCGGTGTGTTAGTGAGTAAATATTATATTTGTTTAGCATTTTTCATCTAAGTTTTTGTTAGCTTCTAAAATCTGGATTGTCAGTAATGGCATGATTGTATGCTTTTCAAACATATCAAAAAGAAAAAGAAGTAATGAAAATTCCTGGTGCCATGATGATATTGGTGTTATTTTGATTAGTGTCCTATAACTCGAATGGCGCCTTTGAATTTTTTTTTCCATAAAAGTTGGTCTAATATCCCAAATCTATACTCCCTTCTCAAAATACAGGTTATGTACGTCAAAAACACTATAAAATATCATTTTTTTAAAATAATAATAATTTCATATTCATTATTAGTAAGTATGAATTCACAAAAAGAAAATTTTATAAATATATATATATATATTTTATAAAAATTTAACTTATTTAAAAAACATATTGAAAATGAAAATTTAAACGATCTATATATAGTGAGACCATCTCCAACAGTTTCCCTAAAATTTCTCCAAAATGGAGACACAAAATACATATTATTCAAATTATTTTTGCTTTAACTCCAACAGTTTCCTTATTTCGAAGATTTAGAGAATTATTTAGTTTGAAGAATGCTGAAGATTTATGGAATCGTCTCTATTTTTTCTGTTGCTTCTCCATTTTGGAGAAAGTGATAAAGAATTCGTTGGATCAGAAAATACCTTAAAGTTCTCTAAAAACTCCAAAACCCTATATATTTTGAGATGGAGGGAATATTTTTCACTTCAGGCTTTCTTAGGCTGAAAAGGCCGTTGGATTGTTGGCCCAAGCCCAATAACGACCAGAAATCAGTTCTACTTTTTGGGCCATAGAAAGCAATGGATGTTAATGGGCCCAAAGTGTGTGTATCACCGTATGTGTGGCAACTAGTAGTACAGTCAACACCTACCATTAAGCTTTGAAAGAAAAGGTTCTATACTTCTATATAGTATATAATTTCAGTCAACACTCGAACAATAAAATGCACTCCATTTTCTATGAAAAATATACCACATATTTAATTAGTTCAAGGCCATTTCGTGGAACTACTCAACGTTAAGAGTGGTTTACCTAATTAAGCTAATTTAGAGTATTGAATTAAATTAAAACTGCCCATATGAAGGAGAATCAAGGCTCGTGACCTACAGGAGGATATAGACCATGGCTGGGGTTTGTTGAAGTTGAAGAGCAACTACCGGTTACAGTTAACTATTTGGGTGAGGAATGAGGATTGGTAGATGGTTGACTTCTCCTACATTATTATATTATATTATATTTTAAATATAAATTCTACCAATCAAAATCTATGGTACCCTGAAAATAAATATCCACAGGTAAACATTGGTCTTCCAGAATAATATCTAACAGTCCATTTCAAATTGGGGACATTTTCAAGTACATTTCTCCTCCACTTTCTATGGCATGCATATATTCTAAGTTCATTCAATTTGCCCAAAAAAAAAAAAAAAAGATGCTGAATTTCCCCACATTTTTTTTTGTACAAAAAAATTGGTGCAATCCCTCATAAAATTGGTGCAATTTGCCACCCAAAAAAAAGTTTTTGTTGTAGGCAAATATCATCAAAGCAATATGCAATACTATTCCCAAACCCTAATGTACATGAAAACTTTTGATGGTAATGTTAAGGATTTAATCCGGGTTTGGTGCAATGAACTTTTACACTATAAGTTCATCATCAATGTAAATAAGTATCTGATTTTACATAAATATCCTATAAGCAATCAACCCTGGATGGCTAGACCCATTCAAACATATGTTTAATTTCTTGCATGAGACTGAAACTGTGCATTGAATTGGGTTCAAATCCTCTTGAAAGTACTTAAGCACACTGGGTGACTGGGATTTGCAATTTTTTTTCCCTGAGTTAAATTTAAGGTAAGTGATCCCAAATTGCATAAAGCATAAATCCTCATAAATAATAATGATACTGAAAATGAATTATCTAATTCCAAAATCCATGAATATATAACAAAGAAAGCTGAGAAAAAAGAATAAGAAAAGTGTCTAAGAAAAGAGTTTACTCACCTCCCCAAGCTTAATGCAAAGGAGAAACCCTTTTTGGGTATGATGGTTAAGCCTTAGCCGGTTAGCCCTTTTCCGCGAGCAAAGCGCCTTTGCCTGAGTAATCATAGGGCGAGACGACGAGGATGAAGACGAGGACACTTGTGATCATAATCATAGCCATGATGACACTGATAAGAGGATGAAAAGTTGCTGCATTTTTTTGCTTCAATGTCTTTCAGGAATGAGAAACCTTTGCTTGAAGAGGCACCATGGCCAAAAATATACTTGGAAAAATTCAAAGGAAGCCACGTGGCAGGGCATCATTGGGCGGGACTTGGTGGCGTTCACTTGAATTGTGTGGGTTGACTGGTAGCTTAGTTCTACCTCTCGTTCTCTATGTGCTATTAAGAAGACAAAGGAGTAAGAGACAATGGAGGGGTGGGAGAGCAACCAAACGTTCCACTTGAGCAAGTGGAGGATGGATGAGGAGGGTTAGGATCTGTCAGCCATAACCACCTTTGTTTCTCTAATGAAATTCAAAACCAGTTGTAACAATGTCGTCTTGGGTATTGACCAACGACGAATCATAACCATTACTCGGCGTAAAAATCACATAAACACTTGTTAATAGCACATTTAGTGTAATGGGCATTTCCTATATTTTAGTTTTAGTCCCTCCTAACCTGTTCTGTATGCATTCTAATAGAGTCCATGTTTATGTCTTTTGTTTGTTTGGTTTCTTATGTCAATACAATATAATACAATACAATAGACACTCAAACCTACCATTCCACTTGGTTTGATTTGCCCTGCATCCACAGCACCAAACAGGGAAAATGCAACACTGTGTAGTCATAATTCATAAACTGATACCTGGTAAGGATACCAAACAGTCCGTTGTATGTTTCAGATTCAGCAGTAGCAATGGCTATAACATTGAAAGTTTTTCAAAGTACAATTGCTTTTTGTAGACACTTGAACAATATATGGATCAGTCAATGAGAAAAGAATTTTTGTAGACACTTGAACAATATATGGATCAGTCAATGAGAAAAGAAATCAAATGCTGGTGCTGATTCACAAATTCATGGCATCAGCAACACAAGGAAGAAGCATTTTTCAGTTGTCAGGCATCAACTGTAGCAATCAATTGGATAATCACTGGAATTTATAATACAATGTGAGATTACATGGCCATGATCAACATTTTCCTCATCAACCTAGAAAGCAAATGAAGCAAGTACAGCAAAACCCAAGTGATAAACTGGATGACAGTTGCAAAACTGAATAAGCAACACAAGGAAGAAGCATTTTTCAGTTCTCAGGCATCAACTGTAACAATCAATTGGATAATCACTGGAATTTATAATACAATGTGAGATTACATGGCCATGATCAACATTTTTCTCATCAACCTAGAAGTAAATGAAGCAAGTACAGCAAAACCCAAGTGATAAACTGGATGACAGTTGCAAAACTGAATAAAACAACACCTTAATTATGTAATCAATATCACAGGGGGAAAGAAAATTGAGTATCAGCATGTGTTGATTCCATCCTTGCAGTCACTGGTTAAGTTGTAGAATGTTTGCACTTGTGTCTTTGCTCTGTAAAACACCTCTGTGTCGACAGCAACTCTCATGTAACCATCAAAATTCACTGGCCGGCCAGCATTCAGGAGCGTTGTCTCATTGTACCATTCACTTGTATTTCCCCACAGCTCACTGTAGTCATCAAGTAAATGGACCTTGTAGTGAGACCTCAGCTTATCGAAGTAGTTATAGAATGGCTCGTTAGTGGCGATATATAAATTCCTCCAAGGGTGAACCATTGTTTGGAGCTTTTGGACAAGAACATCCGGTGAGGTATCCACGCCCAAGTGCGGCCAGAGCTCCTTGTTCTGTGCCTTTTCGCCTCTGATCACATGGACAGCATCAAAATCCCAATCCATTCTCCCACTGATCTCAGAAACTATATTCATTAGCCTCTTTGATTTCCAAAGAGCATGCCAAGGCCTGTTAATGTACTTTGCTGCTTGTCCCTCGCACACCCTATACCAATAATTATCCGGCTCTGGAGCATCAAACTGTCTCCATATGACACTGCTCTTATCCTTCTTGAGTTGCATTGGAGTAATCTTATGGTTTGCAACTTTCTTCACAGGAACTTTCTTCTTGTGAGTTTTATCCCATCTTTTCCAGTCCTTGAGAAAATCTCCCTCTTCCACAATCGATGCCACCTCTTTTAGGTGCTCAAAGTCGAAATAGAATCTGAAATCTTTCCCCTCCTCATCCTTTCCGCTAGGATTATACTGCGCAGCTAAGCAGATGCTCAGATCCATCACGAATGTCCTGTTCAAGAACTGCGCCTCTCCCAAACCGCACAAGAAGCTCCATAGATAGTGATTCATCCCCTTGCAGTAATCGCCTCCTCGTGAATAGTACAGGTACTTTCCGCTTCTAAAGGATTCATCTGAGCTGATCAAGGGTATTGTGTCGTTAATCTCGCTATCAATTGGTGTGTTTACAACGTTATACCCTTTGTTTCCAGGACCAGCAATGGTTGTGGCATTTGATCTAATTCTCGGGCGCCTTGCATTAACTCCAGAATGCCAGCCACTACCCCCCACCACCTTGAACTTACAATCATCACCAACACCAATCCTAAACCTTCGGAAATCCCTGTACTTGCGCCAAGACTTTTCCTTTTTATTCCTAAACCTCCAGGCAACATCACATTCATTGGGTTTGGACCCATTCACAGGTGTGCCATAATCAAAAAACACAATTGTCTTAAAACGCCTGAGATTGAACCTCTCAATGGTGATCAAAACCCTAGGATCAGAGCAATTAACACCAAACTTCAGCAAATCGTCACAATCAGATTTGATTAATGAAGAATTGGGGAAACTCTTCTCCGACATCTCAATGACGGCCTCAGTGACGGGCTTAGAAGAGGAAGCAACGGCGGCAGGGGCAAGGGGGAAGTCCTCGCCGGTTTTCATGAGGGAATTGTCGTCCTTGAAAGTGGCGTTCTCGAACTGAGTGAAGAGCTTAGTTAAAGCTGGAGCTGACTGAAGCCATGGATCCGGAGGCTGGTAGGTGATGGCGATGATGGTGAAGATAAGGACTGAGAAGACAAAGAACGAGAAGCACACATTGCTGATGAGCTTGATTAGGTTCTGTCCGATGGGCTCGGCAGAGTGAATCGGATTCGGTTCTGTCATGAATGAATGAATTTCCACGAAAACGCGCAAAATCTGAAACCCCTAGTATCAAATTGGAACTGAAATTGTGGAAGGCAGATCCGGGAACGGAGATCCAAATATTCAAAACACAAGATACGGAAATAAATGTATGAAAATCAGAGCCAGGAGAGAGATACAGAGGCTTACAGGAGGGCGACAATCGAAAACCTAGAAATTGAAGCAAGGCAACAACGGGGGAGCTTGATTGGAATTTCGGAAAGCAGTAATTTCTGTGATTTAGGATTCGAATGCTTGTTTTTTCTTGTTCTTGGGGAGGAATTGAGTTTTTGGGGGTGTTGATGGGTGGGATTTCACCGTCGAGTAGAGAGATCCGTCTGATTTGGCGGTGGGAGAGAGAGAGAGATGGAGTGTATCGGAATCCGACAGGCTATTACATTTTTCGTTTTTAAAAAATTAAGATTCGCTTTTTAAATGAGAAGGGCTAAGAAAATAAATTTTTTTTTTTTTGTAGGAGGCTAAGAAAAAGAATCTCAAGTTGGCGTAGTTGTTGTTTGATCATATCGTACTCGATTCAGATGTAGAGCGATTGAGTCGATCGAATTAGACTAAGATCGATGAGGCTAAAAAAATAAATTATTACCCCGTAATTTTTTATTTTTGATAACTAGGTAACACATCCCTCACCCTCCTAGTATATACGTATATTTTATTCTTGTACGACTAAATATTTATTAATTGTAATTTGTCATACTCCTTTTATTGATCTAGGCTGAGTTTGGCAATAACGGTAGGGAGCTTATGGAAGCGGATGAATAGTCTATCAATGAGACTTTGAGTGTTTGGCGAGAGGAGCGACTGAAGAGTGGAAGAGTTTCGAGGGTTTTGAGAGCGGTGGAAGCCAGAGATTTTGGATGCTTCAAATGCAAGTGATTGGAAGCGGATGGGAAAAAAAATATAGCCCTTACTTCTACCCATCTATATATCCTTCATTCCCAAATTTCTCAAATAAAAAAAAATTTATAAAATTGGGGATTTTTGAGAAAACTACCTCAAGGGGGATCTAGTGGTCGGAGATGATGGAGGTGAGTTGCCGGAGGTGTGTTTTGACTGCTTTACTGGAATTGTTAGGAGAGATTGCAAGTGATCGAACCAAAGGTATTGGGCGGTGTCAACGTTTCAGTGGTTGTGGTTGACAGCAGTGACGAATGGTGACTGGGTGGCTGATTGCAAAATGGAGCGAGAGAGACGATCGGTAGAAGTAGTTAATTAATTAAAATAACACATAAACCAAAAAAATAATCTTTCTACCCATAAATCCTAAATTATTCTTGATATTTATTTAAAAAATACCCTATCGTTATTTAATCAACTCTCAATCGTGTTTCTTGTAAGTTTTCTTAGTTTATTAAACACACTAGTTTATTTGTATTCAAAAGGTCATCCAATCCTCCTTAAAACTCATACCCATTTTGGTATTTTTCAACCCAAACAACTATATGAAAAGTTACAACAATCAAACACTCAACTAGCTTTTAAAAAATTCAAGCGCTCATTTCAACCTCTACATTAAACAACTTACTCGATAGCTTCAGCTACTTAAACCGCTCTGAAAAGCTATATGAGCCAAACAGAGCCATAATTGAGATACAGTAATTTTTAATCACTCCAAATGTGCGAGGTAAACATCACACCAACAAAAAAAAAACACTTTGGTTATATATTAGTTAAAGAGGTTCGAAGTTTAAATATTATTGAAATATGAAGTTGTTTGTGAATGAAATGGTCAATATGATATAATATGCAATATAATATGCATTCTAAATGTAGAGTGATTTAGCTCCATTGAACTAAACAATTAAAGACAAAACAATAAAAAAAAAAAGATAATAAAATTTTGATAAGCAAATGAGTTTGATCTCTAATCTCTTATTGTATAATAAGATCTTGAGAAAGTGGATGATAAATTTTTAAAATTGTACCATGTAAATTTGAATAATAACAACAACAACCTAGTATATCCCGCAATTATACAGAGTTTGGGGGTAAGTTTTATAATTTTAAAAAAATAATAATATAGCTGGTACGTTTTATAATTTTTCACATAAAAAGCAATGCATGGTCGGTAGGCTTTTATTTATGATAAAATAAAATATGGAGATTACAGGATACAAAACAATAGGTAAACAAACACCTTTCAAGGCTAAAGCTCTGACGCTTCAACATGGTATTTAGAAAACGATCAAATTAGGGATAAACAAACTTCAGATAGAAGAGGATTCACTTCTCATAATAAATCATCTTAGGACAAATGATAGTTGCCCGCGAGAGATCGAACTCGTATAATTTGACATTAATTTTTTTATGTCAATCGTGAGAGAAACCTCTTTCTCTCGCGTGCTCTGCTCAAGTAACAGAGCGACGGATAAGGTTTTACACTTTAACCATGCTACTAGATAAGGCTTTAGCATTTATAACTAGTCTATTCCCCCGTGCTATGCACGGATTTAATGTTCAAATATTATAAAATTACAATGATTATTTTCAAATTTAGTTATAAAAAAAACCGTATTAACCTACAAAAATAAATAATGTATATTCATCTACAAACAAAAAAGATAATCTAAATATTATAATAATTTTTATATAATTTAATATTAAAAGATAAAAATTTGTTTGAATATCAACAAAAGAAGTTGTTTTTAATGACCCCTAGCGACTTTAACAATTCGACAATCACTCTCCACAATGACATCATAATATGTGTTTTTTTTGTTTTTATTTATTTATTTTTATTTTTATTTTTTTATAACGTGGAGGTTCCGAGGTTATTGACTAGTCCTCCATGGGCCGAGCACTAGCCTGCAAAGCACTCGAGCCGGGTAAGCCAAGCGGCAAGCCGCAAGACAGGCTAACCCATGCCAAGACAAACCAGGGCATGAGTACCCACTCAAGCACAAATTGCTCCTAGTGGGATTTGAACCCTTGAGCTCATGGTAGTGATCGAGGCACAAGGAAGCACATCACTCTTACCACTAGGGCAAGAGGTCATTTGTGACATCATAATATGTGTTAAACCATTACCTCGTGCTAGCTAATTGCAAAACATAAATGATATGCCCGTGTCTCTGCCATGAGTTTGGTAACATTTGAATAGCTCTTACACACAAGCAAGTCAGGGGTGTATGGAGTGGAGTGGCTTAAGTCTCCTCTAGTTGGGGAGGAAAAAAATTGCATGCTTAAAAAAAAAATTAGTAAGTTTATAACTAAATTAATAAAAAAAATTATACTACGTAATAAACTATAAAGTTTATTTATCTTAGTTTGTACAAAGTGGGTATTAAATCATAAAGTCGTGAGTTCAAATTCATTTGGCAAATTTTTTGCTTCTCTTAGTTTTTTCAATTAAAAACGACGGTTAAAACAATAAATTTAAGGGTTTTTTAAAAATAATTTTTTCTAACATTCCTTATCATATATGAGTACAATTATTTTTAAAAAAAAAAAACGAGTCTCCCTTGTAAAACAATTCATAACTCTATCATTGCTCACAAACTCACAGTTATTATCCTCCTTTATGCTTATTTTTTTTGTAAGCAACAATTGAGGTATTCCTCAATTGAACATTTTTTTTGTTAATTAACTAAGACATCACATCTTTTTATGAGTTTGCACTATTTGACTACCCCTTCCACCCCCACCCCATCCCCGTCGATATTCAGCAATGTATGGTGTGTGTCATATGACAACATTTTCTCTCGATATTCAACAATGTATGATGTGGGACTTTATTTAGTTAATTGAATTTCTGACTTAGCTCATAAGCATCATGGATCACCCATTATGGCTTGTGATTCACCTCTTTTGAAGACACGTACACAATTGTGAATCCATCAAATACTACATACCAAAGTTAATATAATGGGTAGTAGTGGCAACATATCCTGATTATTATTGTAAAATGTGTTTAAAAATAAAATAAAAATTAAAAAGTGATTTGTAACAAATAAAATTTTAAATTATTTGGGTTATTAGAAATTAATTCTAAATACGTTTTTTTTCAGAAGGAGAGTCGGAATAGATTCTAACTACGTAGTTACTAAATAAACTAAGGATATTTTAGTTAACGAATGTAGCATTTCTCTAAAAAAAATGGGCAATGGTGGCATACCATCATGATATTATTGTAAAAGATGTTTTATAAAAAAAAAACATAGGGTGATTTGTAACAAATAAAATTTAAAATTATTTTGCTTATTAGAAATAAATTCTTAAATACGTATTTTTGTAGGAAGGAGAATCAGAATAAATTATAAATGCGCAGTTACTAAATATCCATGCAATTTATCTATTTTCCTAAAACGTGAGTAATCATAATATAATATATTTTTATAATAAAATTAAAATAATATTATAGGAAAATTACGTGGCATGACACTTACACATGGTGGAAAATTAGTGGTTTAAAATTTGGGCGGGAAAAAACTTCACCAGAAACTGACATGTGGTAGTTTCAGCAAATGTTTTAGTATTGTTTAGGATGATCTAAGTCTTTTCACCCTCATCCTTTTGGATGCGGGTAGGATTTTCCCATATGAAATCTTTCCTAATAAAAAATATCAAATACGGAGATGTTATTATATAATTTTATAATTTAAGGGTGGTTTTATGAAAAGTTTCATATCTTTAGGGTAGTTTTTATAATTTACCCTAATTTGAAATAGGTTATGTATGGCGTGGATTGAAATTACACGTGCCCAAGGTTATAGATCAAAAAACGACGCGTTTTGACGGGGAGGAACCGAAGACAGATAAATTAGACCTTTGGGAGACCTAAAATCGGATGAACCCTAGGAAAACTTGTAAACCCCACAAGGCAGGGATTTGAACCCTCTCGTTCCGCAGCCGGTGAGCGCAGCGCAACCCTTATTCTCGCCTTTCTCCGTAGGTAACGTTCTTATTCAATGCCTATCGCTTAGCTTCCATGTTTATTTGTTGTGATTGCTTTGATTTTGGTGTTCAATTTGATATGTTTTCACAAAATAGCGATTAGATCTAGCATCCAAAGCCACCTATTTCGATTTACGAGGAAAAAACCCTAATTTATCCCCGACTCAAATCTTTCAGTTTGTGAAGGTTCTTTCTTGTTGGAAATCGTCCAATTTTGGCTGGAAAGGGTGGTTCCGATGAATTTCATGTTTGTAAAAGCTTTTGCGTTTAGGGTTTTTCAGAGTTTTTGAAAGAAACAACTTTGTTCAGCTTTTTTAGATTTTAGAGGATGAAGGCATTTTAGATATGTTACCTAAAATGAGGTTTTTCCATGGGTAATTAGTCAATCTGATCACTTTGTCTGTTTGTTTGTTGTTAACAGTGAGTTTTTGTTCCATCCCATTACAAAATGAGGGGACGAAGTTACACCCCATCACCACCCCGGGGAGGTTATGGTAGGAGGGGCCGCAGTCCCAGCCCAAGGGGTCGCCATGGTGGTGGCCGTGGCAGAGATGATGGTCCTACTAGTCTCCTAGTGCGAAATCTCCGCCATGATTGCAGGTATTGATTCCTTTCAATTGATGACTTATCTTTTAGGTTCCTGTCAGTGTCAGGTTCACTCTTTATTGATATTGTTTTGATCCTTTTATGTTATATTGTTTTCCAAATACAGATTACAACATGAATGAAGTTGTGATTTCTCATTTTCTTATCTATGTGATCTTTTCCTTTTCAGGCCTGAAGATCTTCGTCGGCCATTTGGTCAGTTTGGTCCCTTGAAAGACATTTACCTGCCAAGGGATTATTACTCTGGGTAAGATTTACAATCCATTTAGCAGGATGTTTATTTATCCGATTCATCAATATTTGATTCCTGCAAATGGAACCTCCTTATTTATGAAGGGAGAGCAAAAAAATGGAAATATTTTCTTTTTATGGTTTCATCATTGGAAATATGTCATTTTATTATTATTATATAAACGAGTCAAATTATATTTAATTGTAAAATACTTCTCTATTAATGCAGCTTTTCTGGTTTGTAGCCACAATATTTAGACAAAGGTTTCTTTTATAAATTGAGCAGAATTTTCCTAATTATGTGGTTCATTGATATATGGAGAGACACTTAAAGTAAACGACCAAGTCTTTTCTGTTTTTGTTTTCAGTGCCATTCTCTTCTTTCTTTATGCTGGATTCTTATTTAAAGTTTTTGAGATGGAACAGTGAAATTAAATTATGAAGAGACAATCAAGTAGTTAGAGTTCTTCTGAAGATCTTTTTAATGACTATGAAGAATGGAAGGAAGTTGAGTTTGAATCCATTGTGAAGACATTCAAGTCTTGAAGGATTTCAAGTGACATAAAATTGGCATGTGCAAGGTCAGCACCGAAGTGCATGGCTTTATGTACTTGGCATGAACCATGACCTTTCAAGTGAAATTAATCTTATGAAGAGATCAATCAAGTAGTTAGAGTTCTATTGAAGATGTTAATGATAAAGAAGATTGGAAGAGTTTGAATACATTGTGGAGACGTTCGAATCTTGAAGGATTTCAAGTCACTTAGATTTGGCATATGCAAGGTCAGCACCAAAGTGCATGCCTTTATGTCCTTGTCATGATCTTTCTATATTGCTGAGTTCTTTATGGTATATTTTCACCAATGTGATTATGAGAACACCTTTGTTTTTTTTTCTTTCCATTTTCATTCTTTCAAATTTTTCTTAACTTTTAGCCTAAACTCATTGCAGTGACCCCAGGGGATTTGGTTTTGTTCAATTCGTGAATCCAGAGGATGCTGGAGAGGCTAAATATCAAATGGATGGCCAGATGTTTCAAGGCCGTACATTGACTGTTGTTTTTGCTGAGGAAAACAGGAAGAAACCCACTGACATGAGGCAAAGGGAGCGCGGCGGTGGAAGGTATTATAAATAGTGGTACTCGCAATTATTTGGTTGTACCTTGATGTATAATATTCTTCCACCTATTTTTTATCCTCTAGATTTTATAATTTGATGATAGTTAATGCTTTTGATAAATAGAGACCCTACATGTGGCTGTTGGGGACTTATGAAATGGAAAATCTTCATTGCATGATATCCATGATATTGAACCTTGAAACAGTCTTCCTTGCATGTATGATTTTGCAAAGATTTCTTCATTATAGTTATCCCTTATCAACTGAGAACACACTTTATGAGTTAATCCGTTAAAAAAAAAGGAGCACACTTGCGTGTTGCTTTTTACTGGTTATACCTTCAGGGAAATGAGTATTGGTATTAGCTATGGTGGAGAGGGTGTGGGTTGTCATGTTTTTTGCCTGCAATATAATTGTTAAATGCTAAAATGCATTGCTGTCATGCTTTTTGCCTGCAGTTGTTAAATCTTTCCCAACTGTTCCTCTACTGAAATATTGCTTAGTGCAGCTTTTACATGTAACTTGTTTGGTCAGTAATATTATGGTAACTGTTCAGGGGTCGAGCTTATGATAGAAGGCGATCTCCTCCTCCCTATTCTCGTTCATCCCGATACTCTCGCTCCCCACCTCCACGCTCCCCACCTCCAAGATATGGAAGATCTCGCTCCCGAAGCCAGGAGTATAATTCCCCTTCTCCTAAGCGAAGGCAGTATTCAAGGTATATTTATTGTCAAAATACCATTTACCATCTTTTGAGTTTCATAGTGTATATCGCCTCCTCTTAGGCTCTTAGCTATCAAGGCTAGTAGTATATTTTTGGACATTGGAGCTCATTCTGTGTTAGCAGTAATTGATTTCTCTATTCCTGACTCAAACCCCGCCAATGGGCTCCCAAGCTCCTAATCAGATAATGCTATTGCTGGCCATATTCAGCATGTCTGGAAAAGATAGGACACATTCTTATACAGTATATAATAGTTGATCAAGTTAATGCTTTTGCTGCAGGTCCTTGTCACCCCAGGACAAGAAGCACGCTAGAGAGAGATCATACTCACGATCTCCTGCCTACAATAACTCAAGAAGCCGAAGCCGGAGCCCAATCCAAGCTCGTGGTCAGAGCCGCAGCCCTCCACGCGACAAGAAGCCTATTGAACCTGAAGTGGACAGGTCTCCTAGTCAGTAGTAAGATGGCTTTGTTATGCCCTTGTGAACTCGATTGCCCCAATATCTTCCATTTGCTGCTATTGTACTATGTTGGTTTAGGTTTCTCAAAGCTTTCAGAATTTATGCACTTTTAACTGTCGTTTGTTTTAGTATGTGGTTACTTTGAAGCTTGTAATATTGTGAAATTTGTTGCTTATGAGTAGTTGGAACTTGCAAGTGAACCATACAACAGTAACTAGTTGGGACGCTACTTGTTTGTTACATAGCCTAAAATGGTTATTACAGACACATGAACCGGCTCTACCTCACAACTCACACAATGAACCTCTGCAACACTTCCAATGGGTTTTTCAAACAGGAGAATCGCGATCCGATTTCCGGACCCATTCACCACCACCCGATGCTCTTGCACTTACCGTTGCTCATGATTTGGAGCACGTCCCCCTTTGGTGGAGTCATGTGGATCCAGCTCTTGGGTTCACAATCATCTTCCGGGAGCGAGCATAGAGGGCTCCCAACAAGTGGTCGTTGAAGAGGACGGTGAAGGTACCGTTACCCCAATGGTGAGTTCAGGGTTGGGGCACTTAAGGTCCGCCTTGATCTAGCCAGGAATCTGATATTGGGTATCGAGCATCAAAGATCTGGTTAGTGTCCCATTTCCACTATCCCTTTAAGATCATTCACTTAAATAAATTATATTATGAAAAAGTTTATAATGAGTTTTTAAAGATCTCGAAAAACGCAAGACACTGGACAGTCTTCGAACGAGGGTCCTAGAAAATCATAAACTTAGGCAAATGGAATACAAATGCAAGATACTAGACAATCCTCGAACGAGGGTCACAAAAAGTTATTAACTTAGGCAAAAGGAATACAAATACACACTTAAATAGAACAAGGGAAGAAATTTTTCATCTAGTTTGGTTTAGTTGTGTTTAGTTCCGCTTTTGTAGAGTGTTATTGCTTGTACTTTGCACCGTCTACGTATTTTATGCTTGTTTCGATGGTTATCCATCTGCCGACTTGTCAGCCATCGAGGTTCAGATATGTCTGACCTCGAATTTTTACCTAATCAAAAAAAAAATGGAAAGAAATTTCTCATGAATAGGGTTGTTCTATGAGCTGAATAGCTTGAGCTCGGCTCGAAAAAAGCTCGACTCGAGCTCGTTCACTTACCTAAACAAGCCGAGCCTGAACATGATATTAAGCTCGTTTGAAAGCTTGACTCGTTCGATTTAGGCTTGAATAGCTCGAATAATATGGAATTTCTAAAATTTTCTTTAAGTTAATATGTTTATGACCAAGTAAAACTATTTAAACCTTGAAAAAAATTTGGCTCAAGCTCGTTCATTTACTAAAACAAGTCGAGCTTGAACAAAAAAGAAAGCTCGTTTAAAAATTGGGCTCGGCTCGAGCTCGTTTAACAAATGAACAAGCTTGAACATGCCAAGCTGAGCTCGTTCGACTCGAATAACACCCCTACTCATGAAATTATTAACTCAATTTCAATTGCTTCTTTGCAATTTTGCTTTGTTCCCGCTCATCTTATGTGGCGGTTTTAAACTTCTTCTTTTTTCCACTTTCTGTTATTTTCGGTTTATGTGGTGGTTTTGCACTTCTTTTTCTTCTTCTTCTTCTTTGCGCTTTCTATTCTTTTCGGTTTTTTTCAGGTTATTTGTACTTCTTGATTGTGAAATTTCTCGTCGTATGTAATGAATGTGAGGCGAATTTCATTTTAACGTCCTTTTGTTTTGGCTGATTTTGTTAATTTTGTGTTTGTTTCTCTGGATTTTTTTGGTGAATTATGTGTGAGGTAGTTTTAGTTGGTTACGTGTTTAATTTCATCACCTAGATGTATTGTTCTGAAAACGTTTGGCGGCAAGGTACGCGTCAAAACAGTTTGGCGGCCTTATTAACAGTTTCTTGGCAGACACAATGATTTTTGATTATTTTGTTATATTTATCCCATGAAATGTATACTACATATATGATGTAATAAATTATGTATTAATTTCGAGTGAAAATCATATAGAGATGTTCAAATAAATATCACTTTGAGTCAAAATCATATAGAGATGTTCAAATAAGTGTCACAACTTCATAGTTGTGAAATCTGAAACCATAAAAACTAAATAATCTCAATTTAAAAACGTCAAGACTACTAAGCCTCCGTCTAGCGTCAAGTCCGATTTGCACCCGCCAAGACCGCCGTTCCATTCCCATCAAGACCCTCCCCCGCCAAGGCCAAGCGTCTTGGCAGCCGCCAAGGCTGCATTACTTTCAATCAAATTTTCATTAAACCGAAAAATTATATCGCTGCATTACTTTCAACTAATAAATACGTCGCATTAACACAATTTGTGAGAAACCGACAAAAAAGAAATAGAAACCGATGCAATCAATAAATATAAAATTCTAAAAATGTGTAAATTTTAAAAATCACCGCATTATGGACCCATTAAGGGCGTGTTTGGCCGGGGAAATTTTTTTAGGAGGTGCAGATATTTTTTGGGGGTGGATGAGGTGGAGGTATTTTTTGAAAAATAAGCTCCTGCGTGTTTGGTTAGATAGGGATGATTTTTTTATTGTATAGAGTAAAAATACACAAATGTCCTCACACCCTCCACCTTCCTACCCCATTCATTTTTTTTTATTAGGAAAGAATCCGGGTGGGTTGACCCTACCCGGCAGCATCCTTACGGATGAGGTCAAGGAGACCCGAGTCATTTTCGATATCGACTCCTCGGGCAGAGCGGCAAAGGTGTGCAACCTTATCCGTCACTCTATTGCCCATACGAGGAACGTGAAAGAACACTACTTCTCTCACTGTCGATAGCATGACTTGAACGTCAGAAAGAATTAGTTCTATCTCCCAAGGGCATTTAGATTTCCCTTTTAAATGGTCCATGATTATCTTACAACCACCTTCAATTTGGATCCTATCTAAATTGAGTCGCAATACTAGATGGACCCCCATTTTGAGGGCAAGAGCCTCTGCTGTAAGTGGGTTCCGTTTACCAAGTTGCTAGTGGTGAATGGAGACTAGGCGACCTTCCTAATCTCTAATAACGACACCGGAGGAACTGTAGCCATTAGAAAGAGAGGAGCCATCGAAATTAAGTTTGAACATCGTTGCTCTTTTTTGAAGATACCCCCCGATGGGGCTGTATAACCTCCTCGAATTCCGCCTCGGCAACGAACGTTTTGTTCCAGTTATCTATGTGAGATTTGATCAGTCGTAGGACCGAATCTTTTCGGGGGGATAGCGGTCTGTTGAAACAAGTGTTGGTTCATGATATTCCAAGTCGTCCACCAAGCAAAAGCGAGGATAGACAGGGCCGCATGTTGTAGATTCTTCCCAAGCGCAGATAGATTGGGTATGAAATCCCGAGATTGGGCAATCAGACAAGCAATAGTTGATTGGTCTTGGGTTTGAAATTTCTGAATTGCTTTGATGAAGTAACAATCCAAAAACAAATAGACCTCGTTCTCATATGCCAAATTTCATAGGGAGCAAGTGGGGGGAACTTCCGAACCCCTACACACCAGCCTAGAAGCTGTGGGCAGGCCGTTTTGCACAATCTTTCTTAGACAATTCTTAACTTTCGGAGGGATATTAATCTTCCAAATCCAGGCATTACAATTAGGAGATGGTAAGGACTGTGCTGTTATCAATTTGTAAGCACTGGCAGTAGTAATCCATCCCTCCCTATCCGGCCACCAGTATAGACGTTCTTGCAGATTCGAAGCAGGAAGAGCGATGTCTAAAATCTCTTGTACTATATTAGTAGGCAGAACCCCATGAAGTTTTTCACTCCACCACTTACCTCCCAAAATATAGTCACTGATGGTCTCATCCGGATTGAGAAATTGAGGGCAATCAACCCTAGCCAGTAAGGAGGATGTTGTGATCCAGTTATCTGTCCAAAACTTTATAGTGCGTCCATTTCCTACCGACCAAATAAGGCCCGCTTTAAAAGTGTCAATTAAGTTGGACAACTTGGACCATTGCCAAGAGCTAGCCCCGGATCTTTTGTAATCGAAAATACTGGTGGAGCGCAGGTATTTATGTCTGATCAAGGACACCCAGATATTGCTAGGCTCGGCCAGAATTTTTCAAAGAAGCTTCATTTGGAGAGCGACATTCATATCACTAGATTTATGAATTCCCAATCCCCCAAACTGCTTCGGTTTGCATATCCTATCCCAGCTAATCAGAGGTCGGTACTGGAAGTCCTTATTCCAAAAGAAAGATCGGTTTATCTAGTCTAGTTCCTTATGCATAGCAACAGGGAGCATAAAATTCTGCATCACATGCGGCTTAGCAGAAAGGTTGGAGTTTATAAGGGTGGCACGTCCTTGTTGGGAGAGAGCATTAGCCCTCCACTTTGTCAATTGTTGTTTGGATTCACAGATGATATCTTCAAATGTGTTGTTGGTGACTCTTCCATTAATAATCGGACAACCTAGATATTTTTCTATTGAATGTTCGTTTGTAATGTTGAGGCAGTTACACAGCTCCAGGATCCTATGATTCGGAATACCCTTGGTTGCTTGGAAGCTAGATTTGTGGTAATTGACCTTCTGGCCTGACACTTTGCAGTATGAATCAACTATCATTTTCACTTTATGCCCTGCATCCACGCATCCTTTTGAGAAGATGATGATATCGTCGGCGAAAGAAAGGAACGGAATCCGGGGCCCGTTGTGTCCAATCGGGAAACCAATGGGAGTTCTTTCAAGGCTAGCTTCCGCAGCCAATTTCCGAGCCAGAATCTCAGCACCTAAAACAAATAGGAAAGGAGATAAAGGATCGCCCTTACGAATTCCCCTTGACGGAAGAAATAGCTCAGTAGGGTCGTTATTGACCAGTACCGAGAATGAAACAGACGTTATACATTCCATGACCCAAGAGATAAATGTATCGTGAAATCCAAACTTTTGGAGCACGCTTTTAAGGAAATGTCAGTCGACCCTATCGTATGCTTTTTCCATGTCTAATTTTATTGCTAGCCTTCCTTCCCGGCCCATACGACTTTTGTAGGAGTGGAAGATTTCATGAGCTATAAGGACATTGTCTTGTATAGCCCTGTCAGACACAAAGGCACCCTACAGCGGATGGATGAGTTTACCAACAACTTTTTTCATTCTATCTGTCAGAATTTTTGAAATTATTTTGTAGATATTGGAACATAAACTAATGGGGTGGTAATGACTAGTGGCCGTGAGATCATCTTTTTTTTGGGAGAAGAGAGATAAAATTATGGTTAATTTGTCTGAGCATTTTTCCGGAGTGGAAAAACCCTTTGACTGCATATATTAAAGATTTTCCGACGATATCCCAATATTTTGTGTAAAATTCAGCTCTGAATCCATCCGGCCCCGGAGATTTGTGTTTCCCTAGATTAAATACCATCGTTTTAATTTCAGAGTTAGACGGGCGTGCTATGAGAAAATTGTTTTCCTCTGACGAGATGGAAGGTTGCATTAAGTCCAACATTTCAGTAAGGAGCCTGTTATCAATTGGTTCTTTCTTGAACCTTGTCTCAAAATCCCTTTTTATTTCATTCTTAACGTTTTCTTCACCCACAATCACTGTACCAGAGGAGGAGGTTATGTTCCGAATTTGTTTCCTGTGTCTTCGACCTGAAGCCACACGGTGAAAGTACGCTGTGTTGGAATCCGAGAGTTTGAGGTGCTTAGTTTTAGCCTTTTGGCTCCAGAACAATTTTTGAAATAGTAGGAGCTTCTCTCTCTTCATGATGAGACGTTTTTCCTTGCTTTGGTATGTTTGGTAGTTTACACCGGGTCCTGCAGATTGAATACGCAGGAGCTCCGTATCCACCTCCTTTAACTGACGGAATATATTGCCGAAACTTGTTTTATTCCATTCTTTTGCTTTTTTTTTCAGGATTTTTTGTTTGAACATTAATTGAAAATTGGCTGAGCCAGGGCAAGACGCTCGCCAGGATTGCTTGACTATGTTACGAAAATCTTTCCGAAGTAGCCAGGCATTCTCAAATTTGAAAGGCGGGGCTTTGAAGCTAGAATCAACTTCAAGAGAAATAGAAATAGGGCAGTGATCCGAAGAGGAGAATGCACCGTTATAGGTTATCATATTAGGGAAAGATGCAATGACCGGTTGGTGGACAAGCACCCGATCAAGCTTTTCACGGATATTGAAATTTTCCTCCGGGTTCTTCCTCCAAGTGAACGGATTTCCAAAGGTGGGGAGATCATGAAGAGAGCATTCATTTTTGAAAGAAATAAGACGAGAGAACCTGGGTGTCCGGGTAGGTGCCCCGCCAAGCTTGTTAGTACTGCAAAGAATCTCATTTAGATCCCCTAGAACAATACACGGTATAGATGAGTCATTTACAATCGTTTTTAGCGTCTCCCAGAATGCATCTTTATCATTTGGAGTTGGTGGTGCATAGACGAAAAGGACCAGAAGCGGAAACTCAGCATGCGAACTTTCCAATCTGAGTCCGATGATACGAGGTGCGTGGATAGCAATGGAAATAGTAAAATTTAATAGCTGGTGAGATTTCCATAGGACTCCAATTCGACCGGATCTCCCGATAGACAGCGACCAAACCCCTTCATCAAATCTAATATTTCTTCACATCTTGTCATCGGGAATATTTTCCGATTTGGTTTCTGCTAGCGATATGATTTGAATGTGTTCGTTTTTACACATTGAGTCGATTTCCGTCCAGAATGTTCGTTTTCCTATCCCTCGACAATTCCAAAAACAAATCTTCATAAAAAACCTTTGATGATAAAAGGACGAGATTTCGGAGTCCTTAAATCGAAGAAATTTTGATGAATTAGTATGAAATTACCCTTATCGAGCCTTTTGATAATAATTTTTCTAAACAGTAATTTATCAAAGCTACGTAGTAGCTGATTTGGGCCCATATAGGGGGGTGTTGACCCCAGTAGGGGTTTTTGATAGCATACAACATAGTATGATTCCATACAAAGATCCTCCTTATTGTCATATTCAATACATAAGATCAGAGTAATTAACTTGAAACGATGATCGATACAAGAGAAAATAGTTTTGAACATTACAAGCCAAATATTCACCTTGTATTTACACTGTGAAAACACACTAATCTCTTCCTGAAACGATTTCCCATCATAGTTTAATAATCTAATGTCATACAGGCCAAACCTCCAAGTGCACCACCTGCATTTTTCATAACAAGGGTTTACACAAAGAGTTAGGGAAAACACGTTAAACATTCTATCCCAATAGTTGTCAGAGTAGAAGTAGTCCATCAAAGTGATGAGCCATCTGACCTATCGAAATAAGCAGGCGTTTATCCGCAAGTGAAGATCAATCAGTTTAGTCCAATACAAGTAATAATGAAACCAGTTATGTAAAAAGATATTGTTACATAACCACATGTAGCCCATAATAGAGCGAGGATCACTTGAGGGTTCCTTCATAAAAGTTTTCAGGCCCTTAAGAGGGATGTGAGTGTGACTCGAGGTCACTGTTTTGGATGTATTACCGGGACGATTATCAGATTTCACTAATCCTCTTTTAATAAATGAGAGGGAATTCTTTTCATACTTCATTCTACATTGAACACTGATTTTTACAATGAAGAAAGATTCAAGATGTAATTTTACATGATACTTGGGTTTTCGGTGCATCATTGACACCCTCCAAATGAGAAGCCTGTACAATGATGAAGCAAAATAACAGAAAGAGTGTTTCTTCAACATCTTACTAGCAATTATGTCATTTGGCAGAAAAAGTAGGTAATAAGTGGCGACAATAACCACACTTTGTTCTGAACCCTTTCGGGAGGTAAGTGGTGAAGAGGCATATACCTCCGTCACGGTTTTTCCCAAACACCAGGGGAAGGTGTGATTTTGTACCCAACACAACAAATACACCCAACCATGTTGCAGGACTAAGCATTCCAAACAAGGTCTCAAACCACAAAAGAGTAGAAACAAAGCAAAGTGTTTGAAGATGAACCTGTCAAGGGCCATAGCAGCCTCGTTTGTGAGCCTAGCATGACCAAGACGCCACGACAAACAAGTAATCACACCCTCAAGGATGGTCACGAGATGTGAATACCGTAATCGGCGGAGTACAGGAACCAAACCAGCCTCAATTTCCATAATTTTTTTAAGGCCCGACAAGCGGGGGGTAGATGGTGCAGAGGCATAAACCTCTAACACCGGATTTTTCACGCACCAAGGGAAGGTGACATACCTGGTCAGATTCGCATCATGAGGGAGATAGTTCCTGTAAGGGTGAGTACTAGCAGGTAAACAAAGGCAGTTGACAAAGATTATTAACATGCTATCCGCAGTCGAAACCAAATCCAGTATAACAGAACCATAATTTGTAAACACGAAATCATCAATCGAACTGGGGAAAGGAACCAAAATAGCCCCAATCACCACAGATTTATCAACAATCCACCAAAGAGCAGTGATTTTCGTGGGCATTGTAATGCAATTAAAGACAGACAGAATAGAGTTTGAGAAGATGGACTTTATTAACAGCGAAAGAGCCATCATAGTGGAGTTGGAAGGAGAGAACTCCACCTTAACAGCATCAGAGGAACGGGACAAAGCCACAACACCGACACCCAACCACAAAGCATACAACACCGACTTGAATCTGGACCCCGACAGCACACCACCAGCGCACACACGAAGCGCCCCTCATTCTTCTCGAATTTCTGTTGGATGTTATCCTCACAGGGGTGGGAAGACCCCCCAGATTTTTTGCTCTCAATGAGAGGTTTAGGGCCCTTGCGGGATTTGGATGGGGAGAGAACAAGGTTCTCGAACCCCAAGGTTTTTTTACCTAGACTCTTGTCCGAGGTTTTCATGCCAAGACAAACAAGAAATTTGGGGTTAGATATTTTATTCAAGTAAGAACATCGCACCAGAAAGGCCGAAGCCCTCCTAATTCGCGGTAACATAGCACCAGGTACCAAGGAAGTTGTGTCATCATCGAGAGGGAAAGTGGTTCCCTCAGCGATCATGACGACGACAAATTTTTGGGGGGCCCTTTCGGGAGGTGAGGGGTGGAAGGGCACAAAGCACCTTCCAAGTTTTGATCAAGCACCAAAAAAGGATATCCCTTAGATCAAGCAATAAGCATATAATGAATGATATGAGAAATTTGAGATTGAGTAATAGACCTGAATAAAACAGACCATTTTTGCAGTTGAATAAACAACACTTAGACACAAAGTAGTTGAAACTACCATTTTTTACAATGATAACCAAAACAACGTTCGAACTAATGAAAGGAACCATAATAGCCCCAATCACACCAGTTGTTTCAAGGCCCGAAAATCGGGGGGTAGGGGGTGAAGAAGCATAAGCCTCTAGCACTGGATTTTCGAACCACCAACAAGCAGTGTATTTTCTGAACATGAGATTGCAACTAAGTAAAACCTGGTAAGAGATTATGTAGTATAACCTGTTTAAAGGCGATAGATCCATGAATGTGGAGTTGGGAGAGGCAGAACGGTCGCCGAAACAAGCTGACGAAAACAGATCGTAGAAAAGCAAGGACACACAAACCAAGCGAGGCCTGGGCCCCACCACTGAAGCACAAAGCCGCAAAAGCACAGAACCACAACCAACTTTAAAAGTGGCGACAACACGTACATACAACAACTCCACCTCTGCCTTCGTCAACATCGCCAACACTGCTGCGGGAACTGAAAGCGACTTCGAAGCCATCGTCAGAGGCTCCACCACCGCTAGCACCACAAGCACCTCCACCACCACCACCACCTCCCCGGCAACGATGCTAGAGGAGAGTTTGCAGAGGTGGGACGGGGAGGAGCGGAGCAAAGCGACTTCGCTGAGGCAGTCGGCACCAGACAGATAAGAGGCGACCCTGGATCCCACCCTAACTACAACCGGTCGGAAGAAAAGCACATCGGCCACCACACCCCCGGAGAGCAGTTTCTTTCTTTTTTCTGAAATTCTTCACCCTCACGTCCTTAGATCTCCACCCAGGCGGCAAGCACAGGCCTCACCATCCACCAAACCACCAGCCCAAGGCCGATCTACGCCGAGGGAGGAGAAAGCGAGGAGAGCGGCGAACTGAGATTGACAGCCACAACGGCTGATTTGCAACAAGAAAAGGGACTGATTTTGCAAATTTCGGCATTAATAGGCTGGATCCACGAAGGATTGGCCAATTGGAAACACCAAGAAGATGAATCGGAGTTGATTTGTGCTTAGGATAGGGTTTAGGGAGAAAGGGGGCGAGGAGATGGATGGGGCGCGTGGAAAGAGCGTAGTTTGGCTACCAGGGGAGGTTTTTTAAACAATTCAAACAATTTAACATCTCCAATTGCTCATAAAAAATCAACGTAAAAAATCAATTGAACATTTTTTAATGTAGAGCTTGGAAGGATCGATCTCCTACTCGTGCCGGGTCCGCTTGCCGGCCAATTTGAGGTGTTAACCGGCCGCAATAGCTTGCTGTGGTGGTTGCGCCGCCGCCGCCGCTGCAGTTGTTGCTTCGTCTCTGTTCTTGGCCTTTTCCATCGTCCAGGACCTAGTGAGGTGCCTCTCCAACTGCTCGTCCAGCATCTTCAGATCAATTTGGTCCGCCCTCACGAACCCCCCGTCGCCGCCGCTAACGCCTGTGGCCTGGCTCGGTGGAGCACGAGCTTGCTCCGGCGATGGAGCACGAGCTTTCCGAAGGGGAAAAGAAGGGCAAAAAAGGGCAATTGGATGTAGGAAAATTTCTCCACCCCCCAATCTTAAAAAATGAAGGTACCAAAATCCGGCCATTTTCCACCCCCGCCATCCCCTCCACCTCCATCTCATCCACCCCCGCCATCTCCCGCCAAACACCCCGGCACGATTCTCCAGGACAAATTTCCTATCTCCCCCACCCTTCCCACCCCCAGCCAAACACGCCCTAAACCGTTGCATCAACATTGGTCTCATACTCTCATTATACCGTTGCATCACTTTCCATTTTAAAATGCATCGGGCAAATTTTTTAAAATAATAAAATCCGACGCATTAACACGATTTTTAATAACCTCGCGAGAAATTAAATTTCAACGAATTGAATTTCCAAAATTTTTATAAATCGACGTATTAGATCAAACATTTTTATTTTATTAACCGTCGCATTGAAATATAATAATATTAAAACCGCCAAATTATTGCATGTACTGGTACAAATCACCGCCTTTACATTTATTCCGTAACAAATCATATGGAGACTTGAAGAGTGCCCCGCATTTTGCATTATTTTATTAAAATTTTATTGCATTCATTCTTGTCATTGCATATAGTGTGGACTTTGAAAACCCCAACAGCATTATGAAAAGAGTGGTAAAAATTCTACGACTAAATGATTAAAAATGGCAAACCTATCACAATTGGCAAATCAAACAATGAACTTCTAAGCAACATCATTGGGGTAATAGGGGAGGGTTGTGTAAATTGGGAGCACCTTCATCTGCACAAGAGGCAAACCAAAGATGACCAAATCCCAAAGTACACATGGTAGAAAGAGACTCGTTGCTATTCAAAGAACTCAATGAGGGGGACCCAATTCTACATCATCCTTGTCAAACAAATCCTGGCTAAAAAGGATGGTTGGGAACAATGGTGGAAGCGAATTAATAAAGTAGATCAATTAGCTTGACATCTCTACATACTGCAACAGAAACCAGCCCAGTGGGACCATCCTTCTATGGCGAGGAAACAGAATACTAGAATCGACATAAACAAGAAAAAGGGAGATTAATAGGGGTGGGTGGTAAGGTAAAAAATAGTAAAATGATACCAACAATGTTCCCTGGAAATTGATACATGGGAAGCTACAAAAGCTCCAACTTTTCGGGGGCCTCCTCTTCTTTGTGAAGCTCATCACATTTTCATGAAGCATTAACTCAAAGAAAAGCAAATATTGACCAACTCCGTCCATCTTAGCCAATCCAAAAGACCATAAGAGACTTCAGTACTTTCAAACCTTATAATGCTGCTGCCAACTTGTAGAACAGCTTTGGAGACTCTCAGCCGCCACAAATTGACATAATATGGGCAACAACCAATTACAGGAAATAATCAGGTGTTCTTCTTGTTACATCTGGCTCCCCTCGCCTAGGTGCTGGTTCAAACTGCACCAGATTGAAACTACCTCGATTAGTTTCGTGTGAGACCGACCACAAACATATCTTTTAAAACTTGCAAGAACTTCCACCACTGTGCCAAAATAAATACAAAGGCCCGCAAAATACCTGAATAAATTTGTGGTCTTTGCAGTCATCGACTTCCATGATGGATGCCATATTTCCACAACGGTAACAATAATTAGGAGCACTAAATATCGTTACCACCTTTTGGTCCTGCAACAACCACGCTCATGATAAAGCTTAGGTGATAAGGGTGTGACATAGACCATTCTAAATAATATGGGTCAAAAAATACTCACATGACCCCAATTGAATCCCTCCATAACAAGTTGGTGGGCTCTTGAAATCAGCTTTAAACCATTGGTGTGATTAAATTGCTCTGATATGTCCTATAAAAAAACAAATACCACAATAAAAACGTGTCTTGCACACACAACACTGCAGAAAACCAAACCATGAAGAATAAATATCCAAGGAACAGAAATTGGAGTTAAAAGAACAGAAATATACTTGGCCAAATGTGTATCCAGCCCCTCTAGGTGATATACCCCATCCACACCTATCATCTGGGTCAGACCATAATAGATCACACATAGGCCCTTCATGTGGAACCTCTTGAACACGATCAAAATTTCTTATGTTATCAAGTGTCTCAATGGAGGGTGATAATCCACCATGCAGGCAAAATATTTCAGATTCAACCTTCAAATACAATCAACAAATTGGTTGACATTTTAGCAAGGAAACAAGGACATATATGTTTAATAGGGAACATAAAAGAGGCTCCGTACTAACCAAAGCAGTGAGTGGGAAGTAATCAAACAGGTCAGTGAAGATCTTCCAAACATTAGCATTGCCATATCTGCATAAAACAATCGTTCATAATGCAAGGGAATGGAAGATAATTAACTATAATATTACAGGATTTAAATTGACAATAATTTCAGAACCCTTTTAAATAGCAGAGTCATCATTCCTTTTGCCCAAAATATCAGTTCTCATAGCAAATCTTTCTAGTTCATCAATAAGTATACAAACAAAACATAATGAACATAACTTCAAGAGAGTAAGTAGGTCAGAATAAAAAGATACTAATTCCCATAATCAGTAATGGCATAAAAAAAGTGACAAACTGTCAATAGATAATAACTCCCTTGACCTCATTTCCATTAAACATGTCTAGAAAACAGAAAACAAACACGCCAACACTGTCATTTATTCAACAGAAATAAGTTTGGTTTTAGGATATTATCAACGATAAAAGTGATTAGATCATATTATCAGCTATAAGTTTGTTTTGTTTTTAATTATGATGGGAGTATATAAACGATTTTGACCTCGTTTCCATTAAACATGTCCAGAAAACAAAAAAAAAACACGCCAACACTGTCATTTATTCAACAGCAATACGTTTGGTTTTAGTATACTATCAACAATAAAAGTGATCAGATCATATTATCAGCAATAAGTTTGTTTTGTTTTAATTATGATTGGAGTATATAAAGGATTTTGGTGACAGGAAACTCACTTCCGTAGGCATTCGTCATAAAATCCATACACTTGAGTAATCTGCAGCAGCAAGGGAAAACACGGAGAAAAGAGCACACAAAATGAGCACTAGTTACGAATAATCGGATACTTCTCACAAGCATACAAAGGGGTTATGAACAGTTCTGAAGCAAACAAATTTTGCACAGTTTTGGAGAATAAAATTGCTAGCATTGTATAAGTACAATCAATAAAAAGAGCACCTGACGACTTTCATGATTGCCTCTAAGAATGGTAAGCCTTTGGGGATATCGAACTTTAAGTGCCACCAACAACTGGAAGGTAGATCAGGAATACCATGTTAGAAGAATGAGCTAGAGGGGTACAGGACACATACACGTCAAGTGCAAATTTTATGGTATAAGCCAGATATAAGCATATTATTCTTATAAAAAAGTATACAGGACAGCTGTGTTACACCTGTGAATTCCACCCTCTATATTCAGAGAAAAAAGGATTGGGATTATAAGAAAGGTGAACATTTTCAACACTTATGAATTCCACTCTCTATGATCAGACAAAAAGGATAGGGCATTATAAGAACGGTGAACACTGTCAACACTTAATGAATTCCAACTTTGTCAGGAGACCTCCAACTTCCTTCAGAACCTTTCCATTGACCACTCCTTCCCCCCCCCCCCCCCCCCAAACCACCAAAATAAAATAAAATATGAAAAAGAGATAGACTTAATAAGCTCATAGGCCACCCAAATATTGAAAACTCGAGCATTTTCCCAGCAGCCCTGTCCCACCAATAGAGGAGGAAAAAGGCATGAAGTACTCACCGTAACAGTTTCAACTGAATAATATCCTCGGTCAACATAGTCGCCCATGAATAAATAATTTGTATCTGGACACTACAATCAATAGAACAAAATTTCAGGGTTACAAACCAACAACTGGGAAAATGAGAAGATATAACTTGTAATATAAAAAAGCATATACTTTCATACAAAGTGTAATACCTTGCCACCGATACGAAAAAGCTCAGCAAGATCATGGAACTGGCCATGAATATCACCACATATGGTCACAGGGCTCTTCACTGGCTGCAATTACATAAAAACAGTTACTGATCTTAAAACAGTCAGGTATGGATCTCACTTCACTTCTGGCAGTGTAAATTAAGCAAGGCAGAAGTCAAGAAAGGAAGAACAGAATTAATAACCAATGCTCCAGGAAACTTAAATTTAAAAGAGCATTCTACATCTATCAACTATAAGACACAAGTTTCGCTGATTTGGCATTATATTGGTGCAGCTAAATGTTCTTGACAAGAGGAGAAAAAAAAGAGTGCTGGCAAATCATATCAACCCCACAATAATATACTCCGTATTACACAGTTCGTAGTCAATAAAATACTGAAGATTGACCTCGGAAAATTCAGGATTTGGATAAGGACATTTGCATTAGCAATATAAAATCAATGTGTTATTTTTCTTCAACTATGTGATTAGAAGAAATAGATTTCCTAGAAAAGAGAAAGTACATGGAATTCCTATCATAATTCCTGCATCATGGAGAAGCAAACAACTACTAGATAAGAATTTGAAATGAAAACAGATACAAACGAATGCCATTGTCCATTTAACCCTCAAAAGGAAAATAATCCAGTATACCTGAACATTGCTCTCTTCCATCAGTATCTCCTTGGCCTTTTCAGCCAAACCCCTCACCTATATGGCAATGGTGGACATTGTCAACAATCAATGGAAATTAATTGCTCTATAAATAATTGACAATGAATTAATAGGAAGGCAAATTAAAAACTGGGAAACAAAAACATTAGTGCAAGCACAACAGATGTCAAAGACAAAAATATATAAACATCCTCGCTGAATTACAAATACATAGAGATTTCCCCACAATCTTTTATGATACGCTGAATTTCATGAAAATCCCTACTCCATTTAGATGGACATTAGCCATATGAGCTTTTGATTAACAGTAATGCAATAATAGTTTCCTCCACGCTTCTAGTTTTTTCTAGAAAATGTTGAAGTCGTTAATAAAAAAACATTTAATAAAAAGATTCATGGGGAAAACAACAAAAACTGAACGTCTCTCAGCCTAAGAGACCGGTCTTATCTCCATCAACAATCAACTAATCAACTTACCGCATCTTGGCTCCATTAGCCTTCCCCGTCAACAAAGAAAAATTCAAACCAAGAAAATCCCCCAAAATTTTTAAGGTAACGACGTTATTCTCCGGAAAAGGGGAAATCACGCCCTCGTAAGAACGACACTAGACAACAGATCACATAATAATCAGAGTAATTATAGATCTGATCCAAATGCCACAACAAATCTGAGGGAATTCGTCGATTTACACCTTCAAGGCTAAAAGAGGCATACGGAATGCACATTCCGGGAGGTGAAACACAAATCAAAACGAAATTCATCCAAAATCAAGTAAGAAAACAGATTTTCTGACTCCGGAAACAAAACCTAGGCGCATCGCAATATCGCATGGATCTATGACAACTTCCTCGCCAGGCCGCGAAATTACAAGATCGATTCATGAAATTGAGGCGAAATGCGAGATGTACGAAGGAAAAACAGAGGAAATAATAGTACCTCCTGTTCGGATAGAGGCTTGCACTGCATGAGCTGGCCGATCTGTTCATCGAGGTTGTGATGAGTGTTCGAGGGCACCGGATCGAAGCTCATCCTTGCGTTCCAGGCAAATCTCAGATCTGTCGAATTCGCGATCTCCTTGCTTCGTACTTGCCGTAATCGTTTGATCGGTTCCGAGATGGGAGAGAGATAGAGGAGAGAGAGGGAGGGAGGGAACTCGGTCGAGAGAGATGGTGAATTTGGGGGGAAGAGAGAGAATGGTGGTCTGAGTGCCAATACGGAAAACCCTCGCTTTTGATCGATCTCCACTCCTTTTTTTTCCTTTTTCCTTTTTATTTATTTATTTTAAAACTATCTTCTTTTTTAAAAGGTGAACTGTATTTGTATAGTTGAAAATTAAATACCGCAAATCACCACATCAGTTTCAAATCCCTCCTAAAGATGGCTATAACGCCTATAAGTATGATTAATTAAAAATTCTATCATGTCTAATTAAATGTAATGCACGTTTCATTTAATAATTTTTTTATCAGTAAAACATTCGAGGGTCCGACATATTAAAATTTAAGAACATTCATTTTTTTATTAGGTAAAAATTCGAGTTAAGACAAGTCTGAAGCTCGATAAGCCGACGAATCGACAGACGGACTAACCGTCAACATATAACAAACAAAACACACAAAATAACACTGATAAAAGAAACAAACTCTAAAACCCTATATAAGCTATCAATGGGTGGAGGAGTCGAGGGAGATTTAAGGCAAGTTATTGTTAAGTAATGACAATAATGGACTGAACTATTTTAATTTGTTTATTCTTGTATATATCCTTTCCCTAGAATAGTTCAACTAATTGTAAGTAGTTGATATCTTTCCCTTCTTTGTAGGGATGTCGTTGTTGCCCTGTATCTATTTATACTGTACATTTCATCACTCAGAATATGATTGAATTCATTCCAATTTCATTTCTTAACATGGTATCAAGAGCCTTCTGATTTTTCTCCATTTTTTTTTCTCCAATTGCTTCTTCCAGCCGCACTCATGACTTCCAATAACACCACCATCCCCAATGAAAATGAACCCACCTCTCCCTTCATTGTGGTCCAATTTCACAATGCCACCAAACTCACCTCCATCAACTATCTCTCCTGGAAACTCCACATTGAAGCAATCCTTATAGGCTATGGCCTTTACAAATTTCTTGATGGTAGTCATCCTGCGCCATCCCCTACTATAACCACTGGTGAGTCTCCCAATACACAAACAATTCCAAATCCTGCGTATCTTACTTGGATTCGTCAGGACAAGCTACTCTTTGGTGTCATTGTTAGCACACTATCCCCAAATATGAGTCTACTGATAGCTACCAAGACAACATCTAAGGATGCATGGGATCTACTTGCTAAGACCTATGCTAATCCTTCCCGAGCTCATATTATGCAGCTCAAGGAACAACTCAAGCACTTGTCGAAGGGCGCTTCTTCCATCGATGACTACATTCAAACGGGTACCCGATGCTCTTGCTCACCTCAGGAAACCGGTCGACCAAGAGGACATCACTAACAGGGTTTTGGAAGGTCTTGACTCCGACTATTAGTCGGTGATAGACTCTGTTCGTGGCCGAGACACACCCATCCCCTTTGATGAACTCCATGAGAAACTTATCCACAAGGAGCTTGCACTACGTCGCAAAACACCTTCATCTACCTTCCCTGTTATTGCTAATCCCACCTTCACTGGCAACAACTCCAACCCCTCTAAACCACCCAATTCCACCCCTCCCCCAAATGGATCAACCACCACCACCAATCGAAAGTCGTTCCATGGGCGTTGTCAATATTGTGATGTCCAAGGTCACAACCTTTCCCGTTGTTTTGCATTCCAACGCCAACACCCTACCATTCGCCTTCCACCCCGCCAGCCACGCCCAAACACCAACCCTACCCCAAACTCGCCTAATCCTACTTCCACTCCTCAAGTGAATGCAGCAGCCACGACCTCCACTTCCCCTTCCTGGCTCCTTGACAGTGGAGCCACTCATCATGTCACCACATATCTCTCTAATCTCTCGGTTCATTGTCCAGATGATGGCACTGATGAGATAGTCATTGGTGATGGTACGGGCTTACATATCTCCAACACTGGATCCACTCTCCTCTCTGACTCTCCTACTTCTACCCATTTCTCTCTCTCAAATGTTCTTCATGTACCTAATATGCATCGCAATCTTATCTCCATTTATAAATTCTGTTGCGATAATAAAGTTTCTATTGAGTTCTCACCCATCTGTTTTTGTGTCAAGGATCTTCACTCCCGGGTTCCGCTCCTCACAGGTCCGCCTAGGAATGGTCTCTACGAATGGCCGATTGCTGGCTCTCGGCGTCCTACTGTGCTCAGTGCCACCATTGCGCCCAGATCCTGGCATCATCGCCTAGGACACCCATCTTCTAAAATTTTCAGTTTATTATCTTCTCAATTAAACTTTTCTTCCACTTATGATTATTGTAATGCTTGTCATATCAATAAAAGCCACAAATTACCATTTTCTACCTCCACTCTCTCAACTAAATCTCCCTTAGAGGTTGTGTACTATGATGTATGGACCTCTCCCATTCACTCGTATGATCATTAGACTATCCACAATGGTTAGGTGTGCAAATGTGCACATTTGCACAAGATGTGTATTTTTGCACACCACTTTTTAGCATTTTACTCCATTGGTTAAAGTGTGTATTTTTTGTACACATCTCTTTTAATAACCAAGTAATCTATATTTATCTTCACATTTTAATTGTGATTAATATCTATTAAAAATTAAATATGTATTTTGTATTATAAATTTTTATTACGCACATTTTGATAGAAAAAAATATAATTTTCACCGCAATTTGAAAAATCAAAATTTCAATATTGTTCACAAAATTGGATGGTTATTTCTTAAAAAATGTATATCACTAATCTAACTTAATTTTTTTTGTTAGATTTAAACTTAAATATTTAAATGAATTTCTTAGTCATTAGATGTGACTTTTTAAATGAAATTTATTAGATTAAATTAATTTATATTAAATTAAATTTAGTTATAAAAAAGGAAAAATGATAAAAAGTTATTTATGAAACCATGCATTCTCTCTTCTCATTGGACAAAGCTTTTATCCACTTTATCAAAAAGTGGGAAAGTTTTTGCACATAGGGGGGATTTCGTGCTCAAATATACACCGCATTCCCTCTTCAGGTGCCCCTCCTTCCCGTTCTTCCTCCCCCGTATCATCGTCGTCACCAAAAAGAGGGAACGGGAAGGGGGGGATTTGTGCTCAAATATACTGAATTGCGATCTTATTTGATCCAATAGAGATTTCAGAATTCAGCATCTGACACTTCTTTGTTCTATCGGACCACACCCGCTGGTATGATTATCCTTCTTGTCTATGTGGACGATATAATTGTTACCGGGTCGGCCTCTTCGCTTGTGGAGTCGGTCATTCGCTGCCTTACCGACAGATTTGCTCTTAAAGATTTGGGGTTCTTAAATTATTTCCTTGGCGTTGAGGTAATTCGTGTGCTGCTGGAATTTTCTTGAGCCAACATAAATATATTGTGGATCTTCTTAGCAGGTTTGGGATGTTGGAGGCTAGAGCTTTTGCTACTCCAATGTCTGCCGAGCTCACCCTCACTGTTGATAAGGGAACACCTCTTAGCAACCCTCTTGAGTATCGTCAAGCTGTGGGCTCGCTACAATATTTGTCTTTAACTAGGCCAGATGTGGCCTTCACTATCAACCGCCTGTCTCAATTCCTGCATCGACCTACTGATGTGCATTGGGCTGCTGTCAAACGTGTTCTTCGATATCTCACTGGTACTTCTCATATGGGTATTACTATCAATCGTGCGTCTGATTGCAATCTTCACGCATTCTCGGATGCCGATTGGGCAGGGGACAAAACCGATTACTTGTCCACGGGTGCATATATTGTCTACCTTGGTAAGAATTTGTTGTCATGGAGCAGCAAGAAGCAGCGCACTATTGCACGTTCTTCAACGGAAGCGGAGTACAGATCGGTTGCTAATACAGCTGCGGAGCTGTCGTGGTTACTCTCTCTTATGCATGAGCTTGGTCTTTAGTCGTCTCAACAGCCCGTCATCTATTGTGACAATGTTGGGGCAACAAAATTAAGTGATAATCCTGTGTTTCATTCCCGTATGAAACATCTTGCACTGGATTATCACTTTGTAAGGGAAAAGGTGCAGAATGGTACACTTCAGGTTGCTCACGTTGGGAATGATGATCAATTGGCCGATGTGCTTACAAAATCTCTAACCAGAGGGCGGTTTGCTGCAATGGTCTCCAAGATTGGACTTTCGGTCCGACCGTCCATCTTGCGGGGCGATGTTAAGTAATGACAATAATGGACTAAGCTATTTTAATTTGTTTATTCTTGTATATATCCTTTCCCTAGAATAGCTCAACTAATTGTAGGTAGTTGATATCTTTTCCTTCTTTGTAGGGATTTCGTTGTTGCCCTGTATCTATTTATACTGTACATTTCATCACTCAGAATATGATTGAATTCATTCCAATTTCATTTCTTTAACAGTTATGAATACCAATAACATGAGAAAGTGCGACTAAAAACATCCATTTGTATAAGGCAGGAGTGGAAAAACGGTAATTAAAAAGAAAGAAAATAGTAAAATTGGCTATGTCAATGTTATAGCACACAAAATATAGGCTACGGATTATGAGTTATAGAGTTGTAGACTCGTTCGTAGTTGAAATGTGTGAAGTATGAGTCATTCATTAATGCATTAAGGAATCACATTCACGTATTCCGTATATAGTTTAGTCTTTTTGGTCTCTATTTAAAATTTCCTAAATATGTACTAATGGTAAGATAAATTAGATATATATCAATTACTGTATTAATTATACAAAGATATTTAAATTTACTTTTTTATTAATGGAAAAATTAGGGTGAGAGGATGTATGGCTAATTAAAAATGTTTAACTTGACTACTCGTTGCGTATAACGTAAACATGCATCTTCGTGTTTTATTTACTTTTAAAAAATAATATATATATATATATATATATATATATATATATATATATATATATATATATATATATATATATATATATATATATATATATATATATATATATATATATATATATATATATGGGATATATCTAATGATAAGTGACATTTGGGTGAGAAGATGAGAAGTAAGCCTTATACCCTTTAGATTAAAATAATTTTTTTTTATATGGATATAGGGGACATATCTAATGATAAATATATCAATGTTTTTTTAAAAATTAATTTTTATGCTATTTTTTTAGATGATGAATGAAAAAACTAATTTAAATTAGCATAAAAACCCTAAAATGAACCTTAAATCACCATCTAGATAAATAGCGTAAAAATTATTTTTTAAAAAAAAACATTGATATATTTCTCATTAGATATGTCACCTATATCCATATAAAAAAAATCATTTTAATCTAAGGGGTATAAGACTTACTTCTCATCTTCTCACCCAAATGTCACTTCTCATTAGATATGTCCCCTATATATATATATATATGAGGCCAAAAAAAAAAATAAGTATCAATTTTAAACAAAAAATAACACCAACTTTTAAATTGATAATTTCATATACAAATTATTGCTCTATTAACAAAAAATAATACGGATGTGTTTTTCGGTGAAATCTCCGGCCAAATTTGACATGTGTATGTCGGAAATACATGTGACATAGTTTTTTTATACAGTACACTACATGTAAGAAATAATACAAATTTGAGGGAGGGAGTGGTAAATTTGGTCAGAAATTTCATTGAAAAATACACTCGTGTTATTTTTTGTTCAAGATCGATACTTGGTATTATTTTTGTCTTTTTTCCTTTTTTAATTGAGTAAGAATTCCAAACCAGGTATATATATACAATCTCGATGACCGACAAGTTAGCAGACGACATACCGTCAATTATAAAAAATCGGAAACAGAAAAGGTGTAATACAAAAGGCAAAGGCGCACGCTACAAAAGACAAACCTAGGTAAAACTAAATTAAACATTTTGAGGGCGTAGTCTACGGACAAAAGCTGACCACCGTTCTGAAACAGTACCGCTGGCCAGCGATACATCAGGAGTCCCTCTGGGTAGTAAAGACGAACCTCCTGGAAGCTTCTTCTCGATTGCGGAGTCACCTCGTACACACCATCTCGACCTCAGCCCAAACGCACCAAAACAAAACTGCACGTCATTTTTCCTTCTTTTTTTTAGTCTTTTGTTGATAAAAAAAAAACTTTTATTTTATAAATTTAAATGATTTCAAGAATATTAATGGTTTTTTTTAAAGCAAACAACACATTCATTCAATTATTCGTACACACAACTTTGCTAAAATAGAAATTAAAAAAAGGAGGATTTTAGAGGGGGAAAAACCATTTTTTCTTCCCAACAGATTCTCCAAACACATCTGTAAAATAGAGAAAATGATGGAAAGAGGGAAAAAAATCTCTAAATTTGTAAGAAGATAATTGATTTGTATAATTTAACATGCACTTATCCCTATATTGAATTTATTATATTGATGCAAATCCTTAAACTTACTACAATTTCGACAAAACCAGTACTGTAGGGTTTTTTCGAGAGTTGTCGCTACTCCAAACTCATATGTGAAGGTGGGTGATTTATGATTTTGAATTTTTATTTTGATTTTTGATTTTTCTTGTCTCTTCTTCGCTCTATGTTGATTTCTGATTTTGATTTCGATTGTCGTCGATGATTGTCATCAATTGTTGTCGATTGCTTCTAAATTTCGATTGTTGTTGACTCTCATGGTGAGGGCAGACTCTCATAAGCATATAGACTTCTCCCTTACCACCCTGTTCGGATGTGGCCGACTTGGAAGAGTGAAGAGAAGGAACCAGAAGGTTGCTTCTACGAAGTCTGGTGGTGATGAAGAGGAGGACGAAGAGTATGTTGTGATATGATATTTATGCTTGCTTTTGTTTCATCCCGCTGCTTAGTTTTTCAGTTTTGTTTGCATTGTTGGGTCGAAGAAAGCAGCTGCTTTGAACTATTGTTGCACACTCTATTTCTGTTTAGCATTATACTATTTGGATTCTTCGTCATCGGATGCGCTGCTATATGCAACATCTTTATTTTTCAAGATAACAGATTAACCAGTAGAATTAGATCGATGGAATCATGTCTCAATGATGATGTCTTCATCTACAAAATGCAGCATAATCTGATGGTTATAGAAGATTAGTACTTGGAGTGAGCTTCTAGCATTAGTACTGTGGATGTGTTACATAAAGAAAATCGTCCCTCCACTTCCTTCATATGAAACATTAGCTCCTTCATAGCCTTCAACTGAACAACAATCTCATTCTCCATTGACATGGCTAAATAGCTAGTTTCAAAATTGCATCTTTTTGAACGATACCAAAAAAGTATCCAACAACAACGGGAACTTGCATTCCCGAATTTAAACTCGAACGAGATGTCGAGATGTTAATGAGTTGTGCTTTGGAATGGAAGGTGTCAACCAATTTACTAGCGTATAATAAATCCATTTATTTATTGTAATATATAATAAAGGTAAAAAAATCTGTAAAATAGAGAAGTTGTTGGAGTTTGAGCGAATTTTTTTTGAAAATTTGAAAATTTAATCTCTATTTTAGAGGTTTTGTAATAAAGCTGTTGGACTTGATTTTAAGATGTTTGGAGGTTATTGATATAGGTAAAAAATCAAAGTGAGTTTTATAGGCCGATGGGACAAATCAAGAACTATAATTTCAAATTGACCGTGGCCTTGTACACCCTAAAAAAATTCGATCAATAGGTCAAATTTGTCTCTTACTATATGTGTAGTACAATTTTAGTTAGTGTAGTCCTTTTGCATAGTAGCCTTCGAGTAGTGCACATATATGTATTAACATGCGCCGTGACCAAAAGAAAATATATTACTCCATATATGCATAGAATTTTTATACCGAAATGAAAGTACGTTTTACCTAATCATATAACAACACCTCCGACTCCTTCCTATCAGTAAATACCGGGTTGCTAGATTTTGATTGCGATTGGATCTGGAGTCTCGATGTGCCCCTTAAGGTTTGACACTTTATCTGGAAAATCTCCCGCGATGGTCTCCCGACTAAAACCAGGTTACAGAAATCGCACATGACTGTACCTGCTGGTTGTGTTTTCTGTGGAAATACAAATGAATCGGGTGATCACCTTCTTCTTCAATGTCCCATGACTACTGCTTTGCTTAAATTAAGCTTTACGTATCCACATTCCGAGGTTTATCACTGCTTCTGTAGGCATGGGAAATGTGTTTCCACTTACTGCTATAAAATGTGCAATAGGGACCAACGCTTTTGCCGTTTTAGCTACAGCTTGGTGGGCCATGTGGTTCTTTAGAAACCAACTCACTTTCGATCATACTAACAAGGTAACTATCAATGAGATATTGTTGTTTCACAACACAACTAGTCATTATTCGAATGGACCGTTGATCCCCAATCATCGCATTCATAGCGATACGCACAACCAGGCTATTAGGGGTAGTGCTACGAAAGCCAGGGCTCAGAATCGGTCCGGGAAGTGGGATAAACCCCCTCCGAATTGTTATAAGCTAAATTTTAATGGTTCGGTACTCCCGAGTGGCAACTCGTCATATGGTTTTGTCATCCGTGACTCTGCTGATTTAGTTGTCTCTGCTGGCAGATCTGTTTGCACAAATATCTCGGTGATTTATGCCGAAAATCTCGGACTCATAATGGGTTTGTTACGGGCAAAGGAGTTGCAACTATCTACACTTCTGATCGAAGGAGACAACTTACTAGTGATAAAAGTTCTATTGGGGGGATTGGAAATGCCCCTGGACAATAGAGATGCTACAAGTTGATATACTGTCTGATATCTCGTTCTTTACTTATGTTGCTATTCGTCATATTTTCAGGTAATCAAATGTTGTGGCTGACTACCTTGCTCGTAGTGCCCATGTATCTCCTGCCGACGTTTGCTGTGAGAATGATCCAGAACTGCTAGTTCTCGTCCGGAAGGATGCGCTAGGAAGGGCCTCTACTGCGGCCGACCCAACCTAATTCTTATGTTGCGTAAAAAAATAAAAAAATAACAACACCTACTAGCTAGCTAATTAAGTAGCTAGTACCTATTGTAGTTCACCCTAAAATGACTGGCAGAAGGTCAAGACTAGACCTATTGGATCTAGTTCGATGAGACTGGGTCGTTTTACATCTTAATTGAATATTGTTTGACTTATCTAAAAATGTAGTCTCAAAACCAATACATTTACTTGTGATTGATAAAGCTAGATTTCAAAGCTAATTACCATAATGTATGACATTTGAAAAAACGGGTGAGAAATATGGGGATAAAACATTTGAAAACTAAACTAAACTGCAAGATTTGTGAATTTGTCAAGAATGATTACTGAGAGTGATGGATTATATACAAGTTGTTTTTTAGAACTATGTAAAGTATATGGGTTCGTATGAGACGGAGTTAATAAATTGATTAAAATTATAAACAGGGTAAAATTTATAAAGTAGTTAAAAATTTAAACAACAAGATAATCTCCGTATGAGGCAAAAAACAGTTTATTTATAAAAAGTGGAGTTTATTTGGTTTTTATTAGGGGTATTATGCTACTTTTAAACCAAATAAGATAAAAGAGAAGGGGTAAAATAATAATTATGGAATATAAACCCCAAAATAAGCTTCAATCTGCAGCTTATTTTTAACCTTTTTTTAACTGATTATAACTTATTTGTTGTTCACATACCCTCTTTAAACCCGTTTATTTTTTTAAAAGTTAATAATTTCTATTTTTTTAACTTGTTTATAAAGGTACCATACACACCCTATAACTATCGATCAATATAACTTAATACTGTATTTATTATAATAAGAGTTTTTTTTTTTTTTTTACTAATTGCCATTGTACCGCATGGCAGTTTTCCTTAATCCGCAATCTTCAATCCCCATCCCCGTAATTAATTTCTTTCCCAAAAAACATGTGAAGTTGGTGGAGTGTAATTGCTGATGGGTCCTCTTAACTCAAAATCTTCAGCTGTATTTGGACTTCTTTCTACCCCTAATAAATCAACGAGTAAATTACACAACATCCCTAAAAGAGGACCTTTTTAATAAAAATCACCCATAAAATATAAACATCTAAAAAAATACCATAAACTTGGCTTACTTTCAAAGAACCACACACCCCTTTTTATGTGTATTTTTTTTATATAAAAAGGTAATTTTTTTTTGTATATGTGACATAGTATAGGGCGTTATAAAAAGAGATTGACGGACACGACAGAGGAAAGGTCCAAAAGGGAGCTAGTTAGCACGAGAGAGTGGTGTGTGAGATCTTATCCTTTTTAGTGTTTGCTTTAGTTGTTCTTCCCATCTACCATAATCATTCTTGCACATTAGTGCCATTCTTGGAATTTTGTGCATTTGGGCCGGTTGCTTTTGTTGATGGTTGGTTTTATGTCACGAGGAGTCATTTGAAAACACTATCTCGACACAATTGAAGAAAATACGTGTATGCTACAACTCTTTAGACCCTACTTTAAGCAGAACTAACAGTATCTATTTTTATTTACTTATACAGTTTGGATAATTTATTTTACAATAAGAAAACTTTAATAAATAAAGTGATAATTTAACATTTTTAAAATATAAAAGCATCAACATAGGTGATTCTTAAAAACAAAATCAAATTTATGGTGGTTTTGTGCAATTTTCGAATTTAAGAGTTGTTTTGTGAAAAATATCTTATCTTTAAGGCTATTCTTTGCAATTTACCCTGAATAAATGGGTCTAAGACTCAAATGATGGTATAGACTATAGACTATACAGAGGGCCAGAGGGGACACACAAAAGGTCATAACTCACAACTAGCAATAGCAAGTAGGAAAGGAGGTGGTGTGTTGTGTGTTGGCTTTCACCGTTCACGTTTTGCTTCTCAAAACTCCCCATGACCTCTTCTTGTTTGGATTTGCAGAACTAAAGATAAGGACAAAGGGATCCTTTGTTCTCTCTCTTTATTTCCTGTTCCTTTTTTTGCACAAGGAAGGGTTAGGGGTTCCTTTCTAGATCGGATTGAGCTGCAATTTCTCCCCGATCTGATTCTCATATTTCATTTCATTTGTGTTGTGAATTGGGTTTTCATCTTCTTGTCCGGAGAGGGCGAAATCATCCATGAATTTCAGCTGAAATGGATAGACGTGTTGAGGGTTCTTCGCCTAATGCGTCTAGAGGCTTTCGAATTCAAGCTCCTCTCGTAAGTTCTCTTGATTCCCAGTGCTTGCCCTTTGATTTTTATTGCTCCCCCGATTTGCTTGTGATTTTTTGCCAGTTTTGCCCAATGTCCTCGGTTTGGTCGGTTGGATTTGGGGGAATTGATGGGTTTGAGCCCTTTGGTGATGGGTTGGTTTTGGTGTTCTTTATTAAACAGTTGTTTAGTTTGTTGTGAATTGAATGTGTTATTGGTGAAATTGAGCTGCAATTGTCACGGTCTGCTACATATTTGTCTTCAATTTCAATGAGATTTTTGAAGTTCTTGTGGGACTTTGAGCTTTTAGTTCCTTTGGATGCAGTGTCTCTTTTGGTTTAGGTTTTGATTGATGAAACATGGCTAAGTGTTTGAACTTCTTAGGTTACCTTTTGGGTTACCAAGTATCAGGAATTGAGCTGGGGGTTCTTAATTTTTGGTTGCAATTTTCGAATCGTCACACATTTCTCTAAATACCCGTCTGAAATGGGCTGTGATATCCTTGTGTATTGAGGGATTCGGCTTTGTTATCGACTTTCGCTGGACGTTAATTGCTTCCTCCTTTCTCTTACATTCATAAGCTATGTTCAATTATCAACAAGATTACCTAGGCATTGGCATTCTTCAGGTGGTGATAATATTTCAGTTGATGGATATCCAAAGCGAATGTTATTTCTTGATTAGATTGGTAAAGAAGCACTTGTTTCCTATTTATCAAGAATCGGCTGCATACATAGGTGTATCCGTGTATTTGCAAGACTGGAGGTTAAGTTAAAAAGTGAATTTTCAAATTCAATTTGAGAAGAACAGCAACTCCCTTCTTAACCCAAGATCTACCCTCGCAGACTCATCCGTGGATGCAATAAATTTTGGATAAGTAGGGAACAAATGCTTATGATTCTAATCAAAAACTAACATTAGACCTCCTACTCCTAGAAGATAAGCGTTGAGCTGCTACTGTTTTTATTTTCATTTAATACTTATTCAGATTAACTTCTGAGAATACTTTGGCTCTGAAAGAATTGCTGGGTATCATTTGCCTTTGGCAACTTGAACATTACACATAGTTACGGCTTCGTCAATCCTCTTATTTTTTTCTCACTGATATGTGAAGTGCATGATGCAACATACTTGAACATGTCTAAAGACCTATTGAATTTTATGCTTGTAGTTCAGAATGACGATCACTGCGATTTCCTGCATATGAAAATTAGCGAGATTATTAACTGATTACAACTCTGAAATTGATTCTTGTTCCTTTTTATGTGAAAACACTAATGTCTTGTATGTCTGGATTTTATGTCGTTAGGTTGATTCTGATACGATCCCAGGAATCCAATTAGCTTAGCTTAATTTATATTATTTCAGTATTTAATTCTAGTGTTTATTCTTCTATTTTTAGGGTAGTTATTTGAAGGGGAAGAGTCAAAGTTAGTTTCCTTCATTTGTAGTGCATTAGAAGTTAGTGGGTTTAGTGGGTAGTTATGGGTAGTTTCTGCAGTAGGCTATTTAAGTCTTAGTTAAGTTTATTTGTAAGGACATGAAAAGTTTATCAATCAATTGAGTCACAAAAGTGGGAATTCTCCTGCACAAATTGTCCTCTTGGTATTTGCCTAGAGTGGTTTTCCTCTTGCAAATCAATTGCTTGAGTGGTGTCCTGTGTACGAGTCCATCGTACTCAGTGGAATCTATCAATTTGGTATCAGAGCCTCGTCGATCCGACGTGGTGATGGTGTCAGCCCGTTATCCTTCGTTCCACCACAACCACCACCACAACTTTCCACCATATCCATCAACCTACTACACCTATACTGACGAACTAGCTTCGGTTATCTCTCAATTGAAGAAAATTCTGCCTCTTTTGAGTGCTGAAGTTTCAAGGCTGCAGGTGTACTATGGCCCTCAACAGCCCATCAACAACATCCCTGAAACAATGGAGCCAATGAAAGCGGCTGCAGTGGTCTTAGAGAAAAAGAAAGCTGCAGCAGAAGAGGAGATGAAGGTTGCTACAGTGACAGCAAAGGAGGAGCCTCTGAAAGCTGATGCAGAAGAGGAAATGGAGGCTGGTCTAATGGCAGCAGAGGAAATGGAGGCTGCAGTGGCAGCAGAGGAGGATGTGAAGGTTGCTCAGGTGACAAAAGAGGGGGAGATTGAGGCAAAATCTGATGAAGAAGAATGTCCCAGAGCTCTTAATAACCCCACATTTCAGCCCTCTCATATCCTACCACTTATCACCAGTCTCCTCCTCAAGGGCCTCAACCGTGATATCCCACAAAATCAAAAGTCCTCCATCACCATCCTCTTTTTCGAAGAAGGGCCAGAAATGTCACGAGCTAGTCAAGGCATAGAGGAACCATGGGGAAGCTACATGGGTGCGGTTACATAGAAGGCCAATAGGGGTGCCTAAAATTTCGCCTTGTGGACAAGGCGATTTTTGAGGGGCATGCAATGATACGATCCCAGGAATCCAATTAGCTTAGCTTAATTTATATTATTTCAGTATTTAATTCTAGTGTTTATTCTTCTATTTTTAGGGTAGTTATTTGAAGGGGAAGAGTCAAAGTTAGTTTCCTTCATTTGTAGTGCATTAGAAGTTAGTGGGTTTAGTGGGTAGTTATGGGTAGTTTCTGCAGTAGGCTATTTAAGTCTTAGTTAAGTTTATTTGTAAGGACATGAAAAGTTTATCAATCAATTGAGTCACAAAAGTGGGAATTCTCCTGCACAAATTGTCCTCTTGGTATTTGCCTAGAGTGGTTTTCCTCTTGCAAATCAATTGCTTGAGTGGTGTCCTGTGTACGAGTCCATCGTACTCAGTGGAATCTATCAGATTCCGTGTCATGCTACTGCAAGGTGGATGCGGGCCTCAAAACGGTTGCAGGGGCAAGGAAGTTTGTTCCAGGGTCAAAGTTGTGCATCCAGCCTGATATCAACCCCCGTGCGCACAGAACAAAGAATTCACGCAGGGAGAGGACTCGTGTTCAGCCACCGTTACTGCCCGGGCTCCCTGATGATCTTGCTATTGCCTGTCTAATTAGAGTTCCCCGTGTTGAGCACCGGAAACTCCGCCTTGTGTGTAAGAGATGGCAGCGACTCTTATCAGGGAATTTCTTCTATTCCCTGAGGAAAAGCTTAGGAATGGCAGAAGAGTGGTTGTATGTGATGAAGAGAGATCGTGATGATAAGATTTCATGGCATGCCTTTGATCCCATCTACCAGCTATGGCAACCGCTTCCACCAGTTCCCGTTGAGTACTCAGAAGCCCTTGGGTTTGGCTGTGCTGTTTTAAGTGGCTGCCACCTCTACTTGTTTGGGGGAAAAGATTCGATCAAGGGATCGATGAGGCGTGTGGTATTCTATAGTGCAAGGACAAACAAGTGGCACCCGGCACCAGGTATGCTTCGGAAGCGTCACTTTTTTGGCTCTTGTGTTATAAACAATTGCTTGTATGTGGCCGGTGGGGAATGTGAAGGGATCCAGAGAACACTCCGATCAGCAGAGGTATATGACCCCAACAGGACCAGGTGGAGCTTCATTGCCGACATGAGCACGGCAATGGTTCCGTTCATTGGAGTGGTCTATGGCGGAAAATGGTACCTTAAAGGTCTCGGGAATCACCGTGAGGTTATGAGTGAGGCTTATGATCTGGACACTAATAGCTGGTCCCCAATCAATGATGGCATGGTGTCAGACTGGCGGAACCCAAGTGTCTCCATGAACGGGAAGCTATATGCTTTGGATTGCAGAGACGGATGCAAGTTAAGAGTGTTTGATGAATCCAACAATTCGTGGAATCAGTTTATAGATAGCAAGCTCCACCTTGGGAATTCTCCGGCACTGGAGGCCGCTGCCCTTGTCCCTCTAAACGGGAAGCTCTGCATAATCCGCAACAATATGAGCATTAGCATGGTGGATGTCTCAAGCCCCGATAGGCATGTTGAGAGCAATCCTAATCTATGGGAGAATATAGCCGGGAAAGGTCATTTTAGGACACTGGTTACAAACTTATGGTCTAGCATTGCAGGTAGAGGTGGTTTGAAGAGTCACATTGTGCATTGCCAAGTTCTGCAAGCTTAAAATGGAAAATCATAGCCAGGAAACCAATGACTTTGTGCTTGGTGAGCCGAGATATTTTTCAACGTATTCAACCGAGAATCGTAACACCAGCGTGCATGACTTCTTTCTTTGTAAAGAATCCCCGTGCAATCCATGAATCAGGGTGACCCTCTGCTGGGTAGACCGTAGACGAGAGGAAACTGATCTCGCTCATCTGTTTCGGTGCCAAGTCAGGGATTCGAGTTGAAGGGATAATGTTTCTGAATATCATGGACTTGGCATCCCCTTCGCCATAAGAGGTTTGATCTTCATATCCTCGTATATTTTTAAGTATTAGCTATATTATATTTACAGACGTCGAGTTAGGAATTTTAGCCATGGATAGTAAAGAGAGTTTGTGCACCCTTGGCGTCTTGCTAGGGGCTTTGTTGCTCTGTGTCCTTGGCTATTGCGTAGTGAGAGTTCTTTTTGGTGATGTATTGTGAAATGTGAATATTCATGTGCCATCTAGTGAGTAAGATCACCAATTCAACCGTTTCGTTAAGTGTTTGTTCTTTGAACTTGTAGACAGACATTGCACACAAGTTCCTGAATAAATGAATCAATAATTGATGAGTAGATGCAAGTGATCAGTGATCACATTCTTAGCAAACAGCCGACGTCGACACAAGAAATGCCGTGTAGGCTGATTTATCAGTGTAAGCAGCTTTTGAGTTTCATCAGACAGTAAATGCCATATAGGCTGATATAGCCATGAGAAGTATACACATTTTACTTTTCTGTACAATGTAACACTAATAGCTGCACACTCTGGAGAATGACCTTTGTGTGCTTCGTAAGGCCTAAAAACGGAGCCAAACGGAACCAAGAACACTCTCTGTTGCGAGGCGGGCAGCCAGTGGGAGCAGGAGATCTATTCTGTGAGTAGCATTTGGGCTTCCTCAACTGGAGGTGGTAGCTGCAACAAAGAAAAAGAAATTATTAACCAAATGTAGAAGCCTGAATTGATAATTTCATGAATGCATGATAGCAATCCCATTGATAAGTTCCTTTACACAGTTGTAGAAGGTGCTCTAATTCAGTAATTCCTTCCAAAATTATCAATGTCAAAACAAAAATGGAAAAATCTTCCACTTCAATCGTCTAGACTGTGGTTCAGATCCGTACAAACTCCACCAGTGGACTTTTCTTTTGATAATTAATATACTATGCAGTAAAACTTTACCAAATCTCAATCCAGAGTGTATGGCGGGTAAAGACAAGATAGTGGATATACCAATTCATCAAGAAAAGGTGTCACAAATTGGATTAGTGATTTGAAAAAAAGATGGCAAGCTCACCAATTATCTCCCTATCTGTACAGATTAAACTACTGTCCTTGTGAAGTCAGACCATAAATCGTTGGCAATGGCATTACAAAACACATCATAAATTCACAATATGCAGTTCTGAACTATATTAGATCAAATTGAAGGTTTTCGAAAAGAAATTGACAATCAGAAGAGCAAGAAACTTACATCGAGCAAATCTTTCAAGGAATCGACATAAGAAACAAGACGTCCGTCCCGGCAATCACGAACGGTCTTGAACTGATCTACATCGAGCTTCTTGTTGATAAAACCGACCTGGAAGTAGATGGAATCGGAGGGAGGCAAATCGACCTTGATTTCCTCAACATCGAACCATAGGAAGAACCTCTGGACCTGGATTCCCTTCAAGCCGGTGATGGAACCGTAACGGAGCTTGCCGGTGATGGACTTGTCGTAGTAAATCAAGTAATCGAACTGGATATAGCAGGGCTTGTCGAGCTCAACAAAGAAGGTTCCGTCGTCGTCGTCGAGCGCGTAGGATTTGACCGAGGAAGGCAAGAGGCCGCTTGGGAGGCCGAATTTGGGGAGGATTTCGTAGACGGTAGGAGCATCCGATGAAGAGGAAAGAGAAAGGAGGAAGGAGGAGAAGAAGAAGATGATGAAGAAAGAGACGGTAGTTGGAGATGGATAGGGTTTGGCGTACGCAGCCATGGCGGATTTGATCGAGTCAAAGAGAGAGATGATCGAGTTCGGCGGTGTTGCTATTTATAGTGGGACTGCAGATGTTGGAGGAAAAACTGAAGGGGAGGGAGAAATTTGTCGAGGGGCGCGCCTCACCAAATGGAAATCGGGAAATATATATTTTTTTTTATCGAAATGGAAATATAATTAATATAATAAAATTAATTTTTTTTATATAAAAACAATACTCCGTAGTATTAATCCATGAGATCAGAAATAAGTATGGAGTATTTGATTTTTTGGTACGTATATAAAATGTTAATATTTTATTTAATTTTTTATATGATTTTATAATATTAGTTATCATATTAAAATTATTTTTTAAAAAAATGAAAATAAATTAATATTTTAAATTATTTTTATTTAGTTATTTAAAAACATGTCAAAAAATTAAATGACATTTATTTTAAACTAAGAGAGTAATAAATTACTATTTGTAATTTAAATTAAATTGTTTACATAATTATTGGCGATAATTACGGTATGCATCATCGTCATTTATTAGAAGAAGCAATTTGTTTGGTAGTCCATAAAAGTCACACACGTCACGTATATTATTTTCTGTCTGTATCGAAATATCAAGATGCTGCTGCATGTACTTATTATTGTCTATTATATACGAGTAATTGATTTAATAATTTTGTGGTTGGATTTGGTTATCCGGAAAGGAATGTGTTTGGTTATTCGTTCAATTGCAGTTTTTACGAGCATATTTCGCCATTCATTTCGAAAGCCTCGGATCACGATTTAAAAATAAAATTACAAAAAAAGGTAAATACAGATAAAGCTGATTAATCTTTGGCGAAAAATAAGCATACGTCATTTGCTATTTTGAATACTATCAAAGTCCGATTCGGATCGATGACTGAAGCTCATGTGCACAGGCACACATACGGTAGTAGTCTAGCACACAAGCCGAGTGGGGTTCAATGGCTTGCTGAGGTTAAAATTTTGGGCCCAAATTACTTTCTGTTTTCTTTTGTACACATGATTCAAGCAATCATTTTGTTTCTTTATTTTTTTAAGCTTAAATGCGTAAGTTTTTTTTTTAAAATGCTCCAATGCTTCACAACTATGTTTAATAGTCGTGAATTGTGACTGAGTATGTCAATATGGAACATCTAAATTTTGATTTTTTTTTTCATATCGATTATCAAGCCAGACCAACTTTGTATTTCGTTAATTTATTATCTTTAACAATTAGGTATGTCTCCCGATTATTTTCTTAGGATCTTTTATTGTTATTAAATTCATAAAACTTGAAATTAGGGTTTTGAATCGTTTGGTAATTGATTTTAGAAATTTGGATTATTTTGTTTTTATACATTCTATTGTTTTTATTTTATACAATCTATTGTTTTATTGAGTAGTCTGTTATAATATAAATTTGTTAGAATGAATTTGTATAATTTATTGCTTTTATATAAAATGGAAGATAGCTATGTTTCGAATTGTATGATATTCTATATTGAAAAACAATATGTTAACACTATTAAATCTATGAAAGACATTGATATTTTGTGTCAATCGAAAATCATCGAACACAATTTCGATAGATTATAATTTATTTATAATGGAATTATTTATTATTATAAATATTAATTTGTTATCTTTCTCCATATTTCATATTCTAATTTTATGAAGTGTAACTATTTTCTCTAAGATGCTCTAATAATATTTCTACTCCATCCTCTCTTCTAGACTCCAAAAAAATGACGATTATATACATTTTCTATATATGTAAAATTTAATTCCTTTCATTTTTATTCTCTCTTCTAGAATCAAACAACCCCTGAGTGTCTTCTCGTGATAACATTTGTCTCAGATTCATCTTCTGTGGATGTGATACATAGGTTAGTCTTGACACTAAGGGTGTGTTTGGCTGGGGGATGGGAGTGGGTGCAAGGGATGAGATGAACATTGATTTCCGTGCCTGCGTGTTTGGTTGAGGGGATGCGCGGGGTGCGCTGGATGCCAAAAAGGGGATGTGATGGTGATTTTTCTCCACCTCCTATGAGGAGGATTGAGGGGACGGGGGAGGTGAAGAACCCCGAATTGCCCCTTACCCCATCATCATCTATCTTTCCTTCTTTAATTTCCCTTTTCTTTATAGAAATTAAAATGCTAGCGTCTCCCCCACCAACCATCGATGTGACCCTTCCCCACTGTTCAACCACCATCGCCGGCGACTTGAGGAACGAACTGCCACCGGAGCCTGCAACCGCTGCCCATCCCTCGCCCGGAAGCACACCCAAGAACAGCAGGCTGAACCACCGCCCTCGCAGCCTTGCCGGAGAACGCCCGAGGCCGAGTTCCACCGCAGTCGCAGCCCTCGCTGCATTCGCTCCGATTGCCGCCCCTGTTGCCGCTGCCGAGTGCCGCCTCCAATCACTGCCGAACCCACCGCAGTACAACCTTGCCGGAGAACACCCACGAATAGCAAGCCGAGCCCTGAGCCCTCGTTGCATCCGCCTCCGATCGCCGATGATCGATTGCTTTGTCGAGGCCACCCGGGTCGTCTCCGATTGCCGCTGTTGTGCCATCGCCCATCGTCGCCTTCTTTGAACGCTGCTAGCCATCGACGCAGAGGAGAGCCGCGCCCGTGAATAGCCGACCGATCGAGCTCCGCCGTCTCTCTGTAAGTGGGGGCAAATTGGACTTTTTTCGTAGCTCCATCCACCAAAAAATCACCAAAAAATCAAAATACGACCAAACACACATGAGCTTATTTTGGTGTTTATAACTCTATCTCGTCCATCCTCAAAATCCATCTCCATCCCATACATCCCCTTTAGCCATTCCCATCCACTAAAATCCACCCCGTTGCCAAACATACTCTAAGCATTTCTCAACTTTAAGTTCTTAAAAAGGGTAAATTGCACTAAATATAATAGTCTTGGATATCGAGTAATACCAGGATGCGCGCGTATGGGGACTTATAATATATCTAAAATTGAAAAAGGTAAATTCAAATAACTTTTGGTTTTAAATTATAAAAATGATTGTAAGTATGTTTTTATCGAGAATACAAATAATCTCAAAATAAGCTAATTAGGTGCCCTGTCTCAATAGAAATCCATTATTTTGACTGTTTTGTATGTTTTTTTTATTAAGAAATAATTTGAGCTCAGATATATCTGAAATTTGAGAGGTCGATAAGTCGGTAGGCGGATGAACCGTCTAACAGTCGAAAATACATAAAATAAAAAAGGCGCACTTAAGCACGTAACAATACTCTGAAATAAACGAAGCTGAGCAGAAATAAAACTCTAACGTTGAGAACGCCGACGAAGAACAAAGTCAAGTACCGCTTAGGGAAGCACCGCAGGTCAATGGTACAGTAGGACAATAACTCAGGTGGGCAATGAAGACGAAACTCCAAGGACTAAACTCCCGGATACGGAGTCCCCCGACTCCGGGCGCAACAAACCCAATTCAGTTGTAATACACTCAGGAACATCAAGACAGAGCCACACACTACCCGAAGAAAGCAAGGATTTCAACACTATTTAGTATGAGTTGGGTTTTAAGAAGTTGTTGCAACTTCATAAATTTAATTATAACAAATAAGAAGAAAGAAAAAAAGAGACCTTCTCATTTGTTTTTTTTCCCTCTTTGAATAAATGATTTAAGGGAATTAGAGGAACGAAATTGAATGTACATTGTACGTATTGCCCAATTTATTGCTTTATACATTATACACAAGCGTTCTAGTTTGTTGTTTGACAGTAGTAGATTGCGAGATTTGTTGTCAGCGGTGAAACGTATGGTAACATCCACAACTTACCCTAGATGCTACTCCCTCCGTTCGCGAAAACTTGTCATTTTAGACTTTTGATTTTGTTCAAAAAAACTTATCACTTTAGAGATTTTACCAATATATTTTCAAATTTACCCTCATTTGTTTAAAATTTGAATTACCTTGAAAAATAGGATTGTACTTTGTTTTGAAATAATTAAGACAAAAGTAGGGATAATGTTGGTAGTTTAAATGTTTTTTAAATATTGTGTCGAAAGCTAAAATGATAAGTTTTCGGGAACGGAGGGAGTATAATACTCTATGAAATTCCTATACTGCAAGGTAGATGATGCAATTATCCCAAAACATTGTACACTATTTGGTTCTTTGTAGATAGGACTATGCAGCCCTGCTAGGAATACAATAAATTGGGCTATTTCTTATCACATTGTCAATCAAAATTTGATCAATTGGGCCCATTGGCCCATTTTATACGGATGTCATTGCATCCTACATTCATACCAACTAAACCATTGTTATTAGAATCCCGATCCGGATCTTTAAAATCTTAATATCCTACGATCCTACCTAGGGGCCCGATCCGGATCTATGCATAGGATCTTTTTTTAGTAGGATCTACAATGAGATCTTTAGAATCTTAATTGATCGATAGGATCTTACGATCCCAAACGATCCTAAAGATCCTATTTTTATTAACAATATGTATTTTTTAAACATTTGTTTTGTTTTCTTGGTTGATTTTAGGGTGTTTAAATGTACACATTCATGTAAGGAACGTGAAAAATAGCTTTCAGACAATTGTTTTCGAGTCTTTTAACCAATAGTACACTGTCTAAGGTCGTAAACGTAGATTTTTATGTCTTAAAATCAAAATATATTGTGTAACTAACATTTTTTCCACTCATTCTAGAACTTTAAATTAAGCAAATTTGTTATATATGTTGATTCCACCTTGATGATGTGCATATATTTGTGATATATTTTTATATGATGGAAGACAAATAATATCAATTAGTATTTATTTATATATGTGAATATATTCATTTAATTATTTATTGGGATTTATATTTAATTAGTTTGTGGAGATCTTGTGCAGGATTTGATTTGGTTATGGAAGATTTGGGGTTGACTTTCTAAAAGCTTATTTGAAGATGTTGTGGAGCAATCTTCAAATTCAAACAGTTGTTGGGTTGTTGAGATCTTCAATAGATTTGGTTAAACCAATCTTTGATTGCATTCAACGTTTTAAAACAAACCAAACCCAAAACCTTGGTTTCCAGGTTTTGGTAAGGCCTTACCGACAATGGTAAGACCTTACCGACAGTGGCTCAAAGTGTTACACAAGCATGCTCAGATTTAGATAAGACTTATTTGGTAAATGAGCTTATTTGTTAAATGGGCCTATTTTACTTAAGCTTACTCTTCCAGCTTTAAAGGACCATTAAGTTATTGAGCCTATTTTTAATGGGCCTATTTTTGTGAGTTTATATGTCTCTTGGACATATATGTTATTGGGCCTAGTTTATTTAATGGGCCATTTATATTTGCTCAGATTGTGTTTTAAATTAGATGGAGCTTTCAACTAAGACTAACTCCAATGGTATGGTGCAAATGCTTAAATATGCACATTTTGATGCAAATTGTGCTCCATTGGTTACATTTGAGTGTTTAAAATGTGCACATTTGCACACAAAGTGCTCAAATATAAGCACATCACCTCCTCCATGTGCAAAAACTTTTGATCACTTTTCAATAAAGTAAAGTCATTCATATTGGTTGTTTTAAAGTTTTTTCTTTTCCTTTTTAATTTAATCATATTTACTTAGAGATAGGTGTGTATAAAATGCACATTTAACCAATGGAGTAAAACATCAAAAAGTGATGTGCATTTTTAAACACCTTGTACAAATATGTACATTTGCACACTTAACCATTGGAGTTAGTCTAACAAGATACGTAGATTTGTTTTAGCTTCTTTGTTGAGATTTTTTAGGGATTTGATTTGTCCAAGTCTCCAGCCCCTCCAACGTTTCAAATCTCAACAAATATGAAGTGAAGCTTCTGGAATTATTTTTCAAACGTTGAAGCTCCTCCCGTATCTTCAGCAAACGTCTCTCAACAAATCCGGCGTCCAAAATTCAAACGTTCAAATTTCATAATTGGACGAACCGGCCTTTATAAGGAGAAGAAGAGGATTGCAGTCGACACATCAAGACAACTCCTACAACGCTCAACGTTCTACTGCTATCTCGTCTTCTGCAACAACATCGCTCTCACAATTCTCTCTTGATCTTATTGTTTTATTTATTTGAGAGTTTGTGAGGTTTACATTGAGTTTTATCGTACAATTCATTCTAGGTTATACTAAGGGTACATCTCTACCCAAACGTATAGATACTTCGGTATCGGTAGGACTTTGTTTCACTGGTGTGCTTGGGTTGCTAGATAGTAAGGTAGTCTAGAAGTGGGTAAGTCTTCTAGAGGTTGTATCTAGGGCTCATAAGATAAAGTGAAATAAAGTTGTTGAATCCTACGGGTTGGATAACCCTAGGCGGGGACGTATGCAGTTGTGCCGAACCTCGTTAACAAGTATCGTGTGCTTTATCCTTATTGTTTTCGTTTCCCTTGGTTATCATTCGTTACTTTGTATTAACTTGTTATTGTTTTACAGATAAGGTCTTACCTCTGGCTGGTAAGGTCTTACCATTTCAACATTCACGAAAAGTTTGCATACTCTATTCTTCTCTCTTGCTAGAGTATTTGTTTACCTTTTATCTGCCTATTCCGCACTTCAATATATATTTTTATTTTATTATTTTATTATATTTCGAGGATCTTACGATCCCCTAATGTGATCTTACGATCCGATCCACGAACCCTATTGTGATTCGATCCTAGAATCCCGATCCTAATAACCTTGAACTAAACCATCATCTCTCAAAATAAATTACCGTTTCAAAAATCCAAATTTCACTGCTCCATCCGTTTCCTTTTAAGTGACCTTTTACTATTTATGCATATGTGTTAAGGTATGAAAAACTATATAAGATAATAATTTTTTTCAATAATCTCATACTTATTGGTGATAAGTATAATATTATTAAAAAAATTTATTAAAATATTATTATTTAATGTAGTTTTTACCGTTCTAAAACTCCGTACTTGACTTGAAAAAGTCAATTAAAAGGAAACGGAGGAGTATTTAAAACTACATATAACTACCTAGATCAAAATACATTTATCTACCAAATTTATATATTTTTAGATCCATAGTTACGTCATTTTTTTTATATAAATATTGAGAGGTTTTTATAGCCTATATTTAGAGCTTGAATTTTAGTACTAGTTTTCATTTGAAATTACCCGTAGTATTATTTCTTTCTATCCACAAGGAGTATGGCAAAGTGCAAGAGAAACATCGTTTTAATACTCCCTCAGTTTCAAAATAAAAGTCGCTTGACCTTTTGTACGTTTTTTTAACGAGGTAAAAACTTTATAAAATATTATTTTTTAAATAAATTGATACTTGTTTTAATAAATACTGTATCAATTTATGGGAAAAAATTGATTAAAAAATAAAGTTTTTTTCTTCTTAAAAAACTTGAAAAAAAGTTAATCGACACTTATTTTGAAACGGAGGGAGTACATCCCATCTTCCCGCGCCTTGGTACATATAGTCGGTTGCACGTGGCATACACTTACTGGCTGTGATCTAGACATCAAGAATCTGTGCCCACCGTCCATGTATTGGAAGTCAAACACATCCGAACAGGCCCTTAATTGCCTCTTATATAAACAATCATTCAAACACATCCAAGCACCAAATACCCTCTCCACACTCTCCTACATAGTCCAATTTGAATCTTGATACCCAAATCTCCGATTACCTAGCTAGAAGCTGCAGGAAAACCCGAAAATCGAAGAACAAATGTCGAGGCAGCCGGATCAGAACCCGCCTCCATTGGAGCTCTGCTTCGTCTTCGCGGCGCTGCTGTTCCTGCTGGGACTCTCATGTTACATGAGCTACGAGACAGTGCTCGATCGACGAGCTCATGAACCAGTTGAAGCTACTGATCATAATGTCTCCCGTGCTGCCCCTGCTGGCCGTCCACTGCCTTTCATCAGAGGGTTGATGGGGTCGCCGGAGCAGGAGTCGTTACACAGGGCGGGTGGGTCGCCATGGGGCATGGGGTTTCTCCTTGTGTTCATGGTGTCTTGCCAAACCTCCATTCGTGATCGCTGGTTCCCATTGATCTCCCGACGATGACATTTCTTCGATATCCTTTTTACCGAGGCTGCTGAATTTTGTAGGTAGTCTTGTTTGTGTTACACTAGACAGTTTAATTAGACTTGCTAGCTAGGCCGTGTTGTAATGTGTTTGTATATACATTTCACTATTTGGATACCGAAACAAGTGTACTTTAGTTTCCAATTGATTTCGATATATTGAGTTATGTTTGTATGTTTTTTCTTTTCTTCTCCTGAAATCAGTGGTGTATTCGATTCCATGATGGATGAATCTAATAAGGGGCATCGTCAAGCATTGGCAGATCTGAGGGGGGCTTGGGGTGACGTTCAGGGGCGGAGCCAGGAATCTGGCTAGGGAGGGGCTCAAAAAAAATTTCACGAGGTCGGCAACCTAACTGAAGGAGCGAGTAGTGAGCAGTGAGTAACGCAGGTGCTGGCCTCCTGGGTTTGGGAATAAGAAGGGAGTAGAGATTTGCATCGAACTCAGTCAATTACTACCGCCAAAAGTATTAGGCAAATGTATCAATTAGCAATATTATCAATCCTAATTTCCAACCTACAAGACTACCGAAAGCAGTCACTACCAAATTAATGACAGATTCATTCGAAGTAACCTGTTCCCCAATGAAAATGAAATATTAGGCAAATGTATCAAAATTAATGACAGATAGAAGGGAAGGGTTAAAAAAAAATTGAAAATAAGAAGGGCTAAGGGTTAAAAAAAAATTTGAAAATAAGAAGGGAAGGGGGGTATGGAACCCTGAAACTCGCTGTATTACACCACACCCACCGCCAATTGTACTAAATGAACTCTTGTGTCATTAAAACCCCTTTTATTATATATACAGTATATACATATATATATAATTTTTTTTTCTTTTTTGTATTTTTCCAGGGAGGGCTCGAGCCACCGCATGCCGCCCCTGGTGACGTTACTCGTTAGCCCTAAAGAAAAACCGATTTTTATAAACAGTTTAAAAAGAGTAATGAGTCGCTAAGATAGCTTGGTAAAGAGGGGTTGAGGCAGTGAGTTTTTACTTTGATTGGACCCGAGTTTCTCGAAATCTCACAAATCATAAACTCTGACTATTATTAGCAATCCCATCCCAAAACCTAAATATTTGGCATACAATCTCTACGAGCTGCAGTCTATTCTTTCAAACACTTTTTACCAAATCCATACCAAACTTTAATCCAACGGCGCTAGTGATCTGTAAGATTTTGTTTGCCGAGAGCTCGTTAAATCCTATAATCAGAACCAATAAGTGCATTAGACAATAAGATTGACCGCTTATTGAAACGATTGAATCGACACATGTTCATAAGAACTAAGTGATTCAAATTGAAATTAATATATTCAATCCATAAAACACAAGATATATATAATGAATTGAGGACAAAATCCTCTGGTATATATTTACAGTATGCATAATTAACGCCATCAAATACTATGGTATCACGCAATTAAATTTACAAATGAATTTCTAATTCTATGAGTACACACCAGAAACAATCTCAATCAGATCTATGACCGGAAAAGAACATTTCCGAACTAAATTTCGCATAATTAACCATCGAAAACCACCAGAAACCTTACTGAAGATTAATCGGACTTGAAGGAGGAAGCAGAGCGGAACTCGGACGGTTTCGAGACAGGAGAGGGTAAATCGTCAGCGGCGGAAGGGAAGTCGGAGAGAGCGCCGATGAAACGGCGGATGCTGGCGGATCGAGCGGGCTTGAAGCTGAACGACCTCGCCATCTTACTTTTGGAGAAGATGTTCGAAGATTTGGAGAGGATGAGATAAACCAGAGCTTGAACCACCACGAACACTCCAACCTTCACCAGCACACCGGGCGCAGAGATCTCAAACACGCTCTCCATTGAAAAGGAGTTTAGTTAATTTCAAACTGGATGTATCAATTAGGGATTTGATCGATGAATTGAAACTGTACCGAATCGGAGGGTTGAGGATCATCATATATATAAGAAGGTGTGAGGAGGAAATTGGGGGGAAATGAGATGGCGCGGACGCTTGGTTGACTTGTTCCGCAAGTTGAATATATGAAATGGTCACGTGGATGGATTGGATGAATTGAAGATTGAAGCTTGAACGGTTCAACGACAAAGGAGAAACGATTGGTCATAAGGCGTTCCGGGTGGAGGAAATGGATAAGAAGGTGCTTCTTTGCCAATCCATCAAATTATGAATAACGTAAACGAGTTATCAATTGCCCAATTGGTGTAGTGAGAGTTAGATGAGCCTTAAATAATTGCCCAATTGGTATAGTTAGAGTTAGATTAGCCTTAAATAATGTTAAGATTTCAAATCTTAAATCTTAATGCAGGTTGTATGTCGGGACAATTGTGAATCTTACATCGGAAGGGGAATGATTCTGACCTAACTAAGTCCATCTAATGCTGATTGGTTTTGGGATTTCTGACTTATAATATTGGGATTTCTGGTCGGACCCGTCCAACAAGACTTATCAATTGACAGGGTGAAATAGATTCAAAATCCATCTGTTGGACTACGTGTAGCACCTGCTCCTGGTGCATAACACGACTCAATTGGGAAGGTTGTCCTCGCTTATGAAGTACCCTATTCGGATTGGTTATATGTTGAATTGATATAGATACCTAATTATCCATACATGTGTTTTGTAGTTAGAAATGGCGTGTTTGAATTAATAATATCATCTCATAAATGATATGATATGTATTGATCAAAATTCGTTATTTGGGGTTGAGTGATTGTAGGTTGTTTGGAAATATATCTTTTTGTGTCTTATTTCAGTTTTCATGTTTTGTTTTCTGTTTAGTCTCTTTTGTTGTTTCTCTTTCCTTCTAGGCTTTTGATTCCCCTTCTTGTTTTCTTGCCTTTTGATAACGTGTTGTTTGTTAATTGCCATTATTGGCATCACTTTTGATTAACTTGGAGAAAAACCTTTTAATATAGTCGTTGAAATGATACGAACAACTCAATATTGACAGGGCCGGTCCTAACATTTTATAGGCCCAGGGCGAACTAAAATCTAAAAGGCCCGATTACTTCGTAAAAAATATAAATTGTGCATAACTTTAAAAAAATCATATTATTTTTATATTTGAATTATTTTTCCAATTTAAGAAAATAAAAGTAGGTTAATGAATAAAAAAATAATATATATTTAAAAAAATTCAAAAATATAATCGTAATGAAAATTAGTTATTTTTGCTTCGTATCCAGTATAATATGTCTACAAGTACGTAAGTTATTGTGTAGAGGAATATTAAAAAATTGTCTAACAATACTAAATATAATTTTTGTTCTAAGATATCACATATGTGATCTCCTATGACATCACCTATGTATGAACTACAACAAAAATTAAAAAAAAAAGGTTTTTTATAAACAAAAATAAAAGGATAAATTAGATACATCGAGCATATATGAAGAAATAAAAACATTACATTTTTCTGAAATAAAATAGAAAGAGTTATATATGTAAACAATATAGCTTTATTTGTTACATAAAAAATTGTTTAATATTGTGTTGAAAAGGAAAAAGTACAAATAATCGTGTCTAAATTAAATGGATATAGACTCCTTTATAAAAACATAAAAAAATGCAAAATTTAATGAATATATGGTCTCTCTAAACAAATGCAAAATTTAATGGATATAGGGTCTCTCTATAAAAACATAAAAAAATGCAAATAGAGAGATTTGAACTCTACCCATTTAGGAATCCAAATCCAAATTTTGTTATACCATTGAGCTAAACTCATATTTTGTTATATTTTTAAAAAATACATACATATATATATAACACATATTTTTAATGGGCCCTTACCGAAAATGGGCCCTGGGCGGTCGCACCTCTTGCCCATGCCCATGGGCCGGCAGTGAATATTGAGATAATGAAAGATGTGAAGACACCAAAAGAGTCTCACATCGATAATATGAACAAAGAAGTCATAGTATATAAGCTGGTGGATTACTTCTCTTATTACCAATTTGTTTTAGGATGGAACCATGCTCGACTTATGTACGTATTCAATCATCCAACACAGATGTGAAAATGAGTTATTCAAATCATTTGAACACAATTCAAACAAAATCGCATTTTGCACGTGATAAGAAGGAAGAGATTAATCAAAGAGTAGAAATAGGGTTTGTTTAGTGTTCCAGAACAAAAAAAAAAGTCAGTGGATCCGAGCCCTTTATTTAAGCATGTCAACTACTGTACATGAATGAAGGTGTCATATGAGCCGCCAAAACCTCATCTAACTTCAATTTCCTTCATCATCTCCATTGGACTTTCGAGAAATAGCTTTTTTTTTTTTTTTTTTTTGATTAAGTAAGAATTCGAGATCAGACAAGTCTGATTCTCGAGAGGCCGACGAATCGGCAGACGGACATCGCCTAAACATACAATAAGAACAGAAAATGGCGTAATGAAACAAACAGAAATAGCTCTACAACAAGAACGATCAAAGAAGACCAACTCCGAACAGTTGCGGACGACAGTGAAGAACGAAGCCAAGCACAACCGAACAGTACCATCTTTTGAGAAATAGCTTCTATTCTATGCTGCCTTAGCCGCCGTTTAGCATCTTTTTTGAGAAATCACTTGTACAATGAAAATTAATCTATATTATCTTAACCTTTTGTGAGAAATCACTTGTAGAATGAAAATTAATCTATTATTTATTAGAGAAGTCGTTTGTGCAAGTCTTATCTAGCAAGTTCCACTTAATTAATATAGAATTATAGGGTAAAGATAAAAAAAAATTACCCAATTTAACTAGATGATGTATTTTTACAAGATTAATATAGTACTACTAATATATACATGAAATAGTCTAGTTTATAAAATGAGTCATTTCTTAAATTACTTCAAAACTCCCATATTTTGATTTTTTACCAAGCGTCAATCCGATTCCTATATTTTATTTTATTTTTATATCAAGGGTCAACAATTCATTTCTGTCATTTCTCATTTTTAATTAATTCTTGGAATCATATTCATCCATCCGATGTTTAGTATATTCAACCAACACGGCAACAACCATTTTAACAAAAGGTGTTGAGAATGTCTGTTTTGACTGCGGGTGGATCTGAAACCTTGATGTGCCTCACAAGTCACAAAATTAGATATTTTCTGTGAAAAATTGCTCGGGGCAACCTTCCCACTAAAGAGAGACTATAGAAATCCCATGTCTTGGTCGCATCTGATTGTGTTTTTTTTTGCAGTAATTCGAATGAAACAACCCACCACCTTTTTATCGATTGTAGTATTGCAGTTCAGTTAAAGCAAGAACTTAAGATTCACATACACACGAACACCGGCAATAATCACTTGACGTTTATCCCCCTCAACGATAACAAGAAAAATGCTGGGAAAACAAATATGCGTAATTTAGCAACCTATTGGTGGGTTATCTGGTTCTTTAGAAATCAACTATCTTTTGGTCACATCAACTCAGTGTCCATCACCGATTTGAAGGCTTTTTACCTAACAAATGTCCAGTCTTGGGATGAGGCTAAGTATTTCAACATGGATGAATCAAAGATGGTTAAATCTAGTAGAAGGGTGAGTACTGTTTTGGTTAGTCCTAACTCCTAACCATTCTAGGTGACGGAATCTGGAAAGAAATGGAATTTGGGTTAAGCTTCCGATTATCTCGATTAAGTTAAATTTCAACAGATCTATGCGCACCATCGGGAATGCTTCTTACAAGTGTGTCCTTCGCGGCTCTTTTGGAAATATAGTGTCTCTTGGCAATGGTTTGTGCAATAACACTTCGATTTTGTACGCAGAAGCGGTTGGCCTTAAGATGGTGTTCTGCGTGCTAACAAACTTCATCTCACCAATCTGTTCGATGAAGGAGATAATCCTGTGGTTGTTAAACCTTTCCTGGGTGACTGAAAATGTCCCTAGAACATCGAGCTTTTACAATATGATATTCTGTTAGATCTTTAGTCATTTTTTAATGTTGATATTCGCCATATTTTCAGGGAATCCAGTGTTGTAGCAGATAGGCTCGCTCGTTTCGCCTACAGTATCTCGACCAGCGTTTCCTTAGAAGATGATCTAGAATTTCAGGTTCTCATCCGCAAGGATACGCCTAGGAAAGAGGGTCGACTCGGAACATCCTTTCTAATCTTTGTACTGTTTAAAAAAAAACACTTAAAATTGTATAAAATATTATCTTTTACTGTAAAATCTTTTAATAGAATTTCATACTTGTTATAATAAATATGAAATTATATAAAAATAACACTTTATACTGTCTTTATAATTATTGAAAAAACACAGAAAACCCGAAGGAAGGACCAAACAACCGGCCAGTATGACTTTGAGCTATTGCCTACAAAAATAATTTTCAACTACTTGGCCAGCTAGTATTAACCTACCTCAGAATCCGTAAGATCAAAAGCATCGGTAAATGCATTTAAATGAAAAAAAGAAAAAGAAAAGGCAAAACCTAAATACATCGTTAATTTTTACTGGATAAATCGCTAAACTTCGCAACCTCTGCGGACCAAGCTCCGCTACCCCTTGCGAACATCACCGGACATCGAGGCAAACACGCCCTAAAAGAGGATCGACAAAACATCCGCAAGACGTTGCGGGAAGAGGTCCGCGTTAGGATGCGGAGTCCCTAACCCCACAAAGCCCCAAATCGCCGCCCGCCATGGCTTCAACAGGCAAAACTCTTTCCTCATGAAATCAAGCATTAAAGGCCACAATTTGAGTCACTGAATCTCCTCTGTTTACATCGACGTGTTGACGGGTGGTCCTATTGCCTCCTTGTTCAGTTTTCAGGGCGGCGATTTGCTCCTATTTTCGGGCCCTGACTTTCCAGGATGGCAGTCCGGGTTTGGTGGTGGTGGTTGAAGTTCCCTGGCTGGGTTTGGTGTCGTCGTCCGGTTCCTTGTTCAGTTTTCGGGGGGCGATTTGCTCCTATTTTCGGGTCTTGGCTTTCCTGGATGGGAGTCCGGGGTTGGCGGTGGTGGACCGATGGTTGAAGTTCCCTGGCTCGGTTTGGTGTCGTCGTCCGCATCGGTCCATGTCTCTCGCAGCCCTGGTCCGAGCTACTGTTGGCGGCGGTAGCTACTTCTTGGTTCACCTATAACCATATACTTCCATACACAATGTTCGACAACATCGGGGCACACTGGTCGAGTATGTCGTAGACCTCCTTGTCGAAGAAGTCGGGGAGTTTGTGAGAGCAAAACAGGTCCGCATGTTGATGCGAACCTTTTTCCTTCTTTTTTTTTCTGTATTTTTTTTAAAAAAAAATTCATAGTATTCCACAACCGGGTGCGGATTTAACTCCGCAACCTCCGCAAGTAAAGATTGTTTGGCACGTCGTCCCGGCGATCTTAACTCCACAACTCCTCGCGGAGATTAGCGGTGGTTTCAGTAAAAAATAACAGTGTATTTAACAACCCAAAAAAATAAAAAAAACACCACTTGAAAATTAAAGTAGTACCCGTTTGAAATCAGTCAAATGAGGGTAGTTGCTTAGATCGGTTTGCATGTGCATGGAAAGTTCATAGCTGCATCCATTCATTCATTGGAGATTATTTGAAGAAAAACATAAAGGATTGTGGGAGTTGAAGCAATAAAAGTATGGTGCAAGTGGGACGTATGACTTCACATATAGTGTCCGTTATGTATGTCATAGAGTGACCAGTGTTCATCCATGGGGCTTCATCTTCAGAGTTGGCCAAACCTGACCGCAGATGAGAGATACCTGAATTATATTTGAACCCATATAAGATCATACCAAATAATTTAAATATGAACAAACTTGACCAAAGTGAAGCCAAACATAAACGAGACGATCCAAACGCAACAGATTGCCATCTTATCCCACCAAGCCATCTACAGGAGTGTGACTCGATTTGGCAACCTTTGAGGATGGCTCAACAAGTGTGAATCCGACAGAGCAACCCTGTAGGCATTCCTCTGGATGGCTTAACTGTGTTTTTTCTGGGTCAACAGTGTGTCACCTATTGACGTTCTCAAGATTGGAATGGTCAGTGGGGATGGTTTCCAGGAAACCAACCAAAGCCTTGTGGAATGTGGACCAAGGTGCTAATCTGCAGTTTCAGCAATTATCCAGTGTGTAGGATCATTTGAAATTAAAAAATTCAGTCCACTGAATGGAAAAAATAAATGACATTATGACAAGGTGAAACACTAACCTGTTCATCCCAGCACCGTTGCTCAAAGGATTAAGCTGTAAGCTAAGAACCCACAAGTTTTTTGACAGGAAAGTTAAGAGAAATGCATAGATAAAACATTAAGAACAATAATACAATCTAGAGGCCATCTTGATGTAAAAGAAACACAATGGCAGAGAAAGAACTTTCACAAACCACAATTAAGAGTCAAATACATCACATGCCTATCAAGCATTATATGACTTGAAGATTACACGAGATTTGTCTTATCATTACTTTTTTTTTGACAAAAGACTCGGACTTTAGCATCTGAAAGTAAGCTAGACAACAACATAGGAAATCTAAAAAAGAACCTTGATGAAAGACCTAGAGTTTGAAAAGAGGCCTATTGTACTTCTATGGTGATTATTTAAGAACGGCGGAGGCTTTGAGGAAGCCGGGACTAAAAGGCCAGCAAACCTTTACATATAAGATCTCACAATATGAACAAGGCTATTCATTATCCCAATTCTTCAACAAACTGATCAATGGAGTTTTAGTCCATCCTGCAATTAGAGGCTCTATTAGATAATGGAATTGGATCATCGACAAGGATAATTGAGGAAAATCAGTAAATCACCATTCAGTGCTCTTCCAATGAGCTTAAGCTTACCCATCTTTACTGCTCAGATAGACCATCTTCTAGTGCTTTGTGGGGTGCAGAGTCTTCCATATATAGATCTTCAGCAGTTTCAACATTCCCTCCGTCATCAGCCTCAGCCAAAAATTTTCCAACCTCAATTTCTGCTGACCCATTAGTCGTAGCCCTACCAGCCACTGATTCGCCGGCATCCACATTTTGGACTTCACAGTTCCCCATGGCCATATCCTCCTTGCTATCCATGTGCAGATCCTCAGCAGCTTCAACATTCCCTGCATCATCAGTCTCGGCCATATTTTTTTCAACATAAATTTCTGCAGACCCAGAAATCATATCCTTACCAGCCATTGATTCGCTGGCATCCACCTTACAGACATTGCAGTCTCCCTTGTAATCAATATCATGGGTTTCACCTTCACCCTTGTTCTTCACAATTTCTCTACAATCTTTATCGTTAGGCAATGCAGCCTCCTTTGTTTCATCCATTAAGTCAGCTTGGTTCTTGAGTGATTCGTCTTGACAGTGTTCCTTGGTAATGGCTGTTACCTGTTCACTATTCAATGCTTCAGTGACATTTCCCTGTTTATCCACACCATGTTCAGTACCTTCACTTTGAAGCACATAGTCAACCTCATTATGTTTGTCCTCCAGAAGATGGGTATATCTTGTTCCCTCACTTCCTGTTTCAGAGACATTTTCTACCACTTCCTCATTAATATCTTCCCCAACCTGGTTCTGCCTCTCAAGGAATTGCATCCTCCTCTTGATTTCTCCAAGCTCCCTCTCCATCAAGTAAAGTCGCTCCTTGAGCAACAGATTCTCTTCCTCCAGCTGCGCAATGTGTGTATCTTGATCATCCACTCGATTTTCCAACACATTATTATACTCAGATCCATAGTTGGGATAAATCATTTCAAACCTACTCAAATCATGATCCAATCTTCTCTCTACCTCCAAATGTTCCTCTACATCACTCTCACTCGAACCCCCATCATCCTCATCCTCATAATCATCCATGTCTGCCTCATGTCCAGGCGAAGACCGCAACCTAATCAACCCTTTCATAGATCCATAACCATCCACTCCCCATTCTTCCTTTGCCATATCAACCAATGCTTCTCTTGACGGTGAAAAGACCGGGGTAGGAAGCACAGCAGGTGTAACAGGGCAAGGAGACACCAATGATGCAATCCCACCTTTTTTCTTCGCTCGGATTAGATATGATGTTGTATTCCTAGGAGCATGAGCATAAGGCCCCATCCTGTTGAACTTCTTCTTGGGATAAAACCTTCTAGCCTTCAACCGATTCTGGTGTTCGAGTTCATTAAGGGTTGGGGGCTTGTAACTACCACCAATAGCACCCGAAGCACCAGCTCCAGGGCCAACATTAGCACCACCAGGGATAACCATATCTTTCCTTCGAGCATCTTTCCTTTTGTTATCAATTACCTTCTTTCCCTTCCAATTGCTCCTTCCCGGCTGTGGTGCTCCATACATCTGGTTCATCTGATTGGGAAACTTCAACCTACTCATAGGAGGCATGTTTGGCGGCTGCCAGGTACCGTAGCTCTGAGACAACATACTCGACTGGTTCAGCATCGAAGGCTGGACAACCATCTGAGGCTGGCTAACCATTGGATTCATCATCTGTGGCGGATTCATCTGGCTAACCATCGGAAGCTGGGTCACCATTTGAGAGTTCAGCATCTGAAATCGATTCAGGAATCGTGGTTGGTCCATCAATTGGTGAGATAGATTCAATTTGTTTGACTGTGAGTAATTGATTACCTGGTGCTGGTTCATCATTTGGGACTGATCGTTCATTGTATACTCTCTACCGCAACGAGCCCTAAACTTCGAACAAAACCCTAGAAACCGAAAAAGAAAGAAAAAGATGAGAATCACAGCGACAAAACCACGGCAAAATTGGGGGAAATGGATTGAAAAAAAAAAAATTCAATCAAAGAAACCTTTAAATCCAACTCGAATCGTTGCTCGAAACCGAAAAGTGAAGTTCAGATCCAATTACAGGAAAAAAGTGTGGATAGAAACCCTAGATATGTTTCGAATGCAAAGTATCAATCAATCGAGTGCGCAATCCACGAAATACGAATATGATTCTCTCTATCCTCCTCCCTCTTTCTTTCTTTCAAGGGTTTTGCTTTTCCGTGATCAATATCACGATCAGTCGGATCTGGAGATTTTCCTGTGAACCAAATTGAAAGGAAACCGTACAAACTAGATTAGCCTGCCTGTGGGTGTTTATTTATAGGCAGATATCGCGAACGAACGGTCAGATCTCAATTGCTACGTGGACGGCTGTGATTTCTTGTTCGTGCCAAAGAAGGACTTCGTGTGAGATTCCCGGCCTCTGCGTACATTTATGTGTTTGGACGGGATTACCCCTGATATCCGATCATAATTGCCTCAAAGCAATGGATCTATGGAGATGTGACCAAAATCACCAAACAATACATTATTAGAACTTGAAGTGTAAGATATAATTAAATTGACCTTTCAATTCAAAAGATTTTGAATTGATCAGTGTAAAGATAAACTTAAGAATTAAAAATTAAATGAGATCCTTTTTTTTTTTTTTGGATTAGATAATAGTTCGAGTGGAGGACCTACCCGATAGCATCCTTACAGATGAAGTTTTGGAGACCAAAGTCGTTATCGACGTCGAGACCCCAGGTAGAGTGGCAAAGGTGTGCAACCTTATCAGTCACTCTGTTGCCAACTTGCCATTACGGGGTATGTGAGAGAAAGAGACGTCTCTCACACTCAACAATAGGGTTTTAATGTTCGACATAGTCATTTCGATTTCCCAAGGGCATTTGATTTGTGATTTTAGGTAATTTATTATTATCTGAGAATCTTCTTCGATTTGTAATTTGTCTATACCCAGCCGCAAAGCATGGGTAATGCCATGCCTTAAAGCAATAGCTTCTGCTTTTAAGGGGGTTTGGTGACCTATCGTGTCGTAACCAATATGAACGGGTCTTCCTTCCCAGTTTCTAATAATAAAGTCAACTGAACTATTCGGAAGAGTGGATCCATCAAAGTTAGGTTTGAACGTGCCTAACGGATGTTTTTTCCATCTGATAGTTCTTTGTTGAGAATTTTTCTTAGTCCTCTGGTTGGTTGCTTTGGCGTAATTTAGATCTGTGTTGATATTTTGTTCATAAGTGGCAGTTATTATCCAGTTTACCATGTGGGCATTGGTTATTTGTTGGATTTTTCTTGTGATGATAGTGGTTCATGCCGAAATATAGGGGTGTTATTCGAGTCGACCGAGTCGAGTAGTGAGTTGCTCATACTCGGCTCGGTACTGTTCAAGCTCGAGCTCGGCTCGAATTTTACTCGAGCTTAGAAGCAAGCTCGAACTCGGCTCGCGAGTATTTGAACAAGCTCGAGCTCGTTTTGCTCGTTGTTTGCCGAGCCGAGCTCGAGCTCGTTCGAGCTCGTTTAAGCTCGTGTTATTGTTTTACTTTGTTTTTGCCGGAAGTTCGTTTCTGAGCTCGTTTTTTGGCTCGTTTCTGAGCTCGGTTTTGGCTCGTTTTAGCTCGTTTCTAAGCTCGTTACCGGAGACACACGGGAAGAAACCCTAAAACTAAAGGTGAAAAAGCCCAGGGGCAAAATTGTCCGAGTAATACGAGCTACTCGAGATCGAACTCGTAATTGGCTCGAGCTCGATTCGAGCTCAGGAGCCTGCTCGAACTCAGCTCGTTTTTCAAATGTGAACGAGCTCGAGCCGAGTTTTTCGAGCCGAATCCGAGCTGCTCGTGTCCGCATAACATCCCTACCGAAATATGCTTTGGTTTCTAATATACCATCTTTTCCACTAGGAGAAAGCTAATTTTTCCTTTTCTGTTTTTGTTAATTTGTTACCCAGATACGTTAGGATGGGTTTTGTTTCTCTGGAGGTCACGATCATGTTGTTTATGGTTTGATAGATATCCATTGGTAGTGATAGTTGGATATTATTGTACTGACATTCTAAGAAGAGGTGCGTATCATCCTCAGTTGCATGGTTACATAAAATACAAGTTGATGGGACTGAGACCCCTTTTTGGGTGAGTCGTGTGGTTGTTGGTAGTCCTTGTTGGCTCAGTTTCTAAAGAATTTTTTTTATTTTAGGGGGATGTCGCGACTTTCCAAATCCATGAGTTTTCATCATTTACCTTTGTGTTGTGAGATGTTATTAATTTATAGGCGCTAGCTGTTGTGAATCACCCTTCTTTATCCGGCCACCAGTACAATCTATCTTCATATTTGATTTATTGGTAGTGGGATTTCCATGATTTCTTTTACAATGTTTTGAGGCAGGGTAGAGTCAAGCTTTTCCACCCACCATTTCCCCCCTAAAATATACTCACTAATTGTTTCTTATGTTTTTGTACGGGCAGGGCAGTCTTCCCTATTCAAAATTGGTGTCGTTGTTAATCAGTGTTCCTTCCAAAAGTTTAGCGACTGGCCATTGCCAACCGACCATATTAAACCATTCTTGAATTTGTCAACAAGGGGAGACATTTTTTACCATTTCCAGGATGCACCACCCTTTCTTTTGTAATTTCGGATGTGAGAGGTTTTAAGATACTTATATTGAATCAACTTAACCCAAACATTGTCTGTTTCAGCAAGAATCTTCGATAGGAGCTTCATTTGTAATGCTTCGTTCATGTCCTTTGTTTTCCTAATACCTAATCCCCCATTCACTTTTGGTCTACAGATTTTATCCAAGCTTATCAATGGACGGTGTTGGAGATCTTTGTTCCAAAAAAAGGTTATGTTAATCTGGTCAAGTTCTTTGTGTATCGTACAAGGTAACATGAAGTTTTGCATTGTGTAAAGTGGTTTGGCGGCGAGATTACTTCCGATTAGAACTGCACGACCTTGTTGCGATAACGCATTTGCCCGCCATTTACTCAATTGTTCTTTTGATTTGCAGTTAATTTCCTCTATTTACTCTCCCATTAATGATTGGGCATCCCAAGTATTTTTCCAGAGATCTTTCATGTGAGATATTTAGACACCTTTCAAGTTCATCAATTCTTGATTGTGGTAAACCTTTAGTAGTTTGGAGGGCAGATTTGTAAAAGTTGACTTTTTTACCTGAGATTTTACAGTAGTCCTCAATTATTGTTTTAGCTTTTAGGCAGGCTGAAGAAGTTCCTTTTGTGAATATAGTGATATCATCCGCAAAAGCTAGGAATTGAATGCGTGAGCCATCTCAACCAAATTTAAAGCCAATGTGTCATTCCACTGTGTTTGTTTCGTGAGAGAGTTTTCTTGCCAAAATTTCAGCTCTCAAGATGAATAAAAAGGGGGAGAGTGGGTCACCTTGGTGAAGACCTCTAGAAGGATGGAATACCTCAGTAGGTCCATTGTTGACGAGAACTGAGAACGAGACAATGGTTGCATATTCCATTATCCAATTGACAAACCTAGGGTGGAAACCAAATTTGTTCAAGATAGCTTTCGTGAATTATCAGTCAACTCTATCATAGGTTTTTTCCATATCGAGTTTTATAGCCATCCAACCATCTATACCTTTTCGGTTTTTAAAGGAGTGGAAGATCCCATGGGCTATTAAAACGCTGTGATGAATGGCTCTGTCAGATACAAATGCTCCTTGTAGGGGGTAAATTAGTTTGCCCATCACCTTTTCTAGTCTTTCAGTAATTATCTTGGAAATAATTTTATAGATGGTTAAACATAAACTGATAGGCCTGTAATGTGTTGTCATGGACGAATTATCACATTTAGGCAAAAGGAAGATGAAAGTATGATTTATTTGTCAAAGGATTTTCCCGGAGAAGAAGAAACATTTGACCGCTCGAGTGATTGTTGTACCCACTATGTCCCAATATTTCTTATAAAATTCCGCAGTCATCCCGTCAGGGCGAGGAGATTTATTTTTCCCAATATTGAAAACCACATATTTTATTTCACCATTCATTGGTATTTGAGTTAGGTATTGGTTTTCTTCTGTAGTGATTGATGGAGTGATTAAATGTAAAGGCTCGGATTTTCAAATCATAATTTTTCGGAAAAAGGAAAATAAAAATGAATTTAAATTGGATTTAAAACTCGTTTAGCGGATTCCGACCGAAATAGAAAATTTAGCGAACGATTCCGTCATTTTACCTCGGAAATTCAAAATAATTATCGTGGTGTGATAGCCTTTTCGATTTTATAAATCTAATTAATCGAGAAAACGAGATTCAAAGAAACTAACTGTCAGGAACTAATTTCGGGGTTCGAAATTCGCGTATTCGTGATTTATTTCCGGGTATTGGTTTTAACCATTCACACACTCTAATATCTCTATCCCTCACCCACTCCCATCACTCACCTTACCCTTCAAATTCAACCCACCCCTCCCCCGGTCATTCATTCATTCAATCATCACCATACCTTCACCTGCTCCTCGCGCCTTCACCATCACCCTCGCTGACTTCGCCATCTTCATCACGCATCACCTTCACCACCACCTGCTCTCCTCCACGGGTCCGCCACCATCATCACCTTCACCCCCGTTACCGATCACCACCGCCGAGCACCTCCGTCCTCCTTTCTCCAAGGCCACAGCAGCTGAGCTCCACCACCCCGACGTCCCCAAGCGCCCTACAGCAACCCCGGTGCTCCCAGCGCCACCACCGAGCCACCAAGGCTTCGTCGCCTCCGTTTGAGCGCGAACCAATCTTCCGGTAAGCCGTTCTCCTTCGTTTCCGATCCAAATCACCCCCGAGCTCTTCCATCACACTCACCCATATCCGGCGCAGGTCCGACGAGCCATCGAGAGCCACCGACAAAGCCCATAACTCCGATCGAGCGCTCTGAAGTCGCGAACATGTCGGTGAGCTTCCAAGCCTCATTTCATTTCTCGTTCGATTTCGTTCCTCCTTTCGATGCTTAGAATAGTTGGGGGGGGGGGTGAGCGAGAGCTGAGTGTGGGCAGTCGGGCGAGCTCGAGAGCTCCGGCGATCTCGAGAGCGAGGCCGTGAGCGTGAGAGGCGAGGCTGACTGAGCTGCGAGGGTCGGCTTGAGCGTGTGCGAGAGGGCGAGCAGCGAACACGAGGAGAGAGGTGCGAGGGTTCGAGCTGGGCGAGTCCGGACGAGCCACGGCTGGGTGCGCGGCCAAGACGTCGGTCGAGCTCCATCGACCAAGCGCGGGCGGGCTTCCTTTTGTTTTCTGAAGGAGGAAGAAGAAGATGACATGGCTCGTGTGGGGCCCCTCCTTTTACTAACATTATATATAAATATGATTATTATTGAACCAGTTGGGAGTTTATAATTATGGGTTCGGCTCGGTTGGATTTAAATGGTTTCGGTTCGGTTCGGGTTAAAAGCGTTGGTTCGGTTCGGGTTTATTCGTTATATAATTATTTATTTAATTTATTAATTAATTGTCTAACCAATTCCCGATAATTGATTATTTTAGAAATCGATTTATGTGTCGATATTTAAAGAGGGTCGGTTTTAAAGTATATAAATTGAATTATTTATTAAGTGTTGAAAGTTATTTAAGTCCTTAGAATGATGATTTTAATTAAAGTAAAGTATGTCGGGATTATTTAATCGGATTTTTGGAAGTAGTTTTAAAGATTAAATATTTTATGTATTAGAAATGGCTAAATATAACTTTGGAGTAATTGTTTTGACTAACAACTTGACTAGCTAGTGAGATAATATGAATTGAAGTATGATTGAGCCAGTTATGGAAATGACGATGGAATAAGATGATATAAGATGTTGAGATAAGTTGAGATAAAGGATGTTGATGATGCTATGATTAATGGATTGATGAGCATGTTATGTAGTGGTAAATGGATCCTGTTGTGTGCAGTTTACTTATGCATATTTATTAATAATTGCTAGGTGATCTGTAACCTGCTTGCTTATATCTTGCTGCTTTTCATCTTGCTGATCTGCTACTCCAAGTAAGTTCTTTGAACTTACTCATGATGGGCGCTCTATGCACTGGGTGTTATATAGTAGGCCAGTGTCCATGCACCATACGACTTAGAATCATGCTTAGGAGCTAAAATGAAAATCATATGATTGCTATATGTCCTTGCAAGAGAACGGTCGTTATCTGTGATAGTCCTAGAGTCTTTGCTAGGGTCATAGGGTAGCCCAGCCTCATCGGGTACCCTGAGTAAATCGAGTCTATATGAGCATGATATGATAGCCCAGCACCATCGGGAAAGCGATGAGATGATATGATATGATGATGCCGTGGTTTGTGCACCACCACGAGGAAATTGATATGCTATAGCACCGAACTGGCCAGTCTCCGCCCTATTGAATGGGGGTAGAGGTACGAGAGGGACATGCCATTTGGCATTCTGTGTGGATCCATTTATCGCTTTCTGCATTATATTAATATGTCAGTATATATATATATATATATATATATATATATATATATATATGTGTGTGTGTGTGTGTGTGTGTGATTTAATTTACGTATGGCATTACGCATTTTATCTTAAGAATAGGGTGCTTATTATATGCCTCTCAGAGTGTGTTTACATACGCGCATGAGTGACCTGATGATTGACCCAGATCCCCCTCATTTTTTTTAGATTCAGGTAACCGTTAGCCGCTATCGTTGCTTATGTGGATGCTTGGCGGGTTCAGACTTTTGGCGTTAGATCGAGAGGTTGAGAGACCACCACACTTCCTCTCTTTTATACTCCTTTTCGGATTGTATTTAAACTCAACCTTATTTTTGCTTTCGCTCGATTTCACGATTAGACTAAGGCAGGTATTTGATCCCCAATGGATCCGCGATCTTTAAGGGTTCGAAATCCCTTCTTTTAGTACAAATATTTTGTTTTAAAACTCAACCCGTACCTGGATTGCAAGATCCGAACAAGGGGTTTTATCCCTTGAAACGTAACCCGGAAATCATAATTCTGGGCCGTTACATTAAATTTAGGTATTCACTTAGGAAGGTTTCGTTAATTGGTTCCTGTTTGAATCGTTTCTCAAAATCTCGTTTTACTTCAACTCTAATGTTATCTTCTCCGACTATCTGTGTTCCTTCACTAGTTGTAATTGAGCGGATGATTTTCCGGTTTCTTCTACATGTAGGCTGTAGCTACTCAATGGAAGTAGGATGTATTAGAATCAGCTAGTTTTAAGTGTTTGGTTTTGGCTCTTTGATTCCAAAAGCTTTTTTGGAAAAATAATAGACTTTTTTTTTCTTTATTAAATTCTTCTCCTTGATACTATATCCAAAATTAAGATGTTGTAGGTTTTGAGATTGAATTTTAAGCAAGTTGTCCTCCACCTCCTGCAATTGGCGGAGTACGTTCCCAAAGGTTTTTTTGTTCCATTCTTTCGCTTTTTGTTTGGGGATTTTTGTTTTAAATGCTAGTTGAAACATGGACGAGCCAAAATGGTTTGCACGTCATGCTTGTTTGACAATATTTCTAAAGTCTTTTATTTGAAGCCAAATGTTTTCTAATTTTAATGGTGCTGCTTTAAAGACTTCTCCAATGTTCAGTTCCATGGAGATTGGACAATGGTCTGATGTTGAGAACACATGATCGGTTATTTGTAAGTTTGGTTAGTTTTCTATAATCTGGTTTTGAACTAGTACTCTGTCAATTCTTTCATAGATGTTATTTGGGCCTAAGCGTTTCTTTCTCCAAGTATATCGATTGCCACAAAAAGGTAGATCTATCAACTGACAACTACTCTTAAAGTCTATTAGTCTGTCGAAACAATTTGGATTGATGTCAGCCTCGCCAAGTCTATCTTCCATGCTTGCAATCTCATTCAAATCCCCCATAACTATACACGGGATATCTGAATCATTTACGATAATTTTTATTTCACCCCATAAAGAATTTTTATCCCTTTCATTTGGGGGAGTGTATACAAAAATAATTTTGCAAATGAAGTTAGAGTTTGTGTTTGTGTATTTCACTACGATGTGTCGAGGATATTGATCCAACAAAGTAATCATTTCGTGTGTGAGCAATTGACACTTCCATAGAACCCCCAGACCGCCAGCTTTACCAATTGCTAGTGACTAAACGACGTTGTCAAAGCCAATGCTTCTCCATATTTTCTCGTCCGGTATTTTATCTGCTTTTGTTTCAAATAATGCTAATATCTGTCCAAAAAGTTAGCTTGCCAATTCCTCTACAATTCCATGCGCAAATCTTCATTTAAAATTTTCTTTATAATTTCCCCCTAGTGATTGCTACTTTATGCCAAGACAAGAAAGAGAGCCTTGACATGTGGTATATGATGTTTCTAGTTGTGTTGTTTTGGTAATTGCGGATGAGTTTATCCAAATCTTCTAGGGAATTTTTACAAGGGGTGGATATTTTGATTTGGTTTCCCAAGCCCTCTCAAGAAGCGTAATTATGCCATATTTAGGTGGGTGTTTATGTTTTATGGGGTGTCTTTGCTCCATAATTTGTTTGATTAGATTTAACATAAAAGAAGCCAAGGGGGGCATCGGATTACCAACCCCATAAGCCAAACCTGGATTGACAGGGAGAAATAAGGATTCGAAAATTTTAGCCGAGCTAAATGAGATCCTTATATTTAGAAAGCTAATAGATAACTTTATGGCAGAGTTTAAACATTTCAATACTCCGTATAATTTTAGTGGTTGAAATTTCAAATTCATTTAGATTTCTATTTAATTGTTATATGATTTAATAAAGATCACTACTTCACTAGTAACAAAGCAGTAAGAACATCTCAAACAGATTTTCCATTTTTAGAGATTTTAGAGTTTTTTTTAGAATTTTAAAACGTTTTTTAGTCCAACAAATTCTCCATCTCATTCTCCAAAATGGAGAAGCAGAATCTACAACGTTCTCCAAAATAAATCATTCTCCAAATCATAGAAATATGAAAGTTGTTGGATTTAAAGCAAAAATAATTCAAAGAATATCTATTTTGTTTCCACATTTTAGAGAAATTTGGGAGAAGTTGTTGAAAATAGTCTAATAGTTTAACTCCATGAAACCAAACCCTTTTTTTTCTCCTTAGTGATGTTTTGTGGGAAGAGGAATCACTTTCATACCTAATGTTTAACTTTACATACTTGTAAATATAAACCCTGTCCATTGTACAAAAAATATATGAAACCAAGTGGGGAACTTAATATCAATATAATTCATTTAACATTTGAAACCTCACCTACCATCTACCAATGTAAAATTGCAAAGTGAGAGCCTTCAACAATATTCAACAAATGGCAAGACAGAAGGCAAAGAGAGAGCATTCAATGACACCACAAAAAGATTGCATTCATACAATTGAAATTTCAGAATCAAAAGCCATCAAAACTGAAACAAAACTTTCACATCCCCCTTAATAAGGGCATTGTTCATCTTTTCCAGCTCTCCACAAAAGGGTACATAAAAGGAAGTATCAAGTACATTTAACAGATAAAACTTGCATAGAAATTTCGATACTAATCTCTTACACCAAAAAATCTAAAGATCAGTTAACAGTTAACTGAGGTCTAAAGACTGTACTATGCGAAAGCTAGAAGAAATTAAACAAAATGGAATGCATATTAGCCAGAGACCAAACCGAGAAAACTGATGTTACATTGGTCCCTTACGCAGCTCTTCAGCTCCATGAGCAAAGTGACATCTGTCACCAAATGTACACGAACCTTTGTTGAAGTTGTCGCATATCTTGGTCTTGAAGTTGTTTGAACCGCCAGACGAGCGTGGAGGCTTGCTGTGAGGCCCGGAGCCTGCTCTGACATTCATTATAAGCTCATGAACCATGGCAGTGGCTTGTTTGATCTGATCAAAGGTTCCTTCCAGTTCGATGTTCTTCTGGTTTGGATCACTTTCATTGTCTCTTATGGAGAGCTTGACCCCTGTTACGCGGCATATCTGCTTTGAGTTCACCCCTCCTTTCCCGATAATAGCTCCACCGAGTGAAGCATCTACACTAATCTTGGCAGTGGATGACAGACCGAAGGTGGCAGCAGCAGGAGGAGGAGGAGGTCCGATCCTACCAATGGGTCCCCCAGCACCAACACCCATCCTCCCCATCATGGGTCCCACACCCATAGCACGAGGATCCTCATGAGAAGGCAGGCTTGGCTTCCCAAGCTCCCACTCACCATGAGCAAAGTGGCATTTGTCCCCGAACTTACAACCTTCGGCAGAGTTGTATTTGTTGCAGAGACGGGTCTTGCCAGTAGTAGGCCGGGAAGAATCAGAAAATTGAGGGGGAGGAGGTGCTACATTCCTAGATGGGGGGCCACCAAGGTTCATCATCTGAGACACAGCTTTAAATCCACCGGGAACATAATGCAAGAAATGACAGCTATCACCGAATTGGCAACCGGATGTGCTGCAATAGACAAATAAATGTGTAAAACGAAAGGAAAATTGAGGCTTTCTCGCAAAACGGAATAGAAGATAATTGACTGGAGCAGCAAGATCACTATGAAAGTATATCATCAAGTCATTAATTTTGTAGCCGGTTAAAGAAATGGCAGATTACTGCAGGGTAGAATAACATAGCCGGTTAAATGATAGAAACTAGTAGCATTTAGCAAAATATATCAGCTACAATTTGACAACTTTAACCTAAAATACACTAATAATATGTAATCAGAAACATTAGCAACCTCAGAAGCTACAATGTTGCTCCCACACTAAGTTGGACTCGATAAATTTCACAAAAACCTCAGAAGCTATCTAACAATACATCAAACTAAGAAAATGATGAGGGGCGTGCCATTTCTTTGTACTACCCTAAAAAATCAAGCCAATAACAAACAATCAAACATGCCATATGTCACATGACTTCACATCTGGAAAATACCTAAAGGATGACCTCAGATGATTATCCAGACAAATATTCATACAATAAATCCAGCAATTTTGAGAACCCAGCTACTTCTTCCTATATCAAGCAAGAAACTCATAACTGATAGCAAATCATATGAATAAAACAACATCTTTACAGAACTGACGTAAATGTAGACCTGAAACACATCCCAAGCCAGTTTTAATTTGTTAACTTCAAGTAAAGTACAGAAACCATTTTCCTTTTTTTTTCCCAGTGCATAAAAGGAGTTCTAAAAGAGTATTGTTTCAATCAGGCGTTGTACAAATTCCCAATTAACAATCAATAAAGACAAGACTCGGTATAGGAAGAGTAATGATTAGATGAATGGATGACACGTACAAATAACTAAATCCTCATCTGTGCAGTTACTTTTCAGCTTAATTTACAATTTGAAGTGATTTTCAGTCCCTCAAATTGAATTAGAAACAAATCACAAGAGAAATATATCCAAAGTAAATCTACATTGGGATTATATAATCAATTAGCTGACATGTCCTTTGGTCTCAGCTACAGATGTCTAGCTGAACAATGTATCAAAGTAATCTTTATTTTCCATTTTTGCTCACTAGTAATGCTTAACTTGATATGGCCATGGGCAATTGGGCATAACCTGTATGAGAACTTGAATGCCAATTTCATATTAATCTGAAATCAATGGACATGTTCTATTTACTTGTAGAGTAGAATTTTAAGCAAGAAGCTGTATCCAGAAACTTCACCCCAGAGTCCCAGACATCTATATCCCAGTTACTTAATAGCCTTAAATCCATTAAGTCAACTGAACAATAACTTTTCTTTTGAATTCTCTGTTAATAATTAGAAGATACGAGTAGAACCTGTATAACAACTTTCTACGCTGAATTTATCGTTCATCAAGGTAAACTGCACCAGTGAATATAAACTGTAAATTAAGTGTTTTAGCAAGTTAAGATTAGCACCTGAAAAACTTTGTGCAAGGCTTGGATTTGCTTCCTACACCAGTTGAATTTGACTCCGATTCTGTTGCAAAACATTAATCATCTCTTTTCAGTGATGTATTGATTTTCAAATCTCCATTCATAGATACCCATAAATTTATATACCAAATTTGACATTGCATCCCTTAGAACCAAATATAAAGAATTCACAACTTACAATTAATATGGCAAAACAAGCCACACCTATAATGTAAATGAATTCAGGACCAACAATTTCAACGATTTTACAAGCTCAGCTTCGTTAGCATATTTTTGCATCCAATTTCGTGTACATTGACCGCAAATGACCACATTCATATCCAAACAAAGAAACAACAGAGAATAAGCCTAAAATTTCAAATTTTCAAGACGCGCAAAGAGATTATACAAGACTCGGCAATCTCGAATCAAATTGGAACAGAAAATAACGATTTTTAAACCTCAGAAGAACAAGAATTCAAGAAACCAAAGGTAAACACAATCTTCGAAAGAAAGAGAGTAGAGAATATTGGAAAACCTTGACTCCTATACTTCCTGGGACCGCCATTCCCGTTCAGAGCAGCTTCCCCCCTGCCTCTCTTGCGAGGCCCTCCGAACTCCATCTCCAGCTCACAGACGAGGACGAAACGCTGTTACGCTACCTTGCACAACGCCGAGCCAAATCACTATATGGAGTTTCGACTGAGATTCAGATTGAATGACGGAAGATAAAACCCTAGCTCCGGACCCAAAGACTGGAGAAATCGCGCGGGTTATCGAGAGCAAGAGGGTCGGCTACTGAATACGCACTGATGAGAGAGGTATAAAAACGGAAAGAAATAAAACAAATTGATATCTACACCCCCACATTTCTTACTATATACACTACATATCTTATTTTTCTTTTTTTAATAGACTTTGTCCCTGTTGAGTCACATATGTGTTCCTCAGTTTTATACAATAATGTACTCCGTAGTCCGTGTTGTATTATGTATTTGTATCTAACCATCTCGTGACAATTTAGAGTTGTGAAATCTCAACCCGATCTGACCGACCTGATCTGAACTTTTGGAAAAAAATTGGTCAAGATCGAAAAATTTAACCCGAGATTTTCGTTTGACTCGAACCTAAAAAATTGGTATTTTCTGGGTCAACTAGATTTCGATCCAGTTGACTCGGTTTGTTAAAAATAATGACCAATTAAAATTTTAAAAGCCAAGAAAATCTTTAAGTCATACTAGGGTAATTTCAATAATTAATATGTTATTAAAATTAATTTATTTTTAATTATATATTATTAAAATTATTCATGGAGATTCCAATTTTTTTTATATACAAGTAAGGATTTGGATGGGGCTAGTCCCTACTAGACTAGTAGACCACCATCCAAGAGCATCCTTGCGCATGAGAATACAAAGATGTCTATCTATCTGAATATCTGGGCCGCCAGCAGACTCGGAGAGGCAAGAGATGTGGTTGGCGCATCTGTTAATCTCCCGGAAGCAGTGCGAGAGATCAACATGGTTGAAGGACCGAAGAAGCATGAAAATGTCTGTCGTGAGCATCTCTATTTCCCATGGACAGGACCAGCACCCCTTGATTGCGTTGATCATCGTTAGGTTGTCACCTTCAATGTGAATATTGGACAGACCCAACTCCTTTGCCTTCTGTATGCCCAAAAGAAGTCCCATATAAGCGGCGACCTGAGAGTAAGTTGTCTGCCACCGCAGGCAATCAGCGAGCATGTGTGGTCGCGAATGATGAAACTTGCACCAGAAGAGCCAGAGTAGTTGTAACTACCGTCAAATTTTATTTTGAATGTACCTTCAGGTGGTTTGTTCCACCACATGTGTCGTTTATTTCTAGTTTTTGTTCTTTTGGTGGAAGCATTAATGTTTGGTTCATCCAAATGTTTCGTTTTTTTCCCAATTTGTGATTGTTTGTCTTGTCATATTTTCCATGTTTTGAATTGTGAGGGTGTTTACATTGTCGAAGATTTTCTTATTTCTAGTTGTCCAAAGACACCACCAAGCAGTTGCCAATTTTGTCTTTTGTTCTAGAGTTATTGTTTCAAATATTGTTGACATAATTCTTTTTATGTCTTGTTCATTTCTGTCTAATTCTTCTAGGCGTTTTTCTATCCCGGGGTCAATTTTTCGTATGAGGTTTCTACTAATATAGCCCTGTGTGAATAAATGAGTTGGAGATTCGTCGCTCGCCTCACATAGTTCGCATGCGGATGGAAGGACCATTCCTTTGGTGATTAGTCTAGTCTTTGTTGGGGTCCCATTGTTATACAATTTCCATAGAAAATTCTTCATTTTTGGGGCAATGTCTATTGTCCAAATCCATGCTGTTTTGGGAGGTGTGATTCTATTGTTTTCTGTGATGTGTCGGAGTGCACTAGTTGTGCTGAACCAGCCTGACTTGTCTTTTCTCCAGTATAGTCTGTCCTATATTTAGTTTTCTGGGATGAATGTTGTTTCGATCTTCTCGATGATCGATGTTGGTAGCATGTGTTGGAGGTCGATAGTGTTTCATCTTCTGTTTTCATTTATGTATTTTTCTACTTTGTCATTTTTGTTGAATCTATCTGGCATCAGGCATCTATTTTCTAGCGTGTCATCGTCCAACCATCTATCGGTCCAAAAGTTGATCGTTTTTCCATTCCCTATTTGTCATATAAGACATTTACAGAATTCATCTTTTATCTCCATTTGTTTTGCCCATCCCTACAAGGTCGAAAGTTGATTTGATGGAATAATATACAATACAAGTAAATATAAAAGTTGATTTGAAAAGGAAAGATAGAGTGCTTGTAACTATAAAACATAATAAATTGGAATCTCTAATTCGAAAAAACATGACGTTTACTATTTATATATGTTTTTTAAGGTGATAAAACTATATAAAGTATTCATTTTTTGTATTTTTTAACAATTTCATACTTATAAAATATAAAAAAAAATTAATATTTTATATTTTTTTATTTCATTAAAAAACACATATGAATAGTAAACAACATGTTGTTATTGCTCGGTAGAGTATGTTGTAAATAAATAGGGTTGCTATGTAACTTAGTACTACCTCCGTCCAAAAATACATGGACTTTACTATTCACGCACGCTTTTTTAAGAATGTAAAAACTATATAAAATATTAACTTTTTTATTAATTTTTTTTAATAATTATAAACTTATTGCTAATAAGTTTGTAATTATTAAAAAAAATAATAAAAAAGTTAATATTTTATATAGTTTTTAGCTCCTAAAAAAGCGTGCATGAATAGTAAAAGTCCATGTATTTTTGGACGGATGGAGTATAAGACAAGTAGATCGACCTCAAATCGGGCTCAACTCAAGAAAAATGTTTGAGTCGACCTCATTCATGTTATTAAACAACGGGTGTTACTAGATATGCCGCATATCCAAATTAGCAAATGCACATTTTGATTGATGTGGTGTCACGTCCTTATTGACGTCCAGGTAAACACTAAAAATTAAAGGTAAATAAGAGTTTAGGACACCACATTCATATTGATATACACCACGTTCATATCGACGTAGGATCCTAATCCCGACAATTCCTTTATAAATGAACTGAGCGTGACAGGCCGATGCTCCTTTCGTTCTCTCCAATCTCCACTCTCAATAGCAACTCTTGTAGATTGTAAATTTGTAGTAGTGGAATAGAATATTAGAATTTGATTAGATTAACCACTGGTCCTATCACATATTTGGGCTACATCTCGGCCCATACCTGGGCCTAAAATAGGAAGGTCAGTGAGCCCAAGACATTCACACGAATGACCAGTTGCGGTTTTTTTTTTTTGTCGGAAGGAGAGTCGGGCTCTCCGCGCTTCTACTGCGCTATTATTAATAGATAAAAAGGGCTAAGTAGTCCACATACGGGGATAGCTCGATCCATAACATCGCTTTGCAAGAAAATAGAAACACCTCCAGGCGGGTCAAGCAACACAGTCAAACTAGAGTCATAAGAAAAAGCTAAATTAGCAAGATGATTCGCTACGCGGTTCACCTCTCGATAAATATATCGAAACTGGACGTTTCGATAATCCAGTTCCTATTTAATAAGCCTTGGCATTTGGTGACAAGGCTAGCCAACGGGTGGCATCGAGGAATGTTTTTATCTAGGAGCGAGGTTACAGTCTGGGAGTCTGCTTCTAGACTCACCCGCCTAAAACAGCACTCCCAAGTGAGATTAAGTTGTTGAACCCCCCCCCCCCCCCTAATTCAGCCATGGGAACAGAACAAGGACCTATCTTCATAACGAAGCCTCTATGCCACTCGCCCACGCTATTCCTGATAACACCTCCCGCGGAGGCCTCTCCCATCATGTCTAACCGCCCTGTTAGTGTTGATCTTAATCTATTTGTCGTTTGGCCTTTCCCAAGCAGTCCACCTGTCCTCTCTCTGCCCTTTGCTCTCTCCACCAACTATCTTGGTCTAGCTTCGCTTATACTCAGCCGCAAAAGCCATAATAGTTTCCTTTTTATTCCCCAACCACTCTTTATCTTTGACGGTGATGATGTTCCGCCACTTCCAGATCCACCAGAGCACACCTGCAAACACATTTTTCCAGTGAAAAACAGAATTAAAAAGACAAGGGTTGAGAATATTACCTCTGATCCAAGCAGCTTACGGAGTCTTGAAAAAATCTTCGTCGACACGGTAGACTTGCAGGTCCTCCCATAACTTATTCGTTCCTTTGCGACCCCGAAATAGGTGTTCGAGAGTCTCTTCTTGTTCCTTGTAGACCGGGCAGAGGGCACTAGCAACCATGTGTCGCCTATACCTTTCAGCATTAGTCAAGACAACTCCCAAGAGACACCTCCAAGTAAAGACACGAATTTGTTCTTGTACACGGATCGAGCTTCCAAACAGCAATGAAAGTTCAGTTGTTAGTAGAGCATCACCCTTTTCTCCCCTGGACAAGCTCATAGGCCGACGTTGTAGTGAATAACCCGATATCAGATAGAGCCCAACTAACTTCATCAGCCTCCCCTTCGACCTGCCCCACGTCTTCGCTAGAAAGGCGCACGAGGATATCATTACGAAGATACTTCTCAACTATTTCCTAGTCCCAATGCCCCTCATCCTTACACATCTCAGCAGCCATAAGATCCACTTCGATGCTTGGGATATCCCCTAACCCAAGTTGTTCGAGCGGTAATTCTAAGAGCCAAACATCCCTCGATAACCGGATCTCCTTGCCATCATCTAGGACCCAACTAATCCCTTTGTTCACCACCTTCGCGAGATTAGTTTGAATGCTCCTCCAAACGTGTGACGAATTCGTTTTAACAGTCTCTGTCCCACTAGTATATTTGCACCTGATCACCTCCACCACAGGGCCTTATCATCCGATAGGAACCGCCATCCCAGTTTGACCACAAGAGCGAGATTCAGACAACTTATATCTCTGATCCCAAGCCCGCCTTGCAATTTCGGTTTACACATGTCCTCCCATCTCACCAAATGCACCTTTCGATTGCCAACAGTTACGAAAAATTTGTGTCCATCGTATGCGTGCCTTGCATGGTCTAATCTATATAGTTAAAATATCCTTATTTATGATATATAAAATGTTCAAAGTAAATAAGTACACACTATACGAATTGTTTGGAAAATGGCTAAAGTAATAAATTAATAAAATCTTTACAAAATTGAAAAGTTTATCTTATGCCCATAGTAACATAGGTTTTTGTGATTTGTTGAGTTTAAAGTCATTTTTTTCAACGGTTTGCTTTGTGTTGTTTTGTGATGTTTTTACGGTGATTAGCCTGTCTATCAATTCGCCGGCCTTTCGAGTTACTAGAAAATATGTTATTTGATTTTTCAAATTTTTTGATTTATATATATAAAAAATTGATAATTTTTTTACATAAATATAAAATTTGGGTATACATTGATAATTAAAAAAAATGTTAAAAAAAATATTTCTATGTTGCAAAATCAAACCTCATTTATTTGATATACAATATGAAAAATAATTTTTAGAAAATTATTGATTCTCAGATATATCTAAAATAATTAAATGGTTTATCATAAAATTAGATGGAGTATGGTAGAAGATCTCCTCACTATTTTCCATATCAGTTTGCTTTCTACATGTCAAAATACAAGTTAAAATATCGTCAAATACACGATAACTGCTACGGTTTTACAAACCGTGAGAAATATTCTCCAGTCGGACAAGGTGTAAAGATTGTAAAAAAAAAAAAAACCCCCACGGTCTTGAAAGTTGTAGTACGGAGAGTTTTTTTAAACCCATTTTATCTCCTCCGTGTAATATACAAGATTTTCATAGTAACCCTTTTCAATACAGAAACATGTCTTGTGACAACTACACCTTATAAATGCACATATGTGAACCACAATACATTCCTAGCAACTTGCATCGTGCAACTTGAGCTTCATAACGGATTCCTAATTTGCAAAAGCAAAGTTTCTCCGTCAGCATTGAACACTAAAGCTGACTTTGAAACACCCAACTTCAACTAGTGTCATAGTGTGTATAAGAGAGTACACTATGATTTACATTATTAGTAAAAAATGGGGATTTCAAATTTATGAATTATGAATTTAATTAGGTGGTGGGGTGGGGAACTATAAAAGAATATTCTTAGTATTGTTAATTTTGTACTCTATCTAGAGTGATATGGTGTAGTGGTTATGGGGCTACATCCCATGCCTCGAGGTTCGAAGTTCGAATCTCCGTGAAAACATGGAGACGCTTTTGAATGGGAGGGTCAACCCCTCAAATGGGCCTACAGTAACCCGATCTAGATGTAGAGTGGGCTAATCCCACTTGAACTGGAAATGATAAAAAAAAGAAGAGGGATATCATTAAATCATTTTGCAACTATGCAATATACAATAGATATAATTTAGCTGAAAAAACAAATTGGTATATTAAAATACCCTTCAAAGAGAAATTGGTATATTTAAAGGGTTCGATGAGACAAATAACCCCATTTTTCTTATTAAAGCGTGGTTTAACAAATAAATATTGTGTTTCACTCTAAAAATCGGTTTTACTTATAAAAAAAATACGTACGCTTAATGAGCCAGACCTTTAAAACGATGCAGATGAAGGCAATTTAATGGTTGGTTAAGAAGGATCTAGCAACAGTGGCAATCTAATTGTGAGTTTTTTTCGAAATTAGGGTTTCGGATTGTTGATGGCGCGGATTTGTTTTGATTATTCTTTGCTTCATTTGCTTTCATCTGCACCGGTTCTTCACCTTCACCGATCAACAACCCAATCGTTGTTTTTTTCTTCACACTCTTCGCCAACAACAATGGAGGAAGAAGGGACTGAAATCGCTTTCATCGGCATTGCTTTATAGTGCCCAATTCATTTAATTCTTATTGTTTTTAAATAAAATTGGTTTAAGACTAAACCCAATATTTATTTGTTGAACCACACTTTAATAAGGAAAATGGGGCTATTTGTCTCATCGTCATCGAACACTCTAAATATACCAATTTGTTCATTACGATTTTAAATATATCAATCCGTCTTTTCGGCCGATTAATATGAGAGTAACACACTTTAATAAAGTTATAATATTTTTTTGGTGATGTATAATAGATTATTTTCTTATAAAATAACACAAAATTAGGGATTAAATTGAATGTTTTTTTTGGTGCTATTTAATGTTTTCTTATAATAGATTGTTTTCTATCTATAACCACAGGAGGATCAACATGTATCTATGTTGAATTTTCCCGGTGGTATTCTTTAGTTGTGATGAGTGTTGAAAATAGTTTAAAATGACATTTATTATGATATCGGAGATATACCTAGGATGTGAAAATCATTTATTTTTGAGAAATACATAGGATGTGAAAACCATTTATTTTTCAGAATCATGATGAATTTTATAATATAAAGATATTTTGACAAGTTTTAAATCTCGAAAAGGTAATAAGACATTTTGGCTCCTTCAAATTTATAGTAAAAAAGAGTTGTACATTACCCGCTGAAATTCAAATTCAAATGTGTTGTGAAATAAAAATCACAAAGTAGGCGACATTAATAATGGAATCTCATGATTTTATTTTTTCGATAAGTTATGGTTCCAGCTTCTCTTGACGGTGCCGAACACTCGATCAGTCGAGGGTTGTGACTAGTGACTATACTCCATCCGTTCCAAAATAGATGGTCTTTTATTTTTTGACATATTTTTTAATGAGCAAAAAACTCTATAAATTATTATTTTTTTAATTAAAATTTTTATACTATTTGATATTTATTACTAATAAGTATCTAATTATATAAAAAAAATTAACTAAAAAAATAATATTTTACAGAGTTTTTGGCACCTTAAAAAACGTGCCGAAAAGTAAACGACCATATATTTTAGAACGGAGGGAGTATGTGAGTATTAGCCGTAGTTATTTGGGTTTAAATCGTCTGTCGACTGTGTCCCCAATTCCCCTTGTCCTGTTACCTCTCATAAAAAAGTTAATTTCTTAATTCTTTTAATATGTTTTTTTATTTAATTTAATTTTCTCCCCAATTTAGTTATTGTCCCCCAACTCCGTCAAATTGGGCTATTGTCCACCTAAATTTTTTTGGACAAAATTGCCCTCTCATATATAAGGGTTTATGCTGCAAACCGCTCTCTCTCTCCTCACTCTGTTCTTCTCATCGCGTCCGTCGTACGATTCGCTCTCTTCTCTCCATCTTCTTCGAAGCCACAGTTGCGGTTGAAACCGGCGGTTTCTTTTCGATTCTGTTCCAATGGCAGAGAACAAAGTCTCCGGCAACATCGAGGGACCTGCTGTTGTTGCAATCGACAATAAACATTCAAGCGATCCTTCAAATGGCGGTGTGTTATCTGTGTTTATAATTTTATACTTGTTTTGAAGTTGAAACCGACATTTCTTTTCAATTTTTGTCGAGTTTCAGAGAACAAGGACTCCGATGAGAGGGAAGCAGTTGATGTTGTCGCGGTTGACAGTAAAACTGGAAGCGATTCGGCAGATGACGGTTTGTATTCTGTGTTTATGTCTTTTATGCATGTTTGTCGTTTTTTCCCCCTTATTACTGTGTTTGATATCTAATGTGTCTGATTTGCAGTGAAAAAAAGCTCTTCTGAGAAGGCTCCTTCAGTTGAAGGTAGCAGTTCATCCGGTCCTTCAAGCAGAGGTGTGTTGTTATTGTTCTAAAGTTTTGTGTTTATGTTTTTCCAGGCCTTTGTTGTGTTTTTCTATCAAATGTATACATGCATTTGGTAATTTTTCTTTGATTTTAGCATAAATGCATATTTCAGCATAATCTGTAAAAGACCTATATTCAGCAGATGTTGTTATTCATGCTGAAACTGTTGTTGTTTATTCTTTGTGTGTGTTTTTTAGATGATAATGCCTCTGCAAGTGATCTTCAAGAATATAAATGTCAATTCGATGTGAGTATATTTTTTTTTCATACCTTATCCCCCTTTTTGTGTGTTTTTATGTTTATTCATGTTTATGAATATGTCTTTTTAATAGAGATTGGAGTATTGCGTTCCTGTAAAGGATAGATTTTGTGCAAAATCCAATGTTTACTGCGCCCCAGATGTCTGTAATGTTATAGAGAAACATCTGTCTGAATCTGATTTTGAGTTGCTGAGGATAAGCTGCTTTGGATGGGTTTTTGTTCAAAGAGATAAGATGAAACTTAATTTTCAGTTGATTCATCAAATGATGCTTCGTTTGATTAAGAGTGATAAGCTGCATGAATTGTGGTTCAAGGTTGATGGTCTAGTTGCTCGGTTTTCTTTGGTAGAGTTTCATGCAATTACAGGGCATCCTGTCATAGATATTTTAGTTAAACCGCCCGCGAAATTTGCATGGTCTCATTTTCTTGGGCAGAAGCAGTCAAAGTGTACATACGACGAGTTGTTGGAGGCATTTAAAAGATGTAGAAAATCGTCTCCAAAGAAGCTTCAGATGGCAAAGTTGTTGATTATCGAGAAAATGTTGTTGTTCAAGCGTTCTAAGAGTGTTAAGAAAGATCATGCTGCTCTTGTATGCAATCCAGCGAAATGTGAACTGTATCCATGGGGGAGGTTGTCTTATTATTTGGTTGTGATTTGTGAAGTATTTAAAGAAGGTTCTGGATTGTGATCGATCTGATCCGAGACCATCATATGAATTGTTTGGATATATTTATGCTTTTCAGGTAATTAACTTCATGCATATATGTTTCAGCATCTGTTTGTTTCAACATTTATGTTTCAGCAAAGTTTGTGTTTCAACATCTGTATGTTTCAGCATCTGCTTATTTGGTTATATTTGTAGGCTTGGATACTGGAGGCTTTCCCGGTGATTTCTGATAAGTTTCTTTGCGATTTCAAAGTTCGTGTGGGTGATCCATATTCTCTTCGTTGGGAGTGTAAGTTACGACATACTTCCATTGAAGCGCAAGAGCTGTTTGATGGTGATGTGGTATTATTTTTGTCTCAGCTCTATCTTCATACAATCTTTTTTTTATTAAGTTCATTTTTATAATTTCAGTTGTCTTATTGTGTGTTAATATTGTTGGTTGTGTAGGCACCCATGTTCCCAACTTTTGGGGAGTTTGCAAGGTCCCTAGGGATGGTCTTTAAAGATGAAGTTGCTCACCCCATTATTGATCACATGACTGAACCTGTATTTTCCCAACCTGAGGCAGATAAGTTGTATGATTGTTGGAGACTTAGGACAAGAGCATATTGGAGACGGTTCAATTGCTATGCAGATGGTGATTTATCATTGGATATACCTTCTGCTGAAACCCAAGGCGAGGAACAACAAGAAGTCAATGAAGAGTCAGGTGCCAATGAAAGTGGAGGTGCTGCAGGTTCGAAGAAGCGAAAGTCTGCGAGTAAAGCCCTGTCATTGGTGAAGAAACAGAAGATTGAAACAAGCAAACCTACCACAACGCGGAGAGGTCGGTCTGCTGGTTTAGTTTCAGCTAAACAAGCTGATGTCATCTCCAAATCTCCCGGTGAAATTGGTTCTACTAAAAAAAAGAAGACAAGGGGTAAGAAAATGTCAGTTGCAAAGTAACCACCAACCGTTGAAGATGCAATTGCGAAACCTAGGTTTGTATTTCGTAAGAGAGGTAAATCTGTTTCTGAAGATTCCAGTGATTTGTTTATGCCAATTGAAGTTGCATGTCCATCCTTTCATCGAGTTGCTGAAACTGGATTGAGGCCGCCCATCGAACCTGCACCTGCAAAGGATTCTTTGTTATTTAAGGATGGGAATGATGATGCTAATGATAGAGTAGCAGAAGGGTCCCCGGGGGAGGGGGGGTGTAGCTCAAGGAGGGGATGATGCAATGAATGTTGAAACTGATGAATACATAAACAATGAAGGCACTGAGAACGTTGCCAGAGATGATCACTTGGAAGGAGCGGGGAAGAATGTGGGTGGTGCTCATACTGATGATTTCAGCAAACAAAGGGGACATCCTAGCTGGTTGAAAGAAATACAGATGAGGTTAGATAAGCTTGAAGAGTTGCCTCAAAGAGTCTCTGATTTATCTGCGAGGGTGGAGATGCTTGAGGAATGTTTGTCAGGGTGTTTAAAGTTGGTGGATGTTGTTGATGGTCTGCTGAAGAAGGTAGATTCTTTAGAAAATAAGTTTACAATGCAAGAGTCAATGCAATTTAAGACCCAGTCATCCAATGTTGCAACTTGTGACCCAGTGATTTCAAAGGCTGGGAATGAGGTGTTGGATGAAATTCGGGAAGAGGTACATACTGAGATTCTAGGTCAACCAATTGGTACAAATGTTTCAGCATTTGTGAATGAGGTTATACCTATTACCCTTGTTGAAGGGAAAAAGTCATTAGATTCATCTTCAGGGCATGTATATGCTATTGACTTAGGGCGCGACTCTGATTTTGAATTGAAGGGTGGGGAACAATGCTTAGATGATGGCATTCTGTTGGGTTGAGGAAGGTGGTGGGTGGTCCTGAAGTCAAGGTTGCTGGAACTGAAGTTGCTGAAAGTAAAGTTGCTGAAACCAAGGTTAATGCAACAGAAGATGCTGAAGCCAAAGCTGATGGAATAGAAGATGCTGAAATGGTTGATGCTGAAGTTGCATCACCTCATGGCCAACTAGTCAAAGATGCTGAAATGGGTGATGCTGAAGGTGTTGCTGATGCAACAAAAGATGTTGTTGGTGACTTAATGACCCCACCCCCTGGAAAAACAATACATTTAAGTGATGGTGAAAGTGATGATGAAAACTTGGTGAAGAAGTCATGCACTCAGTGGGATACAATTTCCAAAGATCCTAAATGTGTGGAAGAAATTAAAGACTTCAGGCGTTCAAAGCGTCTTCCAAAAGAAAGTAGTTTTCTGTTGAGCCCGTTTGTTGCTGAAAAGGTAAGGATCCCGAAGCATGTTGGAAAAAAATCATTGTTCAGCAAGGTTGATCATGACTTCATGTATCAATGTGTTAAAAGCTCAAGGTATGTCCATCTTAATTTTTCATGTGTGTTTTCGAGTGCTCTAGCAATATATATATATATATATATATATATATATATATATATATATATATATATATATATATATATATATATATATATATATATATATATATATACCTGATTTTTTAATCTTGTAATAATATGTGCAGGGATTTTTCAGTACTTTTAATGGAATCTAGAAAAGAGAAGTCATTTTTTAGGAACATTGTTAGGAAGGATGGTTGGCTTGATATAGATGTAAGTATGCTGAAACTGTTTTTCTTTTCAGCATCTTTTCGAGTAAATGTAACTATGTATGTATTTCTGTCAGTATGATTTTCAGCACCTTACACTGTTTACTGTTTCAGCACCTTGAAGCTGGACTGGTTCACATGAGGAAGAGAGTTAGTGAGGATCCTAGCAGATTTGAAGGCATTGTCGTGATGGATCCTATTTTTCATCAGAAATATCTTCCAGAATGCACGTCATCTTACGAAGAAACAACCCCTGTTGAACAATTCACTGCTAGCTACTTCCTGAGCTTATATCCTAGTGATTATCCCAAGAGTTGGGAGTCTGCAAAAATGGTCTACACCCCATTCAACATAAACAATGAGCACTGGATTGCATTGGAGATAAATCTTGCTGAAAAGGTTATAAATGCATATGACTTCGACCATTACATTGTGTCTGTTGAAAAGTTTGTTGATCATCTGCGCGCGATGGCTGAGTGGTTGCCAATTCACTTCGATAAGGTTGGTGTGATCCCAAATTTTCAACCGTCTACATTCCACATTAACAAGGTCCCTGATCTAGTGCACGATACAACGGGGTATGGAAACCTACATTTACAATGTTTTTAAAGTCATTTAGAAGCATTATGTTGTTGTGCTTGTTATCAATATGTTTTGTTTCATTTTTTGCAGCGCATCTTGTAGGATCTTTGTACCGAAAGCAATCGAGGCACTAGTGTTTGGGGGAGATGTCAGGAAGTTTACCAATGAAAGAATCTTTCGATACCGAGAACTTATGGTCTCAGACTTGATTCAAGAGAAATGGAGCTTTAAATTCTAGCTAATAGCATCTTGTGTGTAACACCGTCTATCAGATTTAGGGATTTCAAGACATTCTAATGTAGTTGTGGTTTAGTTGTATTTCCGTGGGATATTCTGGACAACTGTTGGTCTTTTGTACCATTTTGGATGCGTTTTCAGTGGCACTCTTTGAAGCCAGTGGAATTGACATTTTATCCAATGTTTTAATGTAAATTGTGTATGCATTCCTGGTTCAACATTGTTTTCTGCAAGTTTGTTTCAGCAAATATTTCAGCAAGTATTTCAGCAAATACTTCACCATATCTGTTTGCTGAAACAGTTTATAAGTTAACCAAAAATCAAAATCATCATTATTTGTCTGTATCTATCTGGTGTTGAGCTTATTAAATAGACATTTAGTTAATGGTATAATGTAAATTGTTCAGTTTTCCTGTTTCAACAAGTTATGCTTTCAACATTCTGTTCAAGTTGACACCAACATACAATGTTAAGTTGCCATATTTTAGAGAAACACAGAAATATAATCTCCAAAGAGGGCACTTATTGCGTCTGTTAAGGTGCCATAGTTGTTCAAGTTATGTTTTCAGCATTTTCCGCCAGGACATTGTTTTCAGCACATTTTTCATGCTGAAACAGAGAGGATTGTCTAGATCAAAGCTTAAGCATAGCAATAAATGGTAAACATAATGAACTAAAAATAATATGATATAGTAAAGCAATGACACAGAGTATAACTGATTAAAAAAAACACAAAGCATCTCATAAAATTCATATCAGATTGCTGAAACAGTGTAAAACTGAACTAAAAATTAAAATCATCATATTTTTTCTGTAGCCAGTTGGTGTTGAGCTTTTGAACTCTTCCCGTGCTCCCTTTGAAGCCATTCCTTACTGTATTTTGCTCTTCTCACAAACTCTCTCTTGGAAAGTTTCCTTTTATAAGGAGGTCGACCACATCTCTTCCTTACATTGGGGGGGGGGGGGGGGGTAACATTTAATCTGTTTAATATATTTAGGAAGATTTATTTCATCATCAGGGAGGACTGGATATATGGTTTGAGCATGTGCTAAAATCCAAGCTTCATTTGTGTAGAAACTAGTAACAAAATCTGACACATCAAGCCTTTTAGACACTATTGCCGACAGAGCATGTATGCATGGGATTTTTTGAATGTCAAACACCCTACAAGTGCATTTTTTAACTGAAAGACTAACAACAGTCCGCGTACCTTCTCCAGTAACCTCAAAGACAGACTCATTCAAGTGCTTTACAGTGTATGCACCGACATCCTTTTGCAATTCCTGGATCATTTTCATTATTGCAGGGGCGACTCTCTGTGTATTCAATGTTGCAGACTTCCTTCTCTCTTGAGACCACTCTATGAACTTATCTCTAAAAAATTCCAACAGTGCAACAATGGGCAAATTTTTTTTACCACTCAAAACAGAGTTTAAGCTTTCAGCGTTGTTGGATGTCATCATGTTATACCGATTACCCTTTGCATGTGCTCTTGCCCACCTCTCCAGCCCCGTGGATATCAAATATGTTGCTAGGCTTGGGCATTCTTCTTTTATATGGCCAAATTGGTGTGCAAAATCACCAACAGTGTAGGTTTCAGCAGCCTGTTGGAACATGTCTGCAAGATGCCTTTTCTTGAAAGTTGCTTGGATGTTCTGCTTCAAATGCCACATGCATACGCAATGGGTAGCATTAGGGTATATCTTTTTGATAGCCTTAGAAATGTTGGAATGCCTATCAGAAACAAACACCAAATCATCTGTAGGTTGTATAACTTTACTGAGTTGCTGGAAAAACCACTCCCAAGATGCATTATTTTCTGTGTCAACAATCCCAATAGTAAGCGGGTATAATTTCATATTTGCATCTTGGGTAACTGCTCCAAGCAATGTACCCTTATATTCCCCTGTTAAGAATGTGCCATCTACTACAACAACCTACAAATAAGACGGGAACAATTTAAATGCTGAAATCATCGTAATTTTGCTAAATTATAAATGATTATGTACATATACATACCTTTTTTAAGATGGAGAATGCTCTAATGGATTGCCCATAAGACAGGAACAAGTATTCGAACCTTTCAGCACTGTCTGTTTTAACGAGAGCTACTGTTCCTGGATTTTTCTCCATAAGAATGTGACAATATGACGGCAAGGCAACAAAATTTGATTCCGGTGACCCTTTTTCTCTCACTTGAGCTATTCGCACTGACTTCCATGCCTTCCAATAAGTAAATGAGACCTTGTTGTCTGTTCTCATCTTATCAATAATTTGTTTTGGATTGTATCCACCGTTGAAAACACAGAAATTAGTAAATGACTGCTAAAAAAACTATCAATTACTTATTGGAATGAAAGCTTAAACTAACAATAAATATAGTGCTGAAATGAAAGCTGAAACTAATATGCTGAAATTAACCGCTGAAACAGTATACACCTTGATTGTATGAGGCTGGCAATAACATTGGATGGTGCATGCCTACAGTGTCTTGTTCTTGTATCCCATGTGCATGTGTGTATATCTCTATACAATATCACCTCATGACAAATAGCTGAAATTCTCTTTGTATGCAATTTTCAATCACAATTTCTGTCTATGCATGCTGCTCTATAATATTTTGGTGTTGATTTTTTAACCTCAAATCCAAATATGTTTGTCATAGACATAATGTATAGAGCATCCTTTACTGTCGGTCTAGATTGAAATGTTTTTCCAACATACATAACCCTTGGGCATTGAGTGACACGGTTGACAATACTGTCCGTGATAGAGCTTCCATCACCCCTTTCATCAACTGTGTTCCCTTTTCTTTTCATCATGGCATAGCACTCATTCCAATACCCATCATTGGAGTTATCTGAAAATGATTCACTGTTTTCAGCATTAGAGGAATATGAAAATCTGTCAGCATCCATATCGTCTTGTGGCACATCCTGAATCTCATAAAAAATAGAGATATTTTCTATTATATCCATATTGCTGCTATATCTCTCATCAGTTTCAGCAAGCTCAGCAGTTTCAGCAGTAAGTGTGTTTATGGCAGAAGCATCTTCGCGAAATTGAAATTCATGGACAACAATATCTAATGGCAAGGTGTTTGTGACACACAACTCTATAGAAAAATTCACTCCATCCAGCTTACTCAACAACAAGAATTCTTTTAAATCAACATCAGAATCTACCTTAAGCGGTGCTTTCAATGTCTTGAACGGGTGCAAATGGCTGAATCCCAATTCAACTGATTCATCAACATTGAATCTGCTGCAAACCTTGTCCCTCAAGGTTAATAAAGTGATTGAATCCTCTAGCACAAAAGCTTTTGAAGTAGTGTTTCCATCGAACAGTAATCCTGTTTCAGCAACTCTCCACTTTCCCCCATACACAACAGTTACAATGTTTGATGACATTCCTACCCCTGCAATTCATTGTTTGAAAGTATTAAAGTACTTGAAATATAATTTGAATGTATTTCCGCAAAAACGAACGTTGCACCAAAAAACAGAGTTGTTGAAACAATTCAAAAACAGATAACTACAATCCACATGAGATCAATATTCCACAGTTTCAGCAATCGAAAACGATAGTTTCATTCCACATGCTAATGTTATATAGAAATCGAAACACATACCTGCAGAAACACTTTTAGTAGCAATAACAAAAATCGAAATTCTGTTAGTTTCAGCAGATCTGGTAGTGCAAAATCAAAATAATTTCGTAGAAACTTTGCGCCTTCACAACAGATCACAACAGAAAGTATTGAACTATAATCAATTGATAGAAAGTATTGATCTATAATCGATCACAACAGAAACAATATAAACGATCATAACAGATCTGTTGCAACGTTACTTGTAGCAGAAAAATCAAAAATCCGTGTTTCAGCAAACCGAAAATATGTTAGTTTCAACGATCACATCAGATCTGTAATGAATCAATAGCACAATCAAAAGTTCGAAGAACATTGCTGAAGAATAGTCCAACATTACAGGAAAAAACGAGCGATAATGCTTACTTTGTCGATATGCTTACGTAGTTGAAGCAATTCAGCAATATATTGATTGATTGAGCAACATATCGATCGTTTATAGCAGATAAGCAAAAAACGATCAATTTACAGCAACAAGGATGAATAGGAGGATGCTTGTGTGGCAAGTTTTTCGGTGTGTTTCGGTTTCAGCATGTTGAAAAATTCGGTGGACAAATCCCAAATATGGAGAGGTTGGGAGACATATTCCTAATATAGTCCAAAATCGTGGCCTATATGGTAAACGCCCCTTTTCCTTTTTTTTCAATTAGGGTTTGTGAGGGGGAGGGGGTTGGGAGATAGGAGAGGGGGACATTTTAGAGGACAGATGATTTGGAGCTTAGTTAAAGGACAATTTTGGGTCATCGGACCATGGATTTGAACATTTGTCCCATGGCTAATATTGTCGGAATAATGGAGTCCAAACCTTGAGTCTCCATTTATGTCCCCTCTGCCTGACCCTTCACACAAAATTCTCAATTTTATTTTATTTTAGGTTTTTATTTTAATTTAATTTTACTTTTATTTTTAAATAAGATTTGTGAGGGGACGTGTGATTTGGAGCCGTATGCACAAGTTTTCATCTGGTGTAGTTTGTGTGAAATTTTATTGGGATAAAATTTATATTTCAGTTTGAATAAGTGGAGTTTAAGGGGATACTCTACCAATTATTTTTGAAATACCAATTATATTATTATATATAATAAAGGAGACGTCGTTCGAGACACATGACGACTTCTCCTTAATCGTAGTCGTATGAGGTATGAACCAATCACAAAATTTCAAAATAATCAATATATGCATAAGATAAAATTTTATTATAAATCTATTTAATCAATATATCTATATATGCATAAGATAAAATTTGACCCACTTTGATTATATATGTATATATTTTTAGAAGATATTAACTAATTTTAAAATATATGCATAAGATAGATTTTTATTCCAACTCTATTTAATCAATATATTTATATATGCGTAAGATAAAATTTGACCCGATTTGATTAGATATGGATATATTTTTAGAAGATATTAACTAATTTTAAAAACTATTATATAAGATAAGATTTTACCTTTTTTTTGCTATATATGAACATATTTTTAGAAGATAATAACTTTATCAATATGCATGGTCATACTAATTAGATAAATTATCAATAACTTCATCAAGATGAACATATTTTTAGAAAAAAAGTTTTGATGAAATTGAAATAATACTTAGCATGATCATTCTAATTAAATAACTTTATCAATACGAAGAAGATAAAATATTTTAGGTAAATTGAAATAATACTTAGCCGTGTTAAGGTTATTAACTCATGAAATTCAATTTTTGTTAATTTATTTTCCCCAGTTATTTTAGATATGAATATAATTTTGGAAGAGTTTATGGAAGATCTATTGCTTTTGTGGATAAAGAAATAAAAATTTTCTATCTTGAAATAATCAATATATGTTAATGTTAATGATATATTTATGAGATATATTTTTGGATTTTATACATATATAATTACAGATAGATTTTTAGATTTTGACCTATATATAGTTTAGATTGTTAATGTTATTTCACAAACGTTGACGTCTTCTCCCTTCTTTTCGGTGTTAATATTGCAGGTTATTTATGACTTTGTTTATGATTTCCTTGGTCGAAATAACATGCTGATTGGTTACAAGGTATGTTATTTTGTTGTTTCCACTAATATATACTCCCTCCGTTAAAAAATACATGTCCTTTTATTTTTTAGCACGTTTTTTAGGAGCTAAAAACTATATAAAATATTAACTTTTTAATTATTATTTTATTTAACAATTACAAACTCATTATCAATAAGTTTATAATTATTAAAAAAAATTATTAAAAAATTTACTATCGTATATAGTTTTTAGCTCATAAAAAAAATGAATGAATAGTAAAAGGACATATATTTTTGGACGGAGGTAACACTGCTTTTTCATATTTTGTTTCATATGTTGTCAATAAAGTATAGATTCATTCAGATTTGAGAAATTAACTTTTCATAGGCTATTTTCAGGAATAAATACTAGTAAGGAGTAAGGAAAAATTAGCTTTTATACTAATAAAGAATATAAAATCATTCAGATTTAAGACATTAGAAATATGGAATAAATTAATTAATTAAATAAATGTGTTTTAGTTTCAAAAATATTTAAATTAAAGAAACCGAACATGCAGATACTGAACTAGTTTTTCACTGTATATTATCTGCAGGTAGGCGTGGGGGACGAACATGCCACGGGTTACGGGTCAACCCGTGACCCGTCGGGTCGTACGGGTCAACGACCCGTCGGGTCCGGGTTGACGGGTTGGCGGGTGGGGACGGGTAGCGGGTTAGGGTTAGGGTCGGGGAATCCGTGACCCGTCAACCCACTTTTTCAAAATATTTTTTTTTTGAAAAATTTATTTTTAATAAAATAAATTTATAAAATTATGTTAATTATGTAAATTATTCTTAAAATAACTCACAATAATTCATAAACTAATATGCAATGTGCAATGTGAGACAAATAAACCCCATCCTTCTCATTTTATAGACTTGGAAGTCTTCCTTTCTTCCCCTCATTTCCAATGTGGGACAAAAGCTTTGTCACACGTCGAAAATATGGAGTTAGAATGAGAAGGCATGGGGCTATATATACGTATCCCACTACCATATTTCTTCCACTTCACTTGTTTCCTACATTAGAAATTAAGTTGGAAATGAAGTTTGAGAAATATATTCTCATATTTTTTTCTCTTACATCACACAATGAAATTATTGTGGATGAAAGAATTAATATGAAGATATATTCTTCCTACATTTTTAACACTTCATAGTGATAAAATGTGTTGTGAAGATAAAATCTTTACATATTATTTATTTATTTATTTTAATAGTTATTTTTTTAAAAAAAAAGATTTTTTTTTAAAAATAATGTAACCCGCCGGGTCAACGGGTCGACCCGAACCCGTCAACCCGTGAATCTCACGGGTTGACGGGTTCGGGTCGGCCAACCCTGACCCTTGACCCGACGGGTCCGACCCGTGGCCACGCGTATCTGGAGGGCAGAAGAGTCATTTAACGACAAGTGGAACTTGTATAAATCTGGAAGTGTGAAATAAGCCCTGCTATTCTCCTCCCCAAATGGGCCAAATCACATGAACCATAAACAATTAAACATAACGAAAACACAGAAAATCAAAACAATAAAAACACAGAAAATAAAATACTAAAAAGCGAGAGAGAGGAAGGAAGAGAGGAATTTTAATATCGCACTTCTCCAACGATAACAATCTTCAAAAGTTAAAAACCCTAATTTTTGAACAAGCGGAGACGAGAAATTAATGGCGATGGCCGACAACGATAGAGGCGATACGGCGTCGTATAAGGGAGGGGAGGCGTGGGGGACGCTGGAGGAGCTCTTGCTTGCCTGCGCCGTTAGCCGCCACGGCACCAACAGCTGGGACTCAATCGCCATGGAAGTTCAGAAGCGTACCACCTCCGGGAGCGGAAACAGCCAGATGAGCTGCGGCAACAACTTTTCGAATGCTTTCACGCCTCACAGCTGTAGGCAGAGGTACCACGCCTTGAAGCGTCGATTCGACGTCACCGGAGGAAATTTAGCCGGCGGGGAACGTGAACTCCGGGATATGATACCGTTCATAGTCGATGAATTGAGGAAGCTCCGAGTCGAAGAGCTCCGGCGCGAGGTGGAACGTCACGACGTCTCGATCGTGTAAAATTGCTCGTCCCTGGAGTAGATCTGAACCCTGACGGTGTCAGAGGTATTCTATTTTTCCGTTCAAGATCTGATTGGGTGGATCTTTGTTTCCTTGGCAGGTCGCTGCAATTGAAGGTGAAGAGATTGGAGGATGAGAGAGAGAGGATCTCATTGAAGGCCGATGCGGCGGGCGGCGACGCAGATCTGCGGGCGAGAGTAGATCGGAGCGACGCCGTGTACGAGCGGAGGAGTGGTATACCAGACGGATCGTCGGCGGAAGTCGCCGACAAGTGGATTTCCAGCCAACGGTCCGATGAGCCCGAGGATCGATCCTTCAACGAGTCGAATTCGACGAGCCAAAAAGGGGCCCAGGCTCAAGGAAAAGAATCGAACCGGGCACGAGAACCGGTAGAAAATTGTAACAACGAACCGGATCCGGTTCAGGATGTGGCGGACTCTGAACCGGATAAGGACTCTTCATCCACTCGCGGCGGCGCCAGCGGTTGTGGTTTGGAGGAGGAGAAGGTGGTTGGGAGAACGAATCAGCCGGTTCGACTCGGCATATCGGGCGAGTTAAGAGAGTCGGTATCCGAATCGAAGAGGGAGGTGAAGCAGAGCAGTGACGTACAGAGCTCGGCGAGCTTGTCGAGGAAGCAGCAGCGGGGCGACGGCGGTGGCGTCGGCAGCAGCGGCGACGAAATGGAGGCGGAGGGATTATCTCCCGCCAACAGGAGGACGGACGTGAAATCTGAGCCGTTGATCAAGTTTTTGGGGATCCTACGGTCGCACGAGCACGGTCCGGTATTCCAACGCCGGCTTCCTAGCCAGGTAAACCACCGCATCTTTTACCACCTCTTATTTATTTTATTTATAATCCCCTTTATAAAATTGCTTTCATTTTACAGTAATACTGTAGAAAAAATCGAATATTAGAAAAAGGAACCCCATAAAAATGAAATGCAAAATGATTCAGCATAGAATTGAATTTTAAGGCAATCGTAAGGATTTTGCTAACGCATTCTTATTTGGAACATGGAGTTGGAAGGCATGAAGAAACAATTATTTTATTACTCCGTATATAAAAAGGGAACGAACATGTTATATTATTATTTTGAAAGAGCAAATTCAATATGAAAGGGCATTTAAATTGACTGACAAAGGAACACTAAGGTTGTTTAACTCTTCTTGAAAATTTAAACAAATACTACTGTTATTACGGAGTATTCATAAAGAACCCAACCTGAAATGTGGAAAAAAATTTGATAATTAATAAAAATACTGCATCCGTCTGCAAAATTAGTTGTTTTGTTTTTAACACCAAAATATCAATTATCAATGATTTTATTAATTTTAAAAAATAATTTTATACTTAATACAATTACCTGTATAATTACTTTAAAAAATTATTAAAAAATTAATATTTTATATAGTTTTTTTTTTGTGTTAAAAAGTTAAAACTAAGGGTTTTTGAGACAGAGAGAGTATATTGGTATACCAAAAATAACTTCTTTTTTTTAATTTATGAGGAATGAACTTGTATAGTTTGAAAAAAATAAGAGGGAAAAAAAAGTAAAGACATTATCATGATGCTACATGGCGTGAATAGTTGTGCTACTGGGCCGAGCTATCGTTTTGTGGTTCAGATTTATTTTATTTTGTTTGGATTTCCCTTTTTGGTGCTTTCTGCGGGATTTGTGGCCTTGTGGGGGTGCGGGTTACCCATGGCTTAAGGTTTAAATTGTCTAATTGCATTAATTTACTAAAGTATATCTTATATAAGTTTATTATTAAATGATACTACCCCCATCCAAAAATACATTGCCTTTACTATTTATGCACGCTTCTTTAAGAAGGTAAAAACTATATAAAATATTAATATTTTTATGAATTTTTTTTAATAATTACAAACTTATTGATAATAAGTTTGTAATTATTAAAAAAATTAATAAAAAAGTTAATATTTTATATAGTTTTTAGCTCTTAAAAAAACGTGCATGAATAGTAAAAGTCCATGTATTTTTGTACGGAGGGAGTATGATTTAAGTTTATTGGAGAGTAGGTATGCAGGAAGTTGTAACGTCTCCAACCACATGACTTTACAATTCACATTTCATGAATCACATCTGTAATGCTTATATGATTCCCACACTGGTTGAGTTGTAAACCAACTCTTCAACTTTATTTTCAAATATACAAAGAAGTGAAAGAACTATACAACTATGGACTGTTTTTTTTGGGTCCCGATCCGGTAGTAGAGTTTATTTTTCCCTCACAAAAAATAATTAAAAAAAAAATAGGTTGGTGGGCCCGGGCTCGTGGGGGGAGAGGGGTAAGATCTTGTCCGTTAATTTTTATTTTAACGGTTCAGATTTTGTCAAATCTACTCATAGAGTTTTTATAAAACTCTATTGTAACACAATCTCTTTTTTTAGCCCACATTACGGGATTTTTTACCTCCCCGAAATAGTCAAATTTAATCCAGTTATAACCAGCACTAAATCTTCGTTGTTTGACCATTCTAAATTTGTTGGCAATAAATCCAATTGTGTTTCATCGTAACCCACCGGAAACGGAATTGAAAAGATAACAGTTGGCATTTTTTCCTATTGCTAATTGAACAAAATTGCCTATGCATTTTTTGCAGGAAACGGAAGGGTATAGGAACGTGGTCCGCCAACACATGGACCTGGACACAGTTCAATCCAACCTGGACCGAGGCATCTACTGCGAATGCCAGTCCAAGTTCTACCGCGACATCCTCCTCACCTTCACCAACGCCACGGTCTACTTTTGCAAGACCTCAGCTGAGCAGGCGGCTGCCCATGAGCTCCGAAAGATGGTCACTAAAGAGATCGTGGCCCAACGGGTAGCCCAAAAGCCGAAACCAGCCCCACTCGTGAAGCCAGCAACAGACTTAGAGTCCCAGATCCTTGACCCGGTTGTCAAGAGGCCCAGATCCTCCACCAACATTGTGGTGTGTCGGAGGAGGACGAACCCTAATGCTGTCAAACCTTCATCACAATCGTCCGAGCTGAACATACCCAAGAAAAAGGAGGGGGTTGAAAATGCTGATCATCATAAAGATGAGCCAAAGAAGCTGATTGGGAAAAGCCTTGCGAAAACCGCTACAAGCAACAACACTGGTGGCAGCGGAAATAAGAAGAGCAAAGGCACGGTTCAAGGGGAGAGCAATAACAGTAACAATGCCAGTGCGAGTGACAACAATAAGGGTAAGAAAGACGAGAGCTCGGATGACGAAGAAGAGCAGCCGATCAATAAAAGGCGAAGGCTACTTCAACCAACCCTAAAAAAGCAAGGGGTAGTAAACTTCCTGAAGAGGATGAAGCAAAACTCGCCTTCAAAGGAGGTTGTGGCACTGGCAGCAAAGGCTAATAATAATGCCGAGGAAGAACAAGAGAAGGTGATGAAGAAAACGGAAATCAGCAAAAAGAAACTAGTTGTAGGGAAGAAGAAAGACAATGGTGATGACGGTGGCACCGGGAACGACGATAATGCAAGTATGAGGAGGAGTTTGGGGCGGAGAACAAATAAAGTGGGAGAGGAGACGGGGAGATCGAACAATACGAGAAGAGGGGGTGCGAGGCCATTGACGAGAAAGGAAGCTGTGGGTGGTAGTGGTACGCCGGATTCTGGAAGGGGGAAGAGGCAAAGAGACGGTGACAAGGAAGTGAGTGCTTCAGGAAGAGGTACTACAGCAAAGAAGAAATCTAGGGGTCGGTGAAAATCGAAGAGTGATTTTTTTTTTTGTAATCCTTGTGCTGATGTGCTCTACTGCCAGTCGGTAATTACCAGGGCTGAGTGAGTTTGTATAGTGCTGTTACAGTGTTACTATGTAGTCTATGTTGGTGTTCATTAACTTCTTTGCTGATAGATATTGCAATTTGCAAACTGGACTTGTTCGAAATTTGTGACATTAATAAACCTAACCACAAGCTATTGGCAAATGATTCATTCATCTTTGTTGACAGAAATAATTGTTTCTTGTGATTGGAAATTGTAACCGTCAAATTTTCAAACCTACAAAGCACAAACCCTCGCATGTGTTTTCAATCCTACAAACTATGGCTTGATGAACACAAAACCTCATTACTGAATTGGCTCAGCCATTAGATGATGAAATAACTCAAATGGGCATAAAAAACTCTATACACATTTACACCAATAAACCCTTGATCATGGTTAAAAGGAACTCTTGAGCTATGGGGATCTCAACAATTTACTGTTCCATCACAATTCACAACCTACATTTTCCGAAACCTTTTGGCCTCTGTCCAATTATCATGCGGTATTATTCGAAGATTTATACAAACCCATTTCACTTGTGTACAAAAGCAATGGGATCTCAAATGTGCCTCTTATGGTCTCGTATCGAAAATTGATCGGTTGTTATGTGGATCAACATTTGAAACAAGTGGAAAACTAAGTGATATACAGATGTGGACCAAGGATCTCCACAGAGGCACAATTCCAACGGCTATCCTTCAGGCTCAAAGAGCAAATGTTAAATTGTTACGGATCTATATAGTCCAATGAAAGCTATGTGACTTATAGAAGAACTCCATGTCCCCTCTCAAGCTAGGCACAAGAATTAGTTTTACAAGAGTCAAAAGGCATGATGCTAAAGACAGGCAAGCTCCTACTCTAGACACAACCATGATTCATGCTAGTACCAACCAACTATAATTATATAAAATAAAAAAACTAGAATTCTGCAGCCTAAGGATAATTATAGAGATGAGCTTATAGTTCTAATCTGGCTAAATGGTGGTACAATCAGGGGATCTTACCAAGATTCACGGTAATCAAATCTTCAGCATCGTATTTTTGCAAATATGCTGCCTATTAAGCGCAACTCCGCTTTATCTAGCAATCTTTTCACCCTCAAGTCCCTGCATTCTTCTTCCTTCTCCGTCTGGTATATGTAAATTACGAACAGCCAGTTATTACCATATGTGAATAACCAGGTCTTGCCAAATGTCCCATGAATAACTAATGCAGTGTATGGATAAGAATTTCTACAATCTAAACATACTAACGGAAAACTTTTGTGCATGATTTACAACATCTATTAAATAGAAATGGGGAAAGGAAACCAATATAGTTCAATCATTTTTTATATTATTCAGTATTACTATAAAGGCAGTGAATTATTACCACTTCCATCATTGGCTGCTTCTGCTAGTCTAGCAATTGCTTTGACCAATGCTTGTTCATGCTCCTGTATCAAGAAATCATTTACAAAATGAGGAACAAAAATGGTATGTATCACTTGAAAAGAAACAAATTTGTTGAAATTGGGGAGGATGGATGAGAGAAAGGCAAAAAAAAGAACTCTTTATTACTTTCAGTATTTTCCTGGCCTTTTCCACATCCATTGGATCAGGATGATTACTACTGAATAAGCTTTCCACCTGTTCAAGTATTGGAATTCAGTAATTAGTAATAAATACCGATAATGCCTTCAAATGCTTCTAACCATCTAACCTTTGTTCAGGAGAGGTGAATGAAGCACTAACGAGTAACTAGAAGAATAATCATATTTACCTCCTTAACAAGACTTTCGGTATGCAGAAGGTCAATATTTCCTGAAAGCTTCCTCCCGATACCATTTTGTGAAAAAGATGATTCTTTCTTATTCTTTGGGATTCCAGCCCCTCTTCCGGGACCAGGACCAGCACTGCGGGGCCCTAACTTCTTCATTCCATGCCCAGGCCCACCATTGCCACCCCTATGAGGAGCTCCAGCACTCTCACCTTCCCACCTGATATCTTCCGGAGCCATCTAAGGGAAGCAGGTAAGAAAAAATCATTACAACTAACAAACTATTCCAAGACTTCCCTTAATTGATAAATTTAACAGATGTAAAAGGTAAACAATTCTATCAAGTTGGTGGTTAAAAACACTTGTGAGAGAGCAGCAGAGTGAAAGTGCTCTCCTGAATGCCAAAATCGCTGAATAATCTAAGAAAAGTAAATAAGACGACGACTTAAATCAGGTAGCAAGTGTTTGCCGAGCATTATATGATGTAGAAAATGGGAAAATAAAATGTCTAGCTTATGAGCCATCAAATTTTGTGTCTATTGACAGTCTCCTTGATTCAGGACAAGATGCACGAGATAACTGCCATAAGGTGTCAATTACAATGAAGTCACTCGTAATGATAACACAGCAGGCCTTTTCATTTATTTATTTATTATCTATATTTAAAGGACAGATACCATACGATCAACCTCTCAATATATGCTTATATTTATAAGAGATTCAATTAACTATGAATTTTACAACTCACGTCTACCCTGTCACCCAACAGGTAACATTCAAAGTGTGCTCATATGTCTTGTTAACCTTGCAAGGTCATATACTATACATGTATAACTGTACCCGGAAACCTATTATAAATGCACTTCAAATTCTGCTTGAGCATAGACAAACATTGAATCAATTATACCTCCTTCAAATTTACCCATTCCCATGCTTCATTTGCCGTATTCATGTCATATACAAGAGCATGCAACCCCTGAAAATTAACGAATCAGTAACTTACCATCAAGTTGCCTCAAATCAAGAAGAAATCACAGCATCAGGAAAATAGGAATGAGTGCCATCCATACTTGATGAAATAAAACACCTAATTGGTACCTTAGTGGGATCACAATCGGTTATCACAGCCTCGTAGAAGTTGTTATCGTCAGGCCATCTTATCCACACTTTCCTGCCAATTAAGGGATCAGTGTTTGGAGGTTTAGGGAGTTCATTAGCTGAGAAACCGCCTAAATTATCATGATTTAAATGCTGAGCCCTCCCAGAGAGATTTGAGGAAGGATACTGCATTGACGACATAAAACATGCAGCACATAAGAAACAGTATCAACAACTATGTATTTCTATGAGAGAATATTTATCGCAATAACCCAACATACTGATTTCGTCTTTTTTCCTCTAGCTCCTAGTACAGGAACTTGTTTCCCGGCTGAGGAAGATGGCTGCATAGATTGGGGCATTGGTGGGGGAGGTGCACCTCCTGATAAAGATGCTACTGATTGCGATGTTTTCTGTTTCTTGCGCGATGCTGAAACCGTTGGACTGGGTATATTGTCATGAATGGGTTGAGGAGCACTTAGCATGCCTGGCTGTAGTCCATTTGTCTTTCTCCATTCTCTAATCCAACAGAAGAAAAAAAAAATAACATAAAAAGGAAGTTGCAACAACATATTTGATGAATATTACAATGTAAAAGCCAAAATATTACCCGACCTTATCCTCTGGATCACTTCATCTGCATTGACCCGTGATAGAAGCTCCCTGTGTTCCTCATCTGACACTCTCAATTCTTTTCTGAGTTCAGTTATTAACTCTTCCTTCTCCTGCAATAGAAATGAAAACAGTCTGTCAGCTAAAATGAATTCATGGAACTTAGAATTATTCAAACTAGGCTACTTTTAATACCCAAGTGATGGCATCTGATTGAGCTTTGAAGGCTCGCAACACTGCACAATAAGCTTCTTGTTCAATAAGATGAATTTGGGTTTCCATGTCAGATTGAATTCTTGGATGTGGAGGAGGACCTCCAACCATAGATCTTCCATTGCCAGCAAATCGGCCACCCCTTGCGAATCTATTCTGATGCGATGGTGGTAGGTCATCATCCGTCCCTAAAATTATTAGATCAGATTTCAGTAAAATTTTAAAGAGAGAAAGGGAGAAAGCAAAAGAAAACTTCGTCAAATGGATGCAAATTGCAGCAAGAGAAAGTAGCAATGCCAAAAGGAAAAAAAGAAAGAAAATTTGGACGCGGTGAATAAATATAAACAAAATATAACTCTCCGACACAAGAGGTACAACTAATTCCTGTCAAAAATTTGCAAAAGAAATCCCCTTTATGCAACACATGCAATGAATATGGTAGGCAAAGGATAAATAAATACCCCTGGGATGCTCAGGGCTAAATCCTGACAACTAACATTTAAACAGAAGTGCTTCTACTTAGCATCTAAAATCGTGTCAATGAAATCGTGTCAATGGGTAACTGGTTGTAGTAAATGTAGCATGGAGATAATGAGCAAATTCATGCTCTGAACACAAACTGAAACTCTAGCAGTTTACAATAGTTCAGATTCGTTTTTTTCCTCTAGCTAGATAAACAGACTAGATAGCTTGCCGGAAGAGAAAACAATCCAGAGAACTAAGTTGAGAAATCAATAAACTTTTAAAGCCTGCGCTGTTTGGTTATAAAATTTGCTTAGAATTCAACTAAATAGTCACTAGCGGATCATAGCAGAGAAATCACCAAACTTTCTTAAGAAAACCTATCCCTGGAGCACAGAATCCAGTTCAGAAAGTACATAAAACATGAGCAATCACGACAATTTCGTATTGAGGCAAACAAACTTCGCAAAATAAGCGAGAAAACCCTAAATCGATCTCGCGAAAACGCTCGGAAAAGGTACTAATCCAATCACTGTGTATACTTACCGCTACTGTCGGACACACCGTAGTTCATGGCAAACTTATCGACACGGATCTTCAAGTTCCACGGCAGTCACTCAAAGAAGCTTCTGTGGAGAGAGCGAACGAGCGAGGGGGCAATCGATTAGGTCAGTGGCGATCTTGAACTGCCAAATAAATAAATTCCTTTCAGACTATGAAATTTAGGGCAGAGGAGTTGGGAGAACGGGGAATCTACAAGGGTTTTAGGACTCGATCTAGGGTTTAAATCCTGAATCGGCTCAAAATTGATAGAATGTAGAGAGAAAGATGAGTGAGTCGGTTGGGGGCGACCGAGCGCGGACTTGAACTTAGTTTTTCTGGTGATTTTAATTTTACCCTATAATTGTTTTGAGGTCCACTTGTTTCATGTAGTTTTGGATATCTTTTTCACAAGTCAAACTCTTACCGTTTTGGATTTTACAGTCTGACACTTTAAATCTATCTTTAAACTTGTAAAGATTTTATGCTATAATCGTGACATACTTCCATAGTACATAGTTACATACGCGAACCGGCTTGATCCAACGACCTCTTGCCCTAGTGGTTAGAGAGAGGTGGCCCTTGCAAGAGATTAAGGGTTCAAATCCCACTTCTTACACAATTTGTGTATTAGTGGGTGCTCAAGCCTTCATTGGCTTGGGTGAGCCTGCCTGGTGGCTTGCCGCCTGGCTAAACCGGTCCGCGTCCTTTGCAAGCTAGGGCTCGGACCCATTGGGGGATTAGTCGATAACCTCGGAAACCCCCACGTCCAAAAAAAAAAAAATAGTTACATACGAATATTTTACTCAGTTAATACTTCTATTTTACATTAATTTTCTTATTTAAAGATTGGTTTTTATATAAAATGATCCACCATTGTTCGTCTTTGCCAGAGTGTTCTTTTCACCATTTCTTTTCGATGTTTCTTCTTTTGATGCTCTTTATTTATGGTGTTGTCTGCTCTACTTCATGACGGTTAGTCCGTCGTCGAGCTTTTTGACCTCTCGATCCAATAGGCTTGTCTGGTGTGTCGAATTCTTTCCGTTTAAAAAACATATACTAACTATTATTATAGGATGATGTTGTCCTGGCAATGTTGCATTTCTGAGTGCTCAGCAAGAGTCCAACTAGACTTGAGAAGAGCGCCTGAACCCTTTTTTCCTTCTACAAGGCTATCCCAGAAATCTGTTTCATGTAGCTTGGCAAGAAAATTTTCGACAAGGGTAGAATGTTTGGTCGAAGGTCTAGTGCAATAGGATTTTTTGTGTTTAGCGCGCGTGTAAGTCAGATTTCAGGCTTGAGCGTAGAAAGGATTTTGCTTCTTTGTTGGCTTCTTTGTTTATCAACCTTGTTGTAATTGGTTTCGGTGTATAGTTCTTTCGTTGCAAGAAAGATAGTGAGGGCTATCACCTAGAGTATGTTAATGTCTATTGCTTCACTTGTAGAGAGCTTGATGAGGTTGTAGATGGGTTCAAGGAAGAGCTCGGAAAAGGGGCTTGCGCAATTGTCTTCAAAGGCATTATGTATATGGTTCTTATCGGATTCTTGCTGCGGTGAGGAAGAATATTGACCGTTCATAGTTTAAGGAAATCGAGAATGGGTTCAAGACCGAGTTGAACGTGATCGCACAAACTCACCTTAAGAATCTAGTCAAATTAGTTGGATTTTGCAAGGAGTCAGAGCACCACTTGTTGGTGATGAGTTTATGGGCAATGGATGTTTAGTGGATTTTCTATTCAGATAAGTGAGGTCGAATCAGGGCTGTAGGATTGAAATTTGCTCATGGTGTCACCAAGAGCTCTCGTGTGGGAAAATTAGATGCACAAAGAAATTTTAGAAAACTATTTTCTAACATCTTATCCAGGATCTCGTGTATGAATCAATATGAGAAATATAGAAGGGAAAAATCGTATCTTTCTTTTGCGGAATCTTAATCGGAAATCACCTTTGAAGAAGAGAGTCTTAAACGTGACTCATCTACTTGGTCATCACGAGCATGAGATAGAATCTTATTGACTCCACAAATGATTGCAACTCACACCCTGCTTCTGTTAGGGAGACAGACAATTTTTTTGGGAGAAGAGGAGAGACACAACGTCAAAATACTTATTTCCAATAAGTCTCCTTATATAATGCATAAAAAGGTCAATCTTATCTTTTTTGTGTGACCTTATATGACCCGAATAAAATAGTAGCGGATTAAATCTCATTTATCCATAAATTATAGCTGGCTTCCAGCAAAACATTACGAATATATATATATATATATATATATTATTCGAATTATAAATCTCCAATTTTATCCTATTATATTATTAACATTTTACACATCAATTTTTTTTTTAAAAAAAAGACACAAAATCCTTCATCTTGTATCTCCATGAAGAGTGTCGCTCACATATCATTCATTGCGCTATATATAAAGCCATAACATTCTCTTGTATAAGAATTTTGACTTGAAAATATCTAAATTTGGGTTGTCGAAGTTGTTGATGCTAAGAGCGTGTTTGGTTTATAACTAAAAAACCCAGGAAGTAGAAATTCCTAGGAAGTAGGAGAAATACATGTGTTTGGTTAACATTTTTGAAAGATGAAAATACAGGAATTCCCAGGGAGTTGAATTCCTCCAATTTGGAGAAAGTTCACTTACCTAGTTCCTGAACTGGTAAATTTATATAAATCTCCCGAAGGAGGAAAGGGAAAACCGAGAAGTCCCCCAGCTACACAAAAAAAGTGATTCGAAACAAGGAATCACTTGTAAAATACAAAAAGTGGCGATACAATCATGCTACGTTGCCCCCCGCCCCATCCTATGGATGGGTTTCCTTTTCACCCTGAATCTCTCTATACATTCATTCACAATTTGCTTTCCTGTTTCCTCAACACTTAAAAATTTGTTCTCCCATATAACTAAGTTTCTAACTCTCCATATATGGTATACCAAGCAATTAAATACCACTAGCCGCAGCTGGAACGTGTTGCTTCGTCTATTACTCCCTTCTGCGAACCAGTCTAGCCAATCAGCTATGCTGCTATGCCGACTCGATACTCCTAGCCGGCTCCACACAAAACCAGCTACACACCGAGAAAATGCACAATAAAACCAAAGGTGAGCAGTATCTTCCACTTCCACTGCACAAAACACACACTCCTGGACTTGCACTGAATTCCACTTGAAGAGGCGCCCCCTGGTGTACAGGCGATCCTGGGCAGCCAGCCAGGTTGTGAAGCTCCAACGAGCACATTGCATCCCTGTCCAGAGCATCTCCCCCCACGACTTCTGGGGTTCTTTCCTTCTCAACACTTCATAGACTAACCTTGGCAGATCCCGACCATTTCGGGCTACAAGCTCCATAGCCGACTCCGCCATCTCCAATCTATCAGGCTGATTTTCATATTTCAAGACAAATTCTTGGAGCACGCCGACTACGCACTTCCAAGTCCATGAGTCCCTTGCAACAAGCTGCACCTCTCGAATATCTTGGCCTCTCAGGAGATTTTCATTGACCCATCTCGTCCATATACACTCCATTTGTTGTACTATATCAGCTGCCAGCTTAACAAATATTGCTTTGTTCCATGCCAATATTTCTTTAATTCCCAGCCCCCCTTCCTCCCTGGGTAGTGTGACTACGTCCCAGGCCACAAGGTACCTTCGACCCTCTAATTTTCCATTCCATAAGAACCTTCTACACATCCCTTCTATTCTGTCGATTACACCGGCTCGAAGGAGGAATATCTGGCTCCAAAATCCCAGCACACCCATGACAACACTCTTAATCAATTGCATTCTCCCTGCGTAGGAGAGGTTCCTGGATGCCCAGCTGTTAATTTGCCTTTCAATCTGCGAGATGAGAGGGTCATATTCAGCAATTTTCAATCTTTTGTCATGGAGAGGACAACCTAGGTATCGAACAGGTAGATTCCCTTGCTGGAATCCCAGCCGCTATGTCAGTGCAGTCGCTCGATCCTCTGTCATTCCAGCCAGATATATTTCTGATTTAGCACCGTTTGGTTCTAATCCAGAAACTGCTGCAAACTCATCTATGCATTGCTTAATCAGTGCCACAGATCGTTCCTCTCCTTTGCAAAATATCATCAAATCATCTGCGAATGCTAGGTGCACTAGGCCAAGCCCCTTACATTTCGGATGGTAGTTGAACTCGGGGTTACTTGCCACATTTTTCAGCATTCGTCCAAAAATTTCCATACAAAGCACAAAGATATACGGGGACATCGGATCCCCCTGTCTTAGACCACGCTTGCTATGGAAGAAGTCTTCGGGCACACCATTAATGAGTACCGAAAAACTTGTTGTAGTGATACATCCCATGATGAGTTGCACAAGCTTTGCTGGGAATTTGAAGTAATTCAGCACATGTTCTATGAATTCCCAACTCAACGTGTCATATGCCTTGTGTAGATCAACCTTCATTGCACACCTTGGGGATACCCCTCTAGTTCCATATCCTCTTAGAACCTCCGTTGCGATCGCCACATTGTGATTAATTGCTCTACCCGGAACAAAAGCTCCCTGTGAGTCAGAGATCAGGCCGTCCAACACACCTCTAACTCTCTCGGCAAGGATCTTTGTAATCAGTTTCAGGATGGTATTGCAACAGGAGATGGGTCGAAGATCTTTGACCATTGTTGGGTTATCAACTTTCGGGATCAGGGATATAAAGGTATGATTATACTGTCACAATAGTTTCCCTGTTCGGAAGTACTCATGCACAACCTTCTTGATGTCCGTCTTCATTACATTCCACCCCTTTTTAAAGAGGGTGCTTCCAAACCCGTCCGGGCCTGGGGATTTGTTCTCCCCTATGCTCCACATCACTTTTTTTTATCTCGCTTACTGTCGGCTCCTCGCACATACCACTGGCGCTGCTTTCTGTGAGGATGCATCCCACAGGAACAACAAAATTACCAACTTTTGCCGAAGGAGCACACAACAGCTCTTTATAGAAATCTACAATCAGCTTTACAAGCTCACTCGGTTCATCAACCCGTATTCCATACTGATCAAACATGTACATGATTAAATTAACCCCCCGTCTGATCTTTAACTGGCGGAAGAACATGCTCGACGTCTCTTCCCCTTGAGTTAGCCAGTGTAATTTGGCCTGTTGAGATGATAGACTTGTGAGCCTGCGCCAGTTCTGACTCACCAGTTGCTGAAGGTGTTTCACTTGCTTCTGCAGTCCCTCATCTTGCTGATTTGTTTGAAATTCCAGTTGCACTTCCCTCATGCTGTTCGTATCCTTGTCAATTTCCTGCCTAAGTGTAGCGAACTGTCTTCTATCCCACCCTTTCAGACTTTCCTTTAAGCCTTGGAGCTTTTGTCTCAATATAAACTGTCGGCTTCCTCTATGATACTGTCGCCAAATGGTGGTCACCATGTTCATAAAATCTGGTTCCCCACACCAGAAGTTCTTAAACCGGAATGGGTACCCCTTCTGTCACTGCTCCTCTCTAATGGTCACCACCACTGGGGAATGGTCGGACAAAAGTGGCATATCAAATGCAGCCTTCGTGAATGGCGTAACATCCCTCCATTTTTCATTCACTAAGGCTCTGTCGATCTTCCTTTCTACTCTTCGTGATCCCGTCTGGTTATTATTCTAAGTCAATCTGCAGCCTTTATACGCGAGATCAGTGACATCACACTCATTCATCCTTCCCAGCTCAGTAAAATCATCAGTGGGCATATCCACCTGTGGCCATCGGTCACTCATCTCTAGAATACAGTTGAAGTCTCCTAGGACCAGCCATGGGATAGAGTTCCCAATATTCAGATGCTTTAATGAATCCCAACACGCTCGTTTCAGAGTTTTCTCATTTAGGGAATAGACAAAGCTCACCACAAATTGGAATTTCCCATCCAGGCTCGCTACTTGACAATGCATAAATTGTTCTTCCATGGATAGAATGCTTACATTCACAGCCAACGGATCCCACCACAACCACATCCTCCCTTTCACTGTATTTACTCTGTGTATTACATTTTTCCAATCTCTCGGCATGTGCTTCAGAACCTCATTTTCTCCTTTCACAGTCATTTTCGTTTCCATAACCGCTAATATACTTATAGAGTTACTATGAATAAACTTAGTTACCATATGATGTTTGCCAGAGTCATTAAAGCCTCTAACATTCCAGGCTCCAACCTTCAAACTGGTAATGGTTTACCATTTTTCAGGTTGCTACCACCTGGTTCAGCACTATCGACATTCACATCCGAGCTCCCTGTGACATCCGTTTGTCGGCCCTCTCCTTCCATAAACCTATTATTGGTCTTTATCTGGAATTCCCCTTGCCTTGTATCTGTATTTCCCCTCTTCGCTGCATCCTTCGGTGATACTTTAGACCACCCATTCTGCTCATTAATCTTAATCGAGTTCAAACCAGTGCTCTCTCTTTGCTAGGGGGTTCTATCCCCTTTCCCTCCTGTTTCAGCAGCATTTTCCTCCTGCATCACCTTCTAGCCTTTCCTGTCCTCCTCCCGTGAGTCCCTTTGCCCTATATTGGTTTGTTTCGTTGTATTCCCCTCGTTCCCCTTTACTTGCCACTGATTTGTCACCACGGTTTTCTGCTTAGCTGTGCCTCTTCCTGTTTCCTTCGGTTTCTGGTTATGCTTTCTCACTTTGCATCGCTGCTCTTCATGCCCAAATTTATTACATATCGAGCATGCCCAATGTAGCCATTCGAACCTGACCTCCTGCATCTTGCTAAGGCCATGTTCAACAGCAATTTCCAGTTCAGTTCTCTTTGACTCCGTTGGAGTGACTTCAATCAATAAACGGGCATAAGAAATGCGACTTCGAGAAGCTGTGCATCCATCCACACACAGTGGCTTGCCTATCGCACTTCCTATTTTGCCCAACAACTCCTTATCATAGAGTATTGGGTCTAGATCCGGCAAACAGACCCAAAGAGACACTCTGTCAAAAATCTCCCATGTAATTGGCATACCTGGGCACCATTTCTTTAACAGCATAGGACGGGCACCATTTCCTCTTCCTTTCGAAACTTAAACAAAAACACACCATTCTCTTTCATCAAGATTCTAGACATCTCCACTGTCCATTTCTGTTGTGCAAATGCACGAATCTGTTGAATTTTCGGAGCAAATCTTGGGATTACCCCAACAAGGGTTGCTTCCCACTCCCTCCTTGCTTCCTGAATCTCAGCCCTAGTGATGACCACGCCCCCCTTCTCAATTTCTAGATGGTAGGTTAGTTTCTCCGATTTGCTTATATCCCTGTTCGCGCTGAAGAGGCTAGAGAAGGTTCTTCCCCCTTCAGCCTTCGGCCCAGGTGCTCCATTGGCGTCTTCTCTCGTTTTCGAGTTCTCAGATTCCTGTCTACCCTCCTTGTCAACGTATTGTCGCACAACCTTCACGATCTCTTTCTGCCCGAACTTTCCATTTCCATCCTCTTTTCCATTCCCCACTGATCCTCCCTGTTCCTCCGTTCCCCCTTCACACTCCTTGTTGCAACTCTGAGATCTGTTAGAAACCCTCGTGTTGAGGATTCCTCTACGCGGAAGTAAGATCCTCACTTTTCCAGACCCCGTCGTATTTTCCTTACCCATATTGTCTCTCCCACCCTCAGAAGCCTGCTCAGGCCGTCGGCAGCGTGCCGCCTCCTACTCAAAACCCTCACTCTTCACTTACCTAGTTCCCCTAGGTAAGTTCAACTTCCACCCTTTTATATTTGTAAATTTTCAATTTCCCCTTTTATTCCTTTAAAACAAAAAAAATCAACCAAACACATTTTCACAATTCCCATCAATTAGACTTCCCGAAAATTTGATTATCATTAAGTAACTTCCTGAGAATTTCAATTCCCACATTGAACGAAACGATCCCTAAGCCAGATCCAAACTCAAACTGCGATAAGGGGAAGAAAGAGGAATGTTGTGCATGAGTGGTTCAAGAGCAAGGCTAACTATGACTGCAAAGGTGGATGTGTACATAGCTTTGGTGTCGTATTGCTCGAGATTGTTTCTCGTAGAAGAAGTGTAATGCTCAATGAAGTGGGCTAGGAAAGAGTGAACCATTTCGAAATGACTCACTGAAAAGGATTTGCGAGTAGTATCCAAAGGTCCCCAGTTCGAACCCGGATATGGCCACTCTTTATTTACAAATTCAAGGGCTAGGAAAGAGTGATATTGACCGATTGGGTTGTAACTACTACATTTCGGATGCACACCACATCAATGTTGCTAGAATTTTTTTAAAAATCGATTTTTTTTTTAAAAAAATTATTCTAAAAACACCGTTTTTTTATTTATTTACTGATCCGACGGGTCATTTTCACAAACCCTAGCTCGGATATACCTGAAAGTCAAGAGGCCGCAGGTTGAACATATAATAAAGCCAAAGGTACATAAAAAGGAAAAAAATACAATCACCACGTAACCTGAAGAACCCTAGTGTTTTTTTACTTTAATATATAATTTTATATTCAAAATTTAATAAATTTGTAAGTTATCTTATTCTTCTTCCGATCGGAAATATTTGATATTTTAGAAGGTAAAATTTGATCAACAATATTTCATGTTTTAGAAGTAATAATTACAATATTTTTTTACTTTTGCACTAATAATAATATAATTTGTATTTTTTTTTTGTTTAACCAATCACAATTTGTACATAATAAATGTGATGGGGAGTAAAAGTTATCTGATGGGGTATTTAATGGTGAAAGTGACATTTTTTAATCTTTGTGTATATCTTTAAAACATCGTTTATTTCAATCCGATCGGATGGAGTATTATTAATATAATTATTTAAGAAATAAATGTCTTGTTACTCTTATAAGCTCCAAAGCAATTAATGCCAATGGCCTAAACTGAAGCCTTACTGAGTAGGTTAGATTTGACCAATTGGAATTTTTTTTTTTTGGTGGGCAAATTGGATTTGTTAATTACTGTAGATATTTAGATGCTTTTATCATTTTATGGCCTTATGGGTTGTTTAATGTTCACCCAAATCAGGTAAAGACGTAAAGTGGTTCCTTCCTGCGCTGTCCCGGGCCTTCCAGAAATGGTTGCTCGGATCGGATAATCAATCACCCCAACCAAAATTATCATATTCGGTATGTTCTTCCGATTTTGATTTCCGTTTGAATCGATCTGTAAATCGAGCACCTGCAGAAGCCCTAAAACCATGGCTAAGCCTCCCTGCTTAGCTCTATTAATTGCATCCTTAATTCGATTTCTCCCGTCCCTAGCCGTTTCCTTGAACAGCAACGGCAACATGACCGTCGGAACCGTCCTGACGGCCACCTCCTCCGCCTCTCAAAGCTCCTACCTGATCTCCCCTTCCGGCGGCTTCACCTTCGGATTCCACCAGCTCGACGCCGACACCTTCCTCCCTGCCATCTGGTACTCCAGCCTGCCCGACACGCTCGTCTGGTGGGCCGTCCAGGACCGCACCTCCTCGAGCGCGGGTCCCGCCGGATCCAAGCTCGTGCTGACCGCTGACCAGGGGCTTGTCATGCTAGACCCCCAGGGCAGGACTCCATTCAGGACTCCCCTGTCTGCCTCAAACGACGCCGTTGCGTCCTGTTTCTTGAACGAAACGGGGAACTTGATGGTCAAGAGTACGGCCGGTGAAACCCTCTGGCAGAGCTTTGACCATCCGAGGGATACTCTCCTTCCCTTGCAATCCATGGCCCCTGGTGCCCCCTGTGTTCTCTAAGCTTGCTGAGACTAGGGGTGGGCAAACTAATTAATTGCTACTTTCAATTACCACAATTCAATAAATTTGTTTAAATTAAAATACACAATTAATTGCTACTTTCAATACAATTAACCAATTAATTGATAATTGAATGAAAATTGAAACCAAATACAAATCCCATCTCTGATCCCCAATTTTGCAGAATCGAAACCAATTAGTAATTAATAATTGAATGAAAACTGAAACCAGATACAAATCCCCGTCCCCAATTTTGCAGAACTCCATCTCTGATCTCTCCCTACAAATACAAATCCCCACCGCCATTAATGTGTTCCACCGATGGAGCAGCAATCAATGGAAGAACAAGACCAGCACCGGTGGAAGAGGCGGCGGAAAACCGAAACGGCGCCGTTCTGCATAAACGACCACGGCGACGTGCTCTTCGAGGTGCTGAAGCGCCTCGACGCGCGCTCCCTCGGCGTCGCCGCCTGCGTCTGCCGGCTCTGGAGAATGACAGATCTACGAGAAATCCGACGATGGAGAATGATAGATCGAAAGATACCAGTGAGGGCATAAGCAATGGCACAGAATCACAGATCCGGCGATGGAGAGATCTGCGCGACAAAGCGACGGAGAGAGATCTGCGATGGAGAGAGAAAAAACGATGGAGAGAGATCTGCGGGTAACTGATCATTTTTTTTAATAAAGGCTGCAATTAATCAATTAATTGGACTGATTTGAACCGTAAAATAAAACCAATTCAGTTAACTATCTTGAAGTGTATTTAATTGCAAAATGGAGCAATTTTTCAATTTTTTAAATCAATTTTTCAATTTAAAGTATTTTTGCCCACCCCTAGCTGAGACCAACTTCACTAAGGGAAGGTTTCAGCTGAGCTTCTCCACTGATGGCGTTTTGACGCTCAGCACCCGAAGCGTTGACCCGGTCAGCGATGTTTCCTATGGCGACACCAGCTATTACTCCACCCAGACCAATTCCAATTCATCACATCCAGGTTAGTGCCCTCAATCGCAAAAATTTACCTCAATTTTTCCAATTAAGCGTTGTTTGATCTTAATATCTTAAGGCTCGTTTGATATCGATATCGGTATGAAGATATCAATATCGGTTGATATTAAGATATCGGTATCGATATCGGGTGATATTGATATCAAATGATACCTCCCCTCAAATCAGTATATCAAATTAGGCTAAAATTGATATCTAGATATACTTGATATCGATATCTGCAGATAACAAAAGAAGATATCAGATATCACTTGATATCTTTTGGATACCAAACGCTAGTGATATCGATATCTAATCATACCAAACACTAGATATCGGGGCCGATATCCGATATCTAGATATCAATACCAAGCGGGCCCTTAATATCTCGATATCAGATATCGTTTCAGTATCAATACCAGAGGTCGTTTGGTATTGATACTTAGATATCAGATATCTACGTCAATATCTGATATCTAGTCTTTTGTATAAGTAGATACCGATATCACTTAATCTGATATCTTATATCTGTGTTTGATATAAACAAATATCGATATCAAGTGATATCTCGACATTAGAGCCTATTTGATATATCGATTTTGAGAGAGGTGATATCCATACCGATATTGATATAGAGATATCAACCGATACCGATATCTTGATGCCGAGATATCAACCGATATCAATATCTTGATACCGATATCTGGATATTAATACCAAACGATGATTGATACATGATATCCTTGATATCGATATACCGGTATATCAAACACCAGTTACAAATACAACTGCTTAGATTTTGTTGTTGTTGATCTTACATAATCTTGTGTTCAGGTCACATGGTTAGCTATAATGTCTCGGGGCATATGTATGTGGTGCACGAGGATGGATCGATGGCAATCGATCTTCTGCAAGGTGCAACGATCCCAGCCCCGGTAGAGGACTATTATTTCAGAGCAACTCTGAACTTTGATGGGGTATTTGCTTGGTATTCCCACCCCAAGAAGAACAACACTAGTTCGAATTCAAATTGGTCCGTGATTGATTACATACCGGATAACATCTGTGTTGATTTAAGGGGTCACAATGACAGTGGTGCGTGTGGCTATAACAGCATTTGCACTCTTAGACCCGGGGATTATCCTAAACCGAATTGCTCGTGCCCAACCAGGTACTCGTTCATCGATCCTGGTGACGCGTTCAGTGCCTGTAAGCCGGATTTCAGGCTTGGGTGTGGAGAGAGCGATGTCGGGTACACGATTGAGGAGCTAAGTAACACTGATTGGCCTTACAACGATTACGATTACCTGCAGCCACTGACTGAAGATCAATGCAAGAACTCATGCTTGGATGACTGTCTTTGTGCTGCTGCAATCTATAGAAGCCAAGGCTGCTGGAAGAAGCGGTATCCGTTGTCGAATGGTAGGACAAATAGTAGCCTGGAACCATCAAAGGCTTTCCTTAAAGTGAAGAACGGAGATGATGGCGATAACAAGGGATCGGTTAAGGGTTCGGCCTCTTCGTTGGCGGCTTCTGTGTTCATCAACCTTGTAGCAATCGGTTTCGCAGTTTGGTTTTTTCGGAGGAAGGGATGTAGTAAGGGTTATCTTGTTAAGAAAGAGTATTCAGAGTATGTTAACTTGAATGGCTTCAGTTATAGTGAGCTTCAAGAGGCTACAAATGGGTTCAAAGAAGAGCTCGGAAGAGGGGCTTGCGCGATTGTCTACAAAGGCGTTATAGGGAGGAAAACAGGCAGTTTTGATCGGATTCATGTTGCGGTGAAGAAGATTGATCGCGCTTTGTTTAAGGAAGCCGAGAATGAGTTCAAGACCGAGGTGAATGTGATCGCGCAAACTCACCATAAGAATCTTGTGAGCTTGGTTGGATTTTGTAAGGAGGCTAAACACCATTTGTTGGTGTATGAGTATATGAGCAATGGGTGTTTAGCGGATTTTCTCTTCGGAGAAGTGAGGCCGAGTTGGGGCCAGAGGATCGAAATTGCTCATGGAGTCGCAAGGGGTCTCGTGTACCTCCACGAAGAGTGTCGCACACAGATCATTCATTGTGACATAAAGCCACAGAACATCCTTTTGGATGAGAACTTTGACCCGAGGATATGTGACTTTGGATTGTCAAAGCTGCTTATACTAAACCAGTTCCAAACTCAAACTGCGATAAGGGGAACGAAAGGGTATGTCGCGCCTGAGTGGTTCAGGAGCAAGCCTGTGACCACGAAGGTGGATGTGTATAGCTTTGGTGTCGTGTTGCTCGAGATCGTTTCTTGTAGGAGAAGCGTAATGCTCGATGAGGTAGACGAGGAACGAGCGATACTCACCGATTGGGCTCCTAGCTGCTACCTCTCGGGTGCTCTCGACGTGCTCGTGAATGACGACATAGAGGCTTTGAGTGACATGGAAAGGCTGGAGAGATTCGTGAAGGTGGGTATTTGGTGTATTCAAGAAGATCCGAATCTCCGACCCGGAATGAGATCGGTTAACCAGATGCTAGATGGGTTAGTTGAAGTGGCTGTCCCTCCTTGCCCGTACCCTGATTCGTTTAATAAGCTCAACGAGTTAGGTAGTTATTCTAATGGCCAGTCTTAATGAATTTATCTAACCTTGGGATTTTATTTTTATAATTATATTTCATATTCTTTGAATTGTTGTTGAACTATTGAAGTGTTTGGAGTTAGTTTTTGTTACTCCTCTTAAACTTCACAAAACAACCATGTAAAACATTATTGATAATAAACAAAGGGATATTATTGGCACGGTCAATATCTCGTCAAGCGTACGATCATGTTATCGATTCCTCCCATCAGAATCGACAAACCAGCCCCCATCCCTTTGCCGACTCCACAACAGCACAGCTGCCACGTTGCCAACTCCCGACTCCTTTTGTCGGAGTCGACAAAACCAGCCCCATCCCATTTGTCGACTCCACAACAGCACAACTAACGAGGTGGGAGCCTCCCCCGTCACCGGAAGCCAGTATCGACACCCTCTCTATGTGTTTGATGAAAACTCGTCGTGTAAATAGCAATTTTATTATTTTTTTATTTTGACTGATTGATCGATCGGATTGTTTAATTACTCTTGTAATTTTTTTTTATATATAACGAAGAACCCACATTTGACGGTAAACCCCGAGCATGTGACTCGGCCGGCAAGAGCCACGTACCAGGTAAACCGGCTTGCGCCGATCGACTTAACCCACTAGTAGGGAGTAAGACAAACCTTAGATGGAAATCCCAAAAAAATGAGCGGAAGCAATCATTTTTCTTATTTGATCTCAAGTTCTCAACAAGTGATTTGATTCACTTTACTCGAGTAGATTATAAGATAAGTAATCCTTGCAAATACAATGAATCTCTAAAAATTTGAACTAGAATATCTAGGGTTACCTTAAATTGTTCTCATTTATTGTTCTTTCTTTTTATCTTTACTTTTACTATATTTGTGTAGCGTTAATTTGAAATTTTACTGTTAAAAGCGATAGCGGAACATGGTAAGTCGGTAACAGTGAATTTCAGAAAGTCAATCAGAGGCGGAGGAAGAGTAAATCTTTCCCGTCTGTATAAAAATTGCAGTCCACAAAACCACTCCCCGGCCAATCTACAAATATCTTTTCTCCCCGCTCCTTCCCTCTCTCTCCATCCTCTCTGTTTCAACAAACTCTCTTTGAATCTCATTATCCATTCAAAATTTAAACTCCTCTTCCTTTTTTTCCTGCTCCTGTTTGCTTCCAAATTCCGTTTTCGATCTGCTTCCGTTCCTGATCCGAGCTCCCGGTCAATTCGTTGTTTGTTTGATGAAGACTACAATCCGCATCACAATCTCAGGCTTGGATCATTGATCCCGGTGATACATCAGGATTGAGATTCGGAGAAGCTTGGTTTATGGAAGAGTGTGCAGGATTTCGTCTTCAAGGTCCTTGCTCTTTCTCTTTCTGCTTGGTTTACATCTCTGGCGTTTTCTCTGTGTTGAATTTCTTGTTTGCGAGTCATCTGAGTTCGTTTGTGGTTTCGCATGCTGATTTTGATTGATTTTTCGACCTCAATTCGCTATGCGTGGATGAGGATTTTCAACCGGTTTTGTGTTGTTGAGATCTTGGTGTTTGTTGGACCTTCCTTTGACTCGTTTTTTCCAATCTCCTGTCCATTCGCTTTAGATTGCTGAGCTGATTTTAGTTATGCGATTTAGGTTTTAATATTTGTCTTCTTTCGCCATGAAAAAGATGCTTTGAAGGAGATTGATTTATTTTCTTTGTTCGATTGCTATAATAATATAATTAGCATATCGACACGAGTTTGGAGGATGAGAATCGTGGAATTGAGCGTCTTGGATTTTGAGAATCGTGAATCTGTGCCTTTTTAAAAAAAGAGTAGATTAAATCAGTCACCTAATCCTTTGTGTATTTATTGTGGTAATTTCCATTCGATGTGAGCAAATTACTCATCCTTCAGATTTCAACCTCATGGAACCGCTGTAAAATTTCTATATGATGGAGAAAGCACCAAATTATCCTCTTCGAAATTGATTTCAGTCTCATGGAATTGCTGATTTCTTGTTTTAACTGTTAATCTCTTGTGCTCCACAGGTGAAGTTTAAGGTTTCCTTTTGATTTGTTTGGAGAGCTATGGGTAGAGGCAGGGGGAAGGGGAAGAAGTTAACTGTTGTAAGTCATGAAGATGAAGGGAGCAGTGAGGAAGAAAAGATTCCTGTTCAGAAGAGAAGGGGAAGGCCACAGAAGCCTTTGAAGGATGATACCGACGAAGACGATAGTGAGAAGATAGAAGAGGGTGACAGTGATCATAAAGACACCCGTCTCTCAGGCAAGGAGGTGAATCAGAAAACTGTAAGAAAGCGGAATCAGACTGCGAAAGAGAAGCCGTGTCTCGTAAACGAAGAAAATGGTGGTGCTACTAAACCGATCCTTGACAGTCCGGCTAAACCTGTAATTCGGAGTAGTGGGAAACGAAGAAAAGGCACGCCTCATCGGGCAGCTGAATCTGGTGTTCCTTTCGGATACTGAATGCCAGGATTAGGAGTAAGGTCTGTCTGATGAACTCTGTTTCCTTATTGCTTTGTTTCAGTTTCCCCAATCAAGTTTCATCCATTTTTTGTAGCTAATATCTCTGCTGACTGCTGCTTATTCTTGTTTGATTTTGGCCGGAAGATTTAGTTCAATTCAATGATAGCGAATTATGTGTTCTTTCATTACTGAATCTTACAGACAACAATGTTTCAAATTTCTGCTTCATTGCAATGTTCATGACTCATGAGACGTGCATTTTATCCGATTTAGGGTTCCTAAGTGATGAATCACCTTTCAAATTGGATCCTTCGCGAAGAGAATTTGATATTGTATTTAGCATCAGGCCTATATTAAATGAACTGCATTGATGACAAATTGAACCTTAGAGTGAAGCTTAAGGAATTAAACGGTTAAACCCCCTCTAATACATGTCCAAATCATGATAGTAATTGATTCAGATGTGGTCCTACCCTATTATTGTCTTCTCCTCTTCTGTTGTAGTTTGTATTTAAAACCCTAATCTTTTGAACTTCCTACCTAATTAAGGGTCCGTTTGGCAGTAGTCCAAATTTTGGGTTGAAATTCAAAATCAGATGGCATTACTTCATTGATAAGAGGTAGTGATTTTTATATGCCTAAGAACAGAACAATTAGAAAATTTTGTGACAAGTGTATGATTTCTCACAAGATGATAAGATAGCGATGCAGTAACATGTTGCAGCAAACCTGTACCCTAAAATGAGATAATGCCAAACATGAAATTTCCCCTCTTATGGAGCTTGAAGAAGACACTTTAAGACGGTGTCCACGTTCTATCGTATGGAACCGTAAATTCCTTGTCGTATAGAAACCGTGGTAATTGCAAGGGGACCATATTTCTGTACCATCCAGAATAAATGGTGCCCTTATGGGGCTTAGTAACTTCTTGATAATAACCCATGATGGTTTAGACTTTACATGGGTATGAGTTAGTACCCTGAAAGAGATCTTGGATTTAAATTAGAGCAGTTATTATTCGAGTCGAACTAGCCGAGTATTGTTTTTTCATATAAGAAATGCATATGGTATCGTGCCAAACGAATCCTCAGACCGAGTTTGCATTCTCGACTCTTCTGATTGCAGTGTTGAAGAACTCGTCCAGGGCTCTAGCAGAAGGCCCTCCCTCTCGGGTTGCATCATCGATTATTTCATATTATATAATTGATTTTTATAATATATTAACATTGAAAAAGTTTTTATACAAATATATTTTATAGTTTATATCAACAGTTCAATTATTTTCAAATGTATAGTTTTTTTTTAATTTTATACTCATATTTATATTTAATATCACAAACACCATATTACAATTTAACATTTTACTTGTTTCTATTCATTCTTAAAATTTAAGATATCGATTTTTTAAATAAAGAAAGACAATGTTTATGTAAAATTGTAAATTCTATGATATATTATGTTGTGTGATGTATATTAATTTTAAAATGTTTAATCTAAACAGATGTGTAGTTGTCTTTGTTATTAATCTAAAAGTTTTTTCTAATTGTTGAGGAGACAATTATTTGATAAATTTATTAGGCAAAAAACTATTTTATAAGTTAGTTCTTACAATTTAAGATATTTTTTAATAAAATAAATTATCGATGTTTATGCAAATTTATGTGAAATATTATTATTTATATTATTATTTTTAATTAAAATGGTTATTCTAAATAAATATATTTTAATTATTTTTAATCTTAAATATTTTCTAATTGTTTTTTGCTTATATTATCATCTAGTCTTATTAGGATAGATTCTAAACTTATTACTATGTAAAAAACAAATAATATCCTTAATTATGACAAAAAAATATTGAAAATTAATTAAAAAATATTATTATAATTATAATCTAGAAGAGTTTAGGATGATGTGTCGATTTTAGAGACATTTTCACTACGGGAAAAGTGTGTAATTATAGACGCTTTAGTTTCGACGCATTTTAAAAGCGTCGAGGTGTCGATTTTTTTTGACAGATATAGGCGTCGAAATTAACAAAAATATCGACGTCCTAAAGCGTCGAGAATGGCTTCCCTAAAATATTTAACTTGACGGAGAGGAGACAACCCTTCACTCGCGATTCACTCTCCCCGACTCACGTGCCCCTCTCTCTCTCCCTGCTTCACACCTACGAAGAACCTTAATTGCGCCCACCAGAGACGGCCTCCCACCGCCCACCGGAGACGGCCTCCCATCGGCAGTCGATCTATCCACTCTGAGCACCTTCCCCTGCCTCCTCTCCGTCTTCGTCTCCCTCGCTCCAATCTCCGCCCCATTTCCGACCTGATCTGCGTTTCTGCTCCAGTCGATTTCTGCTTTTCTGTGAGTTTTACCTTCACCTATTGATAGTCTACTGTTAGATTAGTCTAGTGTCAGATTTTCCTTCTCTCAATCTTCTTCTTCTGCTCCATGAACTCCTCCTGCGATCGCAATGTGGCGTAGATCCTGCGCCAGTCACTACGGGAGGTTAGGGCTTGGGAGCTTAGACTCGCAATGGACGCCTGTGGTGTGCTCCAGTTTTGATAGCCTCCGCGACGTCGCCTGTGGCGGTGCCCATACGCTTTTTCTCACCGGTGAGGTTTCTCGTTGCAATTTCTCCGTTCAGTTTTATTTTGTTCTCGACTGTGATCGCTTGTGCTGTGTTCATTTCTCAAATCAAAAGTGAATAGAAGATATCATACTTTCCTACATTATATTAATTAATTTATATGTAATGATCAAGAAATCCTGTTCAGTTCTATATCTGAATGTGTGAAAATCCTAACTGCAATACTGGATTGAATCAATTGTTAGCTGCCACGGCTCTGGGAATTGATTGTTTATTTTAGTTCTCCGTTGGATATGAATACTGGATCTTTGGAGTCTACACTGGAGAGGAGAGTTAAAACATGGCGGGTGCTTGATTAGTTGTATCCTTTCTTTCTGTTTTCATCATCAAGTTAGGTGTGGGTGGTCTGTTCAGTTTCTGAAATGCGGAGGCTATGCTTTACTGTCTTAATCTTAATTTTATTTTGTGCCACTGGACTGGAATCTGTGTTCTGCCCTTTGATGCCCCGAACTTGATCCTAAAAACAAGAACAGAATTTACAACTATGGATAGTCACAGCCTAAATTCTAGAAGTTACAGAATCAAGGTGAGAAATTCCAAAATTGTGTTACCGGACTTTAGATGTATTTCTACATGGATATTCATTCTGGAAAAGAATATAAAATTACAAGATTATTACGGAGTTCCTAATTTTCAAAACAAAGTTAACAATGTTTAGGGACTGTAAGTCAAAGTATCATTTTGGTGAGAAGCTGGATATGATGTTGACAAAATGACAAGTCTTAGCCTTATTGTGTAGCCTAAATCAGTGCTAATTTAACAAGGCAAAACCAAAATGAAAAAACAAGAAAAACAAAGAATATAAGGTGAATGAACTCTTGTACTGCAGAATTTGAACTCTAAACCTTGCAGTTCATGTATCCAACTACTATGAAATTGACACAAGTTTGCTTACAAAATTGCAAATTGCAATGATATTTACAAATTTTATTTTATTTTATTAAAAAAAACAGTGATATGACCTGAGCAAAATTCAAGCACTGATTGATCTCATCTATTATGCAAAGGATTAGGACCTGATTTGACTGCTCTTTTCTCATCACCAAAATTGCGATGAACATCTTCATCTCTCCCTCTTCCTCTTCTAACTCTTAAACAATCAACATTACCTGGCTTGTTCTTGTGAAGACCAAATCCTGCAGTAGACTCAACCAACTTTTGAGCTGAAGATGATGAAGACTGATGTGAGATGACCAACACATTTACATTTTACCATCGTCCATTGGTAAAACATTAAGAAAATAACATGATAAATCTATAGAATAATTCTTGTTTAAGCTTATTTAGTATTTTCCTTTTTGTACCCAAGTGATGAGTACTGTAGGGATTTCATTTGTTTTTCTTAACACCTTTATAAATTTAAAATAGGGGCTGGTGTTGATTTGTTTACAAAACATGAATAATAGATGATTAAATGCATATTTGTTTACAGGGTCATAAGATGTTCCTCTCCTTGTTGTGTCTTATGTTTATTTCTCGCTCTTTTCCCCTTTAGCTAGTTATCCTTGATGAGTGATCATTAGATTGCATACTTATTGCATAACTCACTCCTGCTGATCATTGTATTTCGTTGTGATTGGGTGGACATAAACAGGGGTGTCAGGACATATGCCAATGGAGGTGCTTGTGTCAATTTCTCTAAGTTGATGCATACGGGTAGATTGTTGAAAGATGATCCGTTTATATTTCCATCTCAAGCTAAACAAGTCTTTTTCGTGGAAGATGAGATGCATAAAGACTGGTTTCACGTGATCAAGACAAAACCTAGAGATTTGTTTGATTTAGGCAATGTTATGCTTTAGTTGTGAATCTCATTCGTGTAACCTTTATTAGCATAACTTTGTTTGAGTCTAGTTGGTACAAATTATAAATGTTCTTTATTTTATTTGAGCTTGTTACTTTTTGTAAGGTATCCACAAACCAATCAGATTTGCATCATGTTAAAATTTCTTGTGCTAAGTATAGGTTTATTGCTACCGTATAAATTCTATGAAATTCATGCTTTAAGTACTTATTTCCCCACTTTCTATATAGTTGTTGCCTGCAAGATAACTCTTTGCTGGCATTGGCACTCGGCTGGAAATCATCTGCTGCAAAGAAGGTTCGTCTTCATTTCTCTAATCCTTCATCCTTAGTCATTCAACTTCTCTCTGGTGGTGTTTGCATTTCTCAATCTCCTGCTGCAGCTCTCATTGTAGGCGGGTATAATCAGATCTCTCTTCTTAAGTAATCTTTAGTCGTTCTTTGAACCATCTGTAGCTACTTTCTTCACTGTTTTTATACTCAAGTTGTGCCTTGAGACTGCATAATCAGATCTCTCTTCAATATCAGCCTCTTTATACTCAAGCTGTGCCTTGAGACTGCATAAATTTTCTTCACTGTTTTTATTCAAAGCATGTCTAAGTTTAGAGTGATGTCTTATTCAATTTTTAGTTTCAGATTCTTCTAAACTTCCAAACTGCGGGTGGTAAAACACAATTTGATAATAAGGAAGATATCTCAAGTTCATTTTCATACCTTTTGAGTTTTGATCATCTTTTCCTCTGCCCCTTTGTAAAGTGTTTAAAAATACTAACCTTCCCAGCATCAAGAAAGTGCACGAGCATAAATTCATGTCTCTCATGTCCATGAGATGGCTTTCATGTCCATTCTACAAGTATTCCTCACTTGCAACATATGTTAAGTATAAACATCTATTATTATACTTTGTTACGAATGTGAGCACTGACCACTCCTCACTTGCAACGCAGGACAAGATTACCCATTTCTCTTGTTTTGAAATGAGCTATAGAAGCAAAAGAACAAAAACTATTCACGATCAATTTCTAGAGTCGGGGTCAGTTGGAGATGTCAGAGTGAGAAGGAAAGACTGCGGAGATGCCTATTCAGCTAGCTCACCTACACTTCTTGGTAATCATGGTAGAGAGATAGGAGCAACTGGAGATTCCCATTCAATACAGCTTCAAGGTTCACATGGCAAAGAGAGAATGACAAGTGGAAGTGCCCATTCAACAAGTGGAGATTCCCATTCAAGACATCTTCAAGGTTCCCATGGCAAAGAGAGAATGACAAGTGTAAGTACCCATTCAACAAGTGGAGATGCCCATTCAAGACATCTTCAAGGTTCCCATGACAAAGAGAGAATGACAAGTGTAAGTGCCCATTCTACAAGTATTCCTCATACTCTTAGCAAAGAGAAAAGGAGAAATGCACAAGGCCATTTGACACATCATGGAAAAGGAAAAATACTTTTTTCTGAAATCGTTCAACTCAAATAGCATTGTAGCTTAATGTGTTCTTACTTTCTTATATGTTTGTTGATTTGCAATTGTGTAAATAGATAGGGAAGGAAAGCGTATGAAGTTGAGTGGACCGGTACAAGCTCGCAATATAGACACCCTTGATGTTGGGCTAAGATGCGTTGTCAACTTCAGTGACCTCAACCAACCAATACGCAAAGGTGGTTATATTTTAGTCAAATACCTTGGATCTTTGGCCAGAAATAAGAGATTCTGCCCCATTGGAGAGAAGATATGGAATGACATTCACCCTCAATTTAAAGCTGAGATTATTCAACTAGTTCGAGTTAGTATCTTATGTTTTGAAATTTATTTGGATTTACATTGTTTATTTTATGTCATATGGCGATTAATTGCTTTTTTTTGCAGTCTAAGTTTCTTATCCCAGACGGAGACACATATAACAAGGCAATCCTCATGCGTGTTGCCAAACATTGGAGGCAGTACAAACATGCTTTGAAGGATAAAAAATTTAACCCAAAGGATAGAGAAAAAGAGGAAATCTACAAGGATGTGCCTGATGGACAAGAGCTTAACCAATGGATATGTTTGGTTGATTATTGGTATTCAGAAGAAAGTAAGGTACTTACCAAAAGCTCACTCCTTTCAAGATAAGTTACATCAAAGCTCACTTATGTCCTGAATAAAGCTCTCAATTTTGCACACCAGTTTTTGCATTTTCTAACTATTTATGTGGTGGTTACTATAGGGACAATCCAAACAAGCAAAAGAGGCAAGAGCATCCAAAAGTCATGTGCACATCACCGGTTCTACTAGTTATGCTAATAAAAGGGCTGATTTTGTATGATTTTCATTATATGTAATTTTATTTATATATATATATTTAATATAAATTTTTGTCAATGATGAGTATAATGTTATTTTTTTGGTTAATTTATTGAAGGTGGAATCAAAGGGAAGTTAACCTAGCCACCTAGAGTTTTTCAAATTGACTCATACCAAACATGATGGAGGGTTTGTTGATAATACAATTTCATCGGAGTTCTTGGTATGTATTTTTTTGGAAAATGAAACTTACTCTTTAAATTGAAAATTAAAAGTATAAACTCTGAAAAACTTGAGTAGAGGGATATAACACAGCTTTGGGATCCCTTTGTTTCCCAAAGTTCCATATGCAAGTCTGTTAGTATGTGCCCTTTCTTACCATCAATCCACCTCTAACTATTGCTGTTGTTGTAATGTGTGAGTGATTGTTTCATGTATTCAAGCATTGCTTATACTATTATGTTTTCATATGATTTTAGGTGGAAGCAAATGAACAAGTTCAAGAACATCTTAAAAAACCGGGCTCGTCAAAAGATAAAGTGGAAATCGAAAATGCCGTGTTTGAGAGGCTTATGTATGAAGATGGAAAACCTAAGAGGCCAGTCGGATTTGGGTTAGGAGTGAAAGAAAGTGACGTTTTTGGGGTGTCCTTTTTCTTGAGACAAACAAGAGGTGGTGCCGCGAGCATGAACAACTCTATGGAAGTTGAGCATTTGAAATCAAAATTAACAAAGATGGAGGTGGATAATAAAGCTGCTTTAACAAGCTTGAAAATGGAAAATGAAGCTGCTGTAACAAGCCTGAAAATGGAAAATCAAGAGCTTCGAGCAAAGGTAGATCAATCTAACCAAATGATGCTACAAGCTCTAAATGCAATTCATACCGGTAGAGTTAAAGAGTTTATGGAGGCTGCCACATTGGACGCGGCTGATTCTCAGGTTCTATTTATTTTCATAATGATTTGTTTTGTATTTCCTAATCCAATTTCGGTTCCTCTCATTTCTAACCTCTTTTGTTTTTTTTGTATGAAGGTCGCTTCTACTAGTGGTGATTCGGAGGAAAGCATGGATCAAATGTGACTAATATCCCTTGAAGAGGTATAAGTTGTAATCTTAAAGCTATAAAGTACTGTCATGATGGAGTAATAAGTGAGCAATATCATACTAGTATCTCAATCTTCCATTACATGTGTAATTTCATTGTGAAATCTTAATGTTTTACATGCCAAAGTAAGTATCTCACTCAAGCCAGTTTCTCTTTTTCTGAGGTGAGTTTCTCTTTTTCTGTATGATCTTAATCCTTTAACATTGTCCACTGGCTCAGTTTTGTTAAGAATCAAGAAATGAAAATAAAAGGATCACATATTATTCGAATGAAAGAGGGGAATTATGGGATTATGTTAAGAACCAAGAAACCAGCCACCCTGCTCACTGGTCCACCGCCTTTTGCTCAGAATGAACAAAAATTTTGGATCTCTTTCATATTTCCCTTTTTCAGGTTCCTTGTTGTCTGAGGTTTGGGTGATAAATATTTTATCATGGACATCATTAAATGCAAAATGCATGTGCCTTGTTAAAAAAATTCACACCCTTTTTTAATTGGATCTGTAGCTTTGTGGGAGAGTAAGAGTATAATACTTGGGTGGTCTGTTGATTTTGGATCTCTTTCATATTTCCCTTTTTCATGTGCCTTATGAAAAAAATTCAGGTTCCTTCATAAATGACTAAAAGTATCCCATGGCCTTTTTATTCAAATTCAAAGTATAATACTTGGGTGGTCTGTTAATTCAAACTTCTTTTTTGCTATGTTCTAGACCTCCTTTGTGAGATGCCCATGTTTTTCATATGGCCATGCTTTCCTACATGTAAAATATCAATGTGTCTCAATTTCTTTGAAATTGATTTATGAAAATAAGTTCTTGTTCTTTGCAATCAGTAAACTCATGTGGATCTGACCCTTGGCTGATTGGTGTCTCTTTCAGGTCGAAATAGGGTTCCCGTTCTTTGCAATCGCCAGGATGAGCTTAAGTACTCCTTTTTGTTGCTGATACTAAATAGAGGAAAGATCCCTAAAATGGAGGATAGAGCAGATCATCTAGCTACTCAAATTATCTTTCATATGGAAAACAAACTGAAACTGCAGCTCAACTACTTTTTGTACGTTGTTGATCCAAATAGTTTTAAGTTGTGATACTTATGCATGATTAATATATTGTGGAAACCGAGTTTCTAATTGTTAACTTCTTTGAATTTGTTGGACAATGTTTCAATGAAAGATAATCCTTTTGTCCAAGTCTTTGGTTATTTTTTCTATGGAGCAGTGACATATATACATATATGCCAACAGAGGAGAAAGAAAAATAATAAAAATAGAATAAAAATATATGTGTGCCAATTTCGACACCCTATGGTGTCGAAAAGTACTGACAGTAAAATAGTAGTAAGCCATTTTCGACACCCTAAGGTGTCAAGATTGGTTGGGAGGTAAATATTAAATGAGCCATTTTCGACGCTCTAGGGTGTCGAAAATGGCATGCCAATTTCGACGCTTTTAAGCGTCGAAATGGGTTCCGACACAAACTCACGTCGAAACTGACTGCTGACCATTCGTGACGCAAAAATTACCGACGCTTTCTTAAAGCGTCGAAATTGATTTTTCCAACGCTTTATGGCGTCGAGAATGGCCATTAAAAGCGTCGAAAATGGCCCGCTTTTCCTGTAGTGTTTAGGAGTCTTAACTAATCATTTTTATTTTCCTATTTTTTTTTTATTTTCTTTAATTCTCATTTTTTCTTATTTTTCCTTTAATTCTCTTTTTTTTTTGTTTAATTTTACTAATTATCCATACAAACTCTTAATTTAGAAGAGTTTAGGATGGTTTGTCAATTTTAGAGGTATTTTAGGAGTCTTAACTAATCATTTTTATTTTCCTATTTTTCTTTGATTTTCTTTAATTCTCATTTTTTCTTATTTTTCCTTTAATTCTCTTTTTTCTTTAATTTTACTAACTACTAGTTTGATTACCCGCGATCTTCGCGGTTTTTTTTATGACTTTTATTATTCATGCACAAATTGTGTGAGATCATAAGAATTATATAAATATTACTTTTTTACCTTTTAATTTGGTTTATAAATTAATTATTTGTTAAAGATAAACACTTATTGATTTGAAATATTTCTATTGTTTAATGTGATTGTTTAAAGATAAACAAAATTATTTGGTACGTGAGCAATATTTCCATAAATTATTTGGTTTATAAATTAACGGTTTGTTGCAGATAAATGTGACTGTTTAATAATTTCCAATATATTTAAGACAAGTAATATAATGGTCTCGTCTATTTATCCACGTGTCATATTATGTGTCTATTAACTAAATTGTTTATTAAAGATAAACCCTTATTGATTTGAATTAAATTATCTCTATTGGTTAATGTGATTATTTAATAGTTTCCATTATATTTAAGACATGTCATATAATGACCTCGTCTATTTATCCACGTGTCATATTATGTGTCTATAAACTAATTAGTAATTTATTTGTTTTTTTTATCATTTGATCGAACAATAAAATCTTATCATCAAAACATATACATTATAACCTAATATCTTAAGTGGTTACAACATGTATCATTTTACCTTGAGTTATTTGATATATATGTTACTTTGAATTATTTTATCTTTAGTTATTAAGATTGGTTAGGTTAATTTTCAAATAGTTCGAAAAGAGTTCGAGTTGTAAGTTTGTTAATTGGATTTACATGCCAAGATTTTTGTAGTCATGCAACCATAGTCCATAGTATTTTTAGACAATTGTTTACGTGTAATCCCCGCATCCATACGGTTACAATTCAAACTATCTATCTTTAATGCTATAGCCGGCAAAATCAAATGGAAGCATTCTATCTTTAACATAACCTATTAGTAATCTATTATTAATTGAGAACTAATCTATATTTAATATAACCTATTTGAAATCTTTAGATTTAAATTAAATATAAGAAGTAGAACAGAACTTTTATTTAATGAATATAAAAAAATGGAAGCATATCTCAATCTCTTAAATTGAAGGTCTTTTTAACATAAAATATATAAAATTGATTGAAATTACACGTAGATAAATTGATTAGACAATTGTATGACATTGATTAAATTGATTAAACATTCATTAATTGACTTGTCAAAAAACCCGGTCAGAATACACCAGAAAAAGACACGTAAGCAAATCGCACCAGAGCCCGCCATATAGGATTTTCACGCCTCTGTTTTAGTATTATATATTGATGATTAGGCTTAATTTAAAACAAAGAATTCAATCTAATATAACTATTGGCCTTAAGCAAATTTATTTACTAACTATTGGGCTTAATTCAAAACATTGAATATAACTATTGATTATGACACATCACATTTAAACAATGTTATAATGATATTGATATTTTAGCCCCAATGAAATATATATAGGTGGAACTTTGGCTAAATTTGGTAAATAAATCTATCTATGCCTTTATAATCTATGATATGATAGATATAATTGCTTAAATCTACCAACTTTAGAATTTAAATAAGGCAAATAAAATTAGATAGAACAAAGATAGAATAAGGTAGCCAAAGATAGAACAACACAAACTAGGGTTTGTGACTTACAAGGTGCGGCCGAGTGGGTTGTTGTCGAGTAGTGGATGTCGACCACTTCCAAAGGGAATCAGTTGCACTTGTTGAGGGTCACAGTTAGGCTGTGTTTGGGCTAGGTGCAACACAACAATCACAAACAAGAGATTAGTATAATAGAAAATCAAGAACTCAAGAAGTAAAAACCAATAACAAGAAAGACTCTATTTTTTTTGTGGTTTTTTGTGTTTAGGGAAACAAAAGACACAACTTTTGATGTCGGAAACCTAAGCTCTGATGCCAATTTGATACGGGGTTAGCCGTAGGATGACCCGATCTTCGACAATCAAGACTCAAAGACAAGAACGGAAGCAAAAGACTCAAGAACACCAAGTGATTCACTCGATGTCGACAAGAACACAAGGCACAAGACTCGAATTCAAGAAACAATAAAGACACGACCGATAAGGACTGATTCGAACTAAAATAGAACGAGATAAATACCCCAGGCCTCCTTAGAGGGTAGGAACCAAATATCAACGACTATAAAGCCCGCCTCTATGACCTTACACAACCAAGCGGACAACTTGGAAATAGTATTATAATATTTATATTATTAATAATAATAATAACATTATTATTATTGAATAATATAGTTGAGAAGAATATCGTATTAAACATATTATTTGCGGTACAACTTGGAGTACAAATTAATGAATTATGAAAGCATTTTTCACTTTGCAAATTTATATAATCTTTTCTTATTTTTATTTGCGAGACAAGGCCCGTCCCGTCCCGTCCAGACACCATCCCATCCCGAAAAAAAAGTGTCAATCCCGTCCCGATCCCGTAAAAATTTCGCGGGACGAGTCCCGTCCCGTCCCGTCTCGTGCCCACCCCTACCCAAAACAACCAATAGAGCTAAAAAATGTCTAAAAATACACATTTACATATTTGCATATGTAACGGCCCAGGATTATGATTCCCAGGTTACGTTTCGAGGGATAAAACCCCTCGTTAGGACCTTGCGCCCCGAGTACAGGTTGAAGGTTTCAAAACTTACTTTAATGTTTTCAAGGGGGATTTCATACCCAAAATCGAAGGGATCGTTGGAATCCCCGGGGAAGTCCCCTGTACCTGTCGTAATCTAAGCGTGGAAATCAGAAATCATACGACTAGCGGAAAAAAGTATAATACAAAAGTGTGCCACGGCAGAGCCGGGTCAAAACGGAGTCAAAAGTATAAATCCAAAATATAATCAGAGTCTAGTGAAGTCTACACTCCAGCTCTCACTCTCCGCCGACAAAATGACCCGCGCAAAAAGCAACCAGCACCGATAGGATGAACATAAATAATACCTAAAAAAATTGATATGGGGCGGGATCAGATCGATGCCCACTTAACTCTGCATCCCAACCATAGGCACACATATACGCTAATCCTAATAAAGATGCTTCTAGATGCATGGCGGAATATTAACACACTAACATGCTCCTAAGATCAAATGCATAATAATAATAATAAGGCCTTAACACAGAATACCAAGTGGTATATCCCTCTCCTACCTCCACCCCTTCCGATAGGTGGAGACTGGCCAGCTCGTGAATGCATTCATTCATAATTGGGCAGCACGCATGCCTAACCCGCTCCACAATAAAGCCCGCAGGCATATCATAATAAAAGGAAGTGCATGACTCGATTGACTCAGGGTACCCGATGAGGCTGGGCTACCCTATGACCCTAGCAAAGACTTCTAGGACTATCACAGATAACGGCCGTTCTGTTTTCATACGCACAAAGAAATAGAATGCTCAACGATAGATGCAACCTAGCATGGTACTACATGGCATGCTGATCATGAATGCAACACCTAGTATATCATGCACCTAAAGCAGGGAATAGCTCTATTCAATCTGAGTAAGCTCCGAAGAGACTTACCTGGTATCGCAGAACAGCAAAAGGCAATCAACCAGGCAATATGAAATCCGACACGTCACAGATGGTCACCTAACAGGTATAAGCACATCAATGAGTCTATCTCTAAGGCACACAAAGCATAGAATTATCACACACACAACTTCACAACTTAACATAATAACCGTCACATCATCATTTCCATAATATCAACCTTATCTCATAATCTATCATCTCAATATCTCACAACCATGCTCAATATAATTCTCCAATTCACCAACTTAAGATAATTCCAATTCATACTTAACCAATTTGCATGCCATCATTTCAAAATCTTACTTAGCATATAATTGCACATCTTCAACATAATCATATAACATTTAACCACAATAATAAATCACCACAATATCATATATTAAATCTCAAAACAACATTTTATATTTTAATCCCAATAATTTTACATACCACTTCTAACATCTTTTATTTTAACATCTTATAAAATATTTATAAAAACCCAACAATATTCATTAAATCCAAACATCCCTTTTTAATTTACCAAACCAACCTTTATTTATTTTAATTTACCAAAACCCACCATTCTTTTGTAAAAACTCCCAAACCGGCCCTTGTTTTCTATCTCCCAACCGATCACATTTATAAATTAGGGCCACAAATTATTTTTGTTTTTAAAGTCCAAATGGAATACATTGAATAAATAGGCCCAAAAGACTCTTATTTTATTTGGAAGAATTTGGCCCAAAGCCAACCTCAAATTTCACATTTGATTTTGATCGAACAGAAACAAAAAGAAAGGGGAGGCCCCATGCTGAGTTGGCAAGCTGATGTGGAAAAATGGACCCGTCAATTAAAGAAATGGGGAGATGGGATGACTACTGTTCATCCATCTTCCACCCATCTGCGTTCGAGAAAAAAAAATGAAGGAAAGGAGGGAGCCTTGGAAGCTCGCCGGCGAGGGGGTTGAGCTCCGGCCACTCATAACTCTCCCATATCCCCATTCAGACAACCCAAAAACAAGACGAGCAAGAAGGTGAAGAGGGAAGAGTTCTCACCGAGAGGATCGAAGGTTCGCCGGAAAACTCGATCGGAGAGCTCGATTTGACTCCGTCAGATCCGGATTCAGGGCGAAGGTGACCTGGAAGGAGTGAGGGATCAAAGGAGGGACCTTTACATTGTTTTAGACCAAAGGAAGGGGAAGGGAAGGCTTACCGTTCGGATTTGAGAGAAACCACGGGAAAAGAGAAGAGGAGGAGAAGGCGTTGGCGGATCCAGTCTCGACGGCTGCTGCTGGGGCTCGTCGGACACCCGAGGGGGATGCTGGTGGTGCTGCTCGTTGGAAGAGACGAAGGTGAAACTGCTGCTCGGAGGGTGGCTCCGAAAACAGGAGAGCTGATGGACACGGTTTGGCTCCGGTGAAGGACGACGACGGAGCTACTAGAGCCGGAACTGATGGTGGGGAGTTCTGGTGGTTGTGGTGGTGAAGACGAGGTGATGGTGGTGGTGGAAATGGAGCTCAAACAAATGGTTTTGGGCTTGCTTTGTGACAATGTAACCGAGAGAGAGGAGAGGGGGGGGGGGGGGGGGGGGGCTTCTGAATTGAAATGAAAATGGATACAGATGGCTGCGTGCTCTATGACGAAGAGGAAAGCCATAGGTTATTGTTTGTTTGCCAAATAAAGTGAACCAAGGGAGAGAGGGAGGGAAGGAGAGGATAAGATTTTATCTCAATTAGGAGGTGATGAGTCGGATGGATAAGGATTCGGAATATGACGGAATTGAGAGCTCGGGTCGGGAATTTAAATTTCCGCTGATTGATCGTTCAAAACCGAAATGAAAGACGGAATTGATTTTTAAGTCGGAAAATTTGGGTCGGAATTTATTTTAAATTCATTTTAATTTTCTTTTTCCGAAAATTAATATTTTAAAAATCCGAGCCTTTACATCATCCACCTCTAAAAACAAGTCTCGTCCCCGAGACTAAAATCATTCTAAAGTGGGGATGAAGTTGGAATTGGTGAGTCCAAGGATCACGTCATCGATCCCGTAAATACCTCATAAGTGCCCCCATGAGATCTCACAGTACCGTCGTCATGATCATAGTACTCCCAATCGGTCGTAGTAAGGATGTGGTAGGGGCCCCTACCACACCCCACTCCGACTCCTCAGGCATACCATAACTCAAAAACCATTATGACATCTCCGCTAGGTCTTAGCAAGCGATCTACAGGTGCCCCCATACATGCTTGTATCCACTTCGTGGGGCGTCATAATGAAAGCTCGGGTTGGAATAGTTTTCTCAAAATCTAGGTTCCTTCTCAAATCACCGTTTGGAATTTTTTTGAAATTCGACATTAAACAAGGCATTCCCAAATTTCCCAATCATTCTACATCCACCTCTAAAGGCTAATCCCATATTCTCTTCCTAGGTTCCGAGTCAAATCATAATTCCACAATTCAATCTCTAGCATTTCTAATATTAGGCACCATGGATATAGAAGAATGATCATATTCTCAAGATAAACAGAAGATTATAGCATACCATAATATCTAGTACATCATCATATCATCGAGGCTCATCACATCATATCACCAAGGATCTGCACATAACTATCAAGCATAAGCACGCAATCAAAGAGACACCACTAACCAATCCCAACCAACTAACTAGGCATACTCACCGCACTCGAGAAGTCAAGGTAATGTCTACGCTCGGCTCAACATAGGACGCAAGTAGCTCATCTAAGACATCTCCATAGCTAGCCCGAATGCTCTCCTCGGTCTCCCATGTGGCCTCCTCAGGGCTCCTCCTAGACCACTGAACCAGAAGTAAAGGAACCTCCCTGTTCCTGAGCTTCTTGACACGACGATCAAGGACCCTCACCGGACGCTCTACAAAGGTATGGTCAGGCTCAACGTGAAGGTCTGAGTGGTCAAGGACATGACTAGGGTCGGGAATATACTGACGGAGCTGGGAGACATGAAAGACGTCATGGACGCCGGCTAAGGATGGAGGTAAGGCTAAACGGTAGGCTACCACACCGACCCTCTCTAGGATCTCAAATGGGCCAATGAACCTCGGACTCAACTTCCCTTTGATGCCGAATCGTCGAAATCCCCTGGTGGGCGAAACTCGAAGCCATACATGCGAGCCTACCTCAAACTCAAGCTCGGTCCTCCGTCTGTCCGCATACTTCTTCTGTCGATCCTGGGCTACCCTCATATGCTCTCGGATGCGACCAACCTTATCAACTGTCTCTCTGACCATCTCGGGCAACGACAGAACTGTATCTGCAGGCTCGTCCCAACAAACCGGCAACTTGCATCGCCTCCCATACAAAGCCTCATATGGGGCCATCTCGATCGACGCGTGGTAGCTGTTGTTGTAAGAAAACTCCACTAGCGGTAGGTGCTTGACCCAATGATCACCCCAATCCAAGACGCACGATCGCAACATGTCCTCCAACGTCTGAATCGTCCTCTCGCTCTGGCCATCTGTCTGCGGGTGATAAGCCGTACTGAAATGCAATCTGGAGCCCAAACTCTCCTGAACCTGTTGCCAAAACCTCGAGGTAAAGCGCCCATCTCGATCAGATACGATCCTCTCTGGTACTCCATGAAGCCTCACAATCTGGCGAATGAACTCGTCCGCTAACTTCGAAGCTGGCCATGTCTCCTGAATAGCTATGAAATGGGCCGACTTGGTCAACCTGTCGACCACGACCCAAATAGCGTCGAATCCTCCGACGTCCCGCCTCAGCCCAGTGACGAAATCCATGGAGATATCCGTCCACTTCCACTCGGGAACTGGAAGTGACTGGACGGGTCCTCCCGGCCTCTGGTGATCAATCCGAACCTGCTGGCAATCCTGACATCTGGCCACGAACTCTGTGATGTCTGCTCTCATCCTCTGCCACCAATAACTCCTCCTCAGATCCTGATACATCTTATTCGTCCCTGGATGGACAGAATAAGGGGTGGAGTGAGCCTCCTGCATGATCCTCTGCCTCAAATCTGACGTCGATGGAACTACAACTCTGCCCTGGAAGGTCAGCATCCCGTCTGTTCTCTCTGCAAGCTCTCTGAATCTGCTCTGAGCCATCCGCTCTCTCAGAACTACAATCTCTGGACAATCTGCTTGACCCTGCCGAATCTCTGCCGACAACTCTGTCTGCACCTCTAAGAATGACAACTGCCCGCGATCTCGCTGAACCCACACCTCAAAGCAGCATCTCAACAGATCTCTCTGCAAATCTCGCTGAGCTGTAAGCCTCTCAACTGCCACCTCATGACGAGTCTTCCTACTCAACGCATCTGCCACTACATTGGCCTTCCCTGGATGGTAGACTATGTCCAAGTCATAGTCCTTCAAAAGCTCCAACCATCGTCTCTGACGCATGTTGAGCTCCTTCTGTGTGAAAATGTACTTCAAGCTCTTGTGATCCGTCATCACCTTGCAAGAAGTACCATACAGATAATGCCTCCAGATCTTCAGAGCGTGAATCATGGCTGCCAACTCTAAATCATGGATGGGGTAAGACACCTCTGCAGGCTTCAACTGACGCGAAGCATAAGCGATGACCCGATCTCTCTGATGCAGAACACAACCCAAGCCGGAATGCGAAGCATCTGTGTAGATAACGAAGTCCTCCGTCCCATCTGGCAGAGCCAACACCGGAGCAGTCATCAACTTCTGCTTCAGAAGCTCAAATCTGGCCTGATAATCTGAACTCCACTCGAAGGGGACGTCCTTCTTCAGCAGCTGTGTCATCGGTCTAGCAATACTCGAGAAACCCTGGACGAACCTCCTGTAGTAACTAGCCAATCCCAGGAATGAGCGGATATCTCTGACGTTCTTGGGAACCTCCCAAGCAACGATGGCATCAATCTTTGCCGGATCCACGACAACTCCCTCAGCTGAAATAACGTGGCCTAAGAAAGCCACCTCTGTGAGCCAGAACTCACACTTGCTGTACTTCCCATACAGCTGATGCTTCCTCAGCGTCTCTAGCACAATCCTCAAATGCTCCTCGTGCTCCTCTCTACTCCTCGAGTAGACTAAGATGTCATCGATGAAGACGACGACGAACTTGTCCAAGAAGTCAATGAACACTCGGTTCATGAGCTCCATGAACGCGGCTGGTGCATTGGTCAGCCCAAACGGCATGACCACGAACTCGTAGTGACCATAGCGAGTCCGAAAAGCGGTCTTCGGAACATCTTCTGGCTTCACCCTCAGTTGATGATAGCCCGACCTCAAATCGATCTTCGAGAAGACCACGGCGCCCTGCAGCTGATCCATCAGATCATCAATCCGGGTAAGAGGATAACGGTTCTTCACCGTCACCCGGTTCAGCTCCCGATAGTCGATGCACAGTCTCAACGACCCATCCTTCTTCTTGACGAACAACACTGGCGCTCCCCAAGGCGATGCACTAGGCCGGATGTAGCCCTTCTCAGCCAGCTCCTCTAGCTGAGCCTTCAGCTCGGCCATCTCCGTCGGTGCCATGCGATAAGGAACTCGCGAGATAGGTCTGGTGCCTGGGTCCAACTCAATCGCAAAGTCGACCTCTCTCGGCGGGGGAAGTCCTGGCAGCTCCTCTGGAAACACATCTACGAAGTCTCTGACAACGGGAACATCTGATACACTAGGGTGCGTGCGATCCACCTCTAAAGCATAACACCAATACCCGACGCAACCCTGGTCTAAAAGTATGGCGGCTCGGACTACGCTGATGAGTGATCCATTCCTCTTGGGGTCGCTCCCCCAAACCTGGTGCTCGGTCCCGTCTGATGCCAAAATCGACACTGTCCTCGTCCGCAAGTTGATGATAGCCCCGTAGTGGTCCATGAAGTCCATACCCAAGATGAGATCGTCCATCCTCAATGGCATAACTATAAGGTCGGTAGGCCACTCTCGCTCACCTATCCGAATGGGGCACCCTAAAATCTCACGACTCGTCCTAACCTTGGCCCCATCCGCCAGACCAATAGTAAGGGGTGAACCACTCGTGCAGCTCAGGCTCAGCCTGGCCACGCACGCCTCTGCTATGAAGCAGTGAGTCGCACCAGTGTCAAACAAGATAGATAGGCACTCATCATGGAAGAATATCGTACCTGCGGAAGTCGGGGCTGGGCGGTCATCAGCATGCATCTGAAATACGCGGGGCGGTGGAGGTAATCCTGGTCCTCGACCTCCCGAACTCTGGCCACGATCATACCCTGACCCTGACGGTCCCGCAGAAGATGATCCACGACCCTGACCTGACCCAGATGGTCCTCTACCTCCACGTTCAGAACCTCTACCTCCTCTACCTCCGCCTCGGCCTCTGCCGGAAGGGTCACCTCGTCCCTGGCCCTGACCCTGGCCCTGGGGATATGTCAGCAGTGGTGGCTGAGGAGCCGCAGGAAGTCTCGGTGGCTGTGTAGTAGCTGGAGCTCCACGACTCTGAGGGCATGTAGCAGCTCGGTGCCCCATAGTACCACAGGTGTAGCAGACAGTCGAACGGTCTGGGCAAGAAGCAATGAAGTGGCCCCTCCCGAAACACCCATGGAAAGTCCTCACTCTGGCATCTCCTCCATAAGAAGTCTGAACTGGGGGTGCTCTCTGTGCAGCTCCGTAATATCCTCCTCTAAACGCTCCTCTCCTAGATCTGTCATCTCCACGGGTGTCGGCTGGACGCGCCCTCTTCGCATCAGGGCGAACAGTAGAGTAGGAAGTCTCACACAGAATCCTCTGTTGATCGTACATAAGGATGACCTCCAGAAATCGGTCAAAGCTGACAGCTCCCAAGCTGGACGCATGCAGAAGTACAGGGGGCGGCAATCTCATAGACAACATACGGATCCGACTCTCGTCTGATGGACATAGATGATCGCAGTATATCAGCTCGCTCTTGAACTGGCGAACGATAGCAGCTACAGAAGCCGACCGATCACAGATGCCGCGCATAAAAGATACCTCCCTAGCCAACTGTATCCCTGGTGGACGGTACTCCCTCAGCATCAGGGATCTGAAGTCGTCATAAGTCCACTCGGTCCGCTCCTTCTTGCAGCCAAACCATCTGGCATTCGCGTCCTCCCGCAGAAGTCCAGCAGCAAGTCTCTGTCTCTCAGAGTCAGGTACAGCAACATGGTCAAATAACCCCTCCATATCACGCAGCCATCTCTCAACGTCATCTCCGACGCCTCCCGCGAAGGTCGGCGGGCTACACTGAGCAAACCTCTTGACCCAATCAATGCGCTTCTCAGGGCACGCATCGATCACAGGCTCGGCTGGCTGCTGAACTGGAACCTCTGGCGTCGGCGCCGTAGATCGAGCCCCTCCACGTAGCTCGCTCAGAATATCATGAAGCGCTGCCTCTAGCTGCCCAATCCTAGTCTCTGGGGAGGCTGGCACCCGGTCATCAACCCGCGGTGGCGAAACTCGCTCCTCAGCACCCTCAGCAACAACTCGATGAGGGCGTCCCCTGCCGCGACGCGCCCTACCCCCACGCCCATCTAAGCCACGTCTCGGATCAACCATACTTGCTACATAACAATAATTATATCACTCAGCACAGAAGCACTCAACGATTCAATGGGACCCTCTTCAAGGAGGATCGCCCTCAGGCCCAATTGAATTTAAGACATACAAGCACAGAGACGATCTATGTCGCCCTTCGGGGGACGACTAACCGGAGGGGCAAATACCTCACGGTCTCCTAACCCATTTTACTCCAACCCTCGAATTTCTTGGAGTCTTCACAACCCATCTGTAAAAGAAGCTAGTATTTTGCCTACCTTCCCCGAATTCTACATCCATAAGGGATGCCTATCGCATAGTCTCTACCCCACGAGATTGCCATTCATAATTGATTAATTTATACTTATGTCCAATTAAATTCATTTTGCCCCTTGAAAACAATTTGAAAACCATTTGAAAACAATTTGAAAACCTTGGGCCATTTTCGAAACCACTTCAACCTATCATACTCGGATTGCAAAACCTCAGCTCTGATACCCCTTTGTAACGGCCCAGGATTATGATTCCCAGGTTACGTTTCGAGGGATAAAACCCCTCGTTAGGACCTTGCGCCCCGAGTACAGGTTGAAGGTTTCAAAACTTACTTTAATGTTTTCAAGGGGGATTTCATACCCAAAATCGAAGGGATCGTTGGAATCCCCGGGGAAGTCCCCTGTACCTGTCGTAATCTAAGCGTGGAAATCAGAAATCATACGACTAGCGGAAAAAAGTATAATACAAAAGTGTGCCACGGCAGAGCCGGGTCAAAACGGAGTCAAAAGTATAAATCCAAAATATAATCAGAGTCTAGTGAAGTCTACACTCCAGCTCTCACTCTCCGCCGACAAAATGACCCGCGCAAAAAGCAACCAGCACCGATAGGATGAACATAAATAATACCTAAAAAAATTGATATGGGGCGGGATCAGATCGATGCCCACTTAACTCTGCATCCCAACCATAGGCACACATATACGCTAATCCTAATAAAGATGCTTCTAGATGCATGGCGGAATATTAACACACTAACATGCTCCTAAGATCAAATGCATAATAATAATAATAAGGCCTTAACACAGAATACCAAGTGGTATATCCCTCTCCTACCTCCACCCCTTCCGATAGGTGGAGACTGGCCAGCTCGTGAATGCATTCATTCATAATTGGGCAGCACGCATGCCTAACCCGCTCCACAATAAAGCCCGCAGGCATATCATAATAAAAGGAAGTGCATGACTCGATTGACTCAGGGTACCCGATGAGGCTGGGCTACCCTATGACCCTAGCAAAGACTTCTAGGACTATCACAGATAACGGCCGTTCTGTTTTCATACGCACAAAGAAATAGAATGCTCAACGATAGATGCAACCTAGCATGGTACTACATGGCATGCTGATCATGAATGCAACACCTAGTATATCATGCACCTAAAGCAGGGAATAGCTCTATTCAATCTGAGTAAGCTCCGAAGAGACTTACCTGGTATCGCAGAACAGCAAAAGGCAATCAACCAGGCAATATGAAATCCGACACGTCACAGATGGTCACCTAACAGGTATAAGCACATCAATGAGTCTATCTCTAAGGCACACAAAGCATAGAATTATCACACACACAACTTCACAACTTAACATAATAACCGTCACATCATCATTTCCATAATATCAACCTTATCTCATAATCTATCATCTCAATATCTCACAACCATGCTCAATATAATTCTCCAATTCACCAACTTAAGATAATTCCAATTCATACTTAACCAATTTGCATGCCATCATTTCAAAATCTTACTTAGCATATAATTGCACATCTTCAACATAATCATATACTCCCTCCGTTTCAAAATACATGGTCTTTTACTTTTCGGCACGCTTTTTAAAGAGCGAAAAACTCTATGAAATATTATTTTTTAATTAAATTTTTTTATATAATTAGATACTTATTAGTAATAAGTATCAAATAGTATAAAAATTTTAATCAAATAAATAATATTTTATAGAGTTTTCCGCTCCTTAAAAAACGTGTTAAAAAGTAAAAGGCCATCTATTTTGGAACGGAGGGAGTAACATTTAACCACAATAATAAATCACCACAATATCATATATTAAATCTCAAAACAACATTTTATATTTTAATCCCAATAATTTTACATACCACTTCTAACATCTTTTATTTTAACATCTTATAAAATATTTATAAAAACCCAACAATATTCATTAAATCCAAACATCCCTTTTTAATTTACCAAACCAACCTTTATTTATTTTAATTTACCAAAACCCACCATTCTTTTGTAAAAACTCCCAAACCGGCCCTTGTTTTCTATCTCCCAACCGATCACATTTATAAATTAGGGCCACAAATTATTTTTGTTTTTAAAGTCCAAATGGAATACATTGAATAAATAGGCCCAAAAGACTCTTATTTTATTTGGAAGAATTTGGCCCAAAGCCAACCTCAAATTTCACATTTGATTTTGATCGAACAGAAACAAAAAGAAAGGGGAGGCCCCATGCTGAGTTGGCAAGCTGATGTGGAAAAATGGACCCGTCAATTAAAGAAATGGGGAGATGGGATGACTACTGTTCATCCATCTTCCACCCATCTGCGTTCGAGAAAAAAAAATGAAGGAAAGGAGGGAGCCTTGGAAGCTCGCCGGCGAGGGGGTTGAGCTCCGGCCACTCATAACTCTCCCATATCCCCATTCAGACAACCCAAAAACAAGACGAGCAAGAAGGTGAAGAGGGAAGAGTTCTCACCGAGAGGATCGAAGGTTCGCCGGAAAACTCGATCGGAGAGCTCGATTTGACTCCGTCAGATCCGGATTCAGGGCGAAGGTGACCTGGAAGGAGTGAGGGATCAAAGGAGGGACCTTTACATTGTTTTAGACCAAAGGAAGGGGAAGGGAAGGCTTACCGTTCGGATTTGAGAGAAACCACGGGAAAAGAGAAGAGGAGGAGAAGGCGTTGGCGGATCCAGTCTCGACGGCTGCTGCTGGGGCTCGTCGGACACCCGAGGGGGATGCTGGTGGTGCTGCTCGTTGGAAGAGACGAAGGTGAAACTGCTGCTCGGAGGGTGGCTCCGAAAACAGGAGAGCTGATGGACACGGTTTGGCTCCGGTGAAGGACGACGACGGAGCTACTAGAGCCGGAACTGATGGTGGGGAGTTCTGGTGGTTGTGGTGGTGAAGACGAGGTGATGGTGGTGGTGGAAATGGAGCTCAAACAAATGGTTTTGGGCTTGCTTTGTGACAATGTAACCGAGAGAGAGGAGAGGGGGGGGGGGGGGGGGGGGGGCTTCTGAATTGAAATGAAAATGGATACAGATGGCTGCGTGCTCTATGACGAAGAGGAAAGCCATAGGTTATTGTTTGTTTGCCAAATAAAGTGAACCAAGGGAGAGAGGGAGGGAAGGAGAGGATAAGATTTTATCTCAATTAGGAGGTGATGAGTCGGATGGATAAGGATTCGGAATATGACGGAATTGAGAGCTCGGGTCGGGAATTTAAATTTCCGCTGATTGATCGTTCAAAACCGAAATGAAAGACGGAATTGATTTTTAAGTCGGAAAATTTGGGTCGGAATTTATTTTAAATTCATTTTAATTTTCTTTTTCCGAAAATTAATATTTTAAAAATCCGAGCCTTTACAGCATACAACCGTTGTAGATGGTCCTAGCCATGCACTGTGAATTCCCCCACCCCCACCCCCACACACACATTTACTTTACCACTTTATCTCTGTCAAATTAGTATAATAATACTTTTTTGAGAAAATTTGCGTCGAAGGCACAAATTTTTGACCATATCAAGGGAGTGTCCACCAAGTGTGGAAAATTGGGGTTTTGTCCACATAAAATTTTATGGACAAAATTGCCCTCCTAAACCTAAATGGTGCCCCCTACCATATAGTCGCTCCTGCTCTCCGCCGTTCTCCTCTCCTCCTCCTCCGGTACTTTCTTCTTCTCCAATCTCCCTCGATCGCGTTTTCGATCTGGCAACGTTTTCAGATCCAATGGCCCGCCTCGAAGGAGCGCGACGACGGGGACGGATCAGAACCAACGACGGTGGGAACGACCACCACAAGATCTGCCTCGGCGTGCTCCGCACTTGTCGTCGTCCTCTGTATCGGATCTCCACCATTGAAGATGAATTCGTGCTTTCTGGTCGTCGGAGGAATTCGAGGCCTCTGCAAACCAGCGCCATTGAAGGTCAATTTCCCGAATGTCCTCAGAATCTGCTCGATTTCAGCAAGTAAGATCGGGTCTCCGTCGTCTCGATTTTAGCAGGAAGAGCCCTCTACTTGTCGTTCTTCGCCGCTGTCTTCCTCTGCATCGGCGATGACCCGTCGTCTACTTGTCGTCTCGATTTCAGCAGGATCTACTTGTCCTCTGAATCTGCTCGATTTCAGCAAGGAAGGTCGGATCTCCTCTCGATTTCAACAAGAAGAGCAACTGTTGTCGAATCGCGGTGAAAAGTTAGGTCTCCTCTCCCTCAATTAAACAGTTCTAAAAGTGCATCAATTTCATACATTTTCGGTTCAAAATTATGTCCGCAACGAGATCAGCTTGATTGAGGAATCGACTTGTTTGTATAATGCTGAAATGCTGGAATTTTATATTGTTTTCCGCATCTTTTTAGTGTATTTTTCGGGTTCTACTTGGTGAATTTGTGTGTCTACGTAATTGTTGTCCGCATCATTTTTGAATTGTTCCATTGTTGCTGAACTTGCTTTAAATCTCCTTTAAAAGTCTCTTAGCTCAATGGTAGAGAAATGTGCTTATATGCAAATACGTGGGTTCGAATCCCGCATAGGCTAAATTTTATATCCCGCAATACGGTTTCAGCAACCCCGGTGTCATAAATAACCATTTCAGCATCAGCAACGTTGCCGAAATCGAGGTTTCAACATCAATAACATTGCTGAAATTAGGCTTTCATCATCAACAAAACGTTGCTGAAATTGGGGTCGGTTTCAGCATCAATAACGTTGCTGAAATTGCCCCTACTTTTTTTTACATTTTTATAAGTTACACTCACATCCGTGATTTTGTTTACTAATCTGACATTATAAATTTATTGTTTATAATTATTTCGAAGTATGATATTAATATGATTTAAATGATAATGTATCATATTAATTTTATTCTTATTTTTAATTTAAATATATACAATATTGGTGTTTATGGGTAGATAAAATTAAGACTCGTGCAAATATGATTTTATTAGTATTCTTAATTACTTTCAATTAAACAAAGGGAAATTTATAGAAAACAAACCGTTAAATATGGACGTTTACACTTAACCACCCGTTTAATATAAAATTATAGAAAACTACCCATTAAATAATTATAGAAAACAAACCGTTAAATATGGACGTTTATACTTAACCACCCGTTTAATATAAAATTACAGAAAATTACCCATTAAATATTTATTGATAAAAAATCACTACCCATTTTCTATTTCTATTTGGGTTTTGTCAAATATATATGATATTATAATATTTGAGGTTTTATATTTAAATTAGAATCTCAAATAGATTTAAAAATATATTTTTCTAAATTTTTTAAAATATTTAAAAAACTCGATGTATATATCAACAAATTCTCCTATTTCATTCCTAAAATTGGTTATAAATTTAAACATATTTTATAGACTACTTTTTAATCAAAATTAAAATAAGTTTATAATTCCTTAGCATTGTTGAAATTTAATAATATGTTTATACATATAATCAATATCTCATTTTTTTCATTTGTAAACACGTACACTATATACTAAAAATGAAAAAAAAAAATATCTAAACATTTTTTTTTAAAATATCCTTCAGGATCAAACACATTTTTATTAAAAAATATATATTTAAGTTTGCTTGAATTTTTAAACAAAATTAAATGTGAGAAGTGAGTTGCGATCTGTCTTTGAATGGTAGGTCCTCCCGAGCAATCTTTCAAAATAAGTGATTTACCTTTGGTAGAACATTTAGCTTCCAAATCCACATGCAACGGAAATTGGATAACGCAACGCCGTGAGGCACAATCCATGTAGTCGTTCTCGTATTAAACCACCCAGAAGAGCTAGGGCCCTCATGAAGGTGATCCGTGATTTGGGTCACTACTAGCTGAATCCTGCAAATATGATTGATGATCTCAATTAGAAGCATACCTATTAACTTCGAGTACAACTTAGGTCGATCCCATTCTTTTGAATATGTAAGAAATTGGTTCACTTTCCTCTTTAATTGGTCTTTTGATAAATGTGTGAAAGCCCTATTCAATATTTTCTTTTTTCCAATCAGAAGCCTAGTAATCGAACCAAAAGTTGATGGTAGCTCCATCTCTCCGACACACCAACGAAGTCCTTAAAGAACATCGGCCGGATATGCATTAACTTGGACCATTGTCAAGAGGTTCCTCTTTTCCGTTGAAAGGAAAAGGGGTCTTGATTTTTAAGATATTTTTTTAGATATAACTCTGACCCATATATTGGCTGGTTCCACAACGACTTTCCAGAGATTTCATATGTAGATCAATGTTCCTAGTTTATGCTTTATACAGGCTTATTGCTGAAACATCGGTACAAATGCTATCCCAACTAATGAGAGGTGTAGACGCAGTTGGTTTATTCCAAAAAAACGTCCTATAAATCTTATCATATTCCGAAAGAATGGAAGAAGATAACATAAATGATTGCATAAGAAATGTCGGTTGAGCACTTAAGTTTCATTTAATAAGAACTTTGCATCCTTCAAACGATATGGAGAAGACTTTCCATTGTTGCGATTTCGTTTTCAACACTATCTGAGCAAATGTATGTTTATTTTCACGACTATTGATAATTGGACAAACCAAATATTTTTCAAAGAAACTGAGTGGCAAATACCTAATCTATAAGAGATGATAGATATTACAGATTGGGTAATATTAGGTGAAATCTGAATATTTGATTTGTGGAAATTAACCTTCTGACCAGAAATAAGATAGTATTGGTTGACAATATCCGATACCTTATGAGCTGCCGAATCAGAAGCTTTCGCAAAAATGATAATATCATTTGTGAAAGCTAAAAACAGGATCTTAATTCCATTAGACGAAAAACACATACCGAGATCTTTATTACAAAATACTTCCTTTTGTAAAGAACGAGCCAATGTTTCTACTGCCAAAATAAAAAGAAATGGGGATAGCGGATCACCTTATCTAAGTCCTTTACGAGAAATAACTGGTTAGTAGGACCATCATTCACCAATACCAAAAAAGATAATGCAGAGAGACACTCTTGTATCCAAGAGACAAACTTATGATGAAAACTAAACTTTCCAAGAATTTTAAAAAGAAAGGTTCATTCAATCTGATCATAAGCCTTTTACATATCCAATTTGATACCACCAAGCCCTCTTTTCCTTTTTTCTTACCAAAGGAACAAAACGCTTCATAAGCAATGAAGATATTATCCTATATAGAACGTCATTTTGCGAAGGCACCCTGTAATGGGTGAACTAGTTTGTTAACTATTGGTGTCATCCGAATAGCCAGAATTTTTGCTATAATTTTATAAATTGCTGAATACAGACTAATAGGTCGGTCATGATTGATTAATATTTAATACATAATCATCCACTTTAGGAAGCAATGTGATGAGAGTGTGGTTAACTTGTTTCAACAGATTGCCTGGAATGAAAACGTTTTTGACAGTCTTAATTACTGACGGACCAATAATATTTCAATATTTTTTTATAGAAACCGATAGACATTCGATTTGGTCATATTTACTCATCTTGTTACCTAGTTTCGATAACACTTTCTTGGTCTTTTATTGTTAATGTCAAAAGAAGTAAGATACTATAAGGTATTTCTGTGAAAAATTTCATGAAGATAAACCAAATTGGGGTTAGCGATATTATAATATTTGCACTTTTTTTAACTTAACCAATGTATTTTATGTTAGATGTAATATAGGCCTATAGGCCCAATAGTCATTAGGTCATTATGTAAATCTTCTATATATATTCTAATCATAGCAAAGGCAACCCTAACGGGGATTATTCACTCTAACATGGTATCAGGCTTTCTCTAGGATTTTCTAAATTTTTCCCTAGCCTACCATCAATCCTCTCATCCTTCTTCCTCCCTCTCTATCGTCGGCCATCCTCTGTCGCCGACCATCCTCTCCATGTCGTCGACCCTCCCTCATCCCTCCATTGGCTTCTCCGTCCCCTGACAATAGGGCTGATCAACCGGTCTGAACCGGACCGGACATTCCGGTCCCGGTCCGATCCGATGGACCGTAATTTTTTGAAACTTGGACCGCGGATCGGACCGGGACCGATAAATATGGTCCCGGTCTTTCCGGTCCGCGGACCGTAAAGACCGTTTGGACCGTTTGTCCCGCAACCATATTTTTTTTCACATAGCATGACAGCAGCTCAAATTCTCGTTTTTTACACAGTACAGAAGCTGTATTTTACAGCAGCCCTATTTTACAGAATTACAGCAGCTGTTTACAGCAGTTTCTGTTGAATTACAACAGCTATTTTTACACTTACAGCAGCCCCAAATGAAATCTGTACAGTGTACACAACCTGTTAATATTTCTGTAATTTGTAAAGTCCTATAAATTGAAAATAAATTCATTCATGATTGATAATTCATGCATGATCAAATCCACAAAAAAACGCAATGTTTAAAAGTTAAAACAACAAATCCAACTCAACATGTAACACGCAAAGTTTAAACTTAAAAACAAACACATCCATAAAATAAAAGTTTACACTCAAGGAAAATGTTGAAAGGTGTAATCAACTTATTAATCATCCATTATCTTGCCAGCTTGCCTTGAGTTCTTGTGTGAGAGCACCTAGAAGGTAAAGCAAAGAAACATTAAATAAATTACGATAACAATTGAGCACAAATGTAAAGTAATTAAAGTTTGTTACCTTCTTCTCAAGACCATTACTACAAACAAATGTAAAATAGCAAACCATTTTACTACTTGAATGTAAATGGAATATCAAGTTGAGCACAGTTGTTCAGTTTCAGTGCAGCCAATTCCACAAAAAATGACTACTTGAATGTAATTTGCCAATAGCATCAAAGTTTAGAGTTTTTATTATGCAAATGGAAGATCTAGTTGAGCCCTCCCACCAGCAAAACAAAAGGCATAAGCGATACTAGCCAGTTTTAAACCCATGCATGCTTTATCAATATGAATCTAAAGGTTTCTCATTAATGTGATGAGTTTTCTGGCAGTATAAACCACATCTAATTGCTACTGATTGTAATTTATAGGGGAAAAACAAAACCAAAGCTCAGATAGGATCAATGAGGAACTAATTGCGTTCTTTCCCACCAAAGATACAATCAAAAAATAAAAACAATGATTTTCTCCAAAAACCATGATTCTTTTCAGGAAACTGGCACTGTATACATGCTCTTCTATCAACTACATTCTCCAACTGATGGCAAATCAACAAAAGCCACAAAGAGTAAACCTAAATCCGACAACACAAATAAATTTTGTGCTCGAATTGTAATAAATCATCAAAACCACCAAGCAAAATCCATACAGGCAACGCCACATTTCGAATCAAACAAATAACTAGACAAAATTGAAGGAAGAGAAGAGTAAAATAGCAAACCAGGAGGCCTAGAATTTCTTAACCCTAGATTTAAAATCGGGATGAGATTCTTCAACATTAGACTAGAATACTTATGATTTCTCCAAATCTATACTAAAATCGACATTAATTTGTCAAAATATACATAAAAACCTAGACCTAAAGTGAAATTGAGAGAGAGGGAAAGACTTACTGGGAGAGCCGCCGAGAGCGCTGGTGGAGAGAGCCGAGGGCCGACGGGCGTGTGGCTTATGGCAAGGGAGAGCGAGGGCCAAAGGGCGAGTAGGACCAGGTGGTGCCGTGGTGTGAACAGAGAGAGACTGAGGTTGGCAGTGGTGGCTATCCGCTATCGAGCGCAGGGTAAGAAAGAAAGAAAGGGAGGATGAAGAAATGAAAGTGGAACGGCGTCTTTTTCTCTTCTTCCCTTTTTTTTTTTTTTTTTAATAACGTGGATTCCGGTCCAATTCCGGTCCGGCCCGGAAATTCCGGTCTAGTCCCGGGTTTGGACCGGAACCCGAAAATCCAAAAATCTTGGACCGTGGACCAGACCGTAATATCCCGGTCCGATCCAAAGACCGTAAATTCCGGTCCGATCCAAAAATTTTGCCCAGCCCTACCTGACAATTGCCAACTTCCCAGATTCCCCTTCACCCTCTCTGTCGCCGGCCACCACCCGTTGGCCACCCTCTCTCATCCACTATCAGCTGCTCCCTCTCCTAGCGGTGCTTTAGGTTCCACCTCTCTCACTAGTTGCATATTTCTCTGTTTCCCCTTTCTAAATTGCTCTCCCTTTCTGCCAAACCCTAATTCGACGGATCCGACACTGTGTCTGTCACCATTGACACTGTGTCCTGTCATCCTCCCTGTGTGTTCTGTCACCTTCTCCGTGACGATAATCTACCTCACACCAGCAGATCGACAACGTTTATAGCTTTCTACAGTAACAACAGCCTCCCGTCGAGGTTATCGCCTCTCCAAGTCCTTAACAGAGAGGGTATTCCCCCATTGGAGTCAACCCCTAGGGATATACGGCCTATTCTCTTCAGCATCCCCTGTACGCCTCTCCAATGAGGCCACACCCGAGCCAACATGGCTCCTCAAGCCCTCTCCGCACCATTTGGATCAGGCCTTAGCAACAGGATCATCGCCATCATCCCGACACAGGCATCCAACCATCCTGACACCTATGGGCGTGTCACTTGCAGATCCGAATTGGTACATGGATAGCGGAGCCACTGCGCACATGTCGTACAACCCAGGTATAATTTATGTCCCTACTTCCAAGAGCCTTTCTTCATCCATTATTGTCGGCAATGGTGAACGCATTCCTACCTTGGGTCTTTGGGTGCTTATGCTATCCCAATCAAGCATCTGTCGCTCCTCATAAGCTCGCACCACGTTCCCTTCCTTGTGTCTTCTTGGGGTACCCCTCTCATCATAGGAGGTTGATAAGACATATTTAGGTAGTGTTAATATAGGCATTTAGATGTGTTTAGGTAGGGTAAAATGCATGAGTTTAAAGTAGTTTTCATATTTTCATTATTTTTCAATTAGAGTCGGAATCTACAAGTTTTGTGCATGATTTCAGGTGATTATAAAGAGGTGAAGCTAAGCTCAAGCCAATGCTCGAAGATTGGACAAAAATAGAAGAGAACGAGAGCCGAAGAGAGGAGCTAACCATGTAAAGGATGGAAGTTGTTCAGGTTGGCGACGCTGCACTAAAACGAGTCGTTCGAAGGCTGCAGTTATCGGATCGGGGCGTACTTATACTTGTTGGAAAGAGTATTCGAAGACCTACAACTTTTGTGTTTACAACATTTCCAAATTCAGCCTTGAAAACAGCAAAATCGGGACGCCAAGATGGCTGCCGGAAGGAACTCGGTCTGGGCAACATAACTTGGCCGAGTTTGTTGTTTTCCGCCCGAGTTACGTAGCAGTTGCAACATGTGGGCTGTGACATATATTACTATAATTCATTTATGAGATATGTTATAATTTTTATAAGTAATTAATTAGGAAGAATAGAAAACTGTGGTTTTGGAAGATCAAAAGGTTTGTTTTTGGTTTTTGCCAAGGACGAACAGAGTTTTGTAGGGAGGAAATGGAGAGACCTTTGGTGATTTTTCAACCATGAACAACTAGCCTTATTTGCTTGGGAAAATTAATCGAAGCTTCAGGTTTGCAATTTTATTGTTAGATTTCTCTATCTTAATACTCCTCTTTGAATATTATCAATTCTTTGCATCGAATGTTTAGTGTTTTCGTGAATTTTCATTAGCTTGATTAACTGATGCCTCTTCATGATAATCTATAGCTAGATATAGGTAATTTCTAGTTGAGTTATCTATGTTCTTGAGTAGCAAAGTATAAATCTCTGAAACTGGTTGATTTAGGGATTTGTATAGAGAATTGATTTGCAATTGATGCAATAATTGGTTGTGCCCGTCGATTGTCTTTGTTGATTTCCTTTAAGCTTAATCGATTATTGAATTGAATCTTGATAGTTTCGAGATTGTTTGATAATTAGGGTTTTCAGGGTCTGGTTGTCCTGTTAACTAATTTCGATAAGGAATTGGATTCCAAAGACCTAGTCTTTCCACAACAAAGTGTGTTCGAGAGGAAGTTATCTATTCGATTTCGATGATCAATGAACAAACCTGATTGCTGAGATTGGTTCACCTAAGTTATTTATCTCATATTTGTTAAATCAATTTGTTTAGTTTGCTTCCTTTTGCTTTTTACTTACTTAGTCTGAATCATCATAATCCCCCCTCTTTGTTTCTTTAGTTCTTATTTAGCACACTTGACTTGCATACAAATCATTGACTCTCTGTGGGATCGACCCGTACTTGTCAAACTACATTAGTTAGGTTAGTCAGATTTATTTGATAGGATTTAAGGCGACTGAAAATCCTTGTCAGAGGTATAGATGTTTTGACCCAATTTCGAAACATGTCATCATTTCTCGTCATATCACGTTCAGTGAGACTAGTTTCCCTTTTTCCAGTCTCTCTACATCCCCAAACACTTCCTCCTCCTCTGATGACTATCATATCCTACCTCTTCTCCACCAACTATATCCCTCTTCCTCTCTGAATGTTATTACATCTCCAGCTAGGGCACTCAATCCTCCCTTACCGTAACCTGTAGCCCCCGTCCAGCCCCCTGTCGCCCCCGTCCTGTCACCTCAAGCCTCTGTCCCGGCACCTGCAGCCCCTACCCTATCACCTTTCCCCACCCAACCGGTCAACCAGATCCAAACTCGGAGCATGAGTGCCACTTTTCGACCCAAACAGATTTCAGACCTCTTCGTTTCTCACATATCTCTCATCCCTACCTCCCACAAAACAGCCGCCTTAGACCCAAACTGGAATGTTGCCATGCTCGATTAGTATAAGGCTCTTATTAGCAACAACACTTGGGTCTTGGTTCCTCGGCCTCCTGGCGCCAACATTGTGCGGTGCATGTGGTTCTTTCGACACAAGTTTCGCCGAGGTAATCAGCTTGCCTATTGACGGAGGGAAAACCTGTCGTTGATCCGCCAAAGAAAACTCAAACATATAACTAGTATAGCAATAAGCAAGAGGTCGATCCACAGGGAAAGTTAAAATTCAAGTTTGATTCAAGTGTCAACCAAAGTAACCAAATTGGGGGTTTTTAAATGTGAAAGTTCCGCCTTTTATGAAAGCGGATTGAAGCAAACAAAAGTAAATAATTGTAATTCAGACAATTAGGAGAAGCAATTCTACCTACAATTTCCCACTTTATTTGATTGAAGCGATACTTGTAACTTCTTCTCGTCCTATTAAGTTTCCTATGAATGCCCTTGTCCCGACCTAATATAGTTACTAGTCCAATCAGTCCTAGAAACCCTTATCAATCGAACTGTCCCTAAAGAAGGATTTAACCCAATTGATAGCTTTAAGACCAGAGATTAACCAAGGTATTTGAAGTCCCTAAAGAGGGATTTAACCACACGTCCAACTTCGTACTTGTTCAATTAGTTCAATCAGCACTAAAGGGACAAGTTTGCTACTTAGGTTAAGGTTTACAATCAGGAATCTACAAAACATTAGCAATTGAATTGATCTAACTAGTTGGTCAGACAAGATAGAACAAAACAATAAACAATCAAGCACAAAGAAGTTGAAGCATTCAAATATAGGAAACAAGGAACGAGAATTAGAAACTCACAATCAATCCAAATAAAGCTTCAAATTGCAGGCAGAATAGATGAGTTTAGTTCCTCATGGAAGACATCGCTCAAATCTCTAAAGTGTCTGATGAACGTAAGAATAGAATAGAAGTCGGAGAAAAATAACTAAAATCGGCCTTATAAACAATCCCAAGTCGGCCATGGAACAAAACAATAACAACTAGGGTTTTTATTAATTGAAACGCAGCGCCTAAGCGCTGACGACCCATGCTGCGGCCGCGACATCAGCAACTCTTCCTTATCCCGCTGCATCGGTCCTGGCTGCGGCCGCGACATAGCTCGTTGCTGGTTCTTCTTGTTTAGCTTCGCGGGTATCTCCACTTGTCTTTGCTTCTCTTCCTTCCTTGCTTCTTTCCAATATTTCTTGTAGTCCTCTTCAAGATATTGCATCTCCCAATTGTGCTCCGATTCAATCTGCAAGATAAACACAAATTTGCGCAGAATCCGAACTCTTCTAGAATAATCACAAGATGCAATTTAGCGACAAAGTATGAACAAAATGCAACCTAACTAAACTAAAAATGTCTATACTGCCTATCTAAGATATGCATTATCACCTATCTGCTTTTATATGTCGATGATATCATCCTTACTGCATCTTTTTGGGAGTCTCTGCATCTCGAACTGCATGTGGTTTGTTTCTCTCACAGAAGAAATATGCCAAGGAGATTACTGCCAAGGAAAATATGACCAATTGCAAGCCTGCTGCAACTTCTGTTGAGACCACTGCCAAACTGTCTCAAGCGGTAGGTCCACCTATGTCTGATCCCACACTGCATCGCAGCATCGCAGGTGCTTTGCAGTATTTGACGTTTACCCTCCCAGATATTAGTTATGCCGCTCAGCAGGTCTGTTTGTTTATGCATGACCCCATAGAGTCTCATTTTGTTGCTCTTTAGCGCATTATCAGATATATACAGGGTATCACTTCTCTTGGCACCACTATCAATCCATCCGCTTCTCCTTTGTCTGTGGTTGCTTATACAAATGCCGATTGGGATGGGTATCCAGACACCAGACGATCTACATCCGGGTATTGCGTGTTCATCAACGACTCTCTTGTCTCTTGGTCTTCTAAGCGCCAACATGTGGTTTCCCGCTCTAGTGTTGAAGCGGAATATCGTAGTGTTGCCAATGTTGTTGCTGAGTGCGTCTAGCTTCGCAACCTATTGTGCTTGAGCTTCATTGTTCTCTGAGTCAGGTGTCTATTGTTTACACGAACAATGTTAGTGCTACATACCTTGCTCACAATCCAGTTCACCATCAGAGAACCAAGCATGTTGAGATTGACATCCACTTCGTTCGTGAGAAGGTTGTTATGGGTCATGTGCGTGTCTTACATGTCACGTCCCCGTTTCAGTATGCTGACATCTTCACCAAGGGTTTGCCTCGCCAACTATTTCTTGATTTTAGATCTAGTCTCATTATCCGCTGCCCTCATGTTTCAACTAAGGGGGTATGTTAGATGCAATATAGGCCCAATAGTCATTAGGTCATTATGTAAATCTTCTATATAATATATATTCTAATGATAGCAAAGGCAACTTCAACGGGGATTATTCACTATGACATTTTATGGAGTTTCAGGTCTTGCTTCTTGCGTTGGATAGTTAGCTCTAACACTTTGATTAGGAGGTCATGACTTGGTCAGTTGCCACGCTATTATATGAATTAATCAGCTCGAGTTCAGCTTGAAAAAAGCTCGATTCAAGCTCATCCACTTACCCAAACAAGCTGAGAATGAATATGATTTTAAACTCGGTTGAAGCTCGACTCGTTCGATTTAAGCTCGAATAGCTCAAATTTTATAAAATTTATAAATTTCCTTTTATGACAAAGTAGAACTGTTTAAAGCTCGAAAAAGCTCACCTCGAGCTCGTTTATTTTATAAACAACCCAAGCTTGATCAAGAAAAAAAAAAGCTCACTTAAAAATTGAATTCGACTCAGCTCGAGCTCATTTAACAAACGAACCAAACTTTGACATGTCAAGCTCGGCTCGTTCGACTCGAATAAAACCCAAATCATGAATACTTCCCTTCGAATGATGAATCCCCTTAAAAGTAAAATAATACTTTCACGGATACTTGAGATTCCCAAAGGGATCAACTTTGAAGACAAATCAACTAAAAACAATATCTCAACTGGGTTAGACACTTTCACGGATGCTGATGAAATGCAGAATTATTTTTACCAGTTTTTGAAATTTAACATGACCAAATGCTGATGAAATTGCACCAATCATTTTACAAACAAACTATTACTGAGATGATGAAATGCTAAATATTTCTTTTCCACATAACACATCACATAGCAAATCTCAGAGCATGTTCATCACAGGCAAGACAATAGACAATGGAGCCAACATCTCAGCACCAACAAATATAAAGTTTCTTTCAGGCCGCAAATGATGCCTTTACTTGGCTATGTTCCATTTAACACAATTTTCGTGCAGGACATCTGTGCTGAAGAATATAGGCATCCCAACTTAACAGCGTAAAGAAAAACATCGTATCTGAATTCATGAACCACACTTCATATCTTGTCCAGTTTTTCTGCCTTGACAACCGGATTAGCTTTAGCAATAGCGTCACGGGCAGCTGTGCGATAATCAAAGGGGCAGTTATGCTTGTCCGAGTAACGATGACTAGAACAGAATAGATTGCCACAGCGACAACTGAACCCTGTTAGACCAACACGTTTCTTGCAACTGGAGCAGCGGCTTGGACCTTGCTTTGGCTTTGGCTCGCTATTCTCCCCCAGTACTGATACGCAAGCTTCTGGTGTTGTGATGATCTTTGGCTCTACTGCAGCAATTTGTAAGTCAATAGAGCCGGTAGCAACCGGTTCCTTTCCAGTACCAGAAGATGATCCATTCACTATGTTATCGATGGACGATGCAGCAAGTTTTGCTCGATCCTGATTCAACATCGCATCTTTGTAGCACTTTGAACACATATTCATGGTGGCCACACTCCCGAAGAAGCCACAATTGCTTATGCATAAAATTGGGCCCTCTGGAGCTGCTTGGCACCCTGTCTCGTCATGGTCCATTTTCTAAGGCTGCAAAAGATAGATACGAGTGTGACTGTGTGAGCCGTCTATAATTACAGTCAATACTTTTAACAGGTTACGAGTAAAAGCCACATATTCATGATTATGCATCCCATTCACATACACCTTAGAATACATAAAGAAAAGGCAGTAATAGTTTTAGCAGTAGAGACTCAATGCCACAAGCATAGACACTAGCCTGAAATTCTCCATACTAGTTCCAAAAACACAGACTTATAACAGAAGAACTAGTCCATTTTCATTAATGGTTTAAAAAAGGTTAGCAAAGTTCAAGGGAATGAAGTTTTGAAAACCCTTTGTAAAAAAAATGATGAAGCTCAGACAACCACTGATGAATAAATGAAATCTACAATAAACTGATGTGATCCCTGCAATCAGAAATGAAGAACACGAATTATCCAAAACTAATCACCCTTTTGGAGAGACCTATCTTGCCAATTACTTTCTGCCTTATCTAAGAAGGCAAATTTTATTGTTTAAAACCCCACAAAGAAGATAATTACTTGTAGGATTTTGTAGATTTCTACCAGCTTGAGCCTTCCAATTGAAATAAACTAGACAAAAGGAAGTGATTTCCTTTTAACAATTTCTCTCGTAATAAACACAACCCCCATTCCCCGCGCAGTTACTAAGATTCATATGAAAGACTCAACATGAAACCCTCGTACATAATAAAAAGGGGAAATTTAATAATCCAAATGATAAATCTGACAGTTTGTCAGGTTTTGAGCAAAATTCATTTTTAACAGGTTACGAAGAACAGCTAAAGAGATCAACAATCAACCCAATCAAAATTCAACGTGATCCAAATAACATACAAGTTCACAAGCTAATTTCCCAAAGCCCTTATTATAATCAGCTAATTCAAAAGCCCAGCTGAAACCCTAATTCAATTGAAGGACAAAAAACATCAATATCCCAAAACCTAACCATGAAAATTCGATCCATCCGGTGGATCCTCAACAACAAATCGAAGGAAATTGGGTCTTGAATCCCCAAAAGTAAAAGACTCATGAGAAAAATCGACGAATTGATCAATCAATCAGGCAATCAGCAACCACAAAATTGACCGAAACCGTAGATGTAACAAAAGATCCAACTTTTAAGACTGAAATGCAAAACGCGTGAAAATTCCTACCTTGAGAGAAGGCCGAAGAAATCCGGTTTGAGGAGGGGAGAAATCGCGAAGGGAACGTCGAAAGGAGGAGAGAGAAAGAGAGTTTTTGATTAGGGAAGGAGTTTGTAAATGTCAGCTCCGAGACTTCTCCTTCCCACTAATAAACACAGAGGGTGGGACCCACCTCTTTCTGCCAACGTACGCCTATTTACTGACTCAAAAAGAGATTCACCGTGTATTCCCAACTTTGCCCCTCCCCACTCTGGCTTCATCATTCCAACACAAAGAATTTGTGAAACGTAATCCATTTCTCAGTCGAAAAAGACCCGCGAGTATTATTCAAAAGTCTCTGATTCGAATTCATAATGACGGCTAAACCAGTGGCGGAGTCAGGATTCTCGGCTAGAGGGTGCTAAAAAAATTTCATAAAATATTTTTTTGGTGTATACTTATTAAGAATATTTTTTGAAAGAAATTATTGAAAAAATGCTAAAATTTTGATTTTTTAAAAGGTTTTTTTTGTATTTAAATAGTTGAGACTAACAAAAATAAAACAAAAAATATAGGAAAAAATCACGAAATATTACTTTTAAAACAATATTGAAAGAAAAGGTTAAATGCGTAATTTAAACATAAGTATGATATTTTTTTAATGAAATAATTGATAGAAATAAAAAAAATATAGAGAAATCAAGAAGAATTAATGATATAGTAAAATAAATAAAAGGTGAAAGATTTTGGATTTGAACCAAGACCTTTTTGCTTTTGATTTCCCTTCCTTCCTTCCTTTACCATTTGAGCTAATTAGTACTCTTATCCAAAATATCATTTAAATATTTTATATTACCTTAAAAATACTAAATATATGCAAAAAAAAAAAAAATTGTATTTTTTTTCCGGAGTACCCCCTGGCTCCGCCACTGGGCTAAACCAAAAATTAAATTAAATTGAGTTGCCGATTCACCATGACAAAGGATTTACATAGGAATGAAGCAAGTCATTCTAATCCATGGAAAGTGGATATTGCAGGTTGTGGCTGATACTCATGGAAAGGTATACATTGGATGCAACCCTTTCCTTTTTGACAAGTTAATTAAGACTAATCATGGGGATATTTTTTTAAGATAAACTCTTGTTTTACAAAGTACACTAACAAAAAACAAAGAAGCAAAATCATAGCATGAATCACCTATCCACATGATCGATGGTGATATAAGGGAGTTGTACACATTCATTTAGTTAAATGATTCTAGTCATCAAATTTTGGTTATGTCATCTTCTTTCAAGTAGACCAAAATGTGTCTTTATATGCATGTATTATATGAATTGTTGGTCATAGTTCAGTTTCTTGCTCAGTCGTTTTTATTAGGAAATTATCAATCATTTTATCAGTGGATGGCTAAAAAAAACTACTCCGTATCAAAATATAAGGGACATAAAACTCTTACACAATGACTTATAATTTAAAAATAAAATAAATTCGATACAACTCATGAAAATAATATTTGACACGGGAAATAGTGATAATACTGCTTCATATTTTAAAAAAAGACTTGAACTTCAAATCTAATTAATTGGTTAAATATGAATAGTTACTAGTGTAAGTCCCGTGTCTAAGACACGAGTATATTTTTATATTTGATCGATTTTTTTATTTTGCAATCTAATAATAATATAACTTATATAATTAATTTCGAGAGTACAATGGTAGGAATATGTTAAAAAAAATACGCAAAAGAATTTAATAATCTATTAAGACGATGAAATAATAAAAACGAAAATAACGGTTCGTTAGAAATTTCTTTATAAATCCTTAACCGAATAATTTCAAAACAATAATATAAAGAGAAGTATTATCACAATGTAAGATGGCAATTGATTATACATATATATAATAAACTTTATTAGATAGCTATTTAAAAAAAATGCTTAATAATAGTGGTTATATTAAAAAACACTATTCTTTTATAATAAAATATATCATATAGCATTTTCTTTAATTATATCATCTTCTCTTATTTTATTAATAAACCAAATAGCTTTGAATTGTGAAATTAGTTCAATTTCATTAATATTTAAAAATATATTAGTGGGGTTAGTGGGGTGGTTAGTGATTTAGTGGGGTAGTTATTAGAAGTGTGGCGGTACAGTTACCATGAACATGTGGAAAAAAATTAACTAAGTGGATGAAAATTAGTGGTCCACTTGGCATACAAAAAGGAGTGGAAGATGTGAAATCCTTGATATGGTGACATGTGGAACAGAACCTCCTCGTAAAGGTACGTAGGCAGGAGATGCTTCTATTTTTAGTATTAGTATAGATTATTAATCCCACAAATTAAAAAACTTCAATACCAGTATTTGACATAGAAAATAGAAATTCCCAAATATACCTCATCTAAGTTGGAAAATTAGGAGGCTTATTGATTGAAAAAAATATTAAAAATTGTGACTACTTGTTATATATAAATCATATATATTTGTAAGGGTCGCTATATACACTCATGACTCATCAATATCATGAAGGCAAACTTGCATTGTGCACACGGGCCCGTGCCAAGGGATGGTTCAAGTGGACCAGTTGAACGGAGCCATCAAATTTTAAGAGGCCCAATAACGTTTGGTTTTTAGATTAATTAAAACAAAGGCTACCAATGAAACATTATTTACAACGTGGTCCACTTGGCAAGTTGCGCACCAAACAATTCCATGCTTTGCCTTGATCCAGCATTCGAATCCCAACAATAACATCACGAATCTTTTTTTTTTTCTTTCATAAAATCATAAAAAATAATATTACTGATGTAAATATTTTTTTCATTTTTAACTTATTAAGGACCCTTTTTTAAAGAAATTTCCACCTTTTAATTTATATTTTAATCATTCAAAAAAATCATTCTCTTTCTCCTTAAAAAAAACAGACAAAGCCATTGCTTAGAGAATTTAGTAGAACTTCCCCCAAAATTAAAAAAAAATTGTGAACTTATTACGAAAGTCATATAAAAAATTTAAAAAAATTATATTTTCATCGTGTTTAAAGAAACATTCACAACCATTTTATATTTAAGAGAATTTTTAAAAGCTTCAAATTTTTACCTTATTCCTATTTTGATTAATTTAATGTATATACAAAGTTGACTTTGAATTACAACATTCCTTAGTCCTTACAATCCTTGGCATTTTGATATCTTTTTATGCATTTTGTAAATATAAGTAGGATCATTGTTGATTTTTTAAAATAAAAACATAATTATATATTTTTTATAATAACAAAACAATTTACATGCAACTTATAAAAAAGATAAGATCGTTAACACTATATGAATAAGGTTTAATTATTTTTTTGCACAGGGCCCCCAAGAGTATCCGCACGGCCCTGTGTGCACATAAGCCCCTACCGTTCGCACAAATCCAACGGTTATAAGAATTATTATCTTTTATATTGTCCACAAATCTTCGAAATGTTAGCTCAATCTTACCACCCATGTTTAGTTTCTATAAATAACACAAGTTGAATCCCGTTTCATACATGAGATGATGAGAATATGTTAATACAATACTTTAAAATTAAATTAATTATCTATAAAAGAAAATTTTGGTAAGAAAATATGAAAATGAAAACAATAAATTTGAATTTATAGTGTGAGAATTAGACTAATAACAGTCAATAATAAAAGGCTATCCGATAGCATATAATGAATGAACACGTTTACTATATAAATTGACATTTTATTTATTATATGGTTCGTATAATATATAGTTTCTACATGTGATTGATTTTTTTATTTGAATAATATATTAGATACAAAAAGTGTTCCCATAGTTGAAACATTTTTTGTATCTTATATACACAATAATAAATTAAATATCTTATATCTTACAACTTACAATATGAGTATTGTTAAATACATATACAGATGAGTTTTTAGAAAATGATAAGAATTTCTTCAAAAAGGAAGATTTGGGAATAAAAAAAAAACAAGGCTTCTTCTTATATTTATTCACATATATTTTTTGATCACCTATAATATCAGCTAAGGTTACCAAACACATTGCTAGCTTATCGATAGTTTAATTTAACATATATTTTATATAACTAATTGTTCAGCTTCAACTACCCAAAAAGCTCATGTTGCCAAACACACCCTAATGAAATTTAGATTTTGAGAAGTTCTTGAAAACCAAAATCGTGCCATTTATATCCAGCATTCCAGCAAGTATATAATGGTCCCGGCCCATTATGTAAGATATGTCGGCCCAATATGTGTTTATTACTACAAGGTCCGGCCCATTAAGCAAAAACAGGTTCCACCCGTTTCACCGCCCGCCAAATCCTTGCTGAGTCGCTGCGTTTGATCAGAAGCGTCGCCCGGAACGAAGAGCAAGGGCACTGCCCGCCAACACATCTCGCTGCACCTTCATCTCCGATTCCGAGATGCTGATCTTCAAATTCAGCATTTTTTTTCGTTATTTAACTCAGGTTTCATCGTCAATTCGCTCAATTGAAGGGAATTAGGATCGTTTAATTTCAGATTGAACGTGATTGAGATTGCCGTTTGTTTGCAAGGTAGGGTTTTTAATGTCCAACTATATATATTTATCTCAATTGGTCAATTGGGGGTCCTGAATCTTCAGCTTACATCTTTTTGTTTGGATGCATTTTATGCACATGGGGCAATCATACATTACAAACATGATTTTATTTTCCCTGAACTGCCTTTGTTTGTGTCCCCAGTTGGGCCACTCATGAACTCATGATACCTCTACTTATTTAGGCCATGTTTCCTCCATGGCTGCACAGAAACAGTGCAGATGGACACTTTCTTCTACAGCGTTTTTTTTCTAAATAGTGCTTCTGGCAAAAAGTTCCTTTGGAGTAACTTCAATTCCATAGCTTTTCTTTCTTTCCTATTTGTTCTCTTTTCATATGAATTGAAAAATCCCGGGAATTTGAAGTATGTTTTGTTCAATGTAATTGAATGGGTGTATGATAAGTCACAGTATCTACTTTAAAAGAAATGAAACACGAACCAAACGAGGGGTTATGCTTTCTATTTTTACCCCATTTCTAATTCTTGCTTCTGCCTATTTGATTAAAAATTTCAACTTTCATAGGTACATTCAATTCAACAGCGGAAGGTGGATGCATTTGGAAGCAAAATGCAGTATGTGTGTATTTCTGCTTGTGAAATCAAACTTAAAAAAAGTAACTCTGACAAGCCAAATCATATTTAATATTTCTGGATCTCTCATTTGCTCATATATATGATTTCTGATTGAATCCTGTGAAAACCTTTTGAATTTGTTTATCTGTCTTTCTTGCTTCTTTCTCAAGATAGAATCTCATTGAAATGATTTTTGAAGATTGCAAGTCATACCTATAAACCTTTAACCAATTGGTTATCTTTTTATTTAATGTTCATTTTCATGAAAATAATAAATCAATGTGTTGCACATCTTTGATACTGTGTTTTCTGCTTACTTTTTTTTTTGTTTTGTTCTGGAGGGCCCCATATACAATTAGTCAAATACTGTATGCACCAAATCTGTCATGTTTTTTTCAAGGTTTATGCTCCTATTGATCTGGTTCTTACTTCTTACATAGCTCAGTGGGAAACTGAATATCTAAGGAATGCTTTCTTAAATTGCACTTCTGATATAGCAGCTTCTGAATATCTAATTACCGGATTCCTTGAACAATTTTAAGTCCTAGCAGCTTGTTACGACTTTATGTAAGAGCCTGAGTTGTTTTATTCAACTTTAACAACACATCAGGTTGAGTATATTATTCATCTGAGTTCTTGCATAAGCCAGGTTCATTCTGAGTAACTCCAACCACCATTTTTGCTCTAGCGATAAACTTAAATAAAACTATGGTCCAATATGCTTTTTTTTATATGTGACACTGTGGCAGTGCTTACGAAATATTGGCATTGTATGCTCAATTATCTTGAATGAGACTGTGAAGATAGTGCTCAGTAAGATTGGTGAAAAAAGAGTAAGTGGGCTTTTTTTTTTGGGTCCCATGTGAATGTGTTGATTTCCTTCCAGACCTCCTTGATTGCTGTATTATAGGCAAGTGATGATAGACATAAGTTTTCAGGGGGAGCACATAGAACCTTCCATTAGTGGTGTTGCATCATGCCTGAAATGGAAAGCCTTTATCCTTGAAGAAACTGTATTTTTGCCTCCTTTATACTGTATTGAGAAGTATTTTGCATTAATGTAGCTGCATTGATGGAGTTAATTTTGGCGGAGGACATAAGATGAGTTTAACGAGAACAGAAATAAAATCTCATGATCTAGCAGTGTTTATCTTTTAGACCTTCGGAATTTGAAGCTAGAGATGTCCATCAACTTGTGGCAGCCAAGCGTCCATAGCGACGTTGCTCTTTGATCCTTTGGCGTGGGACTGTCGGTATGAGCATTCCAAACTTTTGGTTTGTTTCAATATTTTAGCCTAACTTATAATACACGTGTGTTTGGATTCTTATTTAAGTGCACAGTGTAAGAGAGGGAGATTATGTATGTTGGAAGCAAAAATATTAGCTTTGGTTAGAAAACAAAGATTTGTGTTACACGCTCTCTTTGATACATAGATGGCATGATTATTACCTTGTGAGTGAAGGAAGCAACAAAGGAAATGGCTAAAGACAAAGCTATGGAGTCATATAGAAGACAACTCTTATTTGTTAGGGTCCCCTTCAAACCGTTTTTTCTATTGACCCATCAACCAACCCCCTCTCTCTCCATGTCCCTTAGTTTAAGCAAGCCCCACACCCCCACATCGCAATCATGGCGATTGATCATCACCTCTCTCGACATTGCCGACTCCTGTCGAGCTCTCCTTTTTCGTCTTGTTTCCCTATAAAGTCTTTCATCAGACAATTAAGTTGGAGAAAGGAATCCTCTGACCCCTCCAAGCTAGGGACTAATTGGAACCCCATCTGCTTGCGCGAAGCTGCAATGAGGAAGCCTGCAGCTGATAACGCTAACACGAAAGCCAATGCCAATGTTGCCAAGCTCCGGAAGGGCCTTTGGTCGCCTGAAGAAGACGACAAGCTCATCAAGTACATGCTTACCAATGGACAGGGCTGCTGGAGTGATGTGGCCAAGAATGCTGGCCTCCAGAGGTGCGGAAAGAGCTGTCGCCTCCGATGGATCAACTACCTCCGCCCTGACCTTAAGCGCGGCTGCTTCTCTCCCCAGGAGGAAGACCTCATTGTCCACCTGCATTCTCTTCTCGGAAACAGGTGCTTTTCCCGTTTTATTTCTTAAGCTTTTGTATTAGAAAGATGGATTTACTGAATTCAATTCCCATTGAATGAATTCACATTTTTGTTTTAACATACTGCATAGATTCATTGTTTGCCTTCCGGAAAAAAAAATCTTCGGTTTGTTATACATGATCCTTAAATAGTAGTGTAGTGATCGATGAGAAAACGTATATACATCTACTTTTGCCTTTGTTTTTTTTTATGGATATGGCTATCTTTGCTTACATGCAATACATGATTTCGAGACGAAGACATGAGCAAGATGGCATGAAAAGTAAGTTTAATTGGATAAGATCACAAGAGGTTATCCGTATGCTGCATACGACGATAAGTGATGATAATCCTTTGTTACTGTAATGTCTTTGTTGCTTCTGGTTGGTAGCAACCATGGGTTGTGAATTGTGATGCTTCTAAGAAAATTTCTGTCTTATAATTTATGAATAACATTAATGCTTTGAGATTGACATTGCTACTAATATTTGACACTCTTTTTGACCTTTTTTTTTTCTTTGTTCACTAAACAAATCATTAGGTAATTCAGCAAATATCTTTGAATGCATGATTACATTGAAATTATGTTTGTATATTGGTCTCTTTGTAATCATTTTTGGCAAAAGAACTAAATGGATTCGAATATAAAATTGTGAGAATATATGATTAGGTGAAGGTGAAACTGTACATAATGGCTTAAGTTTTTGTGAGAGAAGGTGAACCCTGAAGTACTATCTGATGTTGATTTTTTTTTTTATATGATGTAGGTGGTCTCAAATTGCAGCTCGCCTGCCTGGGAGGACGGACAACGAAATCAAGAACTTCTGGAATTCGACAGTAAAGAAAAGGCTAAAGAACTCTTGTTCTGCGACACCATCCCCAAACCCTAGCGACTCCTCATCGTCAGACAGGAGAGATGCCCTTTATGGATCAGGTGGAGGAGTCTTCATGCCATGCACACAACAAGACCGCCATGATGCGATAATCGCAATGTACGTAAACTCTCTAACGTCGTCAGCGTGCAACATGCAGCACATGGCTCCATCAAATCACATGGTGAGCCACAGCAACCTAGCTGACATCCACTTGCCTGCACTGGCAAGTAGCTACTTCAACGTAGTACCGATGACCGGTGCGTGTGATTACGAGTTTTCGGGTGGTGTTGGTGTGTTTGGAACAAGCTTAAGCCAGCAGAATGGCATGAATGTGCAGCAGCAGCAGCAGCTGGAGGGAGAGCTGTCTGTTCCTTCTTTAGAGAGCTTCAGCACTGCTGTCGAAGAAAACATCGCGGAAAGTGGCAACAGAAACAACATTGGCAACACCAACAAGAACAGCTGCAAGAGTGAATCAGAGAGCTTGATTAACAGCAATTGGGGAGGAGATGAGATGAGGTTGATTGGAGAGTGGGACTTTGAGCAGCTGGTGAAGGATGTGTCTTGTTCCTTCCCTTTCCTTGATTACCAAGTTGAGTGAAAAATCCCCTTTTTGCCCTTCAAAACTCACTTTTTATAGCCCTTTTTCCAATTGAGATTTGTCAAACACTCAAAACAATACATATATATATAGCTTGTAGCTTTACCAATTTGTCCTTTGTAGATTTGGCTTCTACAATAAAAAGGGTGGGTGAGGAGTCTCATAAACATACAATGTACGTAAGGAGGAAATCAGAATAATGTATCCATAAGATGTTGTGAATATATATGTAAGGGTGATCAACACCGGTTCGATCGAACCGGGTTGGTTCATTCTCAAAACCCTAGCCTGGTGGATTCAAATGGGAGATGGCAGTGGGAGTTGGAAGCTTTGTTATCAATGGGGACATTGGAAAAGATGTAATAATGCAATTCATATCAAAGGATAAAGACTTGTCATTTCTCTCATTCTGGATCTTATATTGCTAATATATATGCAAAGTATCAATCTTTGATCTGTCACTTCATGAAGGTGTATATATGTGTGTAGTGTTATGAGACCAACCCACCCAAAAGAAAGTTGTAGGGCAAATCATCTACTAATTGTTAGGTGACTGTAATATGTTGACTATTAGCCTAAATATACATGTATTATATATTTTATATGAATACTTTTTTTTAGAAAAATAATCAAATTTATATTTAGATATAACTAGGGTTTTTTGTAACATTATATACACGGATGAAATATATGCTTGATCACTATAATCAATACATACCAACTTTGTCGCTCTATCAATGGCGCTCTATAAGATAGATTTCACCTATCTGAATTCTTTCCTAATAAAAAAAAAAAACTCTAATCAATACATTATAATACATACAGCATACACGTGCCAGCTGAATGACAAGCCTAACACATTATATGTTAATGTTTTGATGATTTCTTTTCAAGTAATGAGCGAGGTGATGAAGAATATGTGTTAAATTAAGGAAATCCTCGAATAGGAATTTGAGTTATTTCAGATTTTTTTTATTTTTACAAAATCCACCTTTTAACACAAAAGGTTAAGCTATTGGGTAAAGGATTTACCATCCCTCATTGATGAAATCACAATTGAAAAGTGGACCTCCTTCCACGTTCCCGTGGGGGAGGGGAGCCACGTGTCTAGATTAAGTTGGTCGGCGATCTTACCTGAATTCCCCCCCCTCCCTTTTTTTCTTACCTTTGGACTATCCCTGCCCAAGAGGGGGAAAAAACCTTTGCCTGTGCCGCAATGAACGAGGATATTAAGACGGTCTTACCTGGGCTCAACCACCGCGGTCGGCGGATGGTGTGAACCCAGCGCCGCCGAGCCTCATTTGTGGCTCGTTCCATCTTTCGGGCGTTGATTTCATCAATGCCCTTCAGATAGGATGGATCTCGTTGTAGAACAGAGAAACGGGTCGAGATATGGTGGAGTTTGTATAGACCCCACTTCTAATACCTGTATCCACACTCTTCGGGTGACCGAGGTGATTACGCGGATGTGTCGGTATTACTCCCTGGTTTCTTTCCCCTTCTCTTCATAGATCGAAACTCTCCTTTTTGTTTTCCGAAAAAGTCTGTTTCTTAGAGAGTCTCTTTGTTTTTATAGTGTTTGTCCGTCTCCCTCTTTGGGTGGAGCGTTTCCTTCTCATGGTCATTTGTCGCCTTTCGACTGCCACGTGTTCTACGGATGAGGACACGTGGGTGGGGGGCATGCTCGACACTTGTCCGGGTTGCATGCAGTTTACGTTCGTGGATCGGCTAACAATTTTATCCGCGGTGGTCCATCTTTCCCTTTTTTCATTCTTTTTCCCTTTTTCCTCTTCCTGCCATTTTTGGGCATCATCACTCGTATTTTTGTCTTTATTTTTAGTAGTGTTGTAAAAAGCGCTAGGGGGCCGCCTAACGTCTAGGAGGGATTTTTAGAACAGTGTATTACTCCCAAAACCCAACCCAGGAGCAGAGCTGGGGTTGCTCGGGGGTGCTCTGGCTGGAAAAAAAAAATTGCATGTATTTAATATTTTTAAGGTAATATAACATCACTAAATAATATTTAAAATAAGAGTATTATAGCTCAAGTGGTAAATGAAGCAAAAAGAATTAAAGTCTTGAGTTTGAATCTCAATCCACTCACTTTTTATTTGTTTTACTAAATCATTAAACACTCTTGATTTCTTTCTATATTTTTTTTACTTCTCTCAACTATTTCATTAAAAAATATCTTATTTATATTTAAATTATATATTTAACGTTTTTTTCAATATTTTTTATTTCTCTCGACTATTTAAATACAAAATATCATAAATAAATCACAATTTTATTATTTATTATTACTTTTTTTAAATCTTCTTATTAGATATACACCCAAAAAATTATTTTACGGGGTTTTTATAATACCCTCAAAATCCTAGCTCTGCCACCGCCAAACCCATTGGATCCCAACAATTCAAAGAACCCTTAACAATGAATGATAATATATTAATATGGGTTCGACAAATAATGTAACGTGGTTTAAGAACTCAGCCTGTCTGACCTAATAACTTAATTACAAGTTAGAATCATGCAATTTTTATGTTCCATGATCTCACAAACTATTCAAACTAGCTATAAATAATGGAAACAATATATATCTAGCTTCAAATATCTATTAAAGTAACTTGAATATTTGGGGAATATTAAACACTTTTGGCTTACAACTCAAAAGTCAAAACTATCATTAATGTAAGAAATAATTAATACACGTACTAATTAATAAGAAAAATAGATAGCTTAATTAATCATTCATGATGAAATCATTAATGTTTCGATAAGATAAATAATTAATTTGCATAAAGATCAAACATTTTTCCATATGAATTGATTGACGGATCAAAAAGTGAAGGTTAATTCGTACTTGGATCGATCTTCTTCGATATGATCTTCTTCACAACTTTACAAATTAAGCTTGTATTATTATTTAGTATTAATTAATTATTCGAATTTCAACGTGTTTATTTGATTAAATTCATATATAGTTATTTCAAAGGGATATGGAATTATGGATGGTGATGTATGTGGTGACCACATATATTAAAATCTCATGTTGAAGAAGAAATAACGTGAAGTTTAAGTCAAAATAATTAAATTAATTAATTGCAATTTATGCCCATTTGAAAACTTTATTAATGGTACCAATAAATTTAAGGCCTACCATTTGATCCACCAACCTCCCAATCACACCACTAGCTAATAGCTATGACTTTTTATCACTCTCTCTTACTGTGTTACATCAATAGTTCTAAAGTGTTACTAATAATTGTTAATTTGCCTTGCAGCTTCATCTTTTATAATATATAAATAATATATTTATTCCTTGTATTGTATATAGTTTGGCCTTGTTCATACCAACCATGGGATGGGTTTCATGCAAAACAATAACAAACTCTCTAGACCCCTTAACCATATGAGAAATGGCTCAAATGCCCCTAATTGATTTATTTATAAATGCACATAACTGTTTCTTGAAGGCTAGGTTTAATTGAGTTGCAAGGTGGGTATACTTGAGATCTTTAACATCAGTTAAATTAAAATAAGTGAAGTCCATATTGAATCTTGGTGAAGTTCTATCTTAAAACCGGTTGGCTATATGAGGAGTAATCCACCGGCTTATATATCAGCCTTGTTTTTGTTCATACCATTTTGGTTGATACTTGGACAATGGATCTATGTAATTCTCTTTTTAGAAAGTCCAAAATCGGAAATCGAGTCGTTTGGTTTTACCGCTCTGATACAATACTAAAATATAAAATGTGTCAGGACTTGTGTTCAGATGGTTCATGGTTGTGTGGTGCACATACACTAATAGCTTAACACATAAGTCTAGTGAGGTTCAATCCTAAAATCATTCATGTCGGAGTCGAATAAGCTAGAATAGGAATTGAATGAAATGAACTTCCTGATATGCTATTTGACATTGTTATGACTGATTTGGAGTCTGAATAAAGATCGGTCTATTCATAAAAAAAATAAAAAAAAATCCGTAAACTTTGATGGATGTGAATTTTTTTACAAGTCAAGAATTGGGAGGACTTCTTTGAAGGAAAGACTTCCAGGCCCAGTAAGCCCAAACTTATATAAATTCTTTTTTCGGCCCATAAAACACTCTACTTGAAAGCCCCATTAGACGCCCATATTTCCGAAAACAAGCCTATGTTTTTAATGTTTTATGCTTTTGCCCATTTCTCTATCAAAGATGTTAAATGAAGAAGGTACAAGTCAAAACAACAAAAAGCATTTTTCAAAGCATTTAGTTAATTAACCTCATTCTTATTCGTTTAGATTAAGTTAAGACAATTGTAGAAAGAGTGAAACAATTAAAGACTTTAGAAGATGACAATCTCATCATCAATCATTTAAAATGGTAAATATCATGTGAAATTTAAAGTTTTTTGAAAGATGACAAATAGAATCTACACCATATCTAGACGTTTTATGTTCATTGTTCATATTTTCATTACTGACTAGGACATAAGATAAGACTATAAATTGAGAAAGATTCCTTAACGAAAAAGCAAGTGATCCTAGAAATCTAATTAAAAAAATTCATTATTATAGAGAGGGAAACTAGCATACTTATGTGTGAACCTATAAGGATGTCAATACAACAACAACAACAAAAAAAAAATATGTCAATATGACAGAAAAAGTAGTAGCTTATACTATTTAAGAAATCTCACTTTTTCCGAGAACATAAAATGAATGCAGTTATATCCCAAAACTAATTAGCAATAAAAGAAATTCAAGTGACTTTAAGGTCTGTTATGTTCAATTTTAAACGTGAAACTCTTTTTTGTTCCATTCAATTATCCGACCACTTAATTTTTAGGAGTAGAATTTCAACACAAATAAATAACTTAATAATTAGTTAATGGAATACAAAATATGATATAGACAAGAATCTATAGTGTCGTGTAACGGTGTAATGTGTTCCCTTTAGAGACGGTGTCGGAGAGATATGGACCTCATAATTTCGAAGCACCCCGCCCAACACACAAACTACATTAAACCCTCAAACTTGTTCCCAAAATATCTTCCTACTTCCAAACACCCCCCGTTACCATTCCCAAATCAGCATCCCTAATCTCCACTTTTTGGCTACTTTTTTGAAATCGATCGCTTCATTTGGGTCTCTCCACATCCTGAATTCAACACCTGGGCGCTCAATTTCTCAATTCACTCATTCTTAATTTTGGGGGCGGATTGAGAAAATGGCGGGTACTCTAACCGTGGCGAGTTCGCAGGTTCTTGAATCGTCGCACTCGTGGCTCTGCGTGGACGCTTTACCTTGCTCGACGGTGGCGAGTCTCGTCAAGTGCGGAGGAGAAATGAGCTTGTGTAGAAAGAAGCAGTTATTGAGCAGCAGAAAAACCTCGGTGCCGGCGTCGCCATTTGTTGATTCTGGCAAGGTGCTGCTTCTTCGGCCTCTGAATAGGAGATCCATTAGGAAGCAGATCAAGTCTCCCAGAAGATTCGTGATTGTTAATGAAATTGCAGGACAGTACGAAGATAGCTTTGGTGATGTCAAACTGGTATTTTTTTTTTTTAAATAAAAAATTGGTTTCTTGTTATATTTGAGCTGCTTTTGTATGTGTAATGGCTTGCCAACTTATGCATTATAATTTATAAGTTACTCTCAACATTAGTACATAAGGTAGGATTGTTATTGAAGCTGAGTATATTGCTTGTTTATATTCAACTCGTTTAGAAACGAATTTGAGTCTAAATTTATATAAATGAACGAGTTTGAGTCGAGTTTTTTCCATCTATTAAGCAATTCAACCTTACTTGCTCTTGACATAGAAAAGGGATTTTGTGAATCCCACAAAATTCGAGCGATTTGAGCTTGAATCGAGCCTAAAAATGTGCTCTTACTTGACTTATTTGACAAATAATTGATTTCGAGCCGAGCTTTTATCGAGTCAAGTTACTCGGCTCAATTTAACCCCCTACAAATAAGTAAGCATCTTATTAGTGCTATTGAAGTTTGTTATACTCAATCGAGCTGAGCGTGCACAGGTGTACATAGCGTAACATATAAGCATAGTGAGATTCCATTCTGAAATCAATTAGCAATTAAGCTTGTTTAGTTCATACTTTCAACTTTAGACTGCACAAATAAAATAAGCACCTTGTAAGCAATCAAGATTCAGCTCGTACCGAATGAACCTGGATCTAGGTTCAAATTAGGAAGTCTATTAGAGCCTTGTTGTCATATCTTAATCTTACATGAGTAATCTTGGTAAATTTAATGCCCAAAGTATCACATTCACATCACCAACTATATACTAAGTGATATTGATGGTCATAGTTTTACTTTAAGTTGTAAGCATGTCATGTACATTGTCTCTTCAGTCTTAACTACTACAGTACTTCTCTAATAGCGCTTACATATGATTACTCTAATGATCGATCCGTTCATATCATGTAATGATGGCGGATGCGCGCATTCTGTTTCTTGATGACAACCTTCTTTGATGCAGCAAACGATCAATTATTTCACATACAAGGCTGTTAGGACGGTTATGCATCAGCTTTACGAGATGAACCCGCCCCACTACACTTGGTTCTACAAGTGAGTACGTTCATGATCGAGCAAGTTCTAGTTGTATGAAATTGCTTTCTTGTTTCTATTACACATTGCATTTGATTCACAAGGATGATACTGCAACAGTTTCGTAGTGTCAAATAAGCCAGGAGATGGAAAGCGTTTCCTCAAAGCCCTTGTGAAGGTAAACACAGTTTTATAGTATCTATATATTCATCTGTCAGTGTTTCTTACTTTCTTTGGCCTTTACTGAGTTTTTATGTATATGATTTGGAAGGAGAACCAAGAGCTTGCAGAAAGAGTGATGACAACCCGTCTTCACCTCTACGGACAATGGATCAAGGTATTCATCTTAACTCCTTTAGGTGTTGTGCAAAAAACCAAGTCTCGGATGAAATCCCAAATGTGATCACTCCTTTATTTATGTAACCTAGAAATGCAATCATGCCGACATATACAAGGAAATCTCGGATGAAAACTTGGAGCTGATGCGCGAGAGGCTCATGGAAATCGTCATATGGCCATCAGAGGATACCAACACAGACATGGTTGCTTGACTTGCTGATTGAAGATCATCTATTGTGTTTGTTTTCTTCAGAGTACTTGCAATTGGTATCAGTGAGTTTTTGTTAACAAGAAATCCCAAATGTGTGCTCATATGAGAAAATGTATATAGTTTAGGCTTAGTTTGGCCTTCTGAATGTATTCATGGGATCTGTAACTTTCTAATAAAGCCATAGTTGCATTCTTTGTTCATCTTTTTTCCATCTTTGAGTTTTAAAGTTCTGGATTCGATTTCAATTTCAAATTCATTGTCATCTTTTGCACAATTTGTGCTGCTAATGCAATTTATGATACCTCATGCAGTCATGCTGGACAGCAACCAGCAACAGCTCAAGTTTGAAAATGATTTTTCAAAACCCCATCTTTTTCAGATTTAAAGAGATTGTTTTTGGTCTCCCTTATGAGGCTGAATGGGGCTCCACGTGTCAGGAAACAGCCATGCGTTGTAACGTGCAGAGCGAAGGAGGAAGGAGAAAGAATCAAAGAAAGGACCGCCGCAACCATCCGTAGAATCTTCTTCCCGATTTCGCAATTTAAAATTTTCAATCTTTTCCCCCAAATTTCGCAAAAATCTTACTTGCAGTTGATGAGAAAGCGAGAGCTGGAGAAAGAGAGGTGAATCATAGATAATTGACTTGCAGTCAACGGACTCTGAAGATCAATTTATATTCAATTTGGCCATGCCGGAAGTTGAAAGAAGCGAGAGAGGAACGGAAAGGGAGGGAGTGAAGAAGGCAGGGTTCTAGGGATTTGTTCCAGCTATCGCCTCATCAACCGGCCAAGTAACCGAGTAAGTAGTTCAGAAGCACTCATCGATTGATTTTTCTTCTGTTTCGTTGAAAAATTGAGTGCTCTGGTTATTGATATTGAGCTGTTTTTAGGGTTCGTGTAATAGCTCTGAGAATTTCCGAATTCGATATTGAGCTGTTTATTTGTGTGCTTGTCGGTTGATTTTAGTAGTCATCCGTTGTTCCGATGCTTTGTGGATGTGTTTTCGGCATGATCGAGTTCCATGTTAGTAGTAAAGAACCTGATTCAGTTGAACATGGATTCGCCGCCTCTGTATTGTTCTTGTGGAAAATCTGTGCCACAGCAGATACTGGTTCTCTAATTTCAGGTTTGCAGGGTAAGATTAGGGTTTGCTGGAATTGGGGGAGGTGGTCTGTTAATCTATTTTCATCTCTTTTTTTTTTTTGTCTATTTGAAATGTAATTGAGGAATTGCAATTTGCAAGATCATCTGTGACATTGCATTGAAATTTGGTTACCGTTACCATGATCAATTCAAAATGTTTCCTGTATTTATCAAACTTTTGAAATGTAACTGAGGAATTGCAATTTGCAAGATCATCAGGGGTTTTGAAGCATGCCAACCAAATCTGCAACAGTAAACCAACCAGGGAGCAACACAAATACTTTGCCACGGTCACCCGTTCGTTCTGAGCCATGTAAACTTAATAGGGAATGGAGTTCAAACGATTACGGGTCACCATCTGATGCTGAGCCAAATGATGACTACGATGATGACAGCAGTAAAGACTCCGGAACTGCTGCCTCGGCGCAGCCAGGTAAAACGTTAAATTTTGTGGTATCGTAATTTATCGTTGGTTTCCTGTCAGTAGTACTTACATGTTTGATGTCGGATTTTGTTATTATCCTGCTGGTCACATTCAATCTTTATCGTATCTAAGATCACACGAGCATGAAAGATACTGGGTCAGCTACAGCTTTCGGAAATGGTGAATGCCTTGGACAGCCGCCTCAACTTGAACTTGTTGGTCACTCAGTTGTATGTGATCTTTGCATAATTCGTGTTTGCAATGTTTTGACTTGAAGACGGATTTTAAGTTCTTGTATATTCCTATTTGTAGGCGTCTGTGTCAAATCCTTATCCCGATGTCTACTATGGAGGAATGATGGCTACCTATGGACCTCAGCCTTTGGTAGGTCACTGATTAGCAAAGCATGGATTTGCTTTCTTTTTTTCGGTCTGTTGATCAGGTTATGATTCAGTTAGAAGGCACTGATCTGCGCAATTGATGGGTTTGTTGATCAGGTTCATCCACCATTTTACGGGGTGCATCAGCCAACGGTGCCTTTACCCCTAGAGATGGCGCAAGAGCCTGTTTATGTTAACGCTAAGCAATACCATGGGATTCTGAGGCGAAGACAGTCACGCGCCAAAGCTGAGCTGGAAAAGAAACTGATCAAAGTTAGAAAGGTGAGTGAACATCCTGTAACATTGATTCGCTTGACCCAATATCAGTAACTATGATTTGTGAAGATCCTGTCTCCAATTGCCGGGATTCAGGACTCGGGAGAATCAATGCCTTGAATTAGCTGAAATCATTGTTTATTTTGGGCTGTTTCTGTAGCCGTATCTCCACGAATCTCGTCACAAACACGCAATGAGGAGAACAAGAGGCTCAGGAGGCCGTTTTACCAAGAAAACCGAGGCTGGTGCTACAGGCCACGCATCTGAAGCCGAAGGCAATTGTTCAGGTTTTTAGGCTCTTGTTGTGTCCCAGTGTCTGCTAACCTGCTGAGATATCACAGTCTAAGCCCTTTCTGTAATTAATTTATCTCTTACCATGATATCAAATGCAGGATCACATGAAGACGAGGCGAATGCCAACAAGGGTTACATGAGTTACGACGCATTCTGTTTGTCCTCTCACTATGCAAGAGCAAGTAGAGCTTAGCCTTGCTTATCAAAGCTACTTGGCAAATCATTCTTGGCTTGGTGTTCGTCTGTGTCGTAGTTGTTTCGGTTTGGTTTTGGTCATTCGGCCTTGGATGATCTTTATAGTTTTAGCAGGTTCCTCTTCCTCAAGTACTTATGTACAAATCTACGCTTTCTACTAATCTGCCTGGGAATTTATATTTCAAAATTGAATATTTTTTTTGATTAAGTAAAAATTCGAGGTCAATCATACTTAAACCTCGAAAGCCGATAAGTTGACAGACAGATAGCCATCGAAACAAACGTAAAATACAAAGATAGTGTGAGAAACAAGTAAGAGCACTCTACAAAAGCGAAATTTAACACATCTAAACTAAACGAGATGAGGAGGTAGACAATGAGCGAAGCCAAGCACTTTCAAAATTGAATATGATTCCTAGTCGGACTGTTTTTATCATATTTTGTTGTTAATTATATTTTGAGTCCACGTTAATTTTTAATTTCTAAATTATAGACATTGTATCAATATTGGTTTAATAAGATCTAATTCAAATATAAATTTATTTGTTTTTAAAGTTCGTATTATTTTTTCCGTGGATTTCGTTCTAGCTGTCGGAGTCGGAATAGGTTGGGGTCGTGGTAGTGTGTATCGTGACGTCTCCACTACTCGAGTTGACTGCTTCCCTAGAGTTTCGTCCTCACTGATTGAGTCTTGATGTACCGTTGGCCTACGGTTCTACTTCAGAGTGGGGTTTGGCTTCGTCCGTCGTCTTCATCCACATCCTATTTAGTATAGGTCTGTGTGGTTTCGTTTTTTTAGAGTGTGTTTCTAAGTTTAACATTACGTATTGTTGTTTGTTGTGGTTTTTAGACGGTTCTCTTGAAGGAATTGTGTCCTTTAATTTAAGGTGCAATGACTAATTATGGAATAGGACAATTGATAGAGATATTCAATCCGATTATTTTAGGAGTCGTAATGCTTTGCTAGAAGCCAACTACGATTAATGGGCTTAAACGGGTTAAACCCATGACTATTATAAACGGGTCCTATGCGGTCACACACTTAGAGTTGAAGGGTTTGATCAAAAGATAGATGATTTTATTATTAGTGTATATTAGATATATATTAATAATAATGGGATAAGATTTATTTTTGAAATAAATAATTAATCAAGTAGGGTATAAATATAAGCTTATAAAGATGGGCTTATTATGACTTGACCTAATTAACACATCCCAAAAGACAAAAAGGAGTTTTTGCCGTACGTTTGGTTTGTGAAGGCTGAATTCCACCATCATCAATTAAGAGCAATTTGATTGTTCGCCTTTCGATCTTCGTCCTAGCAGTCGAAGGCAAAGGAGATCTAGACCGGGCTCTTGTGGACCAAGTAGAGGAGCAACATGTGGGGCTCTAGTTCTCTTCCGAATCCTCCCCGTTCAGATCCGGTTCACGCATCAAGAGGTATCTCCTATGAACAATGATTTGATCTATCGATTTTATGCATGAAGATCCTTGTGATTAGATGATAGAAAATAGTTTCTAAAACTTCCGCTGCGCATCTAATTTCCATCAGTGGCATCAGAGCATCTTGCATAATTTGATATGATCAATTGATTTTCTTTTTAGTGTTGATTCAATTTAGCAATAATTTTGATATATGGAATCCTTTGTATGATTAAAATTTTGATTTTGATTAATTGGATATGTATAAAATTTAGTACACCAAATTGTTTTCATGATCGGAATGAGATTTCGATTGGGTTTTTTGCACACGTTCGATCGGAATATGATTTCGATAACCACCGTCCACCAACCTTGTTCTATTTAATTAGTAATCAACCATAAATATGCTAATTTGATTAAACATCTACACGACTACACCTGTATAGACGTATAGTGGATCAACCATACATATGCTAATTAATTAGTAATCAACCTTGTTCTAATTAAGGGTATATATAGACGTATGTATGGTGGATCACGGATGATCGATCGGCTCGGCTTTATTTACTACGGAGTATTTATTTAGATTTGGAATATGATTCCGACTGAAAAGCCGTCAGCCTTATTATTTTCTCGATCTTTAATCAATTGGCATAATTTATACAAGACAATATGATTTCTTTTATAAATAATGAAATAGATGATTTCATGTTGAAATTAATTTTGAATTTTAGAAATTCAGAATTTTATAATTTTGATCCCTAAAATTGATATGAATCCGATTCATGTTTTAATTTATCAAAATTTATCATCTTAAAAGTTTGTAATTGTTACAAAATTTAAGTGGGAGTTGATGGAGGTGGAATTAGGGTTATGGAAGATATTTATGATTTTAGTGTAAAATCTTAAATTTCCTTAATTAGATATAATAGATATCTTATCCCTAATGAAATATTCTATCCAATTATACAAGGTAATAGTTACCATAAATTTATTCCATATATACGATTGCTAATTTTGAATTAAATATCAACAATATTAAATTAGTTATTTTATTAGATAATTTAATTGATTTGAGTTAAATAGTTTATTAATATGATTAATATTCTATTTCTTGTTTATATTAATTTGATTAATATTTTGATGTTATATTAATTGTGATTAATATTTTTAATATATGATATTATTACATGAGGTGACTAGTATGGCCCATAAATACGATCTGCGTATCGTTATGTTTTTTTGTACACGATCTGCGTATCGTTATGTATTTTTGTAATTTATTTTCAGTAATTAGATTATTAGAAAATATTGTAATTAATACAAGAAGACATAAGAAGTTCAAGGATGGAGATCCATGAAGGGCGCGAGGGTGGAGACCCATGAAGATTAGATCTTTATTTTATGCATCGTAGGGGCCATACTAGGATCACAATTTCATTTCATTTTGAATGCCTTATTTTAAGTTTTATGTTGTTTTTATTTATGATATTTTTTCACTTATAAATAAAGACAAATAAAAGACTTAAGTTCCTAAGGTAAATTGGGGCAATGCCTTTTCATATCATAACCCATTAAGTTTTGGATTTTTGGTTGGATGGGCTTCACAAAAGTGAGGGTGTCTTTCCATAATCTTGGGCTAATGAGGGTGAATCTATACAAGGGGTTCATAAGCTTTGATATGGTTGTACCCAACGAGAGACCAAAAGGCAAAGTTTTGGATCTTGAGACATAGGATGATTTTACATTGGATGTGGATCATCAACCAAGAATTATAAGGAGTTATAATTAGTAACCGTTGCTTACCTTGAGCATACAAGACTCAAGGCAGTGCAAAAGTACGTTGGGTCTTGTGTGTAATGGGATCTTGGAATCATTTTATTCACCAGGAACAATAACAATTTGAATAAAATGCGCATTTACTTATTTTAAAGGTGTTTAATCCTAAGTAATTTGCATTTCGAACATAAACTGATTTGTATGTCGATCATTTCCTTTTTACATAGGCATTATGTCGAACGATAACTTGAATTTCACCCCGCGCTCAATAGTTGAGAAAAACAAATTGAATGGAACGAACTTTCTTGATTGGGAAAGGAATTTGAGAATTGTTCTCAGGTCTGAGGGGCGTGAGGACGTCCTAACAAACCCTATCCCTACTATTACCGATGCCTCATCGGATGAGGAGATAGTTAGAGAAATGGAGTTAAGGAGTGATTCTTTACCTATCACTTGTTTGATGCTAGCAAGCATGGAACCTGACCTTCAAAAGAGGTTTGAATACCAGGATGCCTACTCTATCATCACCAACCTGAAAATGTTGTTTCAGGCACAGGTAAGGATTGAACGATATGAAACTCACAAGGCTATACTGGATAGCAAGCTCGTGAAAGGAAAGCCAGTAGGTCCCCATGTGTTTAACATGATCGGTCTTTTTAGCCGTATGGAGACACTGGGCACCCCAATGACCAAGAGTTGGCCACAGATATCGTCTTGCACTCCTTACATGATGGCTTTGCCTCATTCAGGATGAACTACCATATGCATGGTATTAAGAAAAACATGAACGAACTCCATGGTATGCTCAAAGCTGTTGAGCAGAATACTCCCACTGACAATAAGAAGGAAGTTCTTAACGTCAACAGAGGGAAAGGGTTCAAGAAGGTAGCCAAGAACAAGAACAATACCCAAGGGAAGGGCAAGGAAGTTGCAAAACCTAAGGGTGGTGAGAAGCCAAGGGTGGCTGCAGACCATGATTGTTTCCACTGTAAGGCTAAGGGACACTGGAAAAGAAATTGTCCCAAGTACCTGGAAGACAAGAAGAATGAGACTCTGAGTTCCAACACTTCAGGTATTTATGTTATTGAATTACTGTCAACCAATGTCCTCACATAAGATAATGGTCCTACTTGGGTATTAGATACCGCATGTGGTGCACACATTATTTCAAATGTGCAGGCACAAAGAAATAGGAGACAAGTGAAGAAAGGGGAGATAGAGCTACGCGTTGGAAATGGAGCAAGCGTTGCTGCACTTGTCGTAGGAGATTTTAGTTTATCTCTTCCTTCTGGTTTTAATCTTAGAACTAAATAATTGTTATTTTGTTCCTAGCATTACAAAGAACCTTGTTTCGGCTGCAGTAATTTATTCTGAAGGTTTTAATTTTGGCACTACAGATGAAGGTATAATTATTCACAAGAATGATATCTTCTATGCTCGTGCTCAAGATATTAATGGAATATTTGTATTCGATCTTACAACAGAATCATATAACATAAATACAAAAAGGCAAAAATCAAGTAAGTTGAGTGAAGCCTACCTATGGCACTGTCGTTTGGGTCACATCAGTTTAGATCGCATGAAGAAGCTCCATAAAGATGGACTTCTAAAATACGTGGATTGTGAATCCATTGATACATGTGAGTCATGTTTGATGGGCAAGATGACAAGGTCACCTTTCAAAGGAACAAATGAAAGGGCTAATGAGCTATTGGGCATTATACATACTGATGTATGTGGGCCAATGAGTACAGAAGCTAGAGGTGGTTATAAATACTTCATCATATTTACCGATGACATGAGTAGATATGGATATATTTACCTTATGTCACATAAATCGGAATCCTTTGAAAAGTTCAAGGAATTTCAAAATGAGGTAGAGACTCAAACTGGCAAGAAAATAAAAGCACTTCGATCAGATCGTGGTGGTGAGTACTTGAGCCATGAATTTGATCATCATTTGAAAATTGTGGGATAGTAACACAATTGTCTACTCCAGGAACACCCCAGCTTAACGGTGTATCTGAAAGGAGAAACAGGACCCTGTTAGACAAGGTCCGATCTATGATGAGTTCTGCTGACCTTCCGGTATCCTTCTGGGGATATGCCCTCACAACTGTCGTACTTACACTAAACAGGACTCCGTCTAGAGTTGTAGACAAAACTCCATATGAGATATGGAGTGGAAAGGTTCCAAAATTGTCTTTTATGAAGATATGGGGATGTGAAGCTTATGTAAAGCGTTTACAAACGGATAAGCTTGCCCCTAAATCAGATAAATGCTATTTTATAGGGTATCCAAAAGGTAGTTTTGGATATTACTTCTACAATCCCGCTGAACAAAAGGTGTTTGTTGCAAGAGATAGTGTCTTTTTGGAAAGAGAGTTCATTTCCAATAAGTCAAGTGGGAGAAATATTCATCTTGAACCAGTTCATGATGAAGAGCAACAAACTCAACAACGAGATGACATAGATGATGTCGAAGATGAGTTGATGGTTTTGGAAGGCCAAGGGCCCCAAATCATCCAGGAATCGGAACAAGAGGATCCACAAATAGTTGTGGAAACTGTTCCAGCTCCAATTGTTGAACCAGTTGAACCCACCCGTAGATCAGATAGGCCAAGGTTACAACCAAGACGTTATGATGATTTCATCTTGAATGTAAACCTTGATGTTCTTCTGCTAGAACATGATGAGCCTAAGACCTATAAGCAAGCAACGACGGGTCCAAACTCCAAGAAATGGCTTGAGGCCATGAGATCCGAAATGGATTCAATGTTTGAAAATCAAGTATGGGACTTGATAGATTTGCCAGATGGGGTAAAACCCGTCGGGAGCAAATGGGTTTTCAAACTTAAGACAGATAAGGATGGAAAGGTATCTGTATACAAGGCAAGATTAGTTGCCAAAGGTTTTAAACAGATTCATGGTATAGACTATGATGAGACCTTTTCACCAGTTGTCATGATAAGATCCATTAGGATAATCCTTGCTATTGCCGCTTATATATTATGATTATGAGATTTGACAAATGGACGTCAAAACCGCCTTCTTGAATGGAGATTTGGAAGAGGATGTGTACATGACACAACCCGAGGGTTTTGAAGATCCAAGTGATGCTGGGAAGATATGCAAGCTTAAGAGGTCTATATATATGGACTTAAGCAAGCATTTAGGAGTTGGAACTTTCGGTTTGATAAAAAGATCAAAGAGTTTGATTTCATCAGATGCGAAGAGGACCCTTGTGTATCCAAGAAGTTTAGTGGGAGTAAATTGGTCTTCCTAGTCTTGTATGTGGATGACGTACTACTTATGGGGAATGACATTGCGATGTTAAAGTCCATTAAGGAATGACTAAAGAAATGTTTCTCAATGAAGGACTTTAGGGAGCCAGTGTACATACTTGGAATAAGGATCTATAGAGATAGATCTAAGAGATTGCTTAAATTGAATCAAGGAACTTATATATAGATAAGATTCTTAACATATTCAATATGCAAGATTCCAAGAAAAGGTTTTACCTATGTTATGGGGTGTACATGACCTGATGTTGCATTTGCTTTGAGCAGGTGTAGCAAATACCATTCGATTCCATCGAGGCACACTAGTGTGCAGCTAAGAACATCATGGAGTTCTTAAGAAGAACCAAGGATGATTTCTTAAGGGTGATGACAAGTTGATCATACATCTTATGAGGAAGTATCACCTTATTTGACATTAAGATGTGTAAAGTACATAGATATGACAATATTGCAAATCCATTGACGAAGCTTATGCCTAGGCCCAAGCATGATAGTCACACTAGGGCTAAGGGTCTCAAACACATTGGAGAATGGCTTTGAGATTGCTTTCTATTACGTTTTATGTTTAGAGTGTTAGACACTAAGTTTATGTTCGATTGGATGATTTTATGATATATGATATTTCATCTTTATTTATATATTGTGTTGAACGATAATAAATAAAATGTCCAAATAATTTGTAGTTCGCAAATGGGCTTATCTTAAGTGTTCTGGTAAATGAAACCCCATTAAGTGAAATGCAGTTATGAATTATCACAAGTCCATAGTCTGAAATCATCAATTGGACATAGGTGATTTTATAAAATGACTATATTGTAAGTTGATTGATAGCGCCAGGTTTCATGGGCTATAGGGACATGGAGATGTCTAGTCAATTACAGATATATGTATGGATGATACATATAGGACAGACCCACCTTAAGACTCTACAAAAGGGATTGCGGAGTTTTAAGTTAAACCATGATTAGTAGATTCCTCATACATGAGTGTGTTATGGTCTCTCTTGATGATTGGTATTTCTTTGACACGGCTAAACGCTTTCCGTAACAGGGAGTTATAAAGGTCGTAGTTGGGATTGCCAAAAGTTGAGTGGGAGCCATAGTCATACAAGACTGTAGATGTCCTCCTTCTTCATGCATACTGTGATGCATTGAAAAGGAATGGTGTCTAGGCCACTTGAAGAGCAAGAACTGAAAATGCATGGCCATGCTCGGATGAATTATTTGTAATCATCCGTTTAATTGACAGTTCGAACTCGGAGTTCAAGGAATATATTTGATAAAAGATATGGATGTCACCATATCATCAAATATGACATTAAGAGACATGGGTATCCGAAATTGCACACTTGTTTAAGGACAAGTGGGAGATTGAAGGAATTGTGTCCTTTAATTTAAGGTGCAATGACTAATTATGGAATAGGACAATTGATAGAGATATTCAATCCGATTATTTTAGGAGTCGTAATGCTTTGCTAGAAGCCAACTACGATTAATGGGCTTAAACGGGTTAAACCCATGACTATTATAAACGGGTCCTATGCGGTCACACACTTAGAGTTGAAGGGCTTGATCAAAAGATAGATGATTTTATTATTAGTGTATATTAGATATATATTAATAATAATGGGATAAGATTTATTTTTGAAATAAATAATTAATCAAGTTGGGTATAAATATAAGCTTATAAAGATGGGCTTATCATGACTTGACCTAATTAACACATCCCAAAAGACAAAAAGGAGTTTTTGCCGTACGTTTGGTTTGTGAAGGCTGAATTCCACCATCATCAATTAAGAGCAATTTGATTGTTCGCCTTTCGATCTTCGTCCTAGCAGTCGAAGGCAAAGGAGATCTAAACCGGGCTCTTGTGGACCAAGTAGAGGAGCAACACGTGGGGCTCTAGTTCTCTTCCGAATCCTCCCCGTTCAGATCCGGTTCACGCATCAAGAGGTATCTCCTATGAACAATGATTTGATCTATCGATTTTATGCATGAAGATCCTTGTGATTAGATGATAGAAAATAGTTTCTAAAACTTCCGCTGCGCATCTAATTTCCATCATCTCTGTCAGCATTCGAATTTCAAATATGTCATGAACTCGAATTCTTACCTAATAAAAAAAATCAAGAAAAAAGTGTTTTATTTTAAGAGTTTATATAACCCATTGTTTTCTCATATCTTATAGATCAATGTATATAAACTAATTAACATCCATAACTAAATGCATTCAAATGACAATGGCTATAGCTTCTTAAAACTGAAGATCATTGATCCAACTTACAAACACATGACATATATCATAATTAAATACCCACCAATTACCCAATTACCATTACAAAGATGATATCATATCATATCATTATATTCGATCTAGCTTGATCGTCAGTTGCGGCAGATCCTGGCCGTCGGATTGGCAATGCAAACCGGACCATACTTCTTCTTAGCGTCGGGGGTTCCACGCTTGGGCTCCTCATCGGCCATCGCAGCCTTGGCGATGGAGCACATGGCTGCAGCCGCGGCACCAACGAAAAGCTCCCTTCTCTTCGAGCTCTTCTCCTCTTCCGCACTCTCGATCTTTTGGGCCGAAACCTTGGGTGTCACCACCACGACACGACGAGCGGTGGTGGTGGCGGCAGGGAGCTTGGAGAGGCTCGTGGTCGAGCCGATAAACGACGATGTCATAGCTATGGATGCCATTTTGCTAGACTCTCACTCTCCTGTTGGAAAATTTCTAAGTGTTTAGATGTGTGGAGTGTGGTTTGTTAAGAGGGCATCTATTTGACCTTACCTTATCGAGAATGAATGAGTGTTAGGACACCAAATTGGCATCTGCCACGTGTACTTTCTGTTATCCTTTGATGTGATTTTTTTGGTCACTGCAGCTGCTCTTATTGTAACCAAAAAGGCCTGCCTAGACAATAACCCACATCATGTGGGCTAAAAAGCCCAATAAAAGAGGCGTAATTGGAGGGCCTTCTACCCTACAAGTTTGGGCTAGCATCTAACAACCAAAATAAGCAAATCCAAGCATCTCGATACTATTGGGCATTGGCCAAAACCCCAAATAAATTAAGGGTGTGTTTGTATTTCACAATGAGTGTTTGATTATATGTGGAATTACACCCTTACTCTTAGGTTACATTCCTTTCTAAAGGAGAGAATAGAAAGGAAAGAAACTAAATTTACATATAAAATGTACATTATTATTAATTTTTGTGAGCCTAGTGGAGGAGGTGAGGAAAATGGTTAGAGCATTATAGAGGAAATGGTTACCCTTTTTGCAGTTAGGGGATAAAAATATAACAATTTTTCTATGAAAAATAATTATGTGGAAAAATGAAGAAAGGAGGGGTTAGAATAATGACTAATAAATCTTAACTTTAATATGGACTAAGTTAATAAAGGGAAATTATCACATTTCTCTACCAAAAATAAACAAGGATTTAATTTAAACATCTTAAAAATTGTATTATAAACACCACCTTTATCTATTTGATGGTTAATTAGTACCGAATTGTTAAAAAAAAACGACCAAGAATAATACCAACTATCACCCGTAAACCAAAAATAATACGAACTTTAGAAATTACTAATCGGTATACAAACTATCATATATTAAACCAATTTCAATACAATAGCTAAAATTAACAAACGAAAAAATACTTTGGACTTAAAATATAATTAACAAGAAGTTCAAATGAAATTGTAAAATCATAGGTTCATTTATCGTCATTCATCTATCTCCTAAAGACCAAGAGCAGGAACTATAAGGAAAATCCTAAATATGAAATTTGAAGAGTTGTGGTCCGAATTGGACATAAAAGCTGGTAATTTTTGAAGTTCTTATCATAAAATCTGCAAAAGCCCTTACTTAATTTGATCTATTTTGTGTGTTTTTAACTTCAATATAAGGGTTTGTAGTTTGGAATTTCTTGTGTTCTTCATTGGTTTAAATTCACGACCTAGGCTATAATTGAGCGAACCGAATTTACACATTCCCCTCCGCCGAAGCATTTGCAAGCAACAAAACGATTGTTTAGGCCACTTATAGCGAGATTGCTCGATCGAATTGTTTTACATGCTCGAACTCGCTGCGATTGTAGTACCCAGCTTAATGGTGACCATCGGGTCGCATCGATCTCAATTCCTCTATATATCCTCATACGCCCCCCCCCCCCCCCCCTCCCGTCATCTTGTAATTTTCGAGCAAACTCCGACTTGCATAGGTTGTGAGGGACGCATTGCTCTGAAGGGACTAGAGATAGATGAAGTACTACTCCCTCCGTTTGGCAAAGCATGACGTTTTAGCCCAGTGCACAATATTTAAGGATTTTTTAAAATGCCTAAATTACCCCTAATGGTGTACCAACATTCAACAACTTCTTATACCTGTCGGCAATGATTGGAAACTAATTAATGGAATACAAATGGAGGGAGTGACTCTCATTTTCCTAATTATCCTAATTTCGGAGCTAAAATTCAAATTACTTGGCGCAAAATTCAAATCATAAACCAAGTGGAGATGTCACACATGGTTGAAAAACTACCAGCCTAATCTCATCGGTTCCCTCACATGAAATGAGACAAAATAGGCAAGAGTAATTTTGAAAAGTAATGGTAAAAATGTCTAAAACGACCTGTTTTTTCGAACAAAATTCAAGTCCTAAAACGTTAGTATGTTTACGGAGGGAGTATTTTTTTTTTCTTTCTTGGTAATCTTTTCTACAATGGAAAAGTCTTTTTGCCGAATGGAGAGGGAATATAAAGTTCAAACACACTGAACAAGGCGGTGACACAAGCAGGTCAGCTTGTCACCTCAGGCCCCGCCCAGAAGTTGTATCTACCCGCAATCCAATGTGTTCAAAGTCAAGAGACCCGCTCCCTTCTCTTCAATGTTCTTCATTTTTGCTTTCCCACTCACCATTCATGGCGGTGCTCTAAATCTATGTGGCCGATACTGATCCGGTCAACATCACCAAGTTCGATTTTGCTTTGTCTAGGGTTCTTGCACGGTTGACTTTCTCAGATCTAGGCGTCTAGCTAGGTTTCGTTTTATATGTGTACATAAACTTCTCGTATGTTTGGAATTTGTTGCATCCGTTTATTGTACTGATTCATGGCGAAGAGATTGAGATCTTACGGCGAGGATTTAGGCTCTGGATCCAGGGATAGGGAGCTTGATCGATCGTTGTCTGCGGCGGCGGCAGGGTCCTCGTCGTCGCCGTCTTCGTTTCAATATAGGCGGTGGAATCCGGAAGAGAACAACCGTCATCGGGATATTTCCTGGGCTGGCGCGCGGAGGAGAACTGAGCGTGATGCCAATTGCTTCGATCGCGAGGGTTCCAGGGGGTTCCGGAAGGCGTCTGATCATGATTTCGGCAACGAATTCGATGACCGGGAGGTTTGGAGGGGTTTGCGGAAGCGGATCGACCGTGATTCCGATGGATTGGAAGATGGAGAGGGTAGCAGAGGCCCGAGGAGTAGAATGGACCACGATTGGACTGACAAGTTCGATCACAGGGAGGGTTCTAAAGGTTCGAGGAAGCGATTTGAGCATGAAACTGATGAATTTGATAGACGGCAAGGGTTTCTTCGCCATAGGGACCGTGGTGGTTTCGATAGAGGTGGTCTAGGTTCGCCCCGGGGCGGAAGGGGAATGGTGTGGGAGAGGAATAGGTATAGAGGTAGAGGGAGCGAGAGGATCCACCGCCCGGATAATTTTTCAGTGCCGAGGGGGAGTTTTCCTAAAGGATTTAGGTCGCAGCGAGATCGATCAAATATTGAAGGCACCGTCTCATCATGGAAGAGATTTGACACCAGAAGTAGAGATGTTGAAGATGAATTGAAAACTTCAGGTAGTGAGGGTCCTGGTAGTAGTAATAAGAGTGGGAGATGTGATAGTAGCAATAGAGAGAGTTTGAGGTCACCACACGGATCAATGGGTGCAAAATCTCCATCTTGGTTGCAGGATTCCAAGGACTCTGTTGAGCCATCAAAAGATGCGAATCCAAGTGAAAGAATTGTAGCTAGGAATGGAGAAAATGGCATTGTAGGTGAGAGGGAGGAAGGTGAGCTACAATTGGATTATTTGAAGGAAGTTGGCACCCCAGCTTCAATTGATCAAAATGTGTTGCAACTAGACTTGGCTGAAGAAGCTCATGTGGAAGGCCGCGAGGAGAAGTCTGAATCAGGAGGTGGTATGAAATCAAACAACAAAGAGAACGTTGGAGATACTAATGAACCCGATGATGATGAGATAGAACAACTTAGAGGGCCTGAGGATGTAGAAGCTGAAATTTCTCCTTTGCAAGGGAAGTTATCTAGTAGTGAAATCAATTTTGCTGATAGGGATTTTGGGAGTGAAGTAAGAGACGATGTCAAAGCTGCTGATAATGGAAATAGATTGACCAGTTCTGAAAGTTTGAGGGATGACCATCCTGAGTGCTCTGTCCCTGCCAATGTTGAGCTTGCATGCCAAGATAACGAGGATCTATTTGTAGATAATGATACAGTAGCAGCCCAAAGCGGAGAGGATGAAATGGAGAATGCTATGGAACTTGAAGCTGTTGCTGAAGATGTGATCGAGCCTCAATTAATGAAAAATATTACTGAAGCCAATTTATGTGAACGTGCATCGAGTATGGATAATGGAAAGGACAAAGGAAAAGGTGTGGATATGTGTTCAAGCGATGAGGATGAGCTTAGTAGAAATAACTCTTTGTTTGAGCAGAGCTTTATTGCTTCAAGGAATGATTCTTTAGAAAGCCCTAACAATAGGGGATTTGAGTTATTTTCTTGCTCTAATTTTGGAAAAACCAACGAAGGACAAAATGGTAGCCATACTAAGTGTCAAGGTGAAAAGAGGACACGAGAGTCCCTTGAGCTATCACTTTGTTTGCCAAATGCGTCAGTGCCTGCTCTTTCCAACAGCGTTGCTCCACTTCCAAGTTCCTCACCTTGTACAACTATAAGGAGGGTTCAATCACCCGCCAACACACTTTGTATGGGTTCTGATGGATTTACAAGGTCAATCTCTTTTTCAGGTTCTCAATTCATTCATAATCCTAGCTGCTCTCTCACCCATAATTCCTTTGACCATGACTGCGAACAATCCGTAAAGAGCCGTCCATTATTTCAAGGAGTTGATTGGCAGGCACTTCCTGTGAATGGTTCTTTTCCCAAGGATCTTCTTGCATATCAAAAGTTTCCACCAAATGTCAATGGGTCTCTTCATCTACCAACTTCCGAGGGCATCCTCAGTGGCCAACTAGTGTGTGGTAATCCCACCGTCCTAAATAGATCTGGGAGTTTACAGAGACAGCAATCTGGGATGAAAATGGCTTACCATGATGATGTTGGGCCTCCAGCACAGGGTACTAGATCTCATGGTTCTGGATTAGACCATGCGAGGGAAAGTGAGCGAACAATGGCTGAAGAAAGTGGCTTTACTAGCCAGAAGAACGCTGAACAAATAGCTACACTTGAGTCTGATTTCATCCATGGCATTGTGGGAATTGTTGTATCTGAACCTATTCCAGCAATTGCTTACAAATTCACAGAAATGGCAGATGAGAGTATTGCATGCTTGAAGGAAGGCATCCAAGAAATGATATTGAAGGAAGATAATCAGGAGCAGCTCTATTTACTCCGGGGCATACTGAGCAATAGGACTGACATGACATTAGAGACTCTTTTAAAGTGTCACCGTGTACAGCTGGAAATCTTGGTGGCCATTAAGACTGGTGTGGCAGGTTTCCTTCAGCATGGTCATAGTGTTTCTTTGGTTGATCTGGCTGAGATCTTTCTGAATCTAAAGTGCAGGAATCCAAACTGTGGTAGTGAATTGCCTGTTGATGAATGCGAGTGTAAATTTTGCTCAAGAAAAGATGGTTTTTGCAATATGTGCATGTGTCTTGTTTGTTCCAAGTTTGATACAGCATCTAACACTTGTGGTTGGATTGGTTGTGATTCATGTTCCCACTGGTGCCATGCTGACTGTGGTGTGCAGAAATCTTACATCAGAAACGGGCAGAGTGTTATTTCAGCTCAGGGAACATCTGAGATGCAATTCTACTGTGTTGCATGTGATCATCCATCTGAGATGTTCGGTTTTGTTAGGGACGTTTTTAAAGCCTGTGCAGCAGAATGGACAGCTGAAACCATGTTTAAGGAATTAGAGTATGTGGTAAGGATATTTGCTGCGAGCAAAGATTCAAGAGGAAAGCTATTGCATGACACTGCTAGCCAGTCACTTGTGCAACTGAAAGCCGTGAGCAACTTGCCGAAAATCTGCATTACCGACAACCTGTTGGAAATCTATAATCGAATAATGCATTTCTTAAAGGGTAAGCTTTCAAACTCTGTTCTTGAATCATATGCTTTGATGTAGGTCTTAAATCTTAATGATGGGATCACAGCAATAAAGTAATGATTTTATGCTCTTCTTCTTGTGTGCCCTATTTTATGGTGCCTGAAGAATCATGCACTAAGATTTACGAGCATCAATTGGTCCACGCAATTTATGACGGTTTTCAGTATTTTGCATGCTTTAATTTTCGTAATTTGTTGTTAGATACTTGCATGCATGTTTACCCCCCTGATAATCTACATGCTAGTTTTGCTACTGTCTGTATTTGGTTTCCTCAAATGCGATGATACTGTGAGAAAGAACTATTTTTGTTTATCCAACTTCTTTCAGATTTCCGCCTTATTTTCCTGAAGAAATACATTTTTGGTTCACTTATTTGGAGAACAAAATTGTTAGAAGTTAGGTAGCATTGTGGAGTCTAGTTTCAAAATTAATTCTGACTCTGGAGCTGAGGACAATAGTATAGTAATGTATTGATATTTGCAAATGGTTTTTAAGGGTTGTTCTTTATATTTTCTGTGGTGGTCTCGTCAGCTGGGAGGCTGCGTAGATGAGTTATTACTTCCAAGGAAGCAAAATGGTGCAGGAATAAGCGTTTCTCATATTTGTTTTGAATGGTTCCATTGTTACTCTTTTTATTCTTCCCTTCTGCCTATATGCAGTTCAATTTCTGGAGTTCCTATACATGCAATGTGTCAATAGACTAATGCTAATGTATTTCGGTTTCTTCCTAGACTGTGATTCCATGTACAGCAGTGCTTCAGTGCCGTTTGGACAGGAGCTTGAAGCACCAGTGAGAAGGGAATCTCCAAGCACTGCCCCCTTGAAGGATTCCTCTCCTTCAAATAATAGAGGTAACATGAGTTCCGTCCGGAATAAAGAAGCTACACCTATACCTGTAGTGGATGAGCTGGAGACCCTTGTGAAGATTATACAAGCAGAGGCCAAGATGTTTCAGTCCCGTGCTGATGATGCTAGGAGGAAATCTGAATATTTGAAGCACATATCAATCGTTAAGAGCCAGAAGATAGAAGAGGGGTACGCTGCCCGGGTAGCCAAACTGCAGCTAGCCACAGTGGAGGAAAAGCGTAAGAAGAAGCTGGAGGAGCTGCAAGTTCTTGAGAGAAGCTACCAAGAATATATGAAAACACGGACGAGAATGCAGGAAGATATAAAGGAACTGTGTCTAACGATGGGAAATGCAAAGCCGAATTTGGTTAATGACAAATGAGTAACATGGAATATATGGCTTTGGATGCTGGTTAGTGTGGTACTTTTACCACTTGATCTGAGAATTAGATTTCAGTACAGAGGGACTGACTTTGGTTTCCATCCCCTGGTCATTTATGGTAACCAAGCAGAGTTGCCGAGTTGGAGTAGGAGGTGCATTACGCTTCTTAAATTGCTTTGTCGTTAGGCTGCTAACTTGAAGGTGTACCGAAGAAACGCTTCTTGTCTTGTTAGTATTTTCATTGGAAGAAGCATATCTGATTCATCCTCTTTCGAATTCAAGAGCGAAGGAGATGGGTAAACCTTCGACCAACTTTTAGGATGTCTGGCAAGGTGACTGAAATATCTCTTCATCTCTTCAGTCTTCACAGTTGATGAACTGCTCAGACACACATGACCTTCGCTGTCTGTCCTATGCAGATGGCCCAGAATGATAGTTGGCACGACTGTAAGTCTCTATTTGTCTCTTACAAATGTGTCTTTGTTTTAATCATTTGCCAACGATAAGTAAGTTAGGTCTTTACTGTATAGTAGCAATAGCGATCATGTACTTTTGGTTACTTCTCCTATTGATTGTTAAAGAACAATCTCATGTTGAATTAAATGATCCTTCATACCGCCTTTCATCAGTTTATAATGGTATCTAGGAAATTTGGGGCATAGACATTACTTTCTTTGATCTTGACCTTAACTAACAGCCAACTGACATGGAAAGGTTTATTTACTTCTAACAGTACCACTGTAGCTTTAGGAATTGGCTTCAAGGCAAAATTCGCCTGTGACCCGATACTTGCCATTCATTTATGCCTTTCTGTTGCCTTCGATTTAATGGAGAACTCTGGCAAGATGGTGATGATGCTCATGAAAGTTCACATTGTTCATCTGTCCAGGCACTGCCCTAAATCAGTTCCCGACGAGTTCCACCAAGCCTGGTATTGTACTGGAATCCCATCACTCAGCAAATTCCAAAAGATGAGTGCTCTTTAAACTCTTTCACTCTCTTTTTGAGAAATTGTGATATTTGAGTATAACTCATACTTGCAAACACTGAGAAATTTTATTATACAACTGTGAAGGCAAAACTAGATTGAAAGAGACAAGGTAGCTTGCTAGTACAATTTGACTGGTATTTAAATCCCAAATAGAAGTAGCAAGCATATGCACAAGCTTGTTCCATCCATAAACCCTAGAGCCTGATGAATTGCTTCTCCTTGAGGCTCTCAATCGTCTCCTTCAAAGTCGGTTCCAATGGAATGAACTCGAGTCCCAAACTTTCTGCTCTTTTCTTGGAAAACTTGCAGTATGGTATATAATGTGCACCCTCAACACACCTATGTACAATTTCAGTCTTAAAAATGTTACAATCAATGCTTAATATATATCGATCCAAATGCAGAAGAGTTGGATAACTTACTTGGTAGGGAGTTGAAGAGTTGGATAAGCCTCTCTTAACATCCTCACAATGTTGGGAAAATAGGCTTCACCTTCAACTATGCAATACCTTCCGCTAGCTGATTCGATCTCAAATACTTGAATATGAGCATTTGCGACGTCTTTCACATGCACCCATCCGTACGAAACATCCTCGTACGTGCTTGCGCCTGCATTATATACAACTTGTTAGTATGTTCGTATGAACGGCACATAGTAGAAGAGAAATATACAGTTACCTATTAAGTTGAAGATAGGAGAACAGCTTGAATTCATGGTAGGCTGTAACATAGGGCCAAGCACCCACCCAGGGCAAACGGTGACTAAATCAATACCCTTCGTTTTCACGAATTCACTTGCAGCTTCTTCAGCTAAGATCTTCGATAACGCGTACCATTTCTGCTTCATATCAATTCATAGAACATATGTTCATCAATTGCGCAAATGGAAAAATCCTCGAGACTCAAGACTCAAGAGTGTGCAGGGAACCTGTTCTTTTCGACAGAAGTTGGGATCGGAGAACCAGGTCTCATCAACCAGGGTCTCTCGACTTATGGGTCTGTCGTTGATCACCATGGCGGAAATTGAGGAGGTTAAAACCACTCTTTTGACGGATGAAGCCATGGCGGCACACGAGCTGAGTACGTTTATAGTTCCTTTAACTGATGGATCAACAATTTCCGCCTGCATAATTGAGAGTAATTTTGATTAGTTATATGTTACATATGAAGCTTATGCAAGATTTATCATCAAATCAGATGAGACCTGTGGGTCGTCGGAGACCACGATACAAGGAGTTGCAGTGTGGAAGACGCCTACACAACCATCAATGGCGGGATCAAAGGAACCCTCTTCGGTTAACTCGGCTCTGAACAAGCGAAGCCTCTCTTTCGCCCCTTCAAGGGCAAGCAAGTGTTCGACCTTCTTAGGATCATCTACATGTAAAATCTCGATCATACACAAGTTGGAAAATAATGATAGATAGATGGATGGAGAAGATGACGGAGGAGGGACTAACTAAGGCCACGAACGGTGGCATTGACGGTGTAGCCGCGGAGGAGCAACAACTTCACGAGCCAGGACGCGATGTAGCCGGAAGCACCCGTAACGCACACCGCCTTTCCTTCTCCGCTCATCTTCTTTATTTAGTTCAAAAGTTCACTGATATTCGATTTTTTGGGTTGTTTTTTTAAGAAAAAAAAGGCCAAATAACGATTAGGAATTGGAGTAAAACATGCCAAAATGTACTTATTAAATAGAGAGAAAGATTAGGAATGAGTATATGGACATATCACTCGATCTACACCACTCAAATCGTTGCCGTAACAAATGAGGGTGGAGTCACTTTCGAATTAATTGGGGCTTGTTTAGAGTCTTATACTCTACTGTTTTTTTTTTTTTCTATTGGCATAGGCCGGCAGGCGCATACACTTTATTACCAATGCAAATGCTCTTCTGGGTCCGGTCGGGGTGGTCTAGTGGTGTGGAGCTCCAGTTGACACAAATTGATTTATCTGATACGTGACTCTAGTCGGTTGGGGGTTTACCATCGAAGGTGGGTTCTACGTCATCCAAAGAAAATGCTCTTGTGGAAACTTCTAGCGGCGGAGGGAAATGCTTTTTTGAAACTCCTGAACGAGTATTTGGTTGTGGATTGAAAAACTAATTAAAATAACCCCCTCTAAAAAATTGTTAAAAAATTTCTCCACCTTTCTACGTTAATAAAAAATAATCCAATTTTTTGGAGGTGGTATTAAAGTATATCGATTTTTTTTCCCGACTGTAAATCAAGTAAAAAATGATTACGTATAAGTGACAAAATTAAGATTTGATGAATTTTGGATGATATTGACTTTGTTTTAATGAGAGTGATACCATTTGATATTTTTATGTCATTGTTTTGGCCTAATTTATGGTTGGAAAAATGAGTCGGGATACTTTGTTAACACCTCTCCTAAATATTGGGTTATTTTTCTTACAGTTGAAAGGTGGGAATTTTTTTAACACTCCGACAAAAAATAGGTTATTTTAATCAGTTTCACATAAAGTATAAAGGACGATAGATCTTTTTACACACTAGTGTAAATTTTTATTGGTTTTTTCTGGGCATAAGAGCATAGGTTAAGAAGCTACATTTAGAAGAAAAAAACAAATTTAAATGATTTTAGTCAATTTTAAAACGCTTTCTTAGAGTACAAAAATCCAAATATAAGAAATATTTCTCAACATGGTTTGATTATCCTATATGTTTAGGACATAAGATAGGAAGTACGATTTTTTTATAAATGATCAATCAGAGATTCTCAAAATCTAGTCCGCGTTGTAAGTTTGCTTAATTGGTGACAAATCATAACTCAGTTGATTATCCTATATGTTTAGGACATAAGATAGGAAGTACGATTTTTTTATAAATGATCAATCAGAGATTCTCAAAATCTAGTCCGCGTTGTAAGTTTGCTTAATTGGTGACAAATCATAACTCAGTTAGCTAGACTTTAATATACTGTAATCTTCAACCATAATGTTTTGAGAACTTAAATTGGCTCCTAATCAATTAGGAATAGTTATTATTTGCCTTGTCTTTTTTGCCTTCTTTTTCCTTGACTATATTATTATAATGTTAAAACAATAAAATAGATTTGTCATTGGGAGTTCGAACTGATAATGTCAGATGTTAAAAGCCTTTTATCGACTTTGAAAAAAATATCCTTCTTTCATATCCCCGCATGGGCAATAGAGTGACAGATAAGGTTGCACACATTAATTTGTCACTCTGCCCGAGGTGTCGATATTCATAACAATCTTGATCTTTTAGACCTCATCCGTAAGGATGCTGTCGGGTAGAGCTCGCTCGTCCGAATTCTTTCCTAATAAATAAAAAAAAAGATTTGTCCTTTATAATTTGCATGAATCACCTTTTTTTTGTCCTCTGTTGTTAATTAAGAAATCCAAATTTTAGTTTTAGTTTCATAATTTAAAGTAGTAAATTTTTTTTGGTGCTATTTAAGGAGTAGTAAACAATCTAATCTAATTGGCAATAGGGGTAAACTGTATAAAATCACCCCTTAAATAGGGCATATTGCTAAAAAACCACCCTTTAAATTCAATAATGCAGAAAACCACCCTTTATATAGCTTTTGTTTATCAAAGACCACTCCACCTCTATGTTGCGTTAGAGTTTCGTTAAATATCTTTGAAAAAAAACAAAATTATCCCTATACATATCACTTTCTTATCGCAACTCACTCTCCGCCTATCCTTATCTACATATGTACAACTTCACACACATTTTGTTAATTGAAATTATTCAACCAATCTTATGGTCCTATACTAGACCTAGACCCCTTCAATCCATGCCCAAATCTCTTCACAACTCTTATGCGAGATCCCCTTCAATATCGCCTCTCCATATGATAAGAGTATTTTGGTAATTTACCAATTTTCCACTAAAACTTAACGAAATCAGAGATAGGGTGGTCTTTGGTAAACAAAAGTTATATAAAGGGTGATTTTCTGCAATATTAATTTTAAAAGGTGGGTTTGAGTAATGTGCCCTATTTAAAGGGTGGTTTTATACCCCCATTGGCAATAATATACTTGGTGTTTCTCATATTTGGGTTGGTCCGGACTCGTTTCATGATTTATAAATGGGCCCAATAGTAAAGGGGTGTAATAATTAGGTGATCAACTTTTAGGAATATTTGTTTGTAATAATTATAGAAAAGTAAGGAGTTCAATTTATAATATCTATCCTCGTTCTGATTGTTTTTTTTTTCCATGGAAATTAAAGAGCTCAAGGATTCCCATAGTAAAATAACACACTACCGATTAATTACGCAACAATAGAAAAAGAAAAGGCAAGTGAAGTGAGAGGGAGTCTGACGACACGATTCACTTTCATAAAAACATGATCAAACTAGATCTCCTAGCTAGTTTTTGGTAACAAGATTAATTGCAACGAGTGAGTCCGACTCAACAAAAAAATCCCCCACCCCCACCCCAAGCAATCTGCAAACCATCACATATCCCCCACAGCTTCGACATTGCGACACATAGGATGCTTATTCAGTTATTCTAAATCGTGATATATTATTGTTGTCGCTAAAAACATCAGGATTTAACTTGAATTTCAAAATGTACGTCTTGCTTCGATTCATCGCTTCACTTGAGAATTTTTAGATTGATCAATCATACCGCTCTTGAACCTTTTAGATGAAGTAATTGAAATCACTAGGCTTGTTGTTGGAGTAATTAATTAATATCGATCGGTTGATGCTATTTGCACCATCAAATTTTTTTATCTGCATTGTAGAAAAACAAATGAATATTTTCTTTCTAAAAAAAATCACTAGCTTAATTGCTACATCTAAGGAAACACACAACACACCTAAGCCTAAGATGTGCACCTCTATACAGATATATTTGTTGATTTCCTTTAAATTTGTCGGATATTTATGAATGCAAATAACAATCACATATCGATCGAAACGACAATAAATATATCTGCATAGTAGTTAAGTATCCTTTAGATTTGTCCTATTTTTTCGATAATGTTAAGGGCTGTGATCGATCATGTGAATGTGTAGTCAAATCTAGATAACAGTTCAATCAGGCAGAGAGTTCGTACTTGGTACTATATATACCGTGTTTGTAATATGCATGTGAAAATATATAAGTATATATATAGTAGGTAAGATGGAAGGAACAAACACGTAAGCTGCTATATATATATATATAAGATACATACATGAATGATGAATCATGTTACATTTACAGATCCGAATTAACATCTAACGGATTATAGATATTCATCAAAATCCAAGATTGGACACCTACTTACTACTCTATAATGGAATCCTTACATATCCCTGATGTCCATTTTATTTGTATTTAATAGGTAGGTAGACTCGTGCTATATCCGGAATATGTGATTTTGTTTCAAACATTATAGTGAGATCAGACTTGATAAATAAATTAAAATAACACGTTATATAAACCTTTAAAAGAATAGAATAATAGCACAATGTGCTTTTACAAACAACAATTAAATTAAAATATTATTATTAAAAAAACAATATGTAGCAAAAGAATTAATCTAGACCCATGAGTGAAGCTAGAGATTGTATTTGAGAAAAATTTAAAGATGGAAAAGTTTCATGTATTTGATAATGTTATGATTTTTTATAGGCAAAAATGCATAAAATCACCCTTTATTCACCATTGTTTTCAATTAACCACCATTTATTCAAAAACTTTCACTTAACCACCCCTTAAAAAATGTACTGTTTGCAAGTAACCATCCATTCTCCCATTTTTCCTTAAACTTTCATAATTTAACTTCTTGTGTTTTTAGTACACTACTAGTACTATTATTTTCCTATTTTTATAGTCTTGTGAAATAAATCAAAGGTATGCATAAACACATTCAAGGCGAAGCACGAACAACCTCCACCTAGATCTCTATCAAGTAGACTTATCAATCGGGTCATTCGGGTTGAGTTCGGATCGGATCATTTCGGGTTTCGAGTAAAATGGGTCCCGGGTAGATCCGGGTTGACTTGAACTCGGGTTTGATCCGGTTTCGGGTCGATTTCTATTTTTTAAATTAAAAAAAAATAACGATTTGGTAATTTTGCGATAATTTTAAAATGCTAAAATTAAAGACGAGATTCTTAAGTTCTAGAGTTTGTAATTATATACTATATCTAATCTAAAATATTTGATTTTTATTATTTCTCGTAATTTTTAATAAAATTTTAAATTTTAAAAATATCTAAAATATCAAATATTTAAATAATTTTTTAAAAATAAACAATTTCATCCAATTAGTATTAAGCATAGAATTGTTTTAATACTTTAATTTTTTTAGAGTTTTTTTATCTTCTTAAAAATGTGATGAAAAATAAAAAAAATCAAATATTATCGATTGGAGGGAGTATTATACAATACAAATAAATATAAAAGTTGATTTGAAAATGAAAGATCAAGTGATTATAATTATAAAATGTAATAAATTGGAATCTCCATAAAAAAAATCATATGCAATTATAAATCAATTGGGTTAATCGGGTCCGGGTCAATTGGGTTAAAATTACTAGGCCAATCGGGTCACCGGATCTAAACCCAGATGACCTGAAAAATTATCGGGTTTTCGGGTTCGGGTCAGAAAAAATTTCCGAGTCAAAATTTCCGGCTCTTGACCCAAAATTTTCGGGGTGTTCAGGTCTAGTCGACCGGGTCGGATCGTGTTTTGACAGGTCTACTATCGAGCATTTCCAGAGAAGGGTGCAAACAAAGCGTCGATGATCGAAAGTCGAGAAAGACTCCAGAATGTACTACAAGCAGAGAGAATATGGAAAAGTCAATAAACTCTTGCAATGTCTCGCCGTTGCAGAGGCAAGACAGAAACCTGTCAAAAGAAAAGTGACATCTCTTAAGAAAGTGTCGACGAACGATATGGACCACTACCTAGCTAGGTGATCAACTTAGGAATAATTGTTTGTAGTTATAGAAAAGTAAGGAGTTCAATTTATAATATCTATGCTCATTCTAATTGTTTTTTTCCTATGGAAAAGAGCCCAAGGATTCCCATAGCAAAATAACACACCACGGGTTACATAACAATAGAAAAAGAAAAGGCAAACGAGATTAATTGCAACGAGTGAGTCCAACTCGATAACAAATCCCCCACCCCCCACCCCAAATGCAATCTGCAAACCATCACATATTCCTCACAACTTCGACGTTAGGACACACAGATCCATATCCTGTAAAAGACATACCAAAGAACTAAGTCGACCTGAAGCATGCGACAAAGTGACATAGCATGCTTATTTCTAATTGTGATATATTGTTGTCACTAAAAACAATATGGATTTAACTTGAATTTCAAAATGTCTTGCATGCTTCGATTCATCGCTTCGCTTGAGAATTTTTAGATTGATCAACGGATCATATCGCTCTTGAACCTTTTAGATCAAGTTTGAAATCACTAGGCTTGTTGTTGGAGTACTTAATTATTATCGATCGGGTGATGGTATTTGCACCATCAAAAATTATTATCTGCATATATTGTAGGAAAACAAAAAAAAAAAAATCACTAGCTTGCTACATCTAAGGCAATGCACCTCTACGCCTAGTATGTGCACCTCTATATACAGATATATATTTATTGATTTTCTTTAAATTTATTGGATATTTATGGATGCAAATAACAATATATCACGTATCGATCGAAACGACAATAGATATCTAAAGGTAATTTCTCCGTTCGCGAAAACTTGTTATTTTAGCTTCAGACACAATATTTAAGAAATATTTAAACTACCTAATTATTGCCCCTATTTTATCTTAATTATCTAAAATAAAAGTATAATAACATTTTTCAAGGTAATTCATATTTTAAATAAACGAGGGTAAGTTGGAAAATATGTGGATACAAATATCTAAAATGACAAGTTTTTTTCGAATAAAATCAAAACTCTAAAATGATAAGTTTTCGCGAACTGAACGAGTATCTTTAGATTTGTCCGATTCTTTTCGGTATTGGTAAGGACTGTGATCGATCATGTGAATGTATAGTCAAATCTAGCTAACAGTTCAATCAGGCAGAGTTGGTACTATTTATAGCATGTTTGTAATATGCATATATATGCATGTGAAAATATAAGTTCAGTAGGTAAGATGGAAGGAACAAACACCTTAAGCTGTTATAATATACATACATGATACATGTACGGATCCGAATTATAGTAACATCTAACGGATTATAGATATTCATCAAAATCCAGGATTGGACGTTTATATATAATGGAATCTTGTTAGGAGTTAACAACAAAATGAGAAACTTAGTTTGGTTACAGTGAACTTAGAAATAAAAATATGTAGTTTTTTTTTTATTAGGTAAAAATTAGAAGGTCAGACAGGCCTGACTCTTCGAGAGGCCGACAAAGTCGGCAGACGGCGAACCGTCAAACGTACAATCTAAAACAGGTCCGGACCTGAGGCGAGGCCCAACATGCTGTTGCCTTAGGCCCACTTTCGCTAGAGGGCCCAATGTTGATATGTATGTATATATAATATACAGTATATATAAAAAAATTGAATACACAATAATCCTACAACGGCAAATTAGCTCAATGGATAAGGACACAGGAGAGAGGAAGATAAACGCAGGTTCGAATCTCTTACTTTTCGTATTTTTACCTTTTTTTTTTGTTTTTAAAAACATCCAATTTTCTTACCTTTTTTTTTGTTTTGTATTTAAAAATATCAAAGATAGTTTTGTTTTTAAAAACATCCGTTTTTTTACCTTTTTTTTTGTTTTGTTTTTAAAAACATCCAATTTTTTTACCTCTTTTTGTTTCGTATTTAAAAACATCAAAGACAGTTTTGTTTTTAAAAACATACGTTTTTTTTTACCTTTTTTTTGTTTTGTTTTTAAAAAGATCCATTTTTTTTTTGTTTTGTATTTAAAAACATCAAGGCCGATTTGCAGAAATACACCAAATTGGTGTTCGGTTTGCAAAAGTATACCCGTTTTCTGAAAATAGCAAAAATATGATAGGTGGGTTATTTATGCTAAAAAATAGATCATTTGTGCTAAAAAATAGATCATTTGTGCTAAAAAATAATGAATTAAAAGAAAAATAAAAAATATATAAAATAATGAAATATATATTAAAAAAATGTTTTAAAAAAATTTCTCAGAAATTTAAAAATAATTAAACTAGCCGGATAAAAATCGGTGTCCTAATAAGAGAATTAATAGTGACAGAAATAAAATTTGAAAACCAAATATCAAAGTGGGGTATTTACTAGTAATTCCCCAAACCATCAAAGAAAGTATGTTGTTGACTTGCTGCTATTTGTTTTTTGTTTTTTTTTTTAAACATGAAAGACAGTGTATGAAGTGTATGTTGCTGCTAATTTTTTTTTTAATACTTTGATGTTTGTTTTGTTAGGGTTAAAAATAGTAAAGGGCCCCGTTTTGAAATCTCGCCTCAGGCATTCAAAATGTCAGGTCCGGCCCTGACCTAAAAGAACAGAAAAGAAGAAACAGGTGAAATGAAACAAGCAGAAATAAACTCTACATCAAAACGATCCAAGAAGACCAACACCAAAGAAGCTGAGGAAGCCGCCGAAGAACGAAGCCAAGCACCACCAGACAGTAGCACCGCGGGCCAGCGGTACAGCAGGACTCTATCTCCTGTGGGTAGTGCAAACGAACTCCAAGGAAACTCTATCCCGGATACGGAGTCGCCTTGAGTGCACCACCACGACCCCAGCCAGACCCGACTCCAAACTCCACGCTCCCCAACCAAGCAGAAGACCTCCTAGAACCATCAGAAGCAGAGCCGCAAGCTGATCAAGCAAAACACCGTCAAGATTTCACCTACAAAAATATCGTCAAAGTGTTAATTTTGTTAAATAAAAACATATTATTTTAAATATTTTGGGTGTTACTTCACGAAAATTAGTGAATTACCGTTAAAGTAAAAAATAATGTAATGAATGAGGATAAAATAATATATTTGTTATTTATTTATTTATTTATTTATTTATTTATTTATTGTTACCCCATATATATGGCAGGTGAGTCTACTACATTATATTTCTTTTTCTGATAATGAGGATAACCCGATCACCAACTAGATCTAATCATAAGAATGTCCCTTTATAAAGTCGTTTAATCTAAATATCCCAAAATTATCTGAGTTATTCAGTCATAGGTATTGTCGCCCTTGGACTGGAAAATTAATAATAGAGAGATTGGGTAACCAATTAAATAAAACGGAGAAGGAAGAGTTAGCAATCAGATGGTGGGCAATTTGGTTCTTCCGAAATCAACTATTTTTTGGGAAAAAAACTAGTAATCCATCGCGGGTATAGAAATCCACTCATTCATAAATATTACACGAAAGAATTGGCGGTCAGCAAATGCCTTTGAAGCGGGGGAAGGCAATTCGGGGGGTAAATGCCCTTCTTACCAAAAAAGGAGAATAAGTAGGAAAAATGTAAAATGGCGTAAACCTGAATGGGGCACAGTGAAGTTAGATTTTGATGGTTCTTCTTCTGCGGACCACTTGGCGGCAGCTGGTTACATTATTAGGAACTGGGATGGAGATGTGGTTAAATTGGGGGCAAAAAATTTAGGAACTGCATCTCCTCTTGTAGCAGAAGCGATGGCGCTACGAGAAGGTCTAATCCAAGCAAGAAATATAGGTTGTGGGAAAATTGAGATTGAAGGGGATTCATCAATAATAATCGATCATCTTCGCGCAAAGGGGAAATGTCCTTGAGAAATTGAATTACTAATGGGGGATATTAAGTGCTTATTACGAAATTTTCAGAGTGTCTCCTTTTTCCATGTGCCCTGTGAGGTTAATAGGGCGGCTGACAAGGTTGCACACCTTGACCGTCTTGTTAGCGGGTTTGCATTGGAATCAAATTTAAATCTGCTTGATCTCATCCGTCGGGATGCTATCGGTTAGGTTAATCCAACCGAATTATTACCTTATCAAAAAAAAAAACTAGATCTAATCATAAGAATTAAGGTAACTTTGATTTTTTTTCACTCAAAATAAATATTAGTATTAACTCTTTAACATTGAGTCACACCGAGTCACCCCATGAGGACCACTACATTAATTAATTTGACACGAAGGGAAAGTGGAAGTGGAAGTGGTTTTGAAAACCCAAATTCAAGCACGCATATGATTATCGAATGGAATTACGTAATAGCCACAACTTATATATATATTAGTAAGGTGTAGAAATGGAAAAAGCGCGCGCACACTCACACACACGTCTCTCACAAACCTGCGACCAACACATGAATTTAACATCCTTATATATGAATCCGTTTGATATCGATTATCTTCTTCTTCTTGTCATTTACTGTATTACACTATTTTCATGTGTCATATTTATATGAATTCAATCTCCATATCTCCCCTTTGCAATTTCATGTGTCATAACACTCATTACTCATATGGATGGTGACTCATTTGAAGATGGAAGCCAATCTATTTTATGTATTGATCCATTTCTGCATATGTATAGTATTTAATTAGTGCGCACATAAAACGTCACAGTCAGGCACGGAGGGAGAGGGGCATGAGGTGGTTCGAACCCCTTATGCTTAGCTTAGTTTGTATGGAGTTAAAATTTAATGCACAAGTCAAGTGAAGTTCTATTTCAAAATCAATTGACAATAAAAGGAGTAGTCCACTGACTCATATACTATAGCTTGTAATGTTCAACTTTCGATGAGAGACTATTTTGATCTCATTCACATCTCTCAACAGTTACTGGGTAGCTACATCCATATATAATATATAGCGTGTGTGCATATATAACTCCTTAATTGGAAAAAGCTCTCCTTCAATTCAATTAATTGTAAACCACTCTCTTCTTATCTTACCTTACCTTACCTTGTTTGGCCCTAATAAGTAGCTACGTAGAGGGCTTAGCTTCATCAATCAATCGATCGATCAATGGCAGCTTGTTTAGGACTTGCTCATCACTTAAACCAACTCCCCAAATCCAACACCACCACCTTTCTAAAACCTAATTTCCAGAAGCAGCAGCAATTCAGATCATGCTCAGCAGCCACTCGAACTCCGATTCCGACTTCTTCTTCTTCTTCAGCTGCTGTTGATTACCAATCAGCTCTTTCCCCTCTGAAACTGCTCCGACAAGCTCAAGACGACGACGACAGTGAACTAGACTCTTATGATGTTCAGGACTGGAATTATCCAGAGGAGGATCCGAGGCCACTGAAGGAGATATGGAGGGAGATACAAGGGAGCAACGACTGGGAGGGGATGCTGGACCCGATGAACTCCCACCTGAGGAGGGAGATCATCAGGTACGGCGAGTTCTCGCAGGCGTGCTACGACTCCTTCGACTTCGATCCCCACTCCAACTACTGTGGGTCTTGCAAGTACTTGGCTGATCACTTCTTTGAGCGGATGGAGATTTCTGGCTACCACATGTGCAGGTACTTTACCCTACCCGGCTATCTATGGTGTTTTCCCAGTTTTTTAATAAATTATATTTTATCATAAAATATTGAATTATATAAGAGAAATTTAAATGAAGATTTATTTTTTTTTAAAAAAAATATTAAATTCTAGAGATTCAAAATCAAGCCTTTAGTTAAAAATTAAGAGTTTCAAATTAAGAGTCATTTATAACTTAATTAGATTTCATTCTTGTCACACACACACATATATATAAATTAATTAATTACTCCTTTCGTCTCATATTAAAAATCGATTTAGTTTTTCTACATGTTTTGCAAGAATCGGAAAAATCTATAAAATATCAAAAATATATATTTTTTAATAATAAACTAGTTGATATTTTATATAAAAATATATATTTTAAAAAGTGTATAGAAAAGTAATTAAAAAAACTTTTCATAAACAAAGTCGCACATATATATAGTAGTGCCATTTACTTTTCTTACTAGTTACTTAGTAGCTATAATGATTGCTCTTCCAACATAAAATTGGACTGGCGTCCCAGGTGTTCTAGTGGTGGGGAGTAAGGAGTAATAAAGAGGTACCGGGCTGAATTAAGTTATCAACACAAGGGAGTATAAATTTAAATAATTTTTATTGCAAGATTAAACACAAAAAATAATCTGTAAAATAAATTGAAATATACCATATTGATGGATGCACATATATTCAGGTACTTGTACGCAACATCAAACATCAATCTCCCAAATTTCTTCCAGAAGAAATCAAGCATAAGGAGCATATGGAGTCCCAACGCCAACTGGATGGGCTACGTGGCAGTGGCCAACGATGAGGAGGAGATCCGGCGACTGGGCCGCCGCGACATCGTGATCGCGTGGCGGGGCACGGTCACCTACCTCGAATGGATCCACGACCTCAAGAACATCCTCCGGCCCGCCCATTTCCGCGAGAACCCCCACATCCAGATCGAGTCCGGCTTCTACGACCTCTACACCACCAAGGAGGACGACTGCCACTACTGCTCCTTCTCTGCCCGCCAGCAAGTCCTCGCCGAGGTCAAGCGCCTCGTCGAGCGCTACAAGGGCGAGGAGCTCAGCATCACCGTCACCGGCCACAGCCTCGGCGCCGCCCTCGCCCTCCTCACCGCCTATGATCTCGCCGAGATGCGGGTTAATGTCGTCCGCTGCGACAATGCCATGAAGAAGATCCCGATCACCGTGCTCTCCTTCGCTAGCCCTAGGGTCGGCAATCTCCGATTCAAGGAGAGGTGCGACGAGCTCGGTGTCAAGGTAATCACACTATTACTGTTACATTAAAGTTACTTCTTCTATTGTCAATTGATTTTTAATTAATTTTTTTTGTGATGGGACAGGCGTTGAGGGTAATCAACGTACACGACAAGGTCCCCACAATGCCTGGGCTAATAGCGAACGAGAAGTTTCGATACCAAAAGTACTTCGAAGAGAAGGTCCACTTCCCTTGGAGCTATGCTCACGTGGGGACCGAGCTAGCCCTAGACCACACCCACTCCCCGTTCCTCGCCCCGGACCACGCTGACATGGCCTCGGCCCACAACCTCGAGGCCCACCTCCACCTCGTTGACGGCTTCCGAGGCAAGGGGCGTCGCTTCAGCCTCGCCAACAAGCGAGATATTGCCCTTGTCAACAAGGACTCTTCCTTACTCAAACCCGAGTACGGTGTCCCTCCCTTCTGGAGGCAGGACCATAACAAGGGCATGATCAGGAACAAGGATGGTCAATGGGTCGTCCCCGAGCGCCCTCGGATCGAGCCTCATCCCGCTGACACCGCCAACTTCTTCGCGCGAGTCCTCGAGCTCGCCAACGACCCCTTCCATATGGCCTAGCATAGCTAGATTAATTCTCCAATGAAGATCTAATAATATCATAAACTAGTTTGGTAGTTTAATTAGTACCTAGACGCTCATATTTATGCGCCAATAAGTTTTAATATATAAGTCAGTGGACTACCTCTCCTAATTTAATTTCAATTGAATCCATTCGGCAGCTTATGTGTTGGATAGTAGCGCAATTATTGCTTGACCAATCCTTCACTCGAGGGAATATATATTCTCGGAACAAAATGTGATGGTGAGATATGTGTGTGTGTGTGCAGTCGTAGTTGATGACAACGTTTGTGTTGTGCCGGGGAAGCAAGGGGACGTCAAACACACCCCTTTAACACACAAGAATCGGGATGGACAAGAACTGTAAACCAGAGAGCCAAACTCAAGCAACCCAAACCAACAATCAGACATAAACAGAAGATAAAATAACCAAGCACAAAGAACACCAGATTTACGTGGAAACCCCAAAACGGGGAAAAAACCACGGGAGACAAAAACTTCCACTATCAACAATAACAAGTGGGTACAATCTTCCCTAGACAAAGCTAGAGGCATACAACATCATCAAGCATCAACAAGCTTGGACAAATCTCCAATTTCATCACCCAATTAGTGGAAATCAACAACCACCCAAGAAAGAACACAAGCAAAGGGGATCTGAGATTGGAGGCTCAAAACAACGATCCAACCGTACAAAATGAAGCCTATGATGAGGTGAACAACATACCAGAAAATCGTCCCAATCGGAGGTCGTTTGGTCGTCGATCGGGGCACTTCAAAATGGGCTGAACAAGGGCATACGGGATTCCTCTCCAAGCTCTCTCTTTTCTCCCTTTCTCACTCTTTGTTTTCTCTCTCTTACTCTCCCAAATGGAAAAGGCATCCCCTTTTATAAAGGAGGTAGGGTAAAACTTCACATGGTAAAAACCATATGGTAAATAGTCCATTGGACTCTTCCCCCATATAGGAGGGAAACACAACATAGCTCCCCCTCAATCCTATATGGGGGGCTCGAGCAAGCCCGCCTTTGAGCGGCACTTGATGAGCTTCTCCTTTGACAAAGTCTTCGTCAGCATATCTGATCCGTTTTCATTTGTGTGGATCTTCATGAGCTCAAAATCTTCATCTTCTACTCTTTCTCGAAGCCAATGATACCTTCTTCGTATGTGCTTAGTTCGAGAATGGTAGGCGACATTCTTGGCAAGGTGGATGGCACTCTGATTGTCACAATAGAGTGGGTAGCTAGCTTGCTCCACTCCCAACTCCTCTAGGAAGTCTCTCATCCATATCAGCTCCTTACCAGCTTCAACTGCAGCCATATACTCTGCTTCTGTCGTTGACAAAGCAACACACTTCTGCAGTCTCGATTGCCATGAGACTGCTCCCCCTGCGAATGTAATCAGATATCCAGATGTGGATCGGCTCGTGTCAATATCACCTGACATGTCTGCATCTGTAAAACCATCAAGCATAGGTTTTCCAGGACCAAAGCACAAACACACTCTCGAAGTGCCTCTGAGATACTTGAGAATCCATTTCACTGCAGCCCAATGCTCCTTTCCAGGATTACTCATGAACCTGCTGATAACCCCAACTCCATAGGCGATGTCTGGCCTAGTGCAAACCATGGCATACATCAGACTACCAACGGCTGAAGCATAAGGCACCTTCTTCATCTCCTGTTTCTCTTTCTCACTTGTAGGACACTGATCAGAACTCAGCTTCATGTTCACTGCAAGTGGAGAACTCACGGGTTTAGCCTTGTCCATGTTGAATCTTTGCAGCACCTTCTCAATGTATCTTTCTTGTGATATCCACAACTTCTGATTCTTTCTGTCACGGGTAATATGCATACCCAAAATCTGGCTTGCAGGGCCAAGGTCCTTCATAGCAAAGGACTTCTTCAATGCAGTCTTCAAACTAGCAATCTTGTTGGTATCCCGACCAACAATAAGCATATCATCCACATAAAGCAAGAGAATCAGAAAGTCAGCTTCGGCGTAATTCTTCACAAACACGCAGTGGTCGGCATGTGTCTTGTGGAATTTGTGGTCGATCATAAAAGACTCAAACTTCTTGTACCATTGCCGAGGTGCTTGTTTCAAACCATACAAGATCTTTCTGAGACGACAAACCATCTTCTCTTTTCCCTTGACTTCAAAACCTTCAGGTTGCTCCATGTAGATTTCTTCTTCCAAATCACCATGAAGGAAGGCGGTTTTCACATCAAGCTGCTCGACCTCTAGGTCCATGCTAGCAGCCATGCCTAGAACAACCCGGATGGATGACATCTTCACAACTGGAGAGAAAATCTCATCGAAATCTACACCCTTTTTCTGCTCAAAACCCTTCACCACAACTCTGGCTTTGAACCTGGGAGGTGTACCATCTTCCCCAGACTTCAAACGAAAAACCCATTTGTTCTTGAGAGCTTTCTTGCCCTTAGGCAATTTCACCAAGTCATAGGTGTGGTTCTCATGCAAGGAACTCATCTCATCCTGCATGGCATTGTACCACTCTTTCTGATGCACATCTGACATAGCTTCCTCATAGCATTCAGGCTCTCCTGAATCAGTCAACAACACATAATCGTTGGTTGAGTATCGGGAGGAAGTCTGTCTCTCTCTGGTGGATCTTCTCAACTCAACTTCAGGTTGGATAGGGGGCTCCTCCTGTTGAGGTTGTGGAACTTCTGGTGGATCAACATCACCATCATCATGCTCACCTTCCTGCTGATTCTGAACTGAACTTCTCTGCACAACTTGAGGAAAAACGGGATCAAATGTGACTGGAGCAGGAGAGGAAGACGACGGTCGCTGGAGCTTCCAGTCATCAATAGTCTTGTCTTCCATGAACACAACATCTCTGCTTCTGACCACTTTCTTGTCTGTAAGATCCCACAATCTGTACCCAAATTCATCCTCTGAGTACCCTAGGAAGATGCATGGCTTTGTCTTGCTATCAAGCTTGGATCTCTGATCTCTAGCAACATGAACATATGCTAGGCATCCAAAGACTCTCAAATGCTGGAAGGAAACATCTCTCCCAGTCCAAACCCTCTGTGGAACATCACCATCAAGAGGAACTGAAGGCGAGCGGTTGATGAGATACACAGCAGTCAACATTGCCTCCGCCCAATAGGACTTTGGCAGCTTTGCAGTCGACAACATACTTCTGACTCTTTCTGCTATGGTTCTGTTCATCCTCTCTGCAAGCCCATTCAGTTGTGGCGTCTTCGGAACTGTTTTCTCAAGCCTGATGCCCTGACTCTTGCAATACTGCTCAAACGGACCCCTGTACTCTCCACCATTATCTGATCTGACACACTTCAACTTCAAACCAGTCTCTCGTTCAACTCTGGCTTGGAACTCCTTAAAAACTGTCAGAACCTGATCTTTGCTTTTCAACACAAAAGCCCATAATTTTCTAGAGTAGTCATCAATAAAAGTGACAAAATATTGTGCTCCACCAAGTGATTTGCAATCCATAGAGCACACATCAGTATGAACAAGATCTAATGCATGCTTTCTTCTAGATGGAGGTCGAGTATGAAATGCTACTCGATGTTGCTTTCCAGCTAGGCAATCAACACAAGGTTTGAGAGAAATACCTTGCATATACGGGAGAATGTCCTTCTTGGCAAGCATTTGCAAACCCCTCTCGCTCATGTGTCCAAGCCGCTTGTGCCATAGCTCTCCGGCACCATCATCAATCACATTTGCTTCTTCTCTGCAAATCTTGGCTTGCATCACATACATGGTATTTTGCTTCTTTGCCCGGGCTACAATCAAGTTTCCCTTGGAGCACTTCCAAACACCGCCTTGTGCATTTTGAGCATACCCATCATCATCAAGTATCCCAGAAGATATCAAATTCAATCTGATATCAGGAACATGGCGAACATTTCTCAAAATCAAACTGCAACCAGTGGATGTCAACAAACAAACTGTGCCCATGCCAACAACATTGGACACGCCATCATTTCCCATCCTCACACGGCCAAAATCTCCACAAGTGTAAGACGAGAAGTACTCCTTATGTGGAGTAATGTGATATGAAGCAGCTGAATCAACAATCCAAGTGCACTCACCACTTGCAAGATTCAAGGAACCTTCATCAGCCGCCACAAACAACTCCACTATGTCATCACTGATTGTAAGAGCGACAGTGTCTTTATCTTCTTGATTTCTCGAAGTCTTTGACTTCTCAGGTTCTTTGCCTTTGTCCCTCTTGAACTTTCGGCAATACTTTTGAATGTGACCCGGCTTCTCACAATAATAGCAAATGTACTCGCTTCTAGACTTCGATCTCCCTTTGGACTTGTCTCTGTTCTGCTGTTGTCGTTGCTTACTCCTTCCTCTATTGTTACCAGAACCCTGCGTCACATTAGCTTCTGACTGTGAGGAGACACCCATCTCCTTCCTTCTAGTCTCTTCGTTCAAAAGACTGGCTTTCACACATTCCATAGTCAGCTTGCCTTCCGGAGCGGAATTACTAAGTGACACGACAAGTGTGCCCCAACTATCCGGCAATGAGGAGAGAAGTAGTAGAGCCTGCAACTCATCATCTAACGACATTTTCGCAGAAGCTAACTGATTCACAAATCCCTGAAATGTGCTCAAATGCACAACAATGCTCTCACCATCTTTGTACTCCAATTTCACAAGCTTTCTCATCAATGACGCCTTGTTGAGGGCATTCTTCCTCTCATACATCCCTTCAAGCTTATACCATAACTCATAAGCATTCGTGTCATTGGCAATATGCTGGAGCACACTCACATCAACAAATTGTCTGATCGTAGCTACCGCTTTTCGATTCAGAATTTTCCATTCAACATCAATGACACCCGTTGGAATCTCTTTGTGCACAATCGGCTCATACAAATCTTTCACATACAAAAGATCTTCCATCTTTATCTTCCAATCTGAGTAGTTGCCTGAATTCAACACAATCATTCCCTGAAAACTGTTCTTTTCCTCCATCCTAAACCAAATGCTCTGATACCAGTCTGTTGTGCCGGGGAAGCAAGGGGACGTCAGACACACCCCTTTAACACACACGAATCGGGATGGACAAGAACTGTAAACCAGAGAGCCAAACTCAAGCAACCCAAACCAACAATCAGACACAAACAGAAGATAAAATAACCAAGCATAAAGAACACCAGATTTACGTGGAAACCCCAAAACGGGGAAAAAACCACGGGAGACAGAAACTTCCACTATCAACAATAACAAGTGGGTACAATCTTCCCTAGACAAAGCTAGAGGCATACAACATCATCAAGCATCAACAAGCTTGGACAAATCTCCAATTTCATCACCCAATTGGTGGAAATCAACAACCACCCAAGAAAGAACACAAGCAAAGGGGATCTGAGATTGGAGGCTCAAAACGACGATCCAACCGCACAAAATGAAGCCTATGATGAGGTGAACAACATACCAGAAAATCGTCCCAATCGGAGGTCGTTTGGTCGTCGATCGGGGCACTTCAAAATGGGCTGAACAAGGGCATACGGGATTCCTCTCCAAGCTCTCTCTTTTCTCCCTTTCTCACTCTTTGTTTTCTCTCTCTTACTCTCCCAAATGGAAAAGGCATCCCCTTTTATAAAGGAGGTAGGGTAAAACTTCACATGGTAAAAACCATATGGTAAATAGTCCATTGGACTCTTCCCCCATATAGGAGGGAAACACAACAGTTTGAAGTGGTCCTCGTCTACCATATGTCGTTTTCTCTCGTTACCTCAAACCTTGATATGTCAGCTAGTCATTGTTGTATTTCTGTTATGTTTTGGAAGCCAGTCCAATTTTCTAGGGTTTAACCAAGTTCCCAAATCCCAATTGTCTTCCAACCATTTACGATAAGGTCTGAAAAGGATATGTAGATTGTTTTTTTTAAAGGTTTTTTTAGAGATCGAATTCTTAATTATGAACCGAAAAGAATTTGACAAGTCCAATCCTAGAATTGTCACTTGTCAAGCGCATCCCTAAGGATGATAGAACGAAGTTCTATGTCGTCGTGCGAGAAACCGGAAAAAGCTAAGCAAAAGTGCGATAGAAGATCCGCAGCTTGGTTAGCTTCACGGTATATATGACAGACCTAAGAGGAGCTAAAACAGCTCAAGGAGAAAAGAGCGTTAGAGACGATCATTTCCATTTCTCCTGGTGGTGACCAAATGACTTTGAGGCTATTTATGACGGTGAGGTTATCACCTTCGACTATGATATGTTGAAGTTGCATTTCCAGTGTGAAGTGCGGAATAGGCAGACAAATAATAGACAAATACTCTAGAAGGGGGGAATAATAGAGTATGACAACTTTTCGCAAATGCAGAAACAGGTAAGACCTTACCGCCAAAGGTAAGACCTTATCTGAAATGCAGAAACAAGTTAAGATAAGAAATAACGAATAATAGGCAAGGCAAACGTAAACAATAAGGATAAAGCGCAGAAAGCAAAGGACACGCGAATTGTTAACGAGGTTCAGCACAACCTTGCCTACGTCCCCGCCTAGGGTTATCCAACCCGTATGATTCAACACAACTTTATTTCACTTTATCTTATGAGCCCTAGATACAACCTCTAGAAGACCTTCTCTCTTATAGACTAACTTCCTATCTAGCAACCCAAGCACACTAATGAAACAAAGCTCTATGGATACCGGAGTACCCTATACGTTTGGGTAAAGAACCCTTAGTATAACCTAGAATGAATTGTACGATAAAGCACGAAGGAAACCTCACACACTCAAACAAATAAAATACTTAAGCGTAGAGAGTTGTGACATGGAATGATTGTAGGAGACGAGATCTGCAGAAGCCTTTGAGCGTTGTGTACTGATGTGTGTAGACTGCAATCCTCTTCTTCTCCTTATAAAGGCCAGTACGTCCAATTTGAAAATTGAACTTCTGATTTTTCTCCAAGGTTGTTGAGGAGCGTTGCACCAAGTCTGGGAGAGATATTCGGCCGTTTGAAAAACATTCCAGAACCTTCACTTTGATAAGCTGGGATGTTGCTAAAGATTTGATAGGTTCGAATTACTGGTCGTTGAAGACTTGATCAAATCCCTACAAAATCTCAGCAACACACTAATAGATATATATGATAGATACATTAGAATATAAACCCAATATATACAATCCAATATGGAATTCTAGAACTGACCCATTAAATAGGCTCAATAAAATATTGAACCTTTAGAGAGCTAGAATTAAAGACTAATTAAAGATAGGCCCATTCAAAATAGGCTCAATTACATTGAGTCCGTGTCATTCAATTCCAAGCTTGTGTAATTCCTGAGGCCACTGTCGGTAAGGTCTTACCAGTGTCGGTAAGGTCTTACCAAAACCTGGAAACCATGGTTTTGACTTTCTTTTCAAGCAGTTAGGCCTTGACTCTGTTTTAGTATTGATGGTTTGTTTTGAAACGTTGAAGGTAACCAAAGATTGGCTCAACCACATCTCTTGAAGATCTTAAAAAACCAACAAACTTTTGACTTTGAAGATTGCTCCACAAGATCTTCAAAGAAGCTTCTAGAAAGTCAACCCCAAATCTTCAATAACCAAATCAAATCATGCACAAGATCTCCACCAACTAATTAAATATAAATCTCGGTAAATAGTCTAATTGATATTTGTATAAAATAAATACTACATTTCTTTGTCTTCCATCACACATATAATATAACATCAAAATAGACTAACACGGTGCCATGGCAAGAATTTCATCCAACCCCTATATGGGATGTCAACCAAGCTTCGAAAAAAGGAACATATCAAAGTCTCTCCTTCTCGATTTTTTTGTGATAACAGAAGTTGTGTTAGTCGAATCGAGGCAGTTGGACACTCGTTGTAATGTCTTTAAGGGATAAGACTCTATATGGGAAGTCTTTCAGCAAATTCAGCTCGAAGATTTAAAATAAATCAATTTTAATGCAGTTTGGATTATAGACCGATTTTCAAGTTTTTTCAAAGGAATTAGTCTTCGAAAATCTCTCAAATTCTCCTAAAAAGAAAAAAAATTGAAAATTATTTATTCCAGATGTGCTATTATCCTATTGAAGGTAAGAAGTCCTTGCATCATCACGGCATCACCTCTAAATCTTACATCGGACATAAACTTTGTATTGAAAAAAATGTTTAGAAAGTTTGAGGTGTATTATTAATCGACCATCACTTTGATGAAGATCAACTGTACACGGCCTTAACTGGGTAACCATTTCGGAATGGCTCACCGGAAAGGACTTGTGAGTAATACCCATATGTTCCCGGTTCGAACCCTAGAATAGCCACTCTTTATTTTATCTATTCAAGGACCCAACTCATACAAATGAGGAAATCGGACCGCTCATTCCACATTGGCCCAGAAATGTAGAGGGCGCGAGTTCCCTGCAGTTCCATGGCGGAGGAAGAGGATGATGATGAAATTTATGACTCAACACGATCGGGTATAATTTGGAGGTTCCTGGTTACCTACATTGGCAATCAGAGTCACAAAGATTCATGAATTGGTGGCTATGAATGATGATCACAGTACAAGTAAAATGGAAACATTCATGATTCATTGATTCAACACTTTTTTGCTGCTAAATTTGATTCAGCAAATCATGCATTTTATTTCGTACAAGTTACAACAGTGTAAGATTACAGCTAGCTTGTTCCGGGTTCATAAGGCATCCTTAGAACCTGATGAATTGCTTCTCCTTGAAGCTCTCCATCATCTCCTTCAAAGTCGCATCAAGCGGAGTGAATTTGATGCCCAAACTTTCAGCTCTTTCCCTAGAAAACTTGCACCTTGGCATGTACGGTTCACCACCAATGCACCTACATACCAACACTTCCTGACATTAAAAAGAAACTTACAGAAATGATGCAGCAATGCATCCATACACAGACACTGAAAACTTACTTGCCAGGGAGCCGTAGAGTCGGATAAGCCTCTTTCAAAATGCTCAGAATCTCGGATAAGTAGACTTCGCCTTCAACTATGCAGTACCTGCCGCTGGCTGATTCCTTCTCCAATGCGCGAATATGAGCTTCTGCCACGTCTTTGACATTCACGAACCCGTGTGAAGCATCTACATACGTTTCCGCAGCTGCATAACAAGCACATATATATATATAACAGTGTGTAGCACTTGTGTATATATATCATCAACTGTCATTGCAGTTCATCGATACGTACTTAACAAGTTGAAGAAAAGTGCAGAACTGGCATTCATAGTAGGCTGTAATAAAGGCCCCATTACTCGCCCGGGGCAGATAGTGATTAAATCAAAATCTGCCTTCTGTTTGGCGAATTTGAGAGCAGCTTCTTCTGCTAAGGTCTTGGATAGCCCATACCATTTCTGTGATGATCAAACCAGAACGAAGTTGAAATAACTGGTGTATATGAATGAATTCTGAAGGGATTGATCATTGATGTATTGTAGAAAACCTGATTGGTTCGACAGAAATCGGGATCAGAAAACCAAGTCTCGTCGACAACGGTATCTGGAGTGATAGGCCTGCCATTGAACAACATGGCTGCAACTGAGGAGGTCATAACCACTCTCTTGACAGAGGAAACCCTAGCACAGGAGCTGAGGACATTTAGGGTTCCTTTAACAGCTGGTTCGACCAATTCCGCCTACAATGTCATGAAATTGAGATCAGTTTGACTAATTGGTAACATTTTGAGTTATGGAATTGGGACCTGTGGATCGTCGGAGTCCAAGAAGCAGGGAGATGCGGTGTGGAAAACGGCGACACAGGCATCCATGGCGGAATCGAAGGAGCGGTCTTCGGTGAGCTCGGCTCTGAACAATTGAAGCCTCTCCTTAGCTCCTTCAAGGGCCAGCAGGTGTCGGACCTTGTTTGGATCATCTACTCACATCGATTGAGTCATTCATTCGTTCGTTCGTTCATCTAAGAAGAAAAAGAAGATCGGAGGAGGAGGAGGACTAACTAAGTTGACGGACAGTAGCGTTGACGGAGTAACCGCGGAGGAGCAACAGCTTGACGAGCCAGGACGCGATGTAACCGGAGGCGCCGGTGACGCACACTGCCTTTCCCTCGCCGGTCTTCTGCATCAGTACAGTTTATTTGGATATGGGAACTCTACACCACTCAATTGTTGCTGCAACAATCTCACATTCAGGGTGGAGTAGCTTTGGAATTAACTAGGGCTTGCTCCCCACTTTACTTTTTACCCGATTGTTGGGTCGGTTAATATATTGGTAACCTTTCCAAATTTGAAACGAGTCAAATTATGTCTGAAAAAAAAGGATAATCGGAGTTACTTTTTACCCGATTGTTAGGTCTGGAAAATGAATCTCAAAAAATTGAAAAATGAAAATCATTTACTCTAAATGTGCTATTTAAAACAATGCATCCATCTAGTTCATACCCAAGATGTTCACAAAGCTCCGAAATGAAGAACATGTGTCGATGCCTTATAATTTGACGAACCAACACATTCTCGGTATGTTGGTCATACCAATGAGCTACGTTCGTCTCATCAGGGAGCTTGGACACTTATTGTAAAGCTTGTTTTAAGGGTTATGACTCTAATTAGTCTTTCAACAAAACCCCTCAAAAATTCCACAAAAAAAATATTCATCTTTCATGTTGTTTAGCATCTAGATAGATTTTTTATTTTTTCCAAAGGGTCAGTCCAATAGAATCTCACAAAACCTCAAAATTAAAAATTAAAAATTATCTACTTCATATGTGCTATGATTCTATTGAAGCCAAGGTGTCCATTCATCCCCCTACCCGGATGTCCAATAAGTTAAGAAAAGAGGGACGTGTCAAATCCTTACAATTTGAATGATTGATACATTCTCAATATTTTGGCCATGATAGTCTAATCGGGGCGTTTGGGTACTCGTTATAAAACTAATTTTTAGGGATAAAACTTTATTTGGGAAGCATTTTAAAAATCAACCTCGAAGATTCCAAAAAAAAAATTAGCGTGGTTTGGATGGTGGACAAATTTTCGACTTTTTTCCAAAGGCCCGAATTCATGAAAATCTCTCACGATCTCAAAAAATTGATAATTGAAAATTCTTTACTCAAGATGTGGTGTGATCCTATTTAAGACAAGACGTTCATGTAGCCCCTACCCAGGATGTCCACACATCTTTGAAAAGAAAGACATGTCAAAGCCTTACAATTTAACTAACCAAAACCTTCTCAGTATTTTGGCTATAACAAGAGATATGTTCATCCAATTGGAGCATTTGGTATTCATGATAAAGCTAACTTTAAGAGCTGCGACTCTATTTGGGGTGTCTTTCAATAAATCGACCTCAATTCGAAGATTCCCAAAAATATCATTTTGCATGCAATTTAGATTCTAAAAATATTGAAGCCCCTACTTCAATATTTTAACTAACAAACACATTCTCGATATTTTAGCCATAACAAGAAGTGTGGATAATAGTTATAGGTCCTCGGTTCGAACCCCGGAATGACCGCTCTTTATTTACAAATTCAAGGAAGTGTGTTCGTCTGATGAGGGTGCTTGGGCATTTGTTGTAAAACTAATGTTAATGGCTATGATTCTATTACACAAGTCTTTCAACAAATCCACCTAAAAGATTCCCTATAAAATCGTTTTTCATGTTGTTTGGATTGTCGACAGATTTTTTACTTTTTCCAAATGGATTAATCCACGAAAATCTCTTAGATCCCCCCCAAAAAATTGAAAATTACTTGCTAAACAATTTTCAAAATGATGATGAAATGATATTTTTCCAAATGGATAAGACGAATTCCCTATAAGGTTGCTATCAAATGGATTCCATGGCGGAGGAAGAGGATGATGATGAAATTTATGATGATATATAAGGTTGCTATCAAACACGATCGGGTATAATTTGGAGGTTACCGGAATTACTACCCGGGTTACCACAGTGTAAGATTCATGATTCAGTCATGCATTTTATTTCGTACAAGTTACAACGGTGTATAAGATTGCAGTTGCTTCCATAAGGCATCCTTAGAACCTGATGAATTGCTTCTCCTTGAAGCTTTCCATCATCTCCTTCAAAGTCGCTTCAAGCGGAGTGAATTTGATGTCCAAACTTTCAGCTCTTTCCCTCGAAAACTTGCATCTTGGCATGTAAGGTTCACCGCCAACGCACCTACATACAAACACTTCCTGACATTAAAGAGAAACTTACAGAAATGATGCAGCAATGCATCCATCTACAAACACTGAAAACTTACTTGCTAGGGAGCTGCAGAGTCGGATAAGCCTCTTTCAAAATGCTCAAAATCTCGGATAAGTAGACTTCCCCTTCAACTATGCAGTACCTGCCGCTGGCTGATTCCTTCTCCAATGCGCGAATATGAGCTTCTGCCACGTCTTTGACATTCACGAACCCGTGTGAAGCATCTACATACGTTTCCGCAGCTGCATAACAAGCACATATATATATAACAGTGTGTAGCACTTGTGTATATATATCATCAACTGTCATTGCAGTTCATCGATACGTACTTAACAAGTTGAAGAAAAGTGCAGAACTGGCATTCATGGTAGGCTGTAATAAAGGCCCCATTACTCGCCCGGGGCAGATAGTGATTAAATCAAAATCTGCCTTCTCTTTGGCGAATTTGAGAGCAGCTTCTTCTGCTAAGGTCTTGGACAGCCCATACCATTTCTGTGATGATCAAACCAGAACTTGAAATAAGTTTTATATGAATTGATTGAATTCTGAAGGGAATGATCACTGATGTTGTGTAGAAAACCTGATTGTTGCGACAGAAATCGGGATCAGAAAACCAAGTCTCGTCGACAACGGTATCTGGAGTGATAGGCCTGCCATTGAACAACATGGCTGCAATTGAGGAGGTCATAATCACTCTATCGACAGAGGAAACCCTAGCACAGGAGCTGAGGACGTTTAGGGTTCCTTTAACAGCTGGTTCGACCAATTCCGCCTACACTGTCATGAGATTCAGATCGGTTTTACTAAAGATTAATTGAACAACAAGGTAACATTTTGAGTATGCGATTGGGACCTGTGGATCGTCGGAGTCCAAGAAACAGGGAGATGCGGTGTGGAAAACGGCGACACAGGCATCCATGGCGGAATCGAAGGAGCGGTCTTCGGTTAGCTCGGCTCTGAACAATTGAAGCCTCTCTTTAGCTCCTTCAAGGGCCAGCAGGTGTTGGACCTTTGTTGGATCATCTACTCACATCGATTGATTGATAAATTGATTCATTCATTTATTCATCTAAGAAGAAAAAAAGATCGGAGGAGGAGGAGGACTAACTAAGTTGACGGACGGTGGCGTTGACGGAGTAACCGCGGAGGAGCAACAGCTTGACGACCCAGGACGCGATGTAACCGGAGGCGCCGGTAACGCACACGGCCTTTCCCGCGCCGATCGTCTGCATCTGGATCGAACTCTTCTTTAGGTAAAGAAAAAACGGCGATGAATAAACTCAAATGGAAATGGCGGTGCTGCTTCTGGATGAGGATCGATCGCCGACTTCAGCTGATTAGGGTTTTGTCCAAACTCGGGCTCTCCAATACCAATACAGTACTGCATGAAATTACACAATCTGGTGTGATTTTGACCAAATTATTAACACAGTAAACTCAAATGGAAATGGCAGTGCTGAAACATTCCCGGGCGTTTAAGTCACTATCAAAATCCCAAATCATTCCAGTTGAGCTAACACAAGTTTGGTTTAAACAATTAAACCCAAGGACTTAGGCTCCGTTTGGTAAAAATAAAATCACCGGTTAACTTATTGAACCTTTTGATTTTAATACTATATAATTGGAAATGAAATAAATACGGAGTATAAGATTTTAGTTGAATTAGCTTTTGGAATGAGAGCATTTTAACAACTACTCACATAAGCTTTTCGGAGCTTATTTTAAAAAATCAACAGCACAAAAACCAATACAAATTATTACAGTACTATCCCCTACCTAGAAAACCTAAAACGACATGTATTTTGATACAATTAAACTAATATAAAACGACTTGTTTTTCAAGACGGATGGGAGTACTAATTTTTTAAGTTCTGGATTTCTGGGGTGGGCTGTAGCAAAGCCTACCCCTATATCCGTGCCTGCTGCGGAGGTAATAATAAAATTTCAGTGTGTCCATCAAAAAAAAAAAATTCAGTGTGTCCATCAAAAAAAAAATATCAGTGTGGCAAAATTGGAAGGCACGGTTGAGCATTTCTTTCTTTGGGTTCTTATTTTTTGTTCGTTGTACGCAAAGGGTTTATAAACTAAGTTACCATGATCAAATTCAAATGCAAATGATGATTTTAATCAAAACCTTCCAATTGGTGTTGTCTTTTAATAATATGAATACAATATGTAATATATGGAGAAAAAAACATTTATTTATCATGGTTGTTTTAAGCTACAATGATCATTTTCTCCTCTATGGTCTTTCATCTCTATTCTCTCAATTTTATCACAATATATAATATCAGTTTATCTATTGTGTGTCATAAGGACGTAAGATAAAGTTATTTATTGAAAAAAAAAAACCCTTAAAAAAAATTGATGAATCTCATAATCTAATTTTAAAATGGCTAAATCGGATATTTCTCAATTTAATTTATTATTATCATATGATTCATATATGATAGTAAAAAAAACGATGTAATATGTGTAAAAGTCATTGATTTATCATGGCTATTTAAAGCTACAATAATCATTGATTTATTTGCATGTCCAAATAAAAACACTCATAACAATAATCTTTATTTTTTTTAATTTGCACAATAATCTATAGTAACTTATTCTAAATGTAGACTTTTAACTTATATCGTTAAGTGTAGGTTAGAAAAATCCGTTAAAAAATAAATTAATCAAAATATATAAGAACATGAAATAATCTCATATTTTGATGGAGAATCTCAAATTTTTAACCTAGGTTTTAATGACACAAGTTAAGAAATTGGATTGAGAAATACCACCTATTAGGGGTGGTTTGGTTAGCTCTCTATTTCCTGGGAAGTTCAAAATCCCAGGAAGTAGGAGTCAATACATGTGTTTGGTATATTTTTTAAAAATTAGAAAACCCAAGAATTTCAATTCCTATGAATTTAAATTCCCATGAAATGGTGGAATTGAACTTACCATGGAGTGGGTAAGTAAGATCTACTTCCTCCATTCTTTTTTTCCAAATCTTCAATAAAATTTATTTTTTATAAACAAAATCACCAATTTTTCCATATACAAAATCACCAATTTGTCCATATAAATTTTGATTTTTAAACAAAAAGCAAAAGGTTACAAGAGTTATTTTAATTAAATTACTATGAAAATTCCATGTTTAACCAAACAAAACATAGGAATTGAATTTGAGGGAAATTATTTTCAACCAAACATATTTTTACATTTCCCATGAAGTAGAATTCATGAGAATTACAAATCCCGGGAAGTTATTTCCTGGGAAGTCTACTTCCCACGTTTAACCAAATGAGGCCTTATTTAAGTGATTTTATGAAAATAATATTAAAAAAAAGTTAAAAATAATTTAATATTAAAAAATATTTTTCATTTGAGTTTTTTAGATAAAATATGTACCATTAACCTAAGTTTGGAAAGTGATTTAATTCTGGAAATAAGGAGTACGGAAATTTTAACCTATTCGGTCTCATTCATTTCTGATTTTCCTCTTAAAACTCCTCTCCTCCCCACTGTCACTGAACTCCGTCACTCACCAAATCTCCAAAACCCTCTTTCTCTCTCTCCTCCTCCGCTTCTCACAGATCCAGCCATGGATTCCCACGAAGCAGCAAGGGCGGTTTTCACACGGATTCAAGCCATCGATCCCCACAACGCCTCCAAGATCATCGCTTTCATTCTCCTCCAAGAGCAGGCGGAGAAGGAGATGATCCGCCTTGCCTTTGGCCCTGATAACCTCATTCACTCTTTCATCACCGCTGCCAAAACTCAGCTTGGCCTTTCGTCGAACACCTCGTCTGCACCCAACACCCCCTTCTCTCCTCCCATCTTCAGCCCCGCCTCTAACCCCATTTCCATTTCCAGGCCCACCCCGACCCCACGCCCTCCTCCCCTCGCCTCTCCCAGGCTCCCCCACAACAGCGCCTTCACCCCCTCTTCCCCTTCCTCCCCCTCCATTTGGTCGGTTTCTCCTTCCGATTTCACTTCTCCTCTCGGTTCCTCCCAAAACTACCCCTTTCACGACCATGACCTTTCATTTTCCAACGACCACTTGGGGCTACCCCTCAAAAACGCCGAATTTCTTGACCAATCGCTTGAAATGGCTGCGAGTCCTGGCTCTAGGAGCGACTCTTTCCTTTACCCTAGTTGGGAAAATGGGGGTGGGTTTGAAAAAGATGGGATTTTTAACCGGAGGAGTTGTTCTTTTGACGATTCATGCTTTGGGACTGAGGATTCCACTTCTGGGTTTGGCTACAAACCTCGTCTTTACAACAAGTTTGATGCTTTCGAGCAGTGCCAACTAGAACTGATGAGGCTGAAAGCTGCCCAGCGACAGAGATTGGCCGCTTCCCAGCACATGGCTGGTGTTAATCTCCCTTACAACAGGTTGAATTTTCTCCAAAAAGAGTCCCAAAGGTGACGTTTTGACTCTCCCCCACATTATAAGTTCTTTGTGGTGTTGAACTTTTGCGCTGACTGATTGATTAGGTTAACATTTTTATTTGGACAATTTTTATGATGTACGGTAATATCTCAGGCTGATTTTTTAGCATAGGGTGAACATAGATTATCATTGGGGTGAAGATTTTAAGATCTTGATCAGAAAAACACTATCAATTGGAATTAGGTGGCCCAAATTTTGCTAGTGTTTGGGGTTTCATGTTACAATTATTGGTCAAAGTTACTACAGTATTGTTTGATGTGATGAGCTGAGTAATTGATATAAGTAACAATAATTGTTCAAAGATTTATTGTTATTGATTATATGTTGGTCATTTGCGTGATTTTGTTGGTTTTGGTGGTACCATTTTTGCTGCATTGCAGATCTGCTGCAGCTGCATTGATAATGGGAGAGGAATTACATAAGTTGAGCCGTTGCCGGATGAGAAGAAATGGTTTTTCTGGGTCGGGTTGTGGGGACTCAAACCATGCTTCAAGACAGATATACTTGACGTTCCCGGCTGACAGCATTTTCAAGGAGGAAGATGTATCTAATTACTTTAGGTAAGTTCGCGAGTTTTATTACTCGGTGAATTGTTTGGTGAGCTTCCGAATTAAGTTCTGAAGAAACCTGCTCTTGCTTTGAAGCATCTATGGACCAGTTCAAGATGTTAGGATCCCCTACCAGCAAAAGAGAATGTTTGGGTTCGTTACGTTTGTGTATGCAGAGACAGTAACGGTCATTTTGGCAAAAAGTAACCCGCATTTTATATGTGATTCTCGAGTTCTGGTTAAGCCTTACAAGGAGAAGGGAGAATTGCTGGACAAGTATGTTTTTGCTCCAAAACTCTTATTCTAGTAGTTATATGAATTGCTCAAGCATTTCCTCTAATATCAATGATGGAAATTTTGTGTAGGAAGCAGCAGCAGCGACATTCGGACAGGTCTGAGTTCTTTTCATGTGGTAGTCCATCTGGTCTGGATACCCGCGAGCCTTTTGAGATGCATGTTGGTAAGAAAAAATAGCAATCTTATTAGTCGATGAACTTTTTGGGTTTTAAAGAATCTTTAACTGATATTTTTATGTAGGACCTAGATTGCTTTACCAAAATCATGAGATGATGTTGAAGAAGAAGCTTGAGCAGGAGGCTCATTGGGAGCAAGCCCTCGAACTCCAAAGCAGAAGGATGATGAATCTTCATCTCTTGGACTCGGAAAATCATCATGGATATCAGCAGAATCTTCCTCTTGGTGGATCTCCCCCTCACTCATTGAATCAGAATATTCCCTATCCTGGTGCCTTGGGACAAGATGCTTCTGAAGGTTGTTTGTTTGGCTAATAGATTCTTTTGATGTTTTTCGACGAATCCTGGGCAATCAATAATACTTCTTAATGTAACAGATAACGGTGTTGGTAGTCCAAATGGATCCCCTACTAGGCAGGCGCACGTGGAGGTCAATGCTGTGTCTGATGGTGGCAATGACATTACTAAAGATGACTCCATGACCAAAAGGTCCAACTTTCCTGAAAGGTGAGCGTTTGTTGTTTTGTGATAAACCATGGCCTTGCCTATTGCGAAATCGCTTACACTTTTTCCCTTGAGTTTTTCATATAGTTTTTAAAAGATTCTTTTTTTTTGCCATAATTCTAGCTTGGAGAGTGTACATCCTGATAGCCATTTTGATGCTAACGAGCAACCAGACACTTCAAAGCCTGTAGAACTGGACAATACAGCTAAAATCTCATCTTCTGTAGAAGACGGCACTTTAACTCCCCCTGCATCCACACTTACCATGCCATCTCTGAAATCTTGTTTCCTCGAAATTCCAAGGTATGCATCAGTTCCTCTAAACCTCCCCACTGAGGTTGTTCATACGCCTAACTCTTCTTCATCCTTCAGGGTTACAGCGGGGCATGGAGCCATCAGTATGTAGCCACGAGTTTGTGAACTCGTGGACAGCAAAGATGTCACATTGTCACCTTTGACTGGTAAGAGGGATTACTAATTTTTCACTCTAATTCCTATAATAATGTAAATTGTTCACATCTCTGTCAATTTTCACCAATGCAGAAGACCTAAAGGTCCTAAACCATAAATGCTACAACAATGCTGAAGCAAACAAGTGAAGAAGTCAAGAAACATAAAGATCTACAAAGCTGTACAGCCCAAAACCTGCAACAATCCACTATGATCAATAGTGGGATCTTAGAAGGTATGACAGGGAGCAAACTTTTGCCATCTACCCATCGTCACTGTCAACACATACTAGTATGACAATAGATGAAACATACATAGGTAGCGATAAAAAGAACTGATTTTTGTGGAGCGGGTGTTTTGCGATTTTGTACCCCTCAATGTAGGTCTGTAATGGACCAAGAAGAACCCAGGACAAAGTAATAGCTAGCAGGAACAAGCAGGCTTAGTTAGCATATTAAATGACTTAATGGTATTGTAAATAGCATGCTATTTCTTTTCTGCTGTTCTCTCTTGCTGGCTCCTTTCAAATTTCTACATTGTGGTTAAGGAAACAGATTGAAATCAAGGGCTTTCCTGAGCATGAAGGAATTGGCCCTTTCAACAGGATAGATGGACAAAAGTGTCTTTGTTGGAGATGTGCCACTTCCACTAAAAACTTGAAAACCACCTATAGGGTATTCTCATGAAAAGAAGGGTTGAATAAAAAGCAAAGGGCTTGAAAGAAAAAGGAAAGGTGATGGGACATGGGAGGTGGATGGTAAAAACTTGGAAAGGAGGAACTCATTTGGAGCTGTCTGTAGAAAACCTTGCCTGTGTGCTTGTGCTGTGCTTTGATTTGGATTCTTGGTCTTTTTTATTTCTGGTTTCTTGAAGGACATCTTTTAGTGGGAATGGGGCCCCAAGCATCAGCATCACATGGGTGCCCCTGACACTCCAATGTTTTGCTGCATCACTGATTGGAGGGAGCACTAACCTCTTCAAAGCTTCTTTTTCTTTCATCCTTTCTTTTTAGGTTATGCCTTTGCTGCTAATGGCCTCCTCATCTGAGCTATTTGGAGGTAAATCGTGGGATGTGTCATGTTTTAGTGATGTTCTAAGACTAACTCCAATGGTTGTGTGCAAATGTCTAAATATGCATTTTTTGACATTTTTAAGCTCCATTGGTTGCTTTTGGGTTGTGCAAATGTGCATATTTAAGCATGTAATCCCCATGTGCAAAAACTTTTTCTAAAAGCAAAACAATTTTATTGGTGTGTTTTTTATGATTTTTGTTTTCTTTTTTTATTTTAAATTAATTGTATTTGAATGGTGTGTAAAAAATACATATTTGACCATTGGAGTAAAATACCAAAAAGTAAGGTGTATTTTTACACACTTTGTGCAAATGTATACATTGTAGACAAAACCATTGTGAATAGTTTAATGGATGGAGTGTTTTTATGGTAGAGTGAAGCTCAAGTTTTAGCCCTTTGGCTTGGATTCCCATCATTTCAACTAATAGAATCATCTTAGATAAGGAATCTACATTCATATATGCGCGTGTAGATGGTGTGGTGAACTGGTGATTCACGTGCAAGTTCCACCAATGTGTACTAACAATGCCTACGTTACAACTCAATGCTGAATTAAAGAACAAGTATTGTATACGGAGTAATGGAGTATGGTTTTCATGGTTGGCATTTGGCCCACCATGATTCGACTTCCACACAAAAAAAAATGTTTCTGATAATAATAAAAGTAATGATAAATAAATAGCATAAAGAAAATTACCTTTGTATAATGAATCATTTATGTCAAATGGTTTAATATTTTAAAAAATCACATGGAAAATATAAATAGAGATGAGAAAAAACTGGGTCAAAATAATAAATCACGAATATGACTCAAGATATCTAAAAGATTAGTTTTTCTTTTTTTTGTTAATTCCTCCGGCTCAGACTAAAAATATTTGATATTTACTATTTAAAAAGATAAAAAAAAAAAGTAGATATAAAATATCAACTTATAAAAAGATAAAAATTATATATAAAATATCAACTTTTTTATTATGAAATTAAAATAACTTACTAAAACAAATTAAGTATATTGGGTCAAGCTTGTCAGCGCGCAAATAGATTTACATAATTCATGACTCTTGCGATTGGGTCATGTGTCCATGGTTTACCACCAAAGACAGATTATCCTCGTATCCAAAAAACAAATTAAAGGTATGAGAGACTAGATCCACTATAACATTTAATTATTTTGGATATAACTTTATACGGATTATTATTAAAAAATATAAAAAAAATTATACTACCTCTGTTCGGCAAAACATGTCACTTACTATTTATGCAAGTTTTTTTAGGAGATAAAACTATATAAAATATATATTTTTTTTAACAATTTCGTGGTTATTATTAATAAGTACAAACTTTTTTAAAAAATTTATTAAAAAAAATGAAAATTTTATATAGTTTTTATCTCCTAAAACACCGTACGTAAATAGTAAGTGACATGTTTTGCCGAACGGAACTAATATTTAAACTTTATACTTTTATATTGATATATTTATGATTTTTTATTACAAAAAAAATGACATTTAAAATTTTAAAATAAATTTTTTAAAATTTTTTTATTAAAAAAAAAGATTTTTATAATATAAGTTTTTTTTTTTATCAATGTAAGGATTCGAAATATCTGACAAGTGACAACACATGTGTTAGATAAATTGAGAAGCTGAAATAATCTATGGACGGACTAACTATCACGGTACAAGTAAGTAAAGGAAAAGAGAACATAAGACAGACTAATTATCACGGTACAAATAAGTAAAGGAAAAGAGAACATAAGACAAAGGTTCGGGCTCTAACAACGAAAAAACCCAGTACACGAAGAAGACGAGGAAGACTCTAGACAAACCGCAAATAGCAAGTATATGGGGAAGTAATACACTTCCTCGATATCTAGTCGTCTAGGAGACGGGTGCAGAAACATGAAAAGTGACATCTCCTATGAAAGTGTGAGATAATAACATTTCTCCACTTAGATAAGAAATCTTCGAATATCAGTAAAGTATACTCCCTCCGTTCCAAAATAAAAGTCGTTTGACTTTTCTGCACGTATTTTAATGAGATAAAATCTATATAAAATATTATTTTTTAATGAATTTGTTTTTATAAGTTTATACTTATGAATACCGACTATGAAATTATTAAAAAAATTGATTAAAAAAATAATATTTTATAATGTTTTTATTTCATCAAAAAGCGTGCAGAAAAAAACAAACGACACTTATTTTGAAACGGAGGGAGTACAAGTAAATGACATGAACTAGTACAGTAGTTGATTTTGAAAATTCCGAGGCATAGATGACATTGAAATACTGACTGATACAAGTAAATGAAATGTTTAATAGTTGATGCCTGTCTTTGAATTTATTAATTTCCTTATTTATGGTTGCATCAGAATCCAATGCCATTTCTTTTCCCTAACTTGTCTTGTCTGTCTCTTTTTTAAATCCAAGTTGGAAGTTCAATCCCACATTTACACCCCAATCCATACACTATTTTACCATGTTTAACTTCCATAAATAAATGTTTCTCAATTCTCAAATGAATGGTTGGGCTTTGGGGACATCAATGTCCATGCCAAATTCACTAGCATGGTTAAGTGTGTTCACCATTTAATGGAGTATATACAATCAAGACAGCAGTATCTATACTTGTCTGTAAGGGGGAGAAGAGAAGTGGCCAATAATGTGGAGCAAGGGGGAGAAGAGAAGTCTCGGGTTCAATCTTGACCTATATCTTGTTCTTGGGTGAGAACTCAAGGTTCACCTTTCTTCCTATAACTGAGTCGAGTCGATCGACATAAATTAGTTTACCTGATGCGTGACTCTTGCCGCATCAAAATTGTGTGTTCTCTTAGTTATAAAAAACAAGAAAGTCTTTTTGAGCCTAATAGCTTATCTATATTTATATGCAAAATATAAAATCTTAAAACGGATAAAGGTATACTAAAATTAGAGGAGAAGAAAATGAAATAGCAAAAACTCTAAAATTAAGGAACTTATGGATACATCATTCGAAACCACATTAGTGATATTGTCCACTTGGGTGTTGTCTCTCTTACTCACACCGCCATTGGTGCTGAGGGGTGCACCCTTTAGAAACGCATTACTAAAGCCTCTGAGCATCCCTTTGACCTAGTTATTACTACCTCCGTTCCAAAATACATGGGCTTTTCCTTTTTGACACGTTTTTTAAGGAGTGGAAAACTCTATGAAATATTATTTTTTTAATCAAATTTTTTATATCATTTGATACTTATTACTAATAAGTATCAAATTATATAAAAAATTTGATTAAAAAAATAATATTTCATAGAGTTTTTTGCTCCTTAAAAAGCGTGCCGAAAACTAAAAACCCATGTATTTTGGAACGGAGGGAGTATTGAAGGAAATAGTTTGTGTCATTAACAGTATCAGTAAGGGCTGGTCATGCCCTTGAAATATTGAAATGATCATTTCTTACTCTCTTATTGCTTTGCAACGGCTTAACGCCGTCTAGATTTGTCATATTTACAATGAGGCCAATTAAATAGTTGACACTCTGACTCACTCACTCACGTGGGTTTTGATTTCTCTGATTCGAAACCTCCAAATGACTCTCAATGCTTTTTGATCTCATCTGTTTGGATGCCCTTGACTAGGTTGTACTTTCCATAAGGCATATCCTTTTCGGTTAAAAAAAAACAGATGCTTTCAAGGTTACTCAGGGGTTGTTTACAGGAACTGCAATTTCAAGATGGTGCTACTACAATACATCAACCTCTTAGCACAAAATTGACAATAAAAGAAACGCTCAGGCCTAAGTAAATTTTTCAGTTTTGTTATTGATAAGGGTAGCTTTGTGGATAGCTCTTTAACATAATTGTGTGGGTAATGTTTTACTGTTAGTATCAGGTGTTTTTTAATCTCTAGAAAAGCTGCTGAAAAATGACGATTGCTTGTTTTTGTGATAAAATTAGCAAAACCCAAATACTGAATGAGATTTCTTCCCCAAAAAAACCCTAAACTCCAAAAATCTCTACCAAACCAAATCCAATAGAAAACTAAAAACAGTACTTGACGAACACAGGCCTGAACTATACATTTCAGATTTGCAGGGACCTGTGTTTGTTATTTATAACCGAGTCTGTAGGACAATGGTCATGCATGATTCAGTGTAACCTGTTGACTGCTATCCACAGCACAAGTGCAGAAGAGAAAACACTGTCCAACCATTAGCTTTGATAGAAATCAGTTGCTCCCTTACACCCAGCAAACCGAATCAACTTTCTGCGTTAACGACACCCAAGACGAAGTCGAAGCTACAATTCTTACTAACCCATACCAAAACATTCAAGGCCTAACGGACCATGATTCCAGAACCGGTAATAGTTGCATAATGTCTTTGAATAACCTAACAAGCTAGACCGCCATGAGACGCTCACAAATGCAAGTCTTCAATCATGCAAGCCAGCAACTGGAAAACCTGATCTGAGCTAGCAGTTGCAGCCTATGGTGATCCCTGGAAAATACCAAATTCCGCATCTGAGGGCAATCAGGCAATCTCATGAATCAAAACATCAAACATTCAGAATATGATTTCCAGGACATCAAGGTGTCTCAATTCAAGATGCACTAGAAGACAGACCAAAATCAACTTAGAACTCAGATTGTTTTATGAATGAGCAAGTATTCAAAGGTGAAAGCAGAAGCTTAATATACTCAAGTTTAATTTCATCACATGGTTCAGTGCTCTCTGGAAAAGAAAATGAAACATAGGAAGTATATATGTGACATGCTAACTAAAACACGAATATCCTGGATTGAGAATTGAAGTCTTAGAAGATTAGATCAACATTAGGGGCTTGAGATCTGTTGTTCTTCAGAGGAACAAGTGCTTGAACTCCCCATTGGCCAATTGACAGAGCTCGTTGTAGGCATATGCGTCTGAAACCAATCAAGAAGAAGCAAACCAATTCTCAGATGAAAACACAACCATAAAATAAAACTCCCTACAAGTTTAGTAAGAACAATCAATTTCAAGGATTTTCAAGTGTTTCAAAGCCCCAATTTGGGGATTTTGATTTATTTACAGTTAACAGAAACAAGTTCATTTTCAGATGCATAAAACCCTAATTTTGCAATCCATCCTAAAACTCAATAAGGGAGTAGCAACTCGAATAGATCCTGCTGATCAATCAACCCTAACAAACCACTAATTCAACAAGCAACGCAGAAATATGAAGCATTAGGCGGCGAAAATAGTCGAATTAGAACTGAAATTTAACAACATACCAAAGGAATCTCCAAAATTAGTGAAGATGTCAGCGCGAATCGACTGGTTGGTGTCAGCTATGCCGATAACTTCAACATAACCGCTGAGAAGCTGCGGCGGCGATCCGCTGACGATGATCTGCTGGTCGTCGGTGGACTTCCCGACAAGGGATCCGGATTCGGAGCGGACAACCTGAAGCACAGTGCGAACCCTTCGACCGATGAATTGGCGAAGAAGGCCGGCGTTGACGAAAGCTGCAGGGTTGGAGGTGTCCATTGTAATCTTGGTAGGCGATTGTTGTGAGAAATTCAGGGAAATGGAGTGAGAAGAGGCGGAGAGGTGAGGGTTTGAAGGTTTAACAGGTCGGGCGAAGGCGCGCTCATTTCAGGGATGGGCGGGAAGGGAATCACTTTAGGGTTTTTCTTTCGTCATTAATTTGTTTAAATGTAAAAATTACACAAAACAACCCCTAAATTATAAATTTACACAATACCGTCCAACTTGGTGAGTTTGGTGTAGATAGACCTTTCGGAAGTCGGAACATAATCCAACCCAGAAAACTTCATCCGAATGCCCGAAATATTTTGGATTTGAACTCGATATTTTAGACTTGGTGCTTGAAAAATAACCCAAATTCGATTGATATATAAATTTTAGGCTCAAAATCTGATGTCATACAGGCGTCATACATGTTGAATCAAAGTCGAACCAGTGAGTCGGTATAATATAGACGTCATACAGGCGCAACACAGATTCCGCGCATATATGTCATGCAATTGTGTTCATATTACACATATATTATGTAGACACGGAGACACCTGAGATTGAACTAGTGAGTCCATTAGTTTTACTTATAAGTTCATTAATGGAAGACATGTTGAATCAGTGAGTCAGCACAATGTAGAACTCGTGAGTCGGCACAATATAGACGTCATACATTACCCACCAAACATAAATGGTAAAAGTGCAAAAATGTCTCTATGCTAAAAGCCTGATTCCAAAACCCACCCATCTTGTGACTTGTTGGATTCCATAAAAAGGAAAGATGCTTTTGCATTAATCAGTGGTGAATGGTGATTGTTGATCATTTGCAATAGGCTTACCACCAAGTCCATTAGTATATGCATTCATTATCGTATACCAAAGCCCATCATCGGCTCAACCTGCAACACATATATAAATGGGCTTTGCCCAACACAAATGGCTCAACCTTGCAACACATTTCATACAAGTGCTAATGAGGCATTAGTAAAAATAAAGTGATTCCCCAATGAAGTCCCTGCCTGAGCTTTCATGAAAGCAAGCCATGTTCTCCACCATCAAACACCATCCTTGCCTATAAAGCCCAAACATCGCTTTCGACAGCGTCAAAATACGTCGTTGTTTATAACAGAAACCCGAACGACGATCAAAAAACTCGTCGATCTCGTACGTAAGAATGCACTAGAATGACCAACCTTTTAAAGAAAAAGGAGTCCAAAGACTCTCTTTTAGATTGGAATGGCATAGCCTATGGGCCTCACCAATTCAAGCACAGACCCACATACCTATCAATCATACTCTTGAGACTTTAGTGTGGTGCAGGCATTTAAGTGTGTGAGATGAGTAACAACAACAAAAAGAGAAGGTAAAGGAGAGGTTGAATGGGGTGCATGTGATATAGCACATGGCCATGGCATGATAGCTCCATCCTATCCTCCATTGTTGCTTACTTGCACATGGTGTTTCCCTTTATTAGTCCCCACCTCCAACCATATCTCATATGCTCACATACACCAAATGTATAATGCACCTACTAAATAAGGGTACACTTTTTTCTTCTTTTTCTTTTCGGGTTCAAGTGAGGCCAACGGACAGACATTTTAGTGACATGGACTAGTGACGGACGACTCATGAAGCAGGGCCTTCACAAAATGTTCATATTCAACTACCCTAGCTGACTAGCTGTAAATGTTAACTCTCATTTATTGGCAATGTTTGTTTGTTGGCTCACCCTGTGAAGGAGGCAATGGTGGGGTTCTTGTTATGAATTGTGGATCTCACTCACTTCAACCACCATGAGTTTGAATTTATTTTCAAGATCAAAGCCTGGATATATGCTATCTAGATAGGTAGATATGTTGGGATCAAATCAAAGTGTACAATGAAGCTAGCTCTAGATAGGACTTGTCATGTATTACTACTTGCATTCAAGAGCAATGTACATTATGATCATCCATTCGACAAACTGAGGAAAATCGTGTACAACATTCCTAGAGTCAATAATTTTATATGAGGAACTACTGAACTCAATCACTTGCTGTCATTACTCTTCAGTTTTCTGTTGAGGTCTATCCTCTAAGTAAGAAATAACCGCGGCAAGTTTGATTGAAAAATTAAATCAAAGTAACGTACGATAGAGGGAGCATCAAAAGAGATAGAGTAGCTATAATGACTAATGAGCAGTGGCGAGGAGGAGGACAAGGTGGTTATGAGGATGCTGCAAACGTCGCCATCAAGGGGCTGCAGCAACGAGGACCACCGGTTGTTGTATAGCTAAGGAGGGTGTCTATAAAAACACCTTTGTGTAGCCCATTACTATATACTCACTCCAAACTATATACCATCTTCCTTTATAACTTGAAAGAGTCTCTCATCTTTGTTTCCTTAACTGTAGCAAAACAACAATGGCATCAAAAGTGTGCATTGCTTTGATCTCTTTCGCCTTTGTGCTTATCTTCCTAGCATATGAGAATCAGGTACTAAATAATTATCATGTACATATATATACACATAATGTCATAGTTATGTCAAACATGTTGACATTACATCGTTGATGAGTTATTCAGGCGATTGTGGAGGAGTTGTCAGCGGTGCAGCAACACCAAAGAGGCCACGGCCATCAGACTCAGAATGGGGTGACACAAGGGAGCCTTCATCCTCAAGGTAACTTAAGCTTAAAGTACTATATATGTTGAGAAAAAGCGCGGTGTAAGTAGCTAGTTGAAGGGTGACAATTGACATATATATAGAAGCTAAATTGGTGTATGTGTGTGTGCAGAATGTGGAGCGAGATGCACATCGCGGTGCTCAGCAACAGCTTACAAGAAGCCGTGCCTATTCTTCTGTCAAAAGTGCTGCGCCAAGTGCCTTTGCGTCCCTGCGGGTACTTATGGGAACAAGCAGAGTTGCCCATGCTACAACAACTGGAAGACCAAAAGAGGAGGCCCCAAGTGCCCTTGATTTTTATGCCTCTAATTTTAAGCCTTTCAGCCTACCTACATTATCCATCCATCTATCTATCTATCTGTCTAGTTTTATATATGATCTTTATGTATGTTGAATTCGCGGCATGGGCAACCATTTGATCAGTGTCGGTAGCCTCGTTCCTAACCTAATATATACTCTCATTTATGTTGAATTCATGGGCAACCATCTCATCTCATCAGTATGGGTCCTGACTTGATACTGGTCCCTGCTCATTTATTTATGGGTCAGGTCCCGGATCTGCCAGTTGCTATAGGCTAATATTATGGAACAAGATTCACAAGAACCAACAGAAGTTGGTTCCTTTTTAGATAATGTGGATCATGCTATGTAAGTAAAGGTAACAAGAGTTACTTCAATTTGCAAATTCACCCAATTTATAACAACTGCTTCTAGGATCAGACTGCAAAATTTCAGACAGGTTTCTAAACTGCACGAGACCGAAAACAGTCCCAACAGAAGAACTCTCTTGGCCTATTGTAGCAAAAAATTCAGTTATAGTTAGTTTCTATTACTACTCAAAATGCTACCTAATGTGGCCTCACACTCATCCGGATCCGGTCCAGCTCTTGTTGAGTGACCATTTTGAGATATGCAGACTGTTAAGTAGTCACACCGACACTGCTGTGATCGTTAAATTGAAGTTAGTTAATTTCTAGGATTGATTCGCCTCATGCTTTTGGTCATACTGTATATTATAGTCCATTCTAATTACATTTGGACATAGATATATGTATCTGTGACTGTAAGCATATATCAAAATCCAAGTTTTAGTGTAGTTGTCTACCACATATCTCACTCAAGTAACTAAAATGATGGTTTTCTTGTAAAGTATTTAACCTTGTATGGTTGCGAATTGCGCTGATTCCTAACATAAACAACCTGATTCAATACAGAAGAAAAAAAAAAACACTGTAATGACAGCAATGGCATGATGAACACATAAGATTATGATATATCAGTTGCTGGATGGAATACATCAGATTCAAAAGGAAACAGGCACCATTGAAGATCTGTAAACAATCTGATTCAATGAATGATAATTGAAAAGATTTTTTTGTTATTGATTCAGAGGGGTATTTGTATAGAAAAATGCAAACCCTATATGGTGTGCATACAGAAACAAGAAAAACAAACTTTTTCCTAATTTTGGGACTGCATTATATAAGTGCAAATCTCAGTGACTGCAAAGCAAATCACCATATCCTGTATGCACTGCACATGGAGTTTGACAATCAAATTGGAAACTAATTAATTTATTAGTTGACATAACATGAGGATAAGCAAAACCAGTCATGTGCTATCTATAATTCAGACAGTCATATGAAGTTATGAACCATATGTGGATTTTAGAATACTCTAGACAAAAGGTGTGTTATGATCAAAATGCACACTTTATACACTTTTTTTTTCCTTCTTATTTTGAAGTATCTTTTTCATTATTATAAAGAAGAAAGTGTGAATTTTGTGATGCACTTTATTCTGGATAATGGCTACTTGACAGCTTTTCATAGTGAGTGGTATAATGGGTATCAAACCCAGGATGTAATAATCATGGATTAGTCAGCCATAAATAAATAGACCACCACTAACAACAGATCACATCACAAGCAAAACTTAATTTCACCTCTTCCTCTAGCTCAAAAACACAATCACTGTGCAATGCTTCAAGATTTTGTTATTATAAATGATACAATAGTTTACCAATATAACCTCTGTTTGGCACAAGAAGTAGCTTTGATCAGTGCTTATGATTTTGATATTATAGTTTTAAATGAAATAAATATAAGATTTTAGTTTACTTAGCTTTTGGAATCATAGTTTTTTTTTTATCAGCTACTCACTCGAGCTTAAGGGTCCGTTTGGCAATGCAAGTAGCTTTTCGGAGCTTTTGGTTTTAATATTTTATAGTTTTAAATAAGTTAAATATAAGATTTTAATTTAATTAGCTTTTGAAATTTGATTTTCAACAACTACTCACCCTAAACTTTTCAGAATTTTATTCATTTTTTTCTATATGATCAGCTAGTTTGCATCAGCTACTCTATCAGCTTGGTTACCAAGCACCTTACTAGCTTCTGAAAACTCTAATTTAACATATATTTAACACACTTAATCCATCAGCTTCAGCTACCTCATCAGCTCCATTTTACCAAACTGACCCTAAATATATGATTTTTTATTCACAAGTTTCTGTCAGCTATCCTAACAGCTAGGTTTCCCAAAAGACATACTAGCTTATTAACCTATATTTTAACATAAATAATACATCAGCTTCAGCTATCCATCCGTTGTACTTTTACCAAACATAGCCCAGACTAGGGTAGGTAGGGAAGGAGTGACTACAAAATAAGGATGATCATCAATCAATTTCATATATACACTGTGCAATGCTTCAAGATTTTGTTATTATAAATGATACAATTGTTTAACAATATAACCTCTGTTTGGCACAAGAAGTAGCTTTGATTGGAGTTTGTTGTGGTTTTGATATTACATAGTTTTAAATTAATGAAATAAATATAAGATTTTAGTTTAATTAGTTTTTGGAATCATATTTTTTCATCAGGCATTTCGGAGTTTATGATTTTTTATTCACAAGTTTTCATCAGCTACCTTACCAACTAGGTTTCCCAAACACCATACTAGCTTATTAACCTATATTTTAACACAAATAATTCATTAACTCCAGCTACTCTTATACCAAACATAGTCTTAGACTAGGGAAAGAGTGACTTAAAATAAGGACAACCGTCGATCAATTTCATATATACGCTGTCAAAGCGAGCCAATATTTACTTAGATTGAGAACAATTAACAACAACAAACAACCCAGTGAACCCCGTGCATTGCACAAATAAGCACCTTATAAGTCGTAAGATATATAACTCGCGACAGATGACCCCATAGAGCAAATAAGCAATTACCTGCATAAGCAAAGATGGCAAATTGAATAAAGCAATAAACTGTGTGTAATTGACACTTAATGGAAACCTGGAAATTAAATATCATCAAGCAGTTGAGACAAAATACAAGAGACAGAAAGCATAAATATTACATAAGCAGAAGATACTTAATTCATGGCATCACCTATAGTTAGTTGTAGTTGAACTCCCATTTATTTCACATTCCTTATAACAAACTATATACATATATAAATATCTTGGATGTTGTAGCCTAACATTCCTCAATATATCATCTATCAATGGAGGAGATTAAAAAGGCATAAAAACATCTCTATCTCTGCCTAATTTGTGCAATAATGTGGGGATCACCCAATACCTCCTTTAGATCAATAAAGTCAACTTAAAAGAATCATCATCATATAACATAAACTAAGTATATTAAGTAAAGTAGTACAATATAGGGTTGGTTCCGGTGTACTCAACCCTTAACGTATATCATGTACTCAGAAATTATTCATCTATTTGTTCATGATTATTCATCTGTTTTCACGTAATTATTCATCTGTAAAAAATGTAAATTTTATTTTACTGAATAATCGCCCAATACCACTGCATAATTTCATTCTACCGAATAATCTCTCAGTACCATCGAATAATCAGAAGTTACTTTTAATCTCATCTGTTGATCTTCTTAATTCAATGGTCCAGATTTGTGTACATGATACACGTTAAGGGCTGAGTACATATGATCCATACTCTATATATATATATATATATATATATATATATATATATATATATAACATATAATTAAGTATAGTATAGTAAGTAAAGTAGGAAAAAAAGGAGTGGAAGAGGTGAGAGGGAATAAAGTGTAGGTAGGCCATGAATTGCTTAGTGGGATGGAGTTTGGCTTATGGATAATTGCAGATGCCTATATGATAATTCGAATCTGCATATATCTATCTTTTTATTTTATTTTTTAAGTTATATTTACAGGCCAAAAAAAAAGGGTGGGTTTATCCATTGAACCTTAGCGGTTTCGCCCCGCACAAATCTATAGTACTACTGTAGTCTGTAGTCTGTATATGTTGCTTTAGCAGCCCACTAAGCCACTATCACTTGTTGGGTTTCTTTATTCATCCAAATCCAAAACACACACATATGTATATAATTATATATATATAAACATTATGTAGTGCTTAATAATCAATTATTCGCGTCTGGAGTGGCGCCTATTGTTGATTCTAGATTTAACCCCCAAAACGAGTAAAGTAATTAGGTTGAATTAATTAATTAGGTACGTTAATGAGCATTTGAAACGTGTTATTTCACACTTTTCAATAGTGCCGGTCACGTTGGCTTTTAGTAGGATGTAAAATTGATTTAAAGAAAGTTGTCAACATTATCAACATAACACCCTAATTAGGAATTACTCTATGAGGAAAGCCACTAGAAACTGACTTGCCTACAAAAGGTATGATCCTTGTGTACACAAAAACCTATCCCCAAATCGAGTTTAATCTATAGATTGATGATTAAGATTCTAGTATTTCCTTCACTTCGTTTTCAACAAAAAACATAGTTTTTTTTTTTCGTGCAAGGAGATTGTTTTGTTTTCGATAAAGGTTTTGCGAGAGGTGTCTCCCTCAAATCTGAAGAAAATTTACTCATTTTTTATCTAAAGTTGATGGTGAATCTGTTTCTCCGGTAACTCATGTCTAGTAGATTCTAATATGTGTCGTGTCGTTTTGCTTTGTGTGTCCAGTTAAAACTAACTGCTTACATGTCAACCTGCAAATAAACCCCCACTCAATTGCTTCTTCTTCGATGATTTTTATCTGAAACTTAAGATTTAATTCAAATTATATTAATGCTCCATCACTGTCACTCTTCTATCTCTCTCTATCCTATCCTCACTAATCTCTCTCTCTCTTCTCTGCAACTTTACTCTTTTTTTTTCACTCCTCTCTCTCATGTCCTATCTCTCCTCTGCATTATTCTCTCTCTCATCTGTAACTTTTCTTTTCTTTTTCACTCCTCTCTCTCTCCTGTCCTCTCTATCCTCTACACCCTTTCTCTCTCCTCTGCAGACTCTCTCTCTGATTTTTTATCGAAAGCAAACTTACCCATTTTCTACCCGAAGTCGATGATGAATCTGTTACTTGGATAACTCGATCTTGTCCAGTCGGTTCCAATAGGTGGCATGCCGTTTTGCTTTTGGTGTCTAGTTAAAACTAACTGCTTACACGTCAAACTGCAAATAAACCCCAGCCCACTTGCTTCTTCTTCTATGGGTTTTTTTCCTTCTGAAACTTAAGATTTAATTCAAATTATATTAATACTTCGATGATTTTTCTTTGAAACTTAAGATTTAATTCAACTTATATTAATTCTCCCTTACCGCCACTCCCCCCCCCCCCCCTCTGTCTTATCCCCTTTGTCCTCTCTCTTTTTAACGCCTAGGCTTAGGGGGGGCACAATAGAACCAGGGAAACATTGAACAACACGCAAGACAGAAAACAACCATATGGTGTCTAGTATGAAATTATTGGGTGTTCAGTAGAGTACCAAAGGGTGTCTAGTAAGAAACCATAGAGTGGAAAGTTGATATATTGTTCATTCATCAATAAAAACAAAAACAAAGCGGTTCACCAAGCCTCTGCGAGGGCTCCTCCAATTCGATTCCACCTTCTCTACTCCAAATCCGGTCTCCACTCGCCTCGAATTGACTTGGCCGGAAAAGCCATCAGAACAAAGGTGAATGACAAAGGCATCAAAGCGGTGCTCCGACGGCGATTCACACCAGCGGCGCAGGCTGAATTCGAGCTCCTGTGGAGATCCCGTCACCCTCAAAGGCAGAGAGATAGAAGACAGAGAAATCAAATAATAAATAAGCTCTTCAATAGAGCTCTTCAATGAAGAGAGGTGGAGATATGCATAGAGAGAAAAGAGCTTTAGATTGGTGACAATGATGTGCAATTAATATCCTGTTGCTTCTCTCTCTCCATTGGGTGCAACAGGTGAGGTAACGGGAGGTTTTAAGGGGGGGAGGTTAGATTTTGCAAATTGTATGGATAGTGGATAGGGGTGCAAAGGGGACCGGGTATGTGGGTTACTTTTTGCAAATCCCTTTATTTTATTCAAATAAAAAGTACCAAAAGTCTAATTATTCGGATTCGGATGGAGTATTATCTACGGAAATATATTAGAAATACCAAAATTAAAAAAAAAACATAATTTCTTTTTAATACTTTTTTTTTATCAGAATTTCTTTTTAATACTTCAATCCCTAGGACCTATATATACATTAAAAATTAAAATCCATGATTTTTTCAAAAAAATTATTATCTATGGAAATATATTAGAAATACCAAAATAAATAAAAAAATATAAGTTCATCTCTGGACCTCCCTCGATTTCTTTCATTTTATTATGATTAGTCCATCTATCGATATTTTCTGATCTCTCGATTTAGCAATCACTGATGCTGGCTACTATTTTGAATCATTGCCTCTTTAAAAAAAACGGGTTCGCAATATACACCCCAAATCATGCACGTCATTTTCGACGTGCATGGTTAAAAGGGGTTAATTAATTTTTTTAAAACGCTAATTAGTCAGAAGGCTTGCACGTCGTTTTCGACGTGCATTTTTTTACGTTGGATTTGCGGTGTATATAACAACACCAAAAAAAAAAAAGTTCCACTAACATAAAATATCTTTTTTTTTGGTGGAAATATAAAATATCTAAATGTAAAAGAGATAAAAGGGAAAACCAAGCGGTGGGCCTTATCAACGGAGTTACGGAGGTGTCTCGTAATATCCAGGCAACCCACCCTCTGTAGTCTCTATAATCCATCTTCATCATCTCTTCAACTTCCCTATCCTAATTACACTTCCGGGAATATAAGTCTCATAAATTACACTTCCTAGAACTTAAGAAAAGATGTTTGATTGAATTTTAAATTGTAAGTGTAAGAATTAAAATAAGAGTACTGAAGTCCGTTGGGACTTATGATCGTGGATCGTGTGCACACGTGCGCCTATGCGCTAATAGCCTAGCACATAAGCCGCGCAGGGCTCCATCATAAAACCAATTGACAATATAGGATGAGTAATCCACTAGCTTATATACTAAGACTTCTTTGTTCATATTATCGATGTGATACTCTTTTGGTCTCTTCACATCTTTTATTCTCTCAACAAAGAGAAGTGAAATTTTTTAATTATAAATGATATAATTGAAATTATTGGGAGAATATAAATAAACTTAATTTAAATTCTCCTAGTTTTCACTTTTTTTTTTCGTGATAAAAAAGAAATCTAACCAAATAGGCAAATACTTCTTGGGTTTTTGGAATGACAACCAAACAAGTCCTTAAGTTAAATAAAGTGTATATTGATTTTTCATGAAATTGAGATATCTTATTAGAAAACTCATATATAGAAAGATTATTTAAAAAAAAAGAATAAGATTTTTTTAGTACTTCTAATCCCTATGATCTACTTTATTTATTAAAAATTAAAATCCATGATTTTTTTAAAAAAAATTACTCCCTCCATATTCAAATAATTGTCTTTTTAGACATTTTCACACTTTTTAAGGGTGTTAAAAATGAAAAGAAAAATAAGGAATCTAACCATTTAATGTCATTTTTTCTACTACAACTTAAATTGCAAGGGTTCAAAATTTAAATAAGCAATCAAAAGTGAAAAGATTCATTATGATGTCTAAAGGCTCAATTATTTAATTTAAATAAAAAGTACCAAAAGTCTAATTATTCGAATTGGGATGGAGTATTATCTACGGAAATATATTAGAAATACCAAAATAAATAAATAAACATAATACTTTTTTTTATCAGAATTTCTTTTTAATACTTTTTTTTTATCAGAATTTCTTTTTAATACTTCAATCCCTAGGACCTATACATTAAAATCCATGATTTTTTCAAAAAAATTATTATCTATGGAAATATATTAGAAATACCAAAATAAAAAAATATAAGTTCATCTCTGGGCCTCCCTCGATTTCTTATTGGACCGGTCGGATTGTGGTTATGTTCTGTTAGGCTAGGATCTTTTAACCCTCCTTTCCGCACGCTTATTTTTCTTTCCTTTCATTATGATTAGTCCATCTGTCGGTATTTTCCGATCCCTCGATTTAGCAGTCACTGATGCTGGCTACTATTTCGAATCATTACCTCTTAAAAAATAGTAGGGGTGGGCATGGGACGGGACGGGACGAGATTGGGGTAATCCCGCGTCCCGTCCCGCATGCTTTTAGCGGGACGGGATTTAAGAAAAAATATTTGAATTCCACCGGGTCCTATCCCTCACGGGATGGGACGAGTCTTGTCCCTCATTAAAAAAATCAATGTAACAATTTCAAAATAAAAACATAAATATGGGATGCAATAGTGAATTAAGCAAAAGCAAAAACCATAATAACAGTAGCAAGTATGGAAAATTAGTATTTTACAATTTTCCATACTTGTAAAATACTTGAATGCAGTGTATGTACATATAATTACACATATTCAGTGGCTATTATGTTTACTTCACAGCTTTATTTAGGTTTTACTTAGTACTTAATTAAGGAGTATGTATATATCAATATCAGTGTGTGTATACACTATATGCGGGACGGGACGGGATTTGCGGGATGAAGATTGTTCGTCTCGCGTATTTTTTGCGGGACGGGATTTAATTTTTTTTCTCCGAATCCCACCGGGATCGGGACGAGATTTGCGGGATTTGTGCCCACCCCTAAAAAATACTCCCTTTGTTTCATAATAAAAGTCACTTTACTTTTCAGCACGCATGTTAATGAGGTAAAAATCATATAAAATATTATTTTTTTAACGAATTTTTTTTATAATTTTATACTTAATACTAACAAGTATGTAATTAATTAAAAAAATTGATTAAAAAAATAATATTTTATAGAGTTTTTACCTCCTTGAAATGGCTTTTGGCGCAAATTTTGATTGATTTTTTAAACATGAATTAATGTTTATGAGAATTTTTTTCCGTATAAGTGTAATATTCAAGTTTCAAATCGAATCTGTGTATGTTTATGGTTATTTATCCTTATTCATATTTTACATTGCTCAAGTCATCTCTATGATTGCTTAGGATGTGATTTCAATATGATTGTTTCAAATAATCAGTATATACACTAAATGTCAAACGATATTTATTTTGAAACGGAGGGAGCAGTAGTTCCACTAACTTAAAATATCTTTTTTTTTGTTCGAAATATAAAATATCTTTTTTGGTAAATTCGAAATATAAAATATCTAAATGTAAAAGAGATAAAGGGAAAACCAAGCGGTGGGCCTCATCAGAGGTGTCTCTTAATATCCAGGCAACCCACACTCTGTAGTCTATATAAGCTGCTGCGGTATCCCCCCATCTATCCATCTTCATCATCTCTTCAACTTCCCTATCCATTTCCAGACTTATCCACTCAGTCTCTCCATTTCCGCCATGATTCCTCCTCCTATCTTCCCCTTCTTCCCCAAGCCTATCAAGCCTGTTGACGAACCCCTTGAAAAGCCACACGCACAGCCTGCACAGGCACAGACACAGGCACTACTAGAACCTATCCATGGCGAGGACTATTTTGACCTCTTACCTGATCCCATCGTCTCCGTCATCCTCAACAAACTCCTCGACGCCCAATCCCTCTGCCGCTGCCTCCTCGTCTCCAAGCGCTTTGCTTCTCTTGTCCCTCAGGTCGATTCCGTTTCTGTGGTCGCCAAGCCCAGGCTTGTATCGACTCTATCCCCTGCCTTACCGAAGAAGTCGTTTTCTAGGAGCTTCCTCAAATCAATCTTCGCCAAGCTCCTCCAGCCGGCCAAATCGGCCAAGAAATCCGCTTCCACTCCCAATTTCATCGGTCCTGGCGACCTAAGCCAGTGGATCTGTAATTCTGTCAAGAATTTCTCCGAGATGCGCCACCTCCGTGTCGAGCTCCCCGATAACGGCGGAATCGCCGGCTTTCCCGAGACCGCCGGCGGCCTCCTCAAGTGGAGCGCTGACTTCGGAAAAGAGCTTCAGCGGTGCGCGATCATTGGAGCCACCTCGTTCGAGAAACCGTCCAGCGCTGGTGGAGAAACCGCCGGTACGGATTCGAAACCAGATCCGAATCTGAACCAGGAGCAGAGCCAGAATCTGTTGACGGACGAGGAGCTTAGATCGCGCGTGGTCTGGATCCTGTCGTGCCTGATTGCGGCCTGCGCAAGGCACGGCGTGGCGAAGCAAACACTGATGGATAACGCCGATCTACGAAGCGCGGTGATCGTGGACGCTTGCAAGCAAGGGAGGCTCTCGATGGACGAGGACCAGATCAAGGAGCTTAGGCAATCGACGGTGGAGACGGCGGATCCGATCTGGAAGAGGACGACGGTGCCGAACGTGATTGTGAAGCTGTGGTACGCGCCGGAGCTGGTGCTGCCGATCTCCGGGTACGTGATGAAGGGGGCGACGGTGGTGGCGATAAGACCGGACACGGGTAAGCCGGAGGACAGCGGCGCCGTGGAGAGAGAGTATGAGCTGCTAAGGGGAGGATTTAGCGGCGATGAGGCGGGGGATGAAGTGATCGGAGAAGCGGTGAGGGAGATTGTGAAGAGCAAATGGAGATTGATGTACAAGTTGCAAATGAATTCCTTCTAGCAAGCAAAATCCTGAATTTTTGGTCCAGTAGATGTTGAATTGATCAAATCTTCGATTGAAGAAACAAGTCCCAAATGTTTTCAGATCATCAGTTTATAGATCAATCATTTGTTTCACCAGAAAAACAACAACTGATCACACACTACAGTAGCTTGTTTGATTTGACAGGACTAACTCTATCAAATCAAATAATCAATGATGAAGAAATTGGTCAATAAAAGATTGCTAATCCAACTCACTTACTTGGATCAACTGATATTTGTAGGTAGGTTAGTTGAATTTGGATTTGTATGGGGCTTTATGGAGGTTGTAAAAAGAGTGTTACACACACTCACAAACCCACTATGAGTCGCTGAAAGTAGAAAAGGAGAATAGACATGTACGCATTACGTACAAATAACAAACCCAAACAAACAAATTAGGAGTAAAGAACAAACTCATACTGTTTGTAAAAAGAGGATCAATATCTATATATGGTTCATTTCTTACTTATCGAGAAGGAACTCTTGATGTTTTAACTGGTACGTTTCCCATGAAAAAAATGGAGTACTAATTAATTTGTACGTTACTTTCAACAACCAAAAAGAGTTGCACTCAATAATATGATAATATATGTTGTTCAGCTGAAGTTAGGTATTGCAATATATCGATATAGTAGCGCTCAAAAATACACATTTTTGCTCAAGTCAGTAGCATTTTTTATAATATGATGGGGTGGTATATCATTTTCAAGGTCATGCAAATTCAAAATAAGGCCTTGTTTGTTTGGGTAGAAAGGAAATGAATTAAATTTTATATGGAAAATTTGTATGATCAACACTTTTTTGTGAGTCTAGAGAATGGGAGAGGGTAATAGTTAGAGCATCATAGGGGATATGGTTACCCTATGCTCAAAGTAGGTAATCAAATGGGGGAAAAGCAAATAGATTTATATGTAAAATGAGAGAAGAAAGGTAATGATTAGAATAATGATCAATGAATCTTAAATTAAAAACATACTAGATTTAAAAGAGTAATCATTACTTTTCCTTACCTAAAAACAAACTAGGGGTAAATTTCATTAGGCTATATTAGCAACATGTTTTTGTTTAATTAATACGTACTTCTCTTATTCCTTTTTGAATTGAGATCTTCAATTATATTATTATTATTATTATTTTTATTTTTATTTTTAAACTCCAAATAGTATAGAAATCAAACAACCAAATGTTTACAAGAAGTTAGCGGGCAGCCGAGAAACAAGCTGCGCGTCAACCCCCTTAAGAATGGAAAAACAAACTCTGGTAAAAATATGAGCAGCTACACGAGAACTAGAATCTAAGGCTAAAGAGAAGGAGCGGATCCGTCCCAGAAGCGCAATCGCATCCCCATCCAGCTCACCAAAAGAGGAGAAAGAAAAAGGCAAAAACCCATAACCAGCAGCAGAGCACACATCCCGATACTTGGTGCACTTACGCCGCGCTGCGTCGAGAACACACCGCCCAGGAGCGAAGGCAACCAAGCAAGTCTGAGTGAGGGGGGAGGATCCCGTGATATCAACACACACATCTCGACCCCGATCCCAAGAGTAAAGAAGAATGTCAGCGGGCCTAAGAGGTCTGCCAAGACTGTCAACAACCCCGATGTCCACTTCCTTCCCCGAGGAGATCCCAGCACGGAAGCAAATGTCGAAGAGGGTATCACGGACAAGATTATGCCGATGTTTGAGCCCAATGGAACTCGAACACGACACAGCATGATCCCCAAAAGTGTCATCCTCAAAAACCCGACCACATGCAGAGCAAGGAAGACCAGCACGAAAAAGAGGGATACCCAAACGGTAGCAGAGAACAGACCTGTAAGTCCTACCATTCATGGTCTGACCGAGCCCAGAAATAGGAACTGCTCTGAGCCAATCAGATGAATGGGACCCATGCTGAGACCTCCACAACACCACCTGCCGCGGGGTCAATGAGAAAACCGACTCCGAAGAAGCCACAATCCGGGCGAAGTACACATCTGCCAATTTCTTCATAAGTTTTGGGGCAGCGAACTCGCAAGAATTACGACTGAAATCAGAACCGGTAAGACCATTGAAGTCACACAGCGCAGCATCGAAAGAGGGTCCCTCACCCACGGGCAACACCAGCAAAGCGGAGGAGCGAAGACTGCAACCCAGAAGACTGCAGGCGAGAGGCTAGAAAAGAATAATGCATGACGTCACCAACAGCATAAACACCAAGCCCACCGTACTGAAACGGAAGAGTAGCCAATCTCCACTGCCAATCACCAAACCCGGGTCCAGAAGCAGCCACAATACGCTCTAAACAGACATGGAAGGCACTGTCAAAGGTAGACTGAGTTGGGACAACGGCATCCGGCGGACAAGTACGCAAGGTGAAGTAGAGTCTAGAGATACCGGAACAAGCCCGAATCAAAAGCAGCTCACTCTGCGGATCCTCAAGTTTGGCAACAAGACCCATAAGCTCAACGGTCTTGGCCACTCGAGTCGCAACAATCTCGGCGCTGTAAACAGGGCAAATACTGACAGGACCCCCCAAAACCGTAACGCCAGAAACAGGCCAAGCAATAAGGGCAGGGAAAACACCAGGCACCAAACCCCTAGGATCCACAACCGGCCAGAAGACCTCAGTTTTATTATTATTATTATTATTTATTTTTTTATTTTTTTTTATTATAAACTCCAAATAGTATAGAAATCAAACAACCAAATGTTTACAAGAAGTTAGCGGGCAGCCGAGAAACAAGCTGCGCGCCAACCCCTTTAAGAATGGAAAAACAAACTCTGGTAAAAATATGAGCAGCTACACGAGAACTAGAATCTAAGGCTAAAGAGAAGGAGCGGATCCGTCCCAGAAGCGCAATCGCATCCCCATCCAGCTCACCAAAAGAGGAGAAAGAAAAAAGACAAAAACCCATAACCAGCAGCAGAGCACACATCCCGATACTTGGTGCACTTACGCCGCGCTGCGTCGAGAACACACCGCCCAGAAGCGAAGGCAGCCTCGTAAAAATTATTATTATTATTATTATTATTATTATTATTATTATTATTATTATTATTATTATAGTAAAACCAAATTACACAAAGTTGGTTGGAAGCCTCATAACAAATTGGGCTCTAACACCTTTCTGAATAGTAAAACCAACTCTATGAAAAATAAAATCGCCCTTAACAGACCCACTATCATGACTATTCGTAACCAACTGAACCCGCTTTAGGAAACCGATAGCACCACCCCCCAACTCCTTAAAGGTGGAGAATGCAAATGCTATGAAGCAGTACCCCTTAGCCACACAAGTATCTGCATACTTTCTCTCCTTCCTTTCCGTTGCTTACTTGCTTGAGAGACTGTCTTGCCAGGTACAAAGGAGCCATTGGCTCTGATCGTGAACGGCGACGCCCCCACCACATCAACACAAGCGTCTCTACCATTGTCCCACTCATACACTAACAAATCATCTGGCCTCAGCTCAACACCATCATCACTGCCCATACCTGTATGTGATTCCTTCTGAACCGCGATGCCTGCTTTAAAACAAATGTCCGCTAAAACATCTCGGACCATATTGTGTCGATGTTTAGTCCCTATGCCCCTACTGCAATGTAGAGCATGATCTCCAAAAGGATCCATCCCATCAAGCTCACAGCTGGGACAAGTTGGATGACCACTAAACATAGGAATTGAAAGATGGTACTGCAGGACAGAACGATATTGTCGCGATGGCATGGTTTGGGCAAGCCCCTCAATAGGAGTGGCCAACAGAAAATCTTGTGCTCTTTCTCCATTCACAGCCTGTAAAATGTGTAACTGTCTTGGAGTTGGATTAAGGGTAGACACTAAGTTGTTGTTAATGAACTTGAAGTATCGATCCGCCATCAATGACATGAATTTTTTGGGGACGGGGAATACAACTAAGTCATCAATATTCGAGCCAACACAAATGACATACCTCGAAATGGACTGGGTGAGAACAATGTCAAGGCCAATATCAGGGCGTCCGGGTGCTGATGTGGCTAAACCAGCATGATCAAGGACTCTCGAAAAAGTATGAGTATGCCCATCTCGGCGAGCTAGATTACTCAAAATGAAGGTTTGGAGTTCAGCCGTTTGGAGACGGGATGCAGTAAAGGCAAAATGACTAACGTCGTATGCCGCGAGCACGCCAAAACCACCAAGCTTTAACGGAAGAGTGGCCTGACACCACTGCCATGGACCAAACCCAGGACCCCCTGTAGTAACAACATGCTCAAGGGAGACTCACAACTCCTCATCAAAACAATTAAGAACACCGGAAAGAGCATGAGGGGAGCAAGTACGAAGGGCAAACATCATCTTTGAGACACCAATACAATTTCTGAGAATGAGCAGTTCGCATTGGGGATCATCGAGCTTCCTTACAACCTTTAAAACCTCTAACGCCTTGTCAACCCTCTTCATAACCAACCTGTTGCAGAATGTATCATTGTTGCTGGCTGGTCTGCCTAACAATTTCACCCCCAATTTGGGTCTAGAAATGTTAGATGGAAACAAACCAACTTCTAAGCTCCTCGCATCTTCAGTTGGCCAGAACAATTCAGTTTTCTGAACGTTAATGAATAACCCCAACTTCGGACCCTCCTTGACCACAATCTCCAGAGCGTTAGCAACCTCAACGGTTTCACCAGCTAAAGTACCATCATCTAAATACCAAGCATTGATATCAAGAACACATGAGGTATTGATTTTCGTGACAAGCGGATGCAGAACCAGAGCAAACAAAAGCGGACCTGGGGGATAACCCTGCTGCACACCTTGACAAGAGCGCAAAGGAACGTCCTGCCAGTAAAGACGAGCAGGTTGGGCATAGCAAAATTCAACCCAAGGAGCAATAGAGGGGCAACGAGCACGCACTTCCCGAATCAAAGCACTCCTATCGACAAGATTAAATGTGTTAGAAAAGTCCACAAGAAGTAAGGACTTGCCACTTTCCAGCCCTTTATCCACCAAAAGTCTGTTAACTCAATGAAGGATAGCCTCACCGCCTCCCGACTGCAATGGGACGGACACCCCCTCCTGGTTTCAACAATGGCGTAAGGGGTGCACTCGCCACAAACTCTGCAAGGACACGAGGACATGAGCCTAACAGAAAAAGATTAACAACCCTCGTGATGGCCGCAAGGAGCTCACTGGAAATACCATCACATGCCCCACTAAGAATCTCAACAAAATGTTGTTGTTGTTATTATTATTATTATTATTATTATTATTAACCAATTACTATTTACAAGAAATTATTATTATTATTATTATTATTATTATTATTATTATTATTATTATTATTATTATTATTATTATTATAAAAATGGCTTACCTAAAGTTAGTTGAAAGCTTAGTATGTAAATTGATCTCCAATCTTTTTTTAAATAGTGAAATCAACTCTATAAAATATGATATTGCCATTAACGGACCCTATTCCATGACTTTTCGTAACCAATTGAACCCACTTAAAAAAAACAATAGTATCATCTCCCAATTTCCCCCAAAGTAGAAATCGCAAATGTCATGAAACAATATTCATTAGCAGCACAAATATTTGCATACTTCTTCTCCTTTCAGTGGTTTGGGAAACCGCCTTGCCAACTACAAGTACAAATGAGTCATTGACTCTAGTTGTGAACAGTGAAGCCCCAACCACATCAACCCAAGTGTCTCTACCCTTATCCCACCCATAAACCAACAGATCAGATCATTTGGTCGACACTGCTCATAACTGCATGCGCTTCCTTCTGAATTACAATGTCCACTTTATAACAAATGTGAACCAAAACATCTCGGATCATGTTGTGTCGGTGCTTAATCTCGATGCATCGGCTGTAATGTAAATCGTGATCTCCAAACTGGTCCTTCATGTCAAGCTGACAATTGGGACAAGTCGGATAGCCATTAACCACAAACCCAATTTAGATGAATGAGAGATAAACTGATACAGGGAGAGAATGTTGTAAATCTAACTAAATTATATATGTATGTCAATTGGTTAATCTCTCAAAAGATATAAGAATTAAAAATATACAAGCTGTTGGATTTTTTTTTTGAGACCACTAAAGGGTGTGTTTGACTAGGGATTGTCTAGGAAATGAATTGAGTTGCGTGTAATGATGTTTGACATATAGGATTAGGGGTGGAATTGGTATATTACTAATTTATTTTTTCTTTTATTATGTACCAACCAATTCGAATTGGTAATCATAAAACCTCTACCATTACCATTTACCAACCACCGAAGGGGTTGTACCAATTTAACTGATTATCAATTAAGTTGGTTGGTACATGTTGGTAATGATAATTTACCATGTTTTCAATTGAATTGAAATTGAATTAGTAATTTACCATGTTTTGAGTGTTGAGAAAAAAAACATACAAATACAATACAACTTAATTAAAACTTAAAATTATTGCAATGCTTAGGTTTTCGTCTAACCCGACAATATTTTAACACTAAAGTACGTAACATAAAACTTATAAGTGATTACAACGTATTTAAACACTAAAGCAACCTAAAATATAAATAGGCCTGACAATATTAAAGATGTCCACATGATAACTTCCTATGAACGCTTAGATTTTCGTTCGAATTATCCAAAGGTCGAGATAGTATTTCTCCTTTGATTAAAATCATTTTTTTGAAAAAAAAAACTAAGTACAATAATTATTCAACTTAATAGTTATTATTGATTAAAAGCATTTTATGCAAAAAAATAAAAGAATTAAAAAATAAATTTAAAAATATATATATAAAAAAACTAAATATATATTGGTAGGAATTGGTTGGTATTAGTATTACCGTTACCAACCAATTTCAAATCGGTTGGTAATGGTAATACCAACTTTTTAGTTTTTATTACCGTTACCGTACCAAGTTTTGGAACTTGGTTTGGTATACCGAACTAATTATGTTAGTTATCAATTTAATTAGTTCGGTTGGTACGTGTTGATTTAATTTGTCGTGGTACGTTTTCCCAACCCTATATAGGATTAAGGGGATTGTTAGTGGGGAATCGATAGATTCACAAGCTGACACTCGACTAGAAATCATTCTTGTGAGATGATCCTCGATAACATTTCTTATATATATATATATGTCGAAATAAAATCAATTATCTAGACAAGTCTAAAGAAATCGAGAGCCCGAACAAGTCGGAAGATGGACAAACAATCATATATAATAAGAATAACAAAAACATAAGCAAATTAAATGACTGAATGAAATAACAAGAAATAAATGACGGAAAGATAATTGCATAAATAAAGTACATGTTATCCTACACTTAAAATTACAAGCTAGCAGAACTAACAAACCGATATATAACAAAAAGAAGACGCACTTGAGTTTTTTTTTATTTTTTTGTGACGTGGGGGTTCCGAGAGTGTCGACTAATTCTTCATAGGTCCAAATCCTAGTGTGCAAAGAACGTGAACCGGGTAAGCCGAACCACAGGTTACAAGGCAGGCTTGAGCATGCTGAGCTCTCTTGATAACTTATCCTGCCACCATATATTTGATTTTTTTTCCCTTTACGCCTTTAGGTGATATTTATTATTTTTATTAATTTTATTATTATTTTAATCTGCTGGATATTTTTGACTTTGGTGTGGTATGAACTTCGATCCCCTTTTGTAGCATAAAAAAACTCACTTGTTGTAGATATAGGAGTGTTATACACGTGAATTTGATTTGTACACGTTAGATAAAAACTCGGTCAGAGTTCTTTCATTTTCTAAATAAACCAAAGTATAAGTATATTTTTAACCTCGATTCAAAGCTCGACTCATTTGAATTAGCTCAAATACATTAAATTTTATAGAATTTCTAAAAAATTCCTCTGTATAATGAGTTAGTAAAACTGCTTAAACCTCGAAAAAAGCTCGAATCGAGCTCGTTCATTTGCTAAACGAGCCGAGTATAAACACATATTTAGGTTCGAGCCAAAATTTAGGCTCTATTTAAGCTCGTTCATATCATAAATAAACTGAATATGAACAATAAATACTCAAGTCGTTCGACTCGAATAACAACCCTAGTCATATAAATTTGTTTAAAACTCTTCAAGTCGTATACGTTTAGCCTTATAAACCATTCATGTTATCATGCATTGAGGGTATTGTATTGTCAACTAAACGTCTATATTTGTATAAAATCAATGATGAGAAATGAGCATCAATAATAACAAGTTAACAACCCATTTTGATTGCTCTTTTTAGAGGATCGTATCCGATAAGGCTTCATCTGCACTGAATATATACTCCGTAGTGATTAGTGAATACAAACAAAGTCTCAACTTCAAGTGAACCCAAACCGATTGATATGTTATGATATACAGTATCAAATCCAACACGTGTTTGTTATGGATTACCAATTTTTTTAGATTTATTCGTATAAATATAATTGAAATTGAAATTATTACACCCGAAGTAAGTAGCCCACCGATCTCTCCAGTCCGAATCGACGACGACAGGAAGGAAATAGCCAAGAAATTGTGAGATAAAGACGATAAGTATTTTAAAAACAAAACCCAGAACAAACAAAAATAAAGACGAATAAGTCAGATTCCAATTCCAATAGGAAATTGATTTGATTGGATGATTTCGAAATCTTCGGTGAGCAGGCGAAACTTGGACAATTGATCAGGCAGCAACGACGACGACGACGATCGGCAACTGTTATTATTGAATTTTGTTGTTTTTGGTGAATTGGAGAGGATTTGATCTGCCATGGCTCTATCAAAAGATAATCTGATAGGGCTATGGTTGGCTCTTTCATCCAGCGCCTTCATCGGCGCTAGCTTCATCGTCAAGAAGATAGGCCTCCGTAAAGCCGCCTCTCATGGGGTCGGAGCTGGTCTCTTTCCTATTTTCTGTTTTCAATTTTCAATTTTCAACTTTGGCCTGATTTTTTGAAAATTTCTTTGATACCTGTTGGGGTTTTGTTGCAGGACTTGGTGGATATTCATACTTGTTGGAGCCTCTATGGTGGTTGGGCTTGGTTTCGAGTAAATCTTCCTCCTTTTTCCTGCTTTTGGGTCTTCAATTTCTTTTTGAATGATCATTTAACATTTTTTTTTTAAGGAATCCAAATTCAAAACCCCTTTCTTGCCAAAATGTTTCCTTTAGCCTGTTAAATCCAGTCTGATATCATCGATTGCTACTGTATTTGGGTTTTCTGTCAATTGTCTGCATAACCTTTGTTAAAGTTTGAATCTTTCCCACAGTGGTTGTAGGGGAAGTCGCGAACTTCATAGCATATGCATTTGCCCCAGCAATTCTGGTTACTCCATTAGGTGCATTAAGTATTATCACAAGGTAAAACCCAGAGCCCCTATTTGATGCTTGAATGTACTCCCTCCGTTCTAAAATACATAGACTTTCGGTCATTTGCACAAATTTTAATAAAAATACTTCACTTCTAAGATACATTATCATTCTACAAAAAATTTCATAAATTTTATTATTTTTTAATAAGCACTACACATTTTACCCATTAATGATCATCTATTTTGAAACGAAAACTATCTTCTGGAAAGTAAAAACCCATCTATTTTGGAACGGAAGGAGTATACTGATAGGCCTCACCTGTCATTCTTATGTATTTGTTGCGTTTTGGTTCTGCGGGTGCAGTGCTGTTTTGGCTCATTTTGTATTGAGGGAGAGGCTACAGAAGATGGGGGTCTTAGGATGCTTGATGTGTGTTGTTGGATCCATTATAATTGTCATCCATGCACCTCAAGAGCACCCTATATCATCTGTGCAGGAAATATGGGCTATGGCTGCCGAAACAGGCATTACTTCGCCGCCTTTGATCTGATTGTTGTCTTCCTTTGGCACTTGAGACTGTTTATCTAATGTTATTTGTCTTTCTTCTCAGACTTTTTGCTCTATGTTGGATCCGTAATTGCCTTGGTTTTCGTTTTGGTAATCCATTTTGTGCCTGCTTGCGGACACACAAATCCATTGGTTTTCATCAGCATATGCTCTCTGATGGGTTCTCTCTCAGTAAGTTCATTTGTCCGCGTTTTTCCCTATAAATGTTTAGCTAAGAGATTGCATATGTTGAAGTGAATTGAGTTTTTTTCTCTTTTAGCTGCAGATTGTGGATTAAAGCTCTGAACTTTCTGCTGTAGGTTATGAGTGTCAAAGCCCTTGGAATTTCAATAAAACTGACATTTGAGGGAAATAACCAGTTGATCTATCCTGAGACGTGGTTCTTTCTATCCGTTGTGCTGATTTGTGTTGTTATGCAACTCAACTATCTGAACAAGGTCTGAATTCAGTGCATTTATAACATGCTATTGCTTTCTATCCTTGATTGTGGAACATTGTCCAAAATGATTCTTTTCTAGAGTGAAGAGAGGATCTACTGTATATTCCAACCGACTTAGATTCGTATTCCTTGTTATGATCCTATATTAAGGAAGATAGTCATGAGCAATTCAATTGAGCATATGATATATGGTTCTGTTCAATTTCCTAATTTGCCTTTTGCTATGATGTTTCAGGCCCTCGATACTTTCAGCACTGTGGTTGTATCCCCGGTATACTATGTCATGTTTACCACACTCACAATGCTTGCCAGCGTAATAATGTTCAAGGTACGGAGTATATTGCAGTCTTGTGTACTTTATTGTCGTTTCAATCTCATATTAATCTTTCTGATTCCAACTCGTGACCTATGCAACTTGAGACGTTTCAGGATTGGGATGGCCAAACAGGATCAAGCATTGTGTCGGAGATATGTGGCTTTGTTGTTGTACTAACCGGAACAATCTTACTGCACATGACCAAAGATGTCGACAAGGTCAACTCCAAAGGTAAAGGTCATCCAAGATTCTCATTAAACGTGTGAGATGTCATATGCAGTTTCTTTTCCAAAGTGTAATTTCAGCTAGCTAACTTTGGGGCTCCATTCTGCATTGCAAACCACCTGCAGGTGGAATCTATGAACCATCCTCCCCAACACTATCAGCAGGACTATGCAGCGGAAACACAGACTTTCCGTACTACAGTGACAATGATGCCGAAAACCCAGAAGAAGCTCCTTTGACTAAACATGTGCATTTTGACAGAAACACATAGCATCATGGGAATATCAGCAATTAGCTTGCATGCTTCTTGCATTTGTATAGATTATAAGCTAGCCAGCAAGTTTGATGTTGCACAATGAACTTTGTCCGCGTTCAAATATATCGGTTCTTGCTTAGGTTGTAGGAAGGAATTATGGGGTCCTGAATCCTGATCAAGCTCTTCTGTGTAAAATTTTCTTAATTTCCATTGTCAGAAGTGAGTACTGATTACTGACTGCATAAAAATTCTCCTCTAAGTGAAATGTATCTAATATATCAAAGAGGACTCAATGGCCCAATGGATAAGGCGCTGGTCTACGAAACCAGAGATTCTGGGTTCAATCCCCAGTTGAGTCGGCTAATTTTTTTTTTTTAAGATTTAGAAATTTTAATTTACATCCATTGCAACTTTGCAAGTGACAAAATAATAATGATAATTATTACTGTATTGATTTCATCTATAAGCCGAACGTATTGTACGGGAGATCCCAATTTCATAGCTGGCAATGTGAAAATGTGCAACACCTTGGCATAGGATAGCTATGGATGTTGGAATGATCAAGGTGCAGAAATGTTTGATTCAGCCTTGGTATGTTTTTTGATGAAAACAAAAACTGTGTATTACAAAAGTCTAAATAGGTAGTAGATTACAAGAAGTTATGTTCAGTTATAGTTTTCGGCTAATCGTACCCAAATTTCTCTATAACTCAAGGCACAAACCATCAATCATCGTCTTCCATCTTCCTCAGTCCTTGCTTTCATGTCTGATAAAGTTTGTAGCAAGTTTTCATGGAGCAAATCAGGTCTCTTAGCGCCCTGTGCTTCAGCGTAACTTGCCAAGTATCTAACAGCGGATTTGTCGATATTAACCCCACTGAAATCGACAGAAACGCCACCCTGCATCATCTTAAGCTTATCCAAGAACTCAGTCAAGCTGCTGAACAGCGCAGAGGAGCAAGACGCGGCCCAACTAGCCAGAACAGCAGAAGAGAAGTCGGGGAACTTGCCATTGGGCAGTAACAAGATTGCGCCGACAAGCTCTGGTGTGGGAGCGCAGCAGCTGCAGAGTGTCAAAAGGCCTCCTACGACAAGGGAGCTGCGGTTTGGATCTACATCAGATGAGCAGAAGAAGCCCAGTAGGAGCTTCTCCAGAGGGAAACTCGAAACTTGGAGCTCTGATCTGATCAGGCACCATAGTCTGTGCTGGTCAATGGGGTCCCAGTTGATGGAACTCTGGAGCAGTTGAGTTAAACCCTTGAAGCTGTCTCCGAATATAGAGAATCTTTTCAGTGATAAGTCGAATTGGATGGATGCGAGGTCAGAATCTTCCACTCGGCTGACAACTAACCGGATTAGATCCTCTTCGCCGACAGACATATCAGAGAGGAAACCAAAGATGCTTCGAAAGAGAATGTGGAGCCTTCTTCGCTTCCATTCTGAGCTTCGTACCAGATCAGCCGAAAGAAGCTTAGCAAAAGAGGTGTCTTTCTCCTTGCTTGTAACATCTCTCAAGTGTACTAGCATATCTCGGTATGAGCTGAAAGCACTGCCAACTAGCTTAAGAACTATATTTATATCCACCTTGAAATCGGAAGCATCGGATCCCAAAGTGTTGCTCTTATTCCCGGCTCTAAAGGCAAAGTAAGAATCGATATGAAACTTTAGCAATGGCACTATCTCATAGCAAGGATGCTGAACTCGAGTATCTGTGGCATAATCTGATAGAAAATCCTTTGCCATTCCATTTATCACTATCTCCACGTCATACGCAAGTCTCAGAGCATATGAAAGCAGGTGTGTGCTAGCGGGACGACCATTCCTAGACCAAAACTGCAGCATCTGTTTGATCTTCTGATTCTGAGAATATATAAGCACACGAATTATTACGGCTGTAGGAGAATTGATTTCATGGTCAGCCTCAAGAGCTTCCGGTAGGGATTCAAGAGAGGGGAAAAGACAATACCCACCTGACTGGACCTCCATGCTTATCTTTGAAGCTAAAACCTCTGGGCTCAGATTACCTATTTTCCCTTGGTAATCGAGATTGACATAGAGTAACAGTATCTTCTCCAAAGTATCTAGGCCAACAGCTTTTGATTTTTTCATGTTTTCCCCAAGTTTCGGTATCAAGGCTTGTATAACCATGACATCACTTCCGCTCTCAATTGACTTGGGCATGGAAGCTCTAGGATCTCCAGATGTCACGGAAACTCTGCCAGAGACAGGCAGCGGGTTTTCTACAGCTAATGTACTTGGAGAAGTCAAGGATGAGATGTGAACAGCATCGGAAAGAACTTGAGAATTTGCCCTCAACACAAACATCTTGAGTTTCTCCTTGAAGGGAGACAGAGCTTCACAGGAAATTAAAACATCCATTGAACGAATCACTCCTTTCTGTACCAGCGAGCGAAATGCTGCTGACACGCCCCGAAGTATAGAACTTTGCCGGTCAACATCATAGTTGTCAACAAGCAGTATCAGAAAGTCTAAGAGAGACTGCGTCATGTCAACATATCTCGGTATTGAATTCACCATAAGCAGCATTGCAGGCTCAATGTTCATTACCGTATCCACCTTCTCGTCAAAGAAAAGCCAGTCAAAGAACAAAGCCAGCTTCACATTGGCTTCAAAATATTTTCTGGTGCAACATTGGAGCAGCCAACCAATCACAGCCCATCTCGGGATAATTTCTGATTGAATGATTTCATTTGTAGGGTGATGCGCGCAACAGATGAACCGCACAATATCGCATATAAGAGTTTCCCTCTCCGGCACACAAAAGAATTTGCTCACAAACCAAGCCTGATGCCTCCTACAACCTTTAAACTTTACACTGGTCAGTAAAAATCTTAGCTGAATCTCCATCTCAAGAGTGACCCTGAGAAGGAAGTATTGACTTGGAGTCCTCAGACGATACAAATCCTGGATATCCGAGAATCCAGAAGCATTGAGCAAACTTGGGTTCAACACCAACGTCTTCCAAAAAGCTCGAAATTCAGGAATATGAAACAAATCCTGCAAAAGCCTAATTAAATCCCTACCAATCTTCATACACAAACAAAACTGCTCTCTTAGAGTCTTGAGGCAAAATTCAATCTCCATTTGTTTCAATTCCCTAAATTTTGTGTTAATCGGAACCCGATAATGATCAGATAACAGCCTAAGAAACACATACAAAGCGCTGGTGAGAGCATCAGGTTCTTCATCTAATATAGAATCCCATTTCAACAAGAAGAGATTAACCAGTTCAAAACTCAGCCACAAATTGGCAACACTAAAATCCCCACCAACAATTTGCCTCAAAAGAGACACCAGAAGATTCTGAAACCCTAACCCAGCAACATCAACAACAACAGAGGTGACCCAAAGTAGCTGTTTCTTAGCTGTGTCAACCAATTTGGGGTACAATTCATCAACAATTTGAACAAGCAACTTAACAAAGGAAGCATACCCATCATTAACAACGGCGTGAAGGTGCTTGATGTAGGCTTTGGCCAAGTGGGGCTCACACAAAACGCCGTAAGAAATCGCCTTGTTTAGGGCAAAGTAATCAGGAGGAGAAGGGAGGATCAATTTCAAAGGGGGTTTAAGCTTAGGCTCGTGGAGATGAAAAGCCTCCCTGAGGGAGAGCTCAAACGGGTTCTGGGATTCATGTGGGGGTAAAGCTATCAGCTTTGAAGCCATGGAAGGATAAACAGGCAGAGTAGGGTGAATAGGTGCGGAGCTATGACATTGTAAATGCACGAGAGACAAGGCAAAGCATCCGCCGCCGCATGAAGACCCCGAGAGATGAGGCGAGGCGGGGAGGAGGAGTCAGGTTGCGGTGGTGGAAGGGGTGTTGGTGACGAAAACCCATCCGAAATGAAAGCACAGATGGATGGAGGCTGTGGAAGAAAACAAGGAGAGCCGGAATGTTGCCGGGTAGCGTAGCGGCTGCTCTACTTGGGTTTAATTGTGTTTAAGCGATCAAGTTACAATTTTGGTTGGTTTGTCTTGGTGGTGGTGTCTGAGATATGCATATTTTAGTGTACAAGCTTTTTGCCCTAAACCAATTCAAAATGATCTGACCAACCAAAATAAGAAACAAATCAATTTGAAACTGAAATTTAAGGGATGACAATTTCATCAGGACATAGGGCTGTGCAGAAAAATACGACACGAAACTGTAACAAAACGATACGAAAAAATACGAAGCGATAAATATACGACACGATTATATCACGAAACGGTAAAACACGACAATAATCGTGTCGTGTTCGAATCGGCATATTTCCCTTATCGAGTATCCGACACGACTTGATAACTTTTTTTTTAATATTAGTATTCTGTAATAATAGTAGATATAAAATAAATGTCTATCTGTATCAAATAACAAAGTTTGCCCAGTTGGTTAGGAGTTGCTGCTTGCGTGCGAGTTTGAATCCTGGTTCTCCAGATTTTTTTTTCAGCCTTTTTTTCTTCTGTCTACTGTTTATCGTGTTATACGGGTATCCGACACGAAACCGTGCCGTGTTTTCGTGTCGTATACCCGGTACTTATCATGTCGTGTTCGGATCGGACTTTTAAGTGTTATCGGTTTCGGGTATCCTTTTTTTTTCAGCCTAAATCGACAACCTGTTACAAATGTTGAACAAGGTTTGGGCATTATGCATCTGAATGCCAAACAAGGTTGCAAGCAGAACAAGGAGATCATGCCAATGTAGCTAAACCGGAAGAAAATTTGCTTCTAGCTTGCAAAGGACTATATACCGAAAATTCTAATATTTGGTACCTTGATACAGGTTGTAGTAATCAGATATTTGGAAAACGAGAATTGTTATCAATTTTAGATGAATCCATACAAAGAGAAGTCAATTTTGGGAACAACTCTAAAAGTCTCGTGAAAGTTAAATGTAACATTAGTTTTCACTCGAAGAATGGGACTAAAATTTTACTATTGCAAGCATGTTCTATGTACCTATCCTATTTTGAAATTGATTGAGTTTAGGCCAACTTTAAGAAAAAAGGACACAAATCTCAAATCGAAGATGGAGTTTGCAACATTATGAGCAAAAGTAGAAAACACATTGTAAGGGTGAAAATAAAAAAGAATCGAATGTTTCCTCTGTCTCTTCAAATAAGAGTTGCCATGAACTTACAAACAATGATGAAGAATAGTGACTGGCTATGACATATACGAATTGGTCATTTGAATTTTAAAGGGTTGATATTATTGGCGCAAAAAAGAAATGGTGACAGGTTCTCCCTCTAATCAATACTCCGGATAGTCATAAATAATTTTTTAAGAGAAAGAAAAGAATGAGAGCGAAAGAAAAGAAGAGAAAGGCGACCACTGCTTCTTGTGCCGCCACCGACCTCAACACAGGAACCCTAGATCTGCACCAGAAGATTCGCCGGAAAAATCCCGATGTTTGCATCAGTGAACCAGATCCCCAAACCCTCCAAAGCAAAAGAAAAAAAGGAAACCCTCGAGCCCATCCCAAGCACGGTGCTCATCTCCTGTTCAAAATCTGAGAAAGAATTGGAAGATGGTTGATTCAAGGAAAAAACCTGAGATGGAAAAGATCTCAACAAAAAAGGCATATCAAGGGGACAGAAAATACTATTGAAGATGGTGGTGAAACAGTGGGCGGCGGCGTTTCTAGGGTTGCTGTGCTCAGAGGCTGGGTACGGCTCTCTGGCTCTGAGGACGGTGCGGTTCTGGAGGCAGGGTCATCATGGCTCTTCAACTGCTTCCATCGATGCTCTCGAATGAAGAACGGCAAAGGAACAAGGTGTGAGCATTGGTACAGATCTTCTGAACAAATCTCGCTAGGTCCAGGTTATCATACCCCTACGCTGGGAAAAAAAACTCTTATTTGGGGACCTCTCTCTCGGATCTGCAAAATTTTGGACTTCTCTCGCTCCCAACCAGTCTGAGTCTTACTGCTCCCTCTATAAAAGGCTGAGATCAGGCATGGCTTGGAGTACTCAAGCTTCTTCTGAACCTCTAACACACCTTTTCTCCCATCTTAACCCATCTCTGTGGCAAATCAGGCGTTCACAAGGCATGGAAAAAGAAAAGAAAAGCTTCAAGGAAGCTGTCTGTTCGCAGGGATCAAACCAGGAAAAAAAGGAAAAGCAGGAGGAGAAAGAACAGAACAACAACGACATGGAAAAAACCGAAAAACGTACCAGACAAGCCTCTGAAAAAACAAAGGGGGAGAACCCCATGCCCAATACCAACAAGGGGAAGAAAACCCAGGGCCAGAAACTCCCAGCGGACCAAGAATCCACAAACAAAGAAGAGACCCAAGACAGGAAGAAGAGGCAGGACAAGGGGAAAGGAAAACTGAGAATGGATGATGAAGAGCTGAAGTAGTTTAGAGCGGAAATACGAGGAGTAAAGGAAAATATAGAAAAACTGAAGGAGACATCTTTGTTTGGTTTCGTCATTGGCGACTACCTTGATGTCGAGACCCTGACAACTAAGCTCAATCGGGACTGTTGGTGGAACATTGCAGGGCGCTATGTAGTCTATCCGATGGCTGATGGTTGGCTCGAATTTCGCTTCAACAACCCCATCGACAAGAAGCAAATTTGGGATGGGAGGCCTTACCATGTTTACAGCAACCTTCTACTACTCAAGCCATGGTCCCTAGCCTTTGACACCAAGAATGAACCAACAAAAGTGGTAGATATGTGGATCAGAATCCTCCAACTCCCACCGGAATTCATCAGCAGCAAGATTATGAAAACAGTGGTTGAAAAAAACAAGTTGGGCACCTTCATTAAACTGGACGACTACACCGAGAAGGGAATCAATGTCCGGTTCCCTCGAATCTGCATCAACATGGACATCAATGACATTCGAGGCGACACTGTTGTGATACCGGATGAGTCGGATGGCTTCCTTACCTTTCCGGTGTGGTTCGAAGAGTTTCCGAGGGGATGTGGTAACTGTGGAAAACTTGATCACTTGTTCGATGTCTGCCCCCTACTTCAACACTCCTCTAGACCGGTGAAGGTCACTCTTCCAAAGGGCTTTATCCCCCGATTCAAGCAGGGAAACCACAAAACAAATGACAACGACAATGAAGATGATGGATGGCAGAGGGTGAAGAAAAGAAACCCCAGGTATGGCCAACCTAAAGAAGAGAAGTCCAAAAACGACAAAGGGCCAAAACAGATCTTTGAGGTGGTGTACAAATCTTCTTCCTCAAACACTGCCAGCAAGAACTCTAAGTCCTCGTCACAGAGCGTGAAGGGAGGCCACAAGAAACTTGACAAAGAGGAGAACAATGCTACTGAGAGCAATGCATCCGAGAAGGAAACGCAGAAGTCGAACCCTTTGGCTACTGAAAACATTGCTGGAAAAGGGAGTGGAAGAACACCATAACATACCAAAGGTATGACATCAACTGGAAAACTACTGAACCAGAGTGCTAACCACAAAGACAAAAACACTTCCGACAAGCAGGAAAACGAGGACGAGGAGGACTTCATGGAGGACGAAGGTGACGAAGAAATGATGACAGCAGAAGCGGAAGGTCGGCTGCCTATTTCCCTCACAAAAGATCAAATGGAGCAATCTGAAAAGGATAGGACATCACAAATCTCGGTCACCAACAAGATGGAAAAGCTCAAAATGAACAAAAAGACACACTCAAAGTTGGAGTCTGGGAAAAGAAAGACCGAAGCTGAAGACGGCGAGACGTCTGTATCCATGGTTCAAGACCAAGCAATCAAAAAGATGAAGCGCTGATGATGAAGTCTCCTAAGCTAAGCCCCCTTGTCTCTCTTTTGAATATGATCAGAATTAGTACAAGTAGATCTAGTGTGAAATGTAATCGTAGAAATTCGATGATGTTCCTACCATCTCGACTCCAATTGTTGCGGATGTCCCTTTTGTTTAATCTATGGTCGGGCTGCTGTGTTAGTGCCCCTTTTGTGTGGGATGGTATGACCATGATCTTTGTTGTTGTTCAACCCGGGGTAGATGGGTTTCTATTATCTCTAGTATATGTTGTACTGTGGGGCTGGCTGTGTATTTTAATCTATGGTATGTTTGTCAAGCTGATGCTGTCGGCCAGCTTTGAATTTGCTTATTCTTGTCTTGCCTTTTGCTGCCTTGTTTGTGGATTATGTTCTGTTGTTAATCCCTTTATCAATGGTTGGCTTTTGCTGTCGAAAAGATCCCTGATTAGTGGGGTATGGGCTTTCCCCACGCTTCTGATTTTTTTTGGGCAATATGTTGATGTATCAAGCAATCAAAAAGAACAATTATTCCCTGAGAAAACTAGCATGAACCTATTGAAAAAGGCTGAGGAAGCCAAGGAAATAAATCTGCATTTGAAGAATGTTGTGACCCATATGTATCTAGGCGGCACATCGTCTCATCTGTTCTTGGTGACTTCAATCTTAACCGGTTGGTTTCGGATTGCTGTTAACTACCTTTGTCGGTTGCCTGAAATTGATGAGATCGACTATGTTGTTGCTATGGCGCATTGGTGTCTGGACCCAAATCCCAAACGAAGAGAACAACAAAAGGAGAAAAATCAAAAGACAGCTATAACACATCGAAAAACATACAGATCCTACAAATACAAAAGAAGCATTGCAACAAACATAAAAAGGGAAAAAATAACAAGCACATCGAAAAATAATGAAATTAAGAGATCATCGGGCAACGAATCCCGCAACATGACAATTAATCTAAGCAAGTATCCAGAATGAAGATATGTACATGGAATTGTTGCGATCTAGGAAAGCGAAACCTTTGGACTGAAGTCGAGACATTCTGCAAAATCGAAAATATACAAGTCTTAGCACTTCTGGAAACAAAAACTGAAAACCAACCTCCCGATTCCACGTGGAAAAGGCGGGCTTTGATTCCATTTGTTGGACGCCGGCCCGTGGTCGGTCCGGGGGTATTTGTATTCTTTGGAAAGAATATCAGCTTACAGGAGGAAAGTTAATGGTACTTGACAAAGATGAGCGATACACAACTCTTATCTTCGAGGACTACAATGCTAGAACCAAAGTTGCCTGCTGCATTGTCTATGCACCGGCCCAAGACCATGGCAAAAACGAATTCTGGCAAAAACTAACTGACCATATCCTTCGACTCGAGTGCCCAACTATAGTCATGGGTGACCTAAATGAAATCCAAAGTCCGGCTGAAAAGCTAGGTGGAGCGGCTCCAAACCAAACCAGATTTTCTAGAATCCTTTCATTCAAGGATGCATGTAACTTACTAGATATCCCAACAATTGGCAATGAGTTTACATGGAGAAAGAACAAAACGGATCAAAACAATATTTATGAAAAACTGGATCGGGCGTTGGCCCAACATCAAATACTTCAATCGTACCCAAATGTAGCTACCAGAAACTACGCGTTTTCATTGTCTGACCACTGCCCGATCTCAATTGAACTAAAGCAAAATAGAACAACAAAAGCGAGACCCTTCAAGTTTGAGAAGATGTGGCTTCAACGAAAGGATTACCGCAACATAGTCACCCGGGCTTGGAATCTTCCCTGCTCGGGTTCTCATATGTTCCAAGTAACAAAGAAAACTCAATACCTAAAAAAACTCTCAAAAGAGTGGAATAAAACAACTTTTGGAAACATCTTCCGACAACTCAAGGACATAGAAGAAAAATTGACAAATCTACAAAGTACAAATAGTTCATCACAACAAGGTGACAACAATAGTAGACAAATGCGCCTATTAAACAAAAAAAAAAGCAAAATCCTCCAGTTTCATAGTCAATATTGGCGACAAAGGGCAAAAATAAAACACCTAAAGCTTTCCGATACGAACTCAAGATATCATCATAAAGTCGCTACGGGACGTAGGAAGAGAAAAATTATCCGAGAAATTGTATCAACGGAAGGAACGAAGATTATAGGCGATGAAAATATCAGAAGAGAGATTCAGAATGATTTTGAAAAACGATTTAAAGAAGAAAGGATTAATAAAAATCTCTTAAATGAATATTTAGAACTAATAAACATAGAAATATCGCAACAAGACAATGATCTCCTCACAAAACCAATAACAAATCAAGAGATTAAAAAAGCTTTCTTTTCTATGGGGAAAGACAAGTCTCCCGGACCTGACGGAATGACGGCAGAATTCTACCAACAATACTGGGATATCGTTGGACAGTCAATTACAAAAGCAATCAAAGGCTTCTTTTACTCGGGGAAAATCCTAAGACAAATAAACCAAATATTTATATCCCTAATTCCCAAATGCGATAATCCGAAGACAACAAACAACTATAGGACTATTAGCCTCTCTACAACGCTATATAAGGCAATTGCAAAAATTCTCGCGGAGAGACTGAAAATGGTATTACAGAAACTGATCCACCCGCTGCAAGGAGCTTTTATCAAAGACAGAGCAATCCAAGATAATGTGCTAATTGCACACGAAATCTTTCATTCCTTCCGTACCAAGAAGGGTCGTGACGGGTGGATAGCGATCAAACTTGACATGGAAAAAGCATACGACAGAGTAAACTGGGAATTCTTATTTGATGTCATGACTAAATTTGGATTCTGTCAGAAATTCAGGAACTGGATTAAAGAATGTATTCAGACCGTATCTTTTTCCGTATTGGTAAACGACGAACCTATTGACACCTTTCAACCAAAAAGGGGACTAAGACAAGGAGACCCACTCTCCCCCTACCTCTTTATCCTAGGGGCATAAATCCTGGCACGAAGACTACAACAACAAAGCGATCTCCAAAACAATGATATCGGGTTCAAAACATCGCAAAGTGGGCCAACAATTCCTTTCCTCTCCTTTGCTGACGACATAATGATATTTTCTAAAGCAACACCAGAAGCCTGCAGAACGGTAAAAACCATCATAGATGAATATTGCAGCATATCAGGCCAAAAAGTGAATTTTCAAAAATCAGCATTCCAAGCCACAAGGGGAATTACAAACGACAAAATACAACGACTACAGGCCCGTCTACAAATAACCAACCAAACCGTAATAGAAAAATATCTGGGATGCCCCATAATCAATGGCAGAGTAAACAAAGATACATTCCAGGAAGTCATAGGAAATACAGAGAACCAACTGTCAAAATGGAGAGCAAATGAACTCACCCAGCAAGGGCGAGCGATATTAGTACAAGCAAACCTAGTGGCCAAACCAAGTTACATAATGCAAAATTTTATGCTTCCCACGAGCATCCAAAATGACTTGGACCGAATTAACAGAAATTTCTTTTGGAACAAAGGACCACAACATAAGCCAATGATAGGATGGGATAAAGTGTGTAGACCAAAGAAAGATGGTGGAATTGGAATCCACAAGACAAAAGACATGAACAAAGCTTTACAAATGAAGCTGTTGTGGAAAATATTAGCAGAACCTGAAAATGAATGGGTCAAAACAATCCAACATAAATATCTCAAAAGCGAGAAAATCTGGAATTATAAAAGGAAAAGAAATTCCTCCTGGCAATGGACAAAGCTGATGGAAATTAAAGACGAATTCTGTGAAGGGCTAATATGGCAAGTGGGAAATGGAAAGACCATTAGATTTTGGAAGGATCCGTGGATCCAAAATGTAGGAAGCTTGAAACAAAAGAGCCTTATTGACCAATTAGATGAAAACGAAACGATTGATAACTTCATAAGACCAGATAAGACCTGGGACATAGACAAACTGAATATCTATCTCCCGCCGGAAATTGTTGACAAAATTCTACAGGTTTACATACCTTCCAACGAAATTGAAGACAGATTATACTGGAAAACAAGCAAAAACGGATGGTTTTCTACAACAAGTGCTTTAGATTATGTGACTAGGACTAGAAGAGTCAACGTAGACCAAATGGCTTGGATATGGAAACTTGATTGCCCCCCAAAAGTAAAAAATTTCCTATGGAAAAATCTATTAAATGGAACACCAACAAAGGTTAGACTACAGAGTAAAGGAATCCATGTGCCACTACAATGCCCCCTATGTTCTCACCCAGAGGAAGACAACATCCACCTCTTCACTGATTGCCACATCTCATTATCGCTTATAGGAGGCCTCGACAGGAGGATTGAACAAACGATTCGACATACGGACAAAGAGAACAAACCATACAAGGATATTATAACGGAAGTGTTCCAGAAACTAACCCCCGAATAAAAATCAATCCTCGCCTTTGGATTATGGGGTATATGGTCGATGAGGAACAAAATAACTTTTGACAACAGCAACATCAATTCCATGGCAGATTGGGTACAAAATATAAAGCAATTTAGAAAAACGTGGAAAAAAATAGAAACAGACGATCAACCTGATAAAACTATCGAACAAAAAATCTCCAACCCCAAAAAGAAAACGTCAAAAGCAAAAATTGTCAGATGGAAAAAACCGACATCGGATTTTGTCAAACTAAATTTCGATGGTGCTCGTACGGATTCGAACAGAGCGGCGTCTGGGTTTGTTATCCGTGATTGTCAGGGTAGGGTGCTGGCCTGTGGCGCTCGAGGACATGGTTCGATTTCGGCTGTGCAGGCGGAGTGCTTCGGTCTTATCTCGGGTCTTTTTGAAGCCTCCAAGCGGGGCTTTGCCCATCTTGAGATTGAAGGTGATTGTCTTACGATCATAAACGCTCTTAAGGGTGTTTGGCACAATCCGTGGGAGATCGAGATGTCGATTGCGGATGCCCTGGGTCTCTGTCGCGCCTTCCAGCGAGTCACTTTCGGTCATATCTTCAGGGAGGGCAACCGGGTGGCTGATCGTCTTGCGCATCTTGGTCTCTCTTCTCACTTTGTAGCGAACTGCATTCCCGCTGAGATCTACGAGCTCGTTCGTGGGGACGCCATCGGGCGGGGAGTTAGACATTCGTAGCTTTCCCCCGAATCCTTGCCTTGTATAAAAATAAAATAAAAATAAAATACTCCGGATAGTCATGATGAGAGTTGTATTGGAAGCATCATCGTGACCCATTTCCGTTTGGGAAATCTACTAGAGCAAAGCAACCAAGACCCATTTCCGTTTGGGAAATCTACTAGAGCAAAGCAACCAATGGGCCTAGTGCACACATATATTTGTGGACCTGTGGAAGTGGAATCACTAGAACACAATGTTGGAGAGTAAATTTCCGTGAATTAAATTAAATTTATGATATTATAAGAAAAGCTTGCATACTCATAATGAGAAATGTGAGGAATTTACTATATTTAACCAAAGTCAAAATTGGACTTTATAAAGGAGGATAGGCTTGAAACACAGTATGAAAGGGGAGGCCCATCAGCTAGCAGTTGTGCTAGAAACTGCTTTACATTGCAGTTATTAACAAGGGAAAAATAACTGGCAGTACGTGGGGACTGGGGAGGGTGGATTTCTTTAGTAATCCTCCCTATTTCACCTACTCTATAAAAGCTACTGTTGCAGTTATTTTAAGGCCCCAACTGGCTTTTATCCTTCGGTTGGCTTCTGCTTCTTTTGTCCTGTTCAAATGCAAAACAAAAACAAAGCAGTTTCTTCTGCCTCCAAAAAGGGTTGATTTTCTTCTACAGAGGAGAGTGAGGAAGGCTTCCTTTTCTGCCCAACATCAGTAAAGCAGCAACACAAATCCTTTCTCTTCTTCTTGGGTTCCCAGATGTGTACCTGCATCCATCAAAACAAAACAAAAAAAAAGGGCAGTAGCAGGGCAACAAACACACACAAGAAAGAAATCAACAAAAGGAGAGGAGACCAACAACAATCAGCAAAGGAGAGAGGGCGGCAACCAACAGCAAAGAAGAAGCTGTCCAACAAAAAAAACAGTTATTTTCTTTGTTTGCAGGTTAAAAAAAAGGAGAAATGGAGGAGGCCAACCCAAACACACGCTCTCACCTAGGGGATGATCTCATAGTAGGCTAAAGGTTTTCACCTTCGCCTAGGGATCGCCTCATAGTAGGTCGAGAGTCGCTCGTAGTGGCTTGAGAGTTTGTACTTTCGCCACTACACCCCCGATCCCGGCGTGGATCGACTCTCAGGGGACGAAGTGCTGCCAAAATTTCACTAGGGCATATTCAAATTTGTTCTGCCCTTTACCAGTGACTCAAGCCATGTCAAAAATATAGGCTTGACACAAAGTCAGCCCGGGATTCACAAGCAATTAGTTGCCGATTCCCCTAAATTATCAAAAATAAACTGAACATGGGACAAATGTTCTGCAGGGCAGCAGCACAAAATCGTTCAAATTGAAATCTCATCTCTTCAGACAGAAATTTCAGCAAAGTGAGAGGCACTCAACTTTCAAGGGACCCAAACAAACAGCCATAAAGGCAAAACAACGTCCGATTGAACTCCATCGGTGGCATTACATGAAAAATGCAAACCATAAATTGGGGATCTAAGAAAATCAGAGGCCAGAGCAAATTGGGAGTGATAAAATATGGCGATTTCAAAACTCAAATCAATATGCCCAAATTCCAAATCAGCCTACGCCTATCAGAAGCTGAAATCTAAAGTCAGAAGAGATAAAACTAACATACCAGGCTCAAGAGGTTGAAGATATGGCTACCCATAGAGTCACACCTGGCCTTGCTGCGCTACTCTTCCTCCTTAAAAGCTCAAAGTCGAAGCCCCTTTGTCAATGTCAGATTTCCCGTCCCGGGGTCCCGATTGACCGTTGTTGATGACTGCCCAAAACAGGAACCCTAAAATTGCAAATTGCAAGGAAAAATCAGCCCTACTTTTCCAAATTAGAGGAAAATTGCAAGGAAAAGTGGGAAGATAAACCTATTTCTTCTTCTCCTTGCAAAAGCTTTCGGGGTTTCCGAGTGACGTCGAATTGGTCCGGATCTCCATGCCCCGAAAGCCCTCTCGTTCTTCTGTCGGCCTTCGAGTCTAGCCCACTCTTCCTGAGATCACTCGATTTCAAGCCCCTTCGATGTGATTCAGAAATTGGCCTCGTTTCCCAAGCGAACTCTGTGCGGCTATGGCAGTGTGCTCTCTCTGTGTTGGAGCCGCCAAGGTCAGAAAAAAAAAAAAAAAAAAAACTCAAAGTGCAAGAGAAAGCTGGAGAACGAAAGCTGTTTGAGCTCATCAACTCAATTAATTTATTTTTGGGTTGGACTTGGCTCTAGAAGAAAAGAAAAAGAAATGGGCTGGGCTAATCAAATCCAGGCTTCGGTTTGTTGTTTAAAAAGGAAACAAAACAAAAAGCCTAAGCAATCAATTAATATACATGTACTGTGTATACATGTATATGCACGGCTTAAAATTTTCCAAATATGTTTAATTGCAAAACTAACCCACTAAAATATAAGAATTATAACTGGCACAAATTAAGAATTCGAGTTTGATCAAAACATAAAATTAGACTCGTCAAACATTCTTTGCCAATTCATTCTAGTGGGTCAATCTCGAAGTCGGCTTCAACAAAACGGAGTCAAAATCTCAAATCGAGTTTCACCAAACATAAACTCGGTTCGTTCAGAACTACGTATAAACTTGATACTCTTTTATGAGTTACGTAGGAAATCCGGTATCAAATTCACTATATATCGGATTCAGTCGCCCGTCTCAAATTAATTCAAATTCATCCTTGTTCAGAACTACGTAAAGACTTGACGCCTCCTATCGGCTACATAGGTAATCCGATATTAAATCATGAAAATATATCGGGTACAGTCGTTCGCCTCTAAATTCCCTTAAATGAATATGAGGTCAAAATAAAACAAATTCAAATTGTCATGGCAACTCGATACAAAGCTTCTACTCGTCGAGTTCGATCATCACCCTCAAATGATCTTATGATCAAACCCAATCAAATACAAAACTTCTTTTTGTTCCGAACTACGATGACTTGATTCCACCAAACAAGTGGATACGTAGGAAACTCGGTGTAAACCAAATTCTCACCGAGTCCAGTCACATCCAAATTTTCAAATCAAATCTCCTCAAATTTATTTATCGACTCTAAGTCGTCTCAAATACCAAAGTTTCATCAAATCCAAAGTGTCTCCTCCGACTCGATACAAAGCTTCCGCTCGTCGAGTTCGGTCACGACCAAAACTTCAAAAACCCAAATATCAAATTTGTCATTGTCAAGAACTACGTGCGATTTGATCCCTTCCAAAAGGGTACGTAGGAAATTCACAAACGAGTTCAATCACAGCCCCCAAATTGACTTTTCAGTCAAATCTCAAATCAAATCAAATCAAACTCCACCATCAAAATCAAATCGTTTTCTATGCAAATGATAGGCGAATTACTTGAGTTACCCTTCTGAGAAGGTGGGCTCAGGTTAGTCAGGTGGAGTGTTGTTCGAGCTACCCTTCTTAGAAGGTGGGTTTGAACTTCATCATTTGATGCATACAAGAAAACGAAATCAAATCCAAACCAAATCAAACCAAACACAAAATCCAACCACTCGGAACTACGTGAGGCTTGATTCTCTTCCAAGAGATACGTAGGCAACCCGTTAAAACTCGGGTGCAGCTCAAATCTTAGTATTGATACGACTTCGAATCAAGAGGATAACCAAAAGGGGTCGAACTCAAATATTAAAATTAAATAAAATGTGTTGTACGATTATTGCGCATTTTTTTCCAACACACAAAAAGTAGTTTTTACTTTTTATGGACGATTTTACAAGGAAAAATTGGGTCTATTTCCTAAAAGAGAAATCCTGAAGCATTGTAGAAGTTTCAAGACTTCAAGAAATTTATTGAAAAGCAACGTGATTTCTCTTTGAAGACTTTGAGATCCGATCGAGGCGGAGAATTCACATTAATAGAATTTAATGAGCTTTGCAAGAAGTAATTCATCGTCCGCTAAAAACCAATTATATACCTCAACACAATGATATAACTGAAAGGAAAAATAGAACAATATTTGAGACGACTAGAAGCATGTTGAAAGCCAAATCATTGTCAAAACTTTTATGGGCATTTTTTTTTATTCTGTATATGTACTGAATAGATGTCCAACAAAGAGCGTTCATGATAAGAATCCGGAAGAAGCTTGGAGTTGCAAACAACCAGATGTAACCGATTTATGTGTATTTGGGTGTATTGTATATGCCTATATACCTGATTAACGAAGAAATAAGCTTGATGAAAAAAGCCAAAAGTGTTTTTTTAACTACAGTAAAACAACCTATGGGTATAGATTATATAAATCGATCATAAAGTAGATGATAATAAGTAGATATGTCCCCTTTATTGAAGATGAGACACGTGACAGTAATGGAGAGAATGAGTCGACCATAAATGTTGTCATCACTGAAGTGTATGTAGAAGATTTTCTAACTCATTTCGCAAGTGGCAATTCAACACTAAAGATTGAATCTTCTATTGTGGTAGAACAACCAACTTATTTGAAGGATTATGTTGTAACTGGAGACGACGATGATGAAAACATATTCAATGATGAATCTCTTGTAAACTTTTCTTTATTTACTTGCTAATTGTGATCCAATTTCTTATGAAGAAGTTGTAGTTAAGGAAAAATGGGTTAATGCTATGAATGCGGAGATTTATTCGATTCAGAAAAATGATAGGTCAGCAGGAAAGAAGCCTATTAGAGTTAAATGAGTGTACAAGACAAAGTATAGATCAGATGGGCAAGTAGATCAATGCAAGGGAAGATTAGTGGTTAAAGACTACAAGCAAAAGCTAAAAATGACTATTTTGAGCTCTAGTTTCCAAAATGGATGTTGTTCGTTTGATTTTATCTATTGGGCTCAAAAATTAACTATTCAAGTGTTTATAATTAGGGTAAACTGCAGAAAACCACCCTTTAACTGTGGCATATTGCCCAAAACCACCCATTAAAATAAAAATTGCCCAAAACCACCCATTAAAATGTTTTTTCTTGCCAAACACCACCCCTACTTCAATCCCGTCATGGTCCATCACAGAACTGTAAAACATGGGCCCCATTCCATTTTTTATTATTATTTTCTTTCTATATTTAAACCTGAAAAAAAAATAGTGTTAAAAAAATTATATACAATGAAGAAAGCACCCCAGGCCCCCCAGCCACCCTACCGTGAACTCCGCCGCCAGCCCGCCACCAACGCAGCCTCCCAGACCTCGGCCACCATCAACCGAGCCACCCAGATCTCGTCCACCACCAACGCAGACCACCCGGAAAACCGAAAGCCTCTTCCGTCGTTGGACCTCATACGAAAACCCCAAAAATCCAGATCTAAATTCAAGATCGAAACACCTAAACCAAATCAATATCCAGAACCTTCACAAATCTAAAAAGCTTGCCCAGACCCTTCAAACACAACCTTCAGACCCCGAAAATTAATAAAGAAATGGCAAATTGAAAGGGGAAAGCAAGCGATTGTCCCGACTTGGATATTCGCTGAAGGGGGAAAGAGAACGGCTGGATATGAAAATGTCTAGATCTGAGAAAGCACACATCTTCAGCGTTTGATTTTAATAAATTCTTGTTTCACCATGGTTGCGGCATCGGATCTGAGCTTGACTTGTATCGACGGTGCTCGATTCGAATCGATTGCATCAATTTGGTGTTGGTGTCGGATCTTGAGATTGGATAATGAATTCATGGTTGCTTCCAACTTCAGAAGGCGGCAGATCTTTAGTTCTAGGGTTTTTTTTTTGTCTCTCTTGGTAAAAACCCAATTCCAAATAAAAAGTAAGGTAGTTATTTTTTTTTCTAGTTTTTTTAATCCTAAAATTATAGTAATATTAATAAAAGAGCAGGGGTATAATATTAATTATATCAATTTAACATCCTACTAACGGATTTAGGGATGAGGGTGGTTAAATGCTAACAAAGTTATTATAAGTGGTGGTTTTCTGCAATTTTTATTTTAAGGGGTGGTTTTGGGCAATATGCCGTATTTAAAGGGTGGTTTTATGCGGTTTACCCTTATAATTAACTATTTTGAGGCATTTGCTCCACTTGTCTATTCAAGTGATTCTAATTATAATGCATTGAAATCCAAACACACCAAGAATAAAGTTGTCAAGGTTATATAAAAAAGTTGAATATAAAAGAATTTTAATACAAATGTTGCATAGTTTATAGCTTCATAAACTTTATATTAGGGCTTGTTTGGTTAAACGTGGAAAGTATAGTTCCCGAGAAGTTAACAACTTCCTAGGAATTCAATTCCCGTAAATTTAAAATCACGAGAATTAAGAAATTGTGTTTGATTTTGGATTTCGGATTATAAGAATTGAAATAAGAAAATAGAATTTTCCTATTAAAAATGGTGGAATTGAAATTTACCTAGAGGACTAGGTAAGTGCACTTCCTCCAAAATGGAGGAATTTAAAAATCCTGGGAATTCAACTTCCTGTTAATTTCTATTTCCTGTGTTTTTGGAATGTCAACCAAACGAGCTCTTACATCGGATGAACTATTAAACCAACAGACGTCCAGAATTAGGGGTGAGCGAAAATAATTGAAATTGAAAAATTGGTTTGAAAAATTGCTATATTTTAAAATTAACTGTTTTGAAATAAAAATATAATTCAAAATAGTTAATTTTTTTTTTGGTGAAAACCAAAATAGTTAATTGATTTTACAATTTCAAAACAATGTCAATTAATTGGTGTAGTTAACTGTTCAATTGATAAAATAAACCCTAGTCTCAATCGGGCAATCAGTCTCACGCTCTCACAGTCTCTCCGCCTCTCACCGACCTCAGAAGGCAGAAGCTCTCATCGCCTCTCTCTCTGTTCTCTCGCTCGCTGCTAGTGCCAGTAGCCACCGCTCACCGGAGACGGCCACCTTTATCGCTCCCTCTTTCCCTCTGATTTCCACCTCCGTTCTCGCCTCGAGGTTGTCTCCTCCTCGGTACTCCTATATCCCCTCCCTCTCCCTCTCTCTTGATCCGATATTTCAGCCCTAATCCATCCATCAAGGGAGTTCGGGGATGCAAGATTCAATCAATTCAACCCTAAAGTGACTGAAACCCCTTGATTTCCGCCATTAAATCCAAAAGCTTAAACTTTTTTTTGCCTTTATACTAGTTTATAGGATCATGGCTCCGAATTTGAGATCTGTTCATGGACACCAGGAGAGCGTCCGAGGAAGAATCGGGTCAATATGACTCGGAAATACTCCGGAAATCAGCAGAAAGAGGTCGTCAGAGCCGCCGTTCCCAAATCAGATGACATCGCCGTCCTTTTTTTGAATCTCCGCCTACTTCACTCGGTTTTGCACCTCTCGTCGATTTCTCTGAATACAGACCTTATGTGCCTTCTTCCATACCTCTTCCTCTTCTTTTTTCTTTCTCTTTCGAAACATGACGTCTCCAGACTGGTACATGGTTGTTTACCTCGCCATTTGCACACGGACAGGGATCATTATGTTTCTCTTTGCCACCAAACATGATTACCTCGTGTGCAAATGGCATCTTCATCTATCATGTCTTTAACGGCAGAGATCAATCCAAAATGTCTCCAGACTTTGTTTATTCGGAAATTTGGTCAATGACGCACATGCCCAAATGCCATCTTCATCTACCATGTCTGATCATGATCCCTGTCCGTGTCCGATCAAATCAACGGTCACAAATCCAACTACCTAAACCCTTTCGTATGGCGCGGAGCACCGGATCCCCTCTTCCACTTCTTCCGTCCAGCGGTCCCCACACACTCTCCTGCTTTTCCTTCTCTCAAGTGGCAGTCAACTTCCATCAACCGGTATCCTTCCGCCAATAAAAAATCCCAATTTCTCCTCTTCAGTGCGATCCATCGATCCATCCATCTCTCCCTTCTTCTTCGGAGATCTCCAGATTTCTCGAGTAGCTGCTCTGGGTTGCAATGTCAGGCAATAAGACGATGACCACCATCCCTGCTCTTTTCACTCCTTACAAGCTCGGCTCATTCGATCTCTCTCACAGGTGAATTCCAATTGCTTTTGTGTTCTTGTAGCGACTGCTTTGATAGTTTGAATTTGGTTGACGGATCCGTTGATTGCTTTGTTGTTTTCAGAGTGGTGATGGCGCCGATGACGAGATGTAGGGCGTTGAACGGGATCCCTAACGACGCGCTGGCTGAGTATTATACTCAGAGGGCTACCGACGGTGGATTTCTCATCACTGAGGGCACTCTTATCTCTGAAACTGCCGCCGGGTAATTTAATTCTCATATGACACTACTCATTTTTGTTAATATTGCCGTGTGTTCAATCTTAATTAGTTTTGTATCTTCACTTGTAGTTCGTAACAAAGCGGCTTGGTGTTCTCAGTTAGCTGAATTTAGGTTTTAAATGTTTGTGATTTCAGCTTGTTACCGAGGGTTTGATAGGGATCCAACCAGTAGTTGTAGCTTTTCACTATTTGAAACAAATTAAGCAATTTGTGTTTTGTTCAACCGAGATACTGAGTATATAGCTCAGCTGGATTTTAGCTTCTGCTAATTAAGCAATTTGTGTTTTGGAAAATGATGAATTGTTCTAAGTGCTAATTAAGGGTTGGACTTGTCACTCTTAGATATAATAAACCTCTTGCAAGCTTCTGCTAGCACTATGTATATTGTTAACTGCATACCTTTCTTGTTATGTGTTTAAGATGCAGCTTGAAAAACTACAAATTGTCATGCTCTTTTAATCCATCAATTACCATTAGCTTGATTCCTGACATTTTGTGTCAATCCTCTGATTTCCTCATATATTTTGAAACATGACTTGCTGAGGTGGAACCAAGGTTGATGATCGGGTTCATAAGTTGACCTTCAATAGCAATTTTTTACTAGTTATGTCATGCCTAACCTATGAGTCTGAATTAAGTTGCTGTTGCTGTTCAATTTATCTGTTGAAGGAAATCTAGTAATGTTTTGTCCTGTTTAAATAATCTCACTGAGACACTGACTGATAGTTTAATGTGGGATCAGATTTCCTCATTGCCCTGGAATATACACTAATGAACAAGTGGAAGCGTGGAAGAAAGTTGTTGAAGCTGTTCATGCTAAGGGTGCTATCATTTTCTGTCAATTATGGCATGTTGGTCGAGCTTCACACACAGGTCAGGGTCCAGTTATCACATTGCCTTCACATTTGATATTCAGACTGTGGAATTGGAGCCCTTGATTCGATCTTTATATTTCAGTGAAACTTAACTTTTCATCCATGTGTTGCTTTATTAGTGTATCAACCAGGCGGTGGTCGACCAATATCATCGACCAACAAGGCTATATCAAAAGCCTGGAGAATACTAATGCCAGATGGGTCTCATGCCAAGTATCCCTCACCAAGGCCCTTGTCTGTCTCTGAAATTAAACAGGTGGTTGAGCATTATCGCCAAGCTGCAGAAAAAGCTATCAGAGCAGGTATGCTTGCGGATGCCTAACCTTTTAACTTCTTCGTAATGATCTCAGTTGTGTTTGTTGATATTCGACATGGTTTAACTATCTTGACTCTTGAGCTTCATATACTTCCATTTTCTTGTAAAATTGCGACCCACTATCAGCATTAGAGGCGTAGCTACCTCTCTTAGTTACTTATCATACTATGTTACTAAGATTGATCCTCATTTCCCCCCAGGTTCATATCGTAGTTTATTAGTTTTTGTATGACAACTTAGTATCTGCAAGATGTCCCATTCTTCCCTGCACTCCTTTTCCTGAAGTAGCTTATTTTTGTTGGGGAAAAAAAATTGTTTTATAATGCCTTCAAACCATTTATTTATAGGATTCGATGGGATTGAGATCCATGGGGCCCATGGTTATCTAATTGACCAGTTCTTGAAGGATGGCATCAATGACCGAACAGATGAATATGGTGGGTCGCTCACCAACAGGTGCAGATTCTTAATGGAGGTACTTAACGCTGTGGTCTCATCTATCGGTGGCAGCAAAGTGGCTCTGAGAATCTCACCAGCTATAGACCATCTTGATGCATCTGATTCTGACCCGCTTGCCCTAGGCCTGGCGGTGGTTCATAGAATCAACCAGCTCCAGTTAGACGCAGGCTCACAGCTGAGTTACCTCCATGTCACCCAACCCAGATATGTGGCGCGTGGTCAGTCTGAGTCTCGTATGCAAGGTAGCGAGGAGGAGGAAGCTGAGCTGGTGAGGACACTGAGGAGGACGTACAATGGACCCTTCATGGCCAGTGGTGGTTACACCCGGGAGCTAGGCATAGAGGCGATTGCCAACGGGGATGCTGATCTGGTTTCATACGGGCGACTTTTCATATCGAACCCAGATTTGGTGGAGAGGTTAAAGGTGAATGCACCCTTGACAAGGTATGTAAGATCTACATTTTATACACAGGATCCTGTTATTGGCTACACAGATTATCCTTTCTTGGGTCAGAAAAGTGACAAGTATAAGCCAGTCTCACGGTTATAAGGCGAAATGCTTCGCTCTATACTGCTACCACGGTGTATGGTTGGTTTGATCCAATCAAAGCTTGAACCCTTTGTATTTTTTTTTTGAAGATTAGGTGTTAAGGCAAATGTATTGTATAATGTTTATAGTGCTTCTCTTCCTCTTCCTTGCCTTTTCCTGGAACCATAACTCAAGCTGAGTAATAAACAAACAATTATCATGAGATTAAGGGTTTAAATTTCACTAATGTCATTTGTGGTAAGAGTGAGGGCTGTGAGGCGCTCCTTTGCGCCTCACTCCAATGAGATTGGGATCAAATTCCACTGGTGACATTTGTACCAGGCTATGTACTTATCCCTTGGCAAGGGTTGAGCTTGTTTAATGGCTTGCTGCCCAACTTTCCCAATTCAAGTGCTTTGCAAAAATCACCCATATGTCCTTCACCCGATGGATATGGGTGAAAGTGGCTCTGGATGATGGGTCGGGTGAAATGGGTCCATCCACCCACCACCGATCCATTGCCATTCCTACTGAAATTACATTGTTAAATTTATCTCAGCTGTTGAGGCACAAACACTAAATTGAGATTGAAACATTAATGGATTGGAATTTCGAATTACGAATTGAACTTCATCTAAGTATGTTTTGTTTATTCAACGCTTCAACGTACGATTCCTTGAAGAAGAAAGATATGAAATGGAGACACCAAATTCGCTCTCAAAAAGTGTAATAAAGCATGAGTCCAAGACTAGTGAGCAAATTCCTGTAATGAGGGATAAAGAAATCAACACAAAAATGCCTCCTCCATAAAAGGATCACTTCTGTTAGTCGAATCTCCATAACTATAAAAAGCTTTTGTGATAGCCGTAAATTAGATCCCAAAAAGTTGACAAAATCTCCTCCTGTTTTTGAAGGTTCTAACTTCATACATTAAGTATTCTGTGAAACAAATGTCAGAGAGGCAGACCCTTCCTGCCATAATTGAGACGTCTCTCTACCTATTCGTCTTTCTTGCTAGATGATTTGTCGTCACTGTCAACTTTGGAACATTCGGCCTCTGCAGACTTTGATTCGTCGAAGTCCAACAACTGCATAAAGAGAAAGACAAGTGACATGAGAATCAACTAAATCAGCATAACGCATATGCTAGAATTGCATAACTGAGAATCAACCAAAAGAAACTGAGAGGGTTACAGACCGGTTTGACATCACCATTCCACAACACATGAACAGCCAAAAATCCAATAACACAAGGCACAATATACAGGAGAGCAGGCTGCAAAATCAAAGAAGAAAGTAAAAAGGCTAATCTCGCTCTGATTCATGCGACTGTATGCTGGATTCTTCCTGGCAGTCCAAGAAAGATATTCGTACTAATAGTGTTTACATGTAATAGATAGAGGACTTACTTGAGCAGCCTGAAACCAGTTCATGACAATGATCGTTAGAACCAACCCAACATTGTATCCAAGAAATGCACTCTTAAAGTACTGGCTTTCTTTCCCTCGGGAAACATCAAACCGCAATGCCAGTGCTACAAAGATGCCTTCAAAAAGCAAAATCCATCCCCATCAGTATCAAACAAGTTAATACTATCATACTACAATGAATTGCCAGGAATTTTTTCTAGAACTGCTAAATATTAGAGGAAAAAAATGTGGGTGTAACTGATAGTCCTATAAGGTTTAACATTTTAATTATTTCCTCACCAGGGATAACAATATCACCCAATCCCAGCATGGAAAACGGTCTTGATGGATCTGCAGTGCCTGTGGGGAACAGAAGCTGAAAAGGAATCATCATTAGAATACAATATATGACCACATAGAGACTTTAGATTGGAGACTACTAGCAACAAAAGAAACTTCAACCAGAGTAACTAACCTTTATTGGTGCATCAAAGGACTTTGCAACACTGACCATCACTGGAGTGAAGAAAACCCAAAAGATATCATACACAAACAGTCCACCCTGTAATGCATCAGAAAGTTAAAAGAGGATGAAACAAAACGTACAGATTTTTACCAATTGCATGGAATTTCTCCTATGACAGTAATCCTAGCGGTTCATCCCATTTTTCATCTAAAGGTCTGTTTTGATCACCAAAGGCCTTTTGCCCCTTTATCAACATGATTTTACCTTATCAGGACATTACAAGTGATCTTATAACTACGTACAATACTAGAAGACCCTATTTTTATAATTTGAAATTCAAGAAAAACAAAGGAGCCTCCAACAAGCTAGTGTCTTACCAAGAGAATGGCACCAGTCTTGAAGGAACCAAGGGAAAGCATTTCAATACCCTGGCATATTTTAGGAATAATTAAGCCACATGATCAACAGCATTTTTAGAAGTAAAGGCACAAGACCCAAACTTGGTAAAGTACCAAACCTGAATGCAAAAGGCAAGACCCAAGGTATTGTTGGCTAGCCAGTGCTTCTTGAAAGCATACCAAGCACAAAAGAAGAATCCTGGAATTGCAGCCACCACCTGTGACCTGGTAAAGTCAACCTCCACCGCTGCAACCACAAAAAACAAGTTCAAGAATTAGACATGTGATCAATTATAACTCAAAACAGAAATACAAATGAGAAGGCGAGATGATGAGCATACATCGGAAAAAGGGGAAGCGCCAGGTGATAACATTCTCATTCCAGTGATTCGGCAGAAAGCGTTTAATAGCAGGCAGCAATGTTGCTCTGAGAATTAGGTAATTAATGTAAGAGAAAATAATATTGCTTCTTAAAAGTACAGAGCAGACATCAATTACTCAGCATCACCCATACAGAGAGAACATACGAAAGTGCAAGGATCCCAAGGACAAAGAAATAGCATGTCAGCACAGCGTTAACCAAGTCTTTGGACAGGAACTTGAAAAGCAAAAACAGCGACAAAAGCATCGCGCTTCCAATGAACGGAAACCTCATAGCATGCTCGTTTGACATGGTCTCCTGCATCAACAAACAAGCAAGACTTCATCTTGTTAATTTCCTGCCCCTGGAATGCTGGATGAATGCACAATTATAGGGTGCAAGAGGCGTTCTACTAAGTACTTACCGAAGGTGGAGTTGCCTTGACAGACCGGTAACACCCCACAAAAACAGTGAGGGAAGCAGTTAAGATAACATTTACATTTGGATTCACATTGATGACAAGGGGGGCCAAACTCAACCCTGCAACGATAATTCCAGGTATACCGCCAGATTGAAACAGCAGTGAGAATCAGAGATACAAGGACACATACAAGATATAAAACAATGATCTTCCTGAAACATCACAAGGTTCCAGTATAACTCATCAATCCATTCAATTGTAATGTTAGACATACAAACACAGCAGTAAAGAAGCTCCTTAACTCCAACAATAGCATGATCATACTATACAAATATACAATATAAAGACAGAAATCAACCGCATTTCCACTTGAATAGTAAGGCAATTGCACCCAAGGGGAAAAGCTACAATCTTGAAAACTATTCAAAAGAAGTATGTTAAAAAGAACTGATCTTTTGATCCATACAGCAATTTCCCTGACAATCCATCTCATTCAATTTCGCAACCTAGTGTGTTTACCACATAAATCAGCAATTACATTCACTAAGCAAAACGACATAATCTAAAACTTGAAAGGGACACAAACCTGCGAGAGCCAGATTCGCCAATCGTTCGAAATTCTTCATATTTCTTCAGCCACCAAATGAAGCAAAATCAAATTCCAAGTGGCCTATCTACTCTTCTGATCCGGGAGGCAGCACAATTAACCCCCCAAATTGAATCGTCAAACTCAAACAGAGACGAATTATTCTGGACTTACGCGAAAATCAGGAACCTGTATAAGAAATGTAGAAAACAGTTTGATCTGAACACCTCTCCGATTCGATCAGAAAACAAGGTAGGGCCTTTCTTATCGTGAAGCTAGGGTTTAAATGAATCAACAAATCACGTAGTATCCCAAGGGGGTAAAAAAAAAAGGATAGCGAATATAGAATTACCGAATCAAGCAGATCTCATCTGAGTTCCTCTATCTCTCCACAGGGATTAAGAACCAGATCAAAAAATTCCAAGAAAGAGAGGGCTTCAGAAACAGTTCAATTCCCCGGAAATGAACAGAGGTTTTTCAGGGGCATGGATGATCGGGTACGGGCAGGTACATATACGAATCCCAGATCGACGGACGAGACGCGTCCGTATGAAAAACAAACATCGGATTTCGGTGTCTGAGACTCTGAGGAGATGACGTGGAGAAAAGCGTTGCCCACTGGTGACGTGTAGGGATCTGATTGGCTAGTGGTGCTTACTATGACAGTGTTCATATTTAACCAATTTTATAAATTTTATTGGGAAAAAAGACAAATTAGTATATTAAATGACCTCCGGAGGACAAATTGGTATATTAAAAGTCTTTACGGACAAATAGGTATATTAAAAGTGCTCTAATGGACAAATCTATATATCTATATATAACTTTAAGAGAGAAGACTTTGCTGAGCTGTCTTACTCTCCTTTAATTTAGCTAATTCAACTAATTTATTTTTTTCTACTTCTTTTATTTTTTTTCCCAACCCTCCTTTCCCTTCCTAACTCAGCCTAGGGTTCCAGTTCTCACGGTCCCTGCCTCCGAAGATCTCCTGGCTTCTCACGCTTCGGCGCTTCGCCACTGCGCGCCCACCCTCGCCTTCTCAATTGCTCTCGCAACATAGATAGAGATCTCACACGCTTCGGCTCTTCGCCACTGCACGCCCACCCTCGCCACTTCATCCCCGCCCACCCTCACCGCTTTCTTCCCAAATTGATGGTCTAGGGTATGTAGATTTGTTGCTGAATCTGTTATTTTGTTTGTATAATTCCGATGGCAGGTGACTTAATTTGGAAGCATCAACATTTTTGAAGCTTTATTAAGAAAATTCTTCCTAAGGAGTCTATCACGACGTACGTTTATCATTGTACGATTGCTCCTCCCTCAATTTTTAGGCTTTACTTTATTATAGGATTTTGGTAAAGTTCATAGTCCCGATCCACTTCTATTAGGTTTTGAGTTCAGTTATCTGTGATTGCTAATTGAGTTCAAATGATTACAGGGAGTGTGCACGGGTTTTGTAATTCTACTGACGACCGGTGGCAAGAGCTCACACATTTCGGTGTTCAACGAAGGTATTTTATTACATATCCTCTTCCACCTATCATTTTCAAATGTTTGGTGAGCCTATTCATCATTCTTATTTTCTTCTCTTTATTACTGTTGTCCCTCTCTTTATATATTAGCATCATTATCTTCTTCTTCTTCTTATTCTTCTTTTCTTTCTAAGTTTGTCTTCACATTCTTTATTATGGTATACTGTTGCAGTATTATCTATATATGCCTTCCAAGCATCATTTTCAAATTCAAAGATTTGTAACTCGATCGAAATTAGTCAGAAAATATGCGTTGATTGTTTAGTCAGAAGCTACTTCTTGATGATCTTACAATTACTTGATTTGTTTATGAATGCTTGATTTGTTTATGAATTAGGTTGCAATATTCTCAAACTTTTTGCAATTCATGGATTGGGAAGACACCTTGGAGGTGACTGGTTTAATGTTAAAACTTCTGTGAACATGTAAAGACCAGATTGAAATTTGTTTTGCTGCATCTATTTCCTGGTCTAGTACGTACTGTTTGTTGAATATGTTTTATCTCTTTGCTTTACTAATTTTTACAGTATATTGTTAATGACTAACCTGTGATTTTTTTTAGCTTAGGTCGGATTACACAAGCACCTACCTTGAAGATTATTGAATTGAATTGAATTTTGCCTTTTCTAAATGTATCGAATTCCATTTTCAATTTTTGCTTTTCTTAATGTTTCTTCTACCCTCTTCAATTGTCAAATATCATAAAATCCGAATTTTCTTTTATTTCAAAATAATTTTTTGTGTCTCTTGACTTTTGGATTTTTGTATCATTACAAATTGGGCCAGCAAAAGTTAACTATTGGAAGAGCATGTAAGTTCATATGCTTGATGAAATGTTTGTTGTTGATATTATATTTTATAGTACCTCTGATTTTTAAAATAAAAGATTTGAAATCAAGAGTTAAATATAATTAATATCCGTTCATATATTGTACACAAAAATCATAATCTCATATTCTTTCCTAAAAGAATGTTACATTTTATGTTAGTTAGTTGCATCATAATTTTCTAAAAGACAATTATCTAAAATTTGAGATTCTCTTCATATCTATCCTAATCCATATCTTGACTTCTTATTTTCTCTTATCCCAAATCCTATTTTTCTCCAACACAATTATCTAAAATATCTGAGTTTTGAAATCTATCCTAACATAAATAAGTTTGGATAACTTGGTGTCATCCACCCATAATCATTTTTTTATATCTTCATTATGTAAATTAACCTTACATTATTTCGATTTAGGAACAATTTCATCTATTCATATAACCATTTTTTTTCCAGGAATCCTATGGACGAAGTCTAACGCAACGATTTCATCCATTTATATATTTATTCATATATTTTTTTAATATAATTTACTATTTGTATTTCATCCTAATAATAATAGATTTTTTTCCTCGCGCACGCGCCATGGCGCGGGGATTGTACTAGTTGGTATATTAAAAGACTCTAGTTGACAAATAACCCTTTTTACATCATTGGACTTCCTTTTCGTTTTATTTTTTTAATAAAATCATGTTAATATATTTGTATGATAATTAATTGGTTACATACTCATATAATCTTATTCATTTGGTTATATAATCATAAAAATAATAATTAAATTTGGTATATATTTCTATCAAATTATAAAACTATTGAATTTTTATTACTATTTGTCACTAATAATATATGCTAGTATTTGTTTGGAAATCACACAAAAATGTTAAATAAAAATGAAATATGAGAATTTTTATAAAACCGTTCAAGATGAAATAATTAGTTAAAATTATATTTCGTATGTTGTTGTTGTTGTTATTATTATTATTATTATTATTATTATTATTATTATTATTATTATTATTATTATTATTATTATTATTATTATTATTATTATTATTATCATTATTAATTGTTTTCTAAAAATAAGCAATAAGTGTTTTAACTTGCGATTTGTAAACCAACTATTAAATAGCTGTTTTTTTTTGTATTTGTACAAAAAACCAATAAATTTTTTATGTAATAATATTTTATACAACATTATTAGTTACAAACATATGGTAAAAAAATAAAAAGTTTTATAATTTGATAGAAATATATCCAATTTTTTTTTATAATTATATAGTCAAATGAATAAAAGTTAAATAAAAAATAAATTTTTTTTTAAATATATGAAAATGTTTTTATTAAGAAAAATCAAATGAAATGAAGTCAAATGAGGTAAAAAGGGCTATTTGTCCCTTAAAGTTTTTTAATATACTAGTTTGTCCACAAGAGCACTTTTAAAATACCTATTTGTCCCTTGAATCTTTTAATATACCAATATGTCTTAGGGGGGTCATTTAATATACCTATTTGTCTTTTCGGCCAATTTTTATTATGAAAAATTATGTTTTTATTGTAAGATTGATCAAACGCTCTAATTGTATTACTCAAGTGTGTATAATTAACGAGCGGATACATCGTCTTTTATAGACAAGAGTGGCCTAATATGATCAAAACTAATTGAAGGTCGTAAGGGTCGTAATACAAAGAAGCCGCAATAGGTACAGTAAAGTGTACAATAGTAGGAGGTGAATAATGCATCAATATCACAACCGTTCTGAAATTTTATTTTTGTTACAAATCATCCTTTTAAGTGTTTTTTAAATAAAATATGATTTTTTAAAGATAAAAGTCAAAATAAATATTTTTTGTATAAAAAAAGTATCATATCAGTTTAACAGATTAGTAGTGAGTAGAAATAAAAGTGAGTAGAAATAAAAGTTGGCAAGTAATGAAAATGATAGAAAAGAGAAAGGGGAGGTGAAAATTTAAAAAAATGAAAAATTTTCATATATTTGGTTTTTAGGTTCGTTTGGTTAGCTTTCTACTTCCCGGGAAGTTCAAAATCCCAGGAAGTAGGAGTGAATACATGTGTTTGGTATGTTGTTTTAAAATGAGAAAACCTAGGAATTGAAATTCCTAGGAATTTAAATTCCCATGAAATGGTGGCATTTAACTTACCATGGAGGGGGTAGGTAAGATCTACTTCCTCCATTATTTTTTTCCAAATCTCCTATAAAAATTTATTTTTAAAAACAAAATCTCCAATTTGCCCATATAGATTTTGATTTTAAACAAAAAGCAAAAGGTTACAAGAGTAATTTTAAATGAATTACTATGAAAATTCCATGTTCAACCAAACAAAATATAGGAATTGAATTCATGGGAACTTATTTCCAACCAAACATATTTTTACATTTTCCATGAAGTAGAATTCATGGGAATTACATATCTCGGGAAGTTACTTCCTAGGAAGTCTACTTCCCACGTTAAACCAAACGAGGCCTTAGTAGAAAAATAATAGGAAACTAGTACGATTCCCGCGCCATGGCGCGACTTTTTTTATAAATAATATTTAGATATAGATAAATCAAAGACATTAAATTTAATTCAATATTTTTAATTAAACCCATTGATTAGTAAATGTGTTAAAAATAATATTAAAAAATACACTTGGGTTAAAGGGATAAAGAGAAAAATAAATAATAAATAGTGAAAATAAAAGTTTTGAATTAATCTCATTGATTAAAAAATGTAACATCAAATAATATTGGGTAATTAATATTAGAATATTTTTCAAACAAATAATATTAGAAAATATAGTTACCAAAATAAAATGATATTATGTAAATAATATTTCCACAAATAACTTTGAACATTGAGAGGACATGTGACATAAATTAATATAGAATATATATATATATATATATATATATATATATATATATATATATATATATATATATATATATATATATATATATATATATATATATATATATATATATATATATAGATAGATAGTTAGTAAATGAATTTGAGTTAAGCCCAATAAGTATATTAGATTGAATTCAATGTTTTGAATTAAGCCCAATAGTTAGTAGGATGAAAAAAATAGGGTTGTATGGATTTTTTTTGTGTTTCGGCACCTAGTTAGTATTTCCCCTCCTTCATGTCCACGACAACTTTGTCTTTTATCTCCGGAGCAACGATTGTCGGTTGTGCCTAGGTTTTCTGGTTTATCTTGCCAGTTGTGTGAATTTCTGTGCCAGTTGAATTGTTGTCTTTGCCATCCAAATGGTTATCCATGCCATACTCCAAATTGAAATCAAGATACGATGTAGACCCAAGTTTACTTCGAAATATTTTTTTTCATAAACATATATAAAGTGGGTGTCTATAGATAGATAAAATTAAATTAAGTTCAAAATTAAATTTTTTTTTAACAAATAAAAATGGCCAAAAATTAGTTTAAAATAATTAAAGTGGGTCTCCCCCTCTCCTCCTTGGTTACCTTCAACCCGGTTGGAAAGGTGCCCAAAATTTTTGCAAAAATGACATTTTGTCATTCTCATACAAATTATTCACCCCATGTTTATTTTTGCAAAGTTGGGTGTGAATTGGTATATTGGTGCAAATCATATAGATTTTTAATCTTCTTAATATTTTTAACACTATCCGATATAAATTCAACTAAATAATTAATTTCAATGGAAAAAATACAATAATTATTATATAATTATTCTATCTCATATTATACCTATCATAATAATAATATTATTATTTAAATATTTAATATTGATCATCAACTGATTTGTAATTTCTTGAATAATTTGAAACTAGTACGATTCCCGCGCCATGGCGCGTTTTTTGAAAACTAAAATATTATATATAAAAATATTAATAAATGTTAAGATAAAAATCATAAAAAAACTTTACAATAAATGTATCTTATAATTATCTCAAAACATTTTTTTTGTAAAAATCTTATGTAAAGTATAATACATGAATATAGATATTTTAAATTGCTCAGTAATAATAATATCAATATCATTATAACATTGTTTAAATGTGATGTGTCATAATCAATAGTTATATTTAATGTTTTGAATTAAACTCAATAGTTATATTAGATTGAATTCAATGTTTTGAATTAAGTCCAATAGTTATTAAAATTAAAGAAAAAGGAGAATTAAAGAAAATAAAAGAAAAACGGAAAAAAAATGATTAGTTAAGACTCCTAAAATGCCTTTAAGAATGACACGTCATCTTAAACTCTTCTAAATTAAGAGTTTATATAGATAGTTAGTAAAATTAAAGAAAAAAGAGAATTAAATAAAATAAAAGAAAAAACGGAAAAAAAAATGATTAGTTAAGACTTAAGACTCCTAAAATGCCTCTAAAAATGACACGTCATCTTAAACTCTTCTAAATTAAGAGTTTATATAGATATAGATATAGATAGTTAGTAGGATGAAAGGAAAAAAAAAAGAATTAAAAGAAAAAGAAGAAAAAAAGAGAATTAAAAAAAAAGACGATTAAAGAGAAAAAAGAAAATTATAATTGATCAAAACCCCTAAAATCTCTCTAATGTTGACACCTCGACATAAACTCTTCAAAATTTAAAAAAATGAAAAATTTTCATATATTTGGTTTTTAGTAGAAAAATAATAGGAAATTTATTTTCATTGAAATCGTAAGAGAATTGTCATCTTCTTATGAGACTTTAAAATTTAAATTTGATTTTCCTATCAAATTCCACCAATTTAATTAGATTTATTTTTCTTCCATTTTTCACGAATTTTATGGCTACTTTCTCATGATTTCTAATCAAATATTTCTAATTTATCAAATCCGAATAAGAGAAAATAAATTTCTATTTCTCACTATTTAAAATCTCATAATTTCTCCCCATTTTCCAACCAAACAAAATGTTATACAGGGTAACTTATAAGTTGTTGACACATTGTTTTGAAAATATTCTGCATTGAGATAATTGAAATGAATCGATGTTTGATAATTATTTCCTAAAATTAAAATTACGAAGGCAAAAACTAGAACTGATCATTTTTATTTTTAGCGATTTTAGTTTTTATATATATAAAAAAATTAAAGGTTAATGCGCGAATTGATGATTTCTTCCAAAATGATAAAAATGTGTGTTAAGCTGATGAATCAGCTTGGATTGGGTGCTTCATTCGTTTCGTTGGTAATATCGAGCCTTCTACCGACCGCCGGAGAGTAGAGACTGAAACCCCCCGAAGCGAAAATGGTGGCTTTCGGTTTCATATTCCTATGCCTCTTCTTCATCTCCGTTCTCACTTGCCTCTGGACATTTCTGTCTGTTGACGGTAACCCGTCCCTCGCCTCAATCCTCAGCTGATGAATCATCTAATTTGATATGATCTGTTGCGATTCCACTTCTGTAATTGCAACTTCTGACTTCGCTCCTTGCATTTCCTCAGCGGATTTCACTCTCCTCTCCAAGAGACGCGTAAAGCGCGAGGCGATTGAAGACAAGGTCGATACTTTCTGCTTCTGTTTTTCCTAGAATTTTTAAAACTGATGTGCCTGTTTCCAATTTCATTTGGTTTTAGGTTATTTGGATTACTGGAGCCAGTCGTGGAATCGGTAAGTAATTCCAACTCCGTTCCGTCCAAAATTCCCTGTCTTGAGGTTGAATTTCGATAATATATCTGTGCATATTGTTGCTCATCTGTCGCAAATGTTTCAACTTAATTTGAAATTTGAAGGGGAGATTCTCGCAAAGCAACTGGCAAGTTTAGGTGCAAAGCTTATTCTGTCTGCAAGGAATAAAGAGGAGCTGGAGAGAGTCAAAAGCCAACTTAAAGGTATGACTCAAACTTGTTGAACAAATAGTTTTCCTTTGCTTTCAAGTGTCATTTTGGCGTGACAATGGTTCTCTGTGTTCTTCTCCACACTATGCAGGAAAATATGCTCCTGCTGAGGTAAAAATATTACCTTTGGACTTGGCATCGGGTGAGATTGCTCTCAAAGAAGCTGTGGAGAGGGCAGTGACTTTGTTTCCTGGCTGTGGCGTTGATTATATGTTCCATAACGCGGCTTTTGAACGCCCAGTATGTGACTCATTCTTGCTTGTTACTGTATATGATGTAATTCTATTGTTTTTCTTATGACTGAATGATTGGCCCTTTAAGTTCAACCAACTGTTTACATAATGCACATGTATTTAAACTCGGAGTTGCAGAGTCAGATGATCTCAAAATAGACTTAAGAGGTCATTCGTCTTAGAAATTATGCTTAAAGAAATGTATACTGGTACCAACTTCACAGGGTGATCTTTATCGTAGGCACTATTAATGAATTTAATGCGTATTCAACCTTTTGTTAATCATAGAGTTATGCTGTTTCCCCTCATGTGTTTGATGAGTGATGTGCTTGCTTACACGTTTATTTGATGTTTGCAGAAATGTGCAGTCCTGGATGTCCCGGAGGAGAGTCTTAAGGTATATTGTTGCTTTATTGGTTTGGTTACTGATGTTCTGACCTGATCCCACTAACTATTTCTTAGAGCATGTTTTCAAGTGGCTACTTAACATTCCCATTCAATTGTTTGCCCCTGCCTTCTTTCTACTTGATTGATATTTTAATACAGCTACTTATCTGACTTTGTTTTGCTCAATAGGCTACGTTTGATATAAATGTTCTGGGAACAATCTCTCTTACAAGGCTACTCGCACCTCACATGCTGCGACAGGGTGGTGGTCATTTCGTTGTGGTATTTACACTTGTTTGATGGATGCATATTTCAATTACATGCACCAATTACTCTTGAGCTCTCTAATGTACAGTAGTAATTTACTGCATCATTTTTTTTCTTCATGAATTTGGTATCAGATGAGTAGTGCTGCAGGGAAGACACCAGCTCCTGGACAGGCTGTTTACTCGGCTTCTAAATTTGCTCTGAATGGGTACTTTCATAGCTTAAGATCAGAGGTAAAGATAAATATGGCCCGGACCCAATTTTAAAGTATATTGCTGTAAAGACTAATAGCATTGAAGAATGTTTGTAATTTTCAAATTTGCTTAATGTACTCTCATGAATTTGACTCAATCTATGGGGTTGTTTGCATCTTAAAGAATTACTCTTGACTTTGCTCTTTGGTACTCTATTTTGCAGTTATGTCAGAAAGGAATCAAGGTTACCGTTGTTTGTCCAGGGCCTATAGAAACACCGCAAGGTTCTGTACCTGGTTCCTCGGGGCAAAAGTCTTCTGAGGCAAGTTTGTTTGATATTTGTGTTTTCTTTTTTTGGACTATTTTCGAAGGCTTAGGTACCCTGTTCAAATACAGCTTTTGATCATATTGCTAGTTTTATCGCACAATGAGACAGCCATGTATTTCTCCATCAGCTTAGGCTTTGACAGAAGCTAGTCCATGAATTATATTGTCTTTGTAATGGTTGCAGAAGAGGGTTCCAGTAGAAAGGTGTGTGGAATTGACATTAGTTGCTGCCAGTCATGGTCTGAAAGAAGCTTGGATCTCGTATCAGGTACTTCATTTTCATGATTAACTGCAGCAAAAAAGAAAGAGAGACTGTTTAAGTAACTCTCACATAATAATCTGTGTATGAACTGGGATGATGCTGGTGTTCTTCCACAAACTGGGACTCAATTGAGAATCTGAAGACTGGTGGGAAATATCCAACTTTCAGTTGTCATTGAAAATTAAACCCGTCAATAGACTGTCAATCTTTTTGATAGTGAGGGTAGACTTGAAAGATATAAATTTGTAATGTTCCTTGAATATTTGTATGGCAGCCGGTGTTGGCGGTTATGTATCTGGTGCAGTACATGCCAAGCATAGGCTTTTGGTTAATGGACAAGGTACTGTCTTTTAGCCACCTATGGTTACTTATAATGGCGAAATCCTCCTTCCCTAGTACTCTGTAAAATTTTATCCTAATCACGGAATGGAAATGGATTGTAGGTTGGTGCAAAGCGAGTGGAAGCTTCTGCAAAGAAGGGCAACACGTACTCGTTGGGGTTGTTGTTCGGAAAGGCAAAGAAAACATGAATGATGCTTGATTTGGAAATGGTTTGGGGTTTTCCACAATTCATGCTCTAGTGTTGCGGTGTCAGAAATCTGAATTGGTGATTTAAATTATGGTAGTCAGATATGACACTGGTTGGTGATCATGTCAGGTGTATATGCTGAGAATTTGTATAATTTGTCTATGAAACTGTTCAAGACGAAACAGGGAGAATGTATCAGATTTGATTTTCACAGTTCTTGCCGAGAGCGTTTGCTGTTTGTCCTCCAGGGCCAGGCTCCTCCGGTACCGGCCACTGGGAGGGAGCTTCATTTTCTGGTCATTGACCCCATCCATCTTCACTCCTACAAACAAACTACACACTACAAACAAACTCTACAAAGGTCTTTTATTTTGGTCCAACTGCTCCTTGGTTTCGTCTTCTAGGCGGCAAAGAGGTAGCTGGGTGGATAACTGAATTTCTTGCTGGAAAGCGTGTAGAGCCTAAAGTGGTGGACAGTCTCTTTTCAACGCTTCCTGTGCCACGACATGATCCTCGATTGAAGAAAGTCAGAGCCTCTGAGAGTCTGAGGTATCAGCTGAGACAGTATCAGACAAGATTGTAGATCTGCTAGTGCTTGTTAGGACACTGGATTTCAATGAGGGCAAGTTTGTTTTGGAGTCAATGAAGATGCGTTTTGTGCGGTGGTTGTCGACTGCACTAGGAGGTTTCTCGACAACAATCTGGAGAATGACGTGTCCTCCTCAAGGCTCGCGAAGAGGACATGGAGGGATTGACGGAAGATAGATATCAGAGGCTGTTGGTTGAGCTCTTGTCTTGACAAGTTGCTCCAGTAGATGGATCTTCTGGAGGATGGGAGTCACATTCACATGGCAAGAGACGATCCTGGTAACCCAACAGAGTTAGTAGTTTTTGATGTTGTACAACAGTACAAGTTTGATCAAACCCAACAAAAATTTACTTACGCCAAAAAGTGGAAGTGATACAAAAAATGCATGTCACTGCTGTGCTACACATTCTATTTACAACTAGTAGCATATTTGATTGATCCCAAAGTTTTGTTTCCCCTGCTTTCATATCCCTTGAATGCTTTGATTCAAGGACGTCAAAACCGCCCTAGAAGCGATTTTTTTGGCTAGATTCTTGTCCGCGGCAGTACAGGTATGAGAATGTACAACCCCATTGGCCTCAACCTCCAGCTTGTAGAATTTTGCACCATTTTCCTGCCTGCAAACACGAAGCTTCCTCATAAGGAAGTGATGCTTTTGACAGACCAGTTCCAATTCTCTCACTGGCTGTATCTTCAATGTCTCCAGCGTCACTAGTGGCTCTAACAGCGGCTTCAGGCTTTCAAAGACCACGTCTTTGTTGTAACCTGAGTCCACGAAGATTGCCCCAGCCAAGGATTCAATGATGTCTGCCAGAACCTGCACACAGGTTATACTCCCTCCGGTTATTTCAAAGTGGCTAATGCTTAAAATAGTTTTATATCATGCTGCTTTCAATTGTTCCAGTTTAGACATGTAGCAATCTAACCTTCAGAAAATGAAGATCAACTTCCCATCCAAAAGTCGATTCTGGATTTAATTTTTCGAAGCTATGTATAGTGGCTGCTAAATCTTTGTGAAGCTCATTTGAATGATATAAAATATGCTTATATAACTCAGCTCTAATCGAAGCATAAGCATAGCACTCATTATTGACACACACAGATCTCATATCGGTCAACATGCCAGGCGATAGTCCAGGATATTTGGAGAACAGATGTAGGGTCACGAGATGATCCAGAACCGAGTCCCCTAGAAACTCCAGCCTCTGCCAAAGAAAGGGGTCCATGTAGCAACTTCATCATGTCAAGCTACTTAAAACCGACCCATAACTATTCAAACCCAAGAATTTGAATCTGCAAAAGCAGTTTTTATGTGAAAGGTAGGTCTGAATGGACACTTACTTGATAGCATCGGGAGATTTCGGGCATCATGTAGGAACCATGTGTTAATGCCTCAAGCAACAAAGATGGATCATTGAATGAATATTTCAACAAAGCTTGCAAATGGTTGATATTCACATGTTTAGCTGAATCAACCTGAAATTGTCTGTTGTATGGTACATAGGAGAAGTCCACCTTAATGCCTAGCCAGTTCATGAATGACAAAGCTGCCACTTCGCCTCCAGAGCTAAGGAATGCACCAATTAGCGCTTCAACGACATCAGCTACTCTCTTTGCTTTCAATCTATGTGTTCCTCTCTTGTACATTTTTCGAGCAGGAGCAACCCATTCTTCTAAGAGATGGCTTCCATTTGGATCACTAGGAATTGACCAATTATTTGGGTCAAACATTTGATTTCGGATGAAACCCTACATTCATGCTCAACAATTTTGTTCAGTAGCATGTTAGGACACTAGGAACCATTTATAAAATTTAAACATGAACTATATATTGTTTAAATTTAGTTCCAGAACCATACCGGAATATTGTGTTTACAACCTAGCTTGCAGAGCGCTTTATTGGTAATTAATTTCTTTCTTTTTAGGCTTAGTAGGCCTTCATGTTGTTTTTGATGTGTCTTGAAAAGTTGTTGACTGGTAGCGTATTTTAAAAATGAATCACCAAGAGTCGCCAGGGACTCTAGATGAAAAGGTTCTTTGCATTTCTTTGTTGTAATTGCTTCCAAAACCTATAAATATCAACAAGTAGAAGCAAATATTTATCATGTTTGGAAAATGCATGTATTTTTATAAATGGAAAAACAAAGAAGAAGAAGAAGAAAAAACTTCCACAACAAATACCTTCATGGTTGGAATGTCAACATTTTGCGTGCAGTGATCCGCATGTATCCTTTTCAAGTTTGCACCCACAAGCAAAGATTCAATGCGGTGCATAATCAACGGAACCACTGAGAAGGTATAAAATGTAGCAACGGATATTGGAGACATAATAACAAAACATAGCTCTGGAGGCAATTCCCAAGATGTATACGCATGATCTGCAATAGTGATGATAAAATGCCCAATGCATCAAACAATTTTCTTTCTCAATTTATGGTAAAAAATAATATTAAATGCATGGCAATATTCAATGTTGTTTTACCTTTCTCCTTGACATGCCCGCCGCATCCTGGAAGTAAACTTTGAATTTCAAAAATGGGCCTTGCATTTAGTAGTACTTCATTCTCGAAGTGTAGATCAATTCCATGCCTGAAAATAGTTCAAGATCATATTAGTTACAAATTAATCATCAACTCAATTTCAAATCTAACCAACTAACAACAAAAACCCCATTATATAACTAAAACGAAATACCAAACACGATAGATCCATGAGATGTTCTAAGCAAAAATTACTTACCGTCTCTTGAAGTGCTGCTTGTAAGTTACCGCAGCTCCACCATCTTTCAAAGATAAACATGAGTTAACGTTTAGATGATCTAAACTTCCTGAGACGCAGTACATGGAACCATTATGAGGAGTATAAACCAAGCAATTCTTAAGCATGCAACGACATATCAGGCCATTCTTTGTGTGAACTTGAGCGGACCCCTTAGGAAGAGGACAGATGTCGTCACAGTGTGAGCCATCATGCCCTTGGAATTGTATAGACCTAACACATCTCCAGTCAATGTCTAATGAATTGCAAGACGGGCCACTAGTTGGGAGAATAAGGTAGTCCACTTTTGTGCAAGTGTCCTTCAGAATTTCATCTAAGGATTGTTTCAATTTGTCAAAACTGTGATCATGCAAAGCTCTGAAGACAGCAACCTGAAACATTCTAGATAAATGTACCTGCACAAAAAATATTCAGGTTTTAGCTCTCAGAAATTCACTGTTAGTTTTCTTGAAGCAATTTTCAGATTTGAAGTCCGGAAAGAGGCATTACCAGATTGGGAGTAAATCTATCCCCTCTCAAATACTTCACCTCCACACCTATGGTACCATAATTAACTTGAAGATCCCAAAGAGTGCTTCCGATGTCAAGATCAAGCTTGGTATTGACAAGAAGGATAACATTATTTACTAGTTCATTACGAACAAAGTCTGCCTTCAGTTCTATTAAGTAGCAATGGTACAACACTGAGTTCTCTATAAGGCCATCATTGACTAATTCAGGGGGGACGTAAATAGCTTGTTCCCCATCATAAAGCTCACTCTCTGCATGTTATAATATTTAGAGCCGAAGAAATAAGCAAAAGGGGCAAAAAATTAAACATCTAACATAACATAATATGAATCCCGTGCACCAAAACCTTTCAATTTTATTTTAATTTTTTAATAAAAATATCTATGAATTCATAATATGAATTTCACTGATAAGTCATTTGCTTACCCAGTTCTTGAACCTCAGCCTCTTCCACCACAGTATCGGGGACAAGATTGTCGGTTAAAGCACCCATCCGGTGAAGCGTCTTGCAAGCTTCCAAGCAAGCAATTCTCTTTAACAATTTACTATTGCCTGTGACAGTAACAGACGGAAGTGGACAACTTGTTGGAAACTGTAAGGTGCATGTATTTGAAGCCTCGTCAATATTGCAATGCGGCAGTGGTTTAAAGTACCTGTACATGACAAACTTAATAGCTTGAGATGCTGCAGCTTAGAATTTTTTTTTAAGTGAATAACAGGAAACAGTAGGCTAAGCTACCAAAACATACCCGTCTGATGGAAGCCTCGAGCAATAGAAATATATCAAACCAATACTAGACCGCAAGTTCACAATTGCCCCAGTGCTTTCAATGCGATAAAAGATGTGATCAAGAATATCAACTTCAATAGGTTTGCAAGGAACTGAAGAGTGCTTTAGAGATTCGCCTCGCATTATGTCAATACTCGCTAGATAGGTATTGGCTCGAGCTAGAGCAGAAGCATCTCCCCTGTTCATCAAACAATCCAGTCATTAAATTATGTTTCTACGAATCTCAAAAGGAATCTTTTACACATTAGCCAATGGATGAAAGACTTTTAGAGATCCTTGGATGTAATTCCAGAATTTCAAGCTAGACCTTTTCACCATTAACAGAAAATCTGAGTTCTTCATCCGAGCCCGGCCTCTAGATTGGATGAAACTGCAGACATTGGAGGAAGGATCAAAACGAATGACCAAGTTGCAACTTTGAACATCCAGACCCTCCTCAAGAATTGAGGTTGCTACAATGATATTTGCCTGCAAATAGTATATGTCCCCGCTGTTTAGTAATAGATTCACATTTTAAATATTTTTGCGCAATCAGTAATACTAGTTGAAGGAGAAGAATGCCAATTATATATATAAAAAAAACATACTTCGCCTCCACGGAACTCTTCAACAATTTTGTTCTGTTGATTCCTGCTCTGTGACTGCAATACATTTTGATTTCCAGCTACATAATTTGCGTTCCACTTGCACCATTTTGGAAGCAACTCATTCAAAAATGGTTCAAGAGCAATGGCGGTAACAACCCTCTCAACAAATATAATGCATCTTAAATCTCCAATATCCCTTCAAATGTAGAGAAGCATAGTTAAGCATAGCATGATGCCAGCTGAAGATAAACCTTGTCAAGATGAATATCACGTTGACAAAATTTGAAACATCAGAGCACTAAATATGCAGGCAGTATGTTATAATTCACCCATTATGCATTAAATTTAATGGACAGTAAATAACATATTTCCATATAAATAGCGATCTTTATTCAAACAGGAGAAGGCAGATGTGATGAAACTTGACTTTATAAGACTTTAGAGAAGTCAAGTGACACAGCCCATACAAATTGCCAGAACTAAAATTATTGACAAATGAAGAACACAAACCTGTATTCAAGAAGAGATTCGAAAAGAGAGAATACTTTCTTCGACAAAAAACCAGCTTCAGCATTTGCCTTAACATCATTATTCATTATCCACCCTGAGTGTGAAAGAAAATTGTGTTACAGATTTGAGTAGCAGAAAAATGTGATATGAAATTAATATACAGTACAAAATTTTCATTAAAAAAATGTATGCGTAAATAGTATATAAATATGTATGGTATGGTGGTACCAAATGGAAAATAGGATGAGAACAACTTTTTTGCATCACGACTGAAACCTTCCATAGCATTTTTACTGAAGATATCCAAACTCGCCCAGCAGAAAATATCAGCATCTATAGAAGAGAAATATTCTGCAGCCTGTTACAAGAATGAAGTTTGAATTAAAAATGAGAGCAAAACAGCAGAGAAACCCAGAAGAAGGAATAAAAGTAGCAATTTTGAAGCCAACCAAAGACCGAGTTCGGTCACACAAAAGTACAACGTTGTGGCCAACTTCTTTAGTTTCTTATGGGCAGAGTTTACTGCATCTTCTTTGAGCTGGTTCTCTCTGACCAAGGTGGCATGCTGAAATATAGACATATGATAAGAGTCACCAAATAACAAAGCAATAAGACATACTTTAATTTGACCCTTCTAAAAAAAACATCCAACGTTAACGTTAAAATGTTGCCCTAGCAGATATATCAAGCTAACTCACACCAAGTTTGATTGTAAAGAGCAAAAATATATACAGTAGCTTTTTGCCCCTAATAGTAAGCTCCTTAATAGTGACAAAACAAAGAAATTGTTAATACTAAGGAAGAAAAGGAATCAATAGCGCACCTTTCTCACCAGCTCATGTAATTTATACTCCACATCCCCAAAGAATGCTAAATCAGTTGGATCATAAAACTTGAACTTTGCATTTGGAAATGAAATGAACTCTGACAGCACAGATTGGTTGATACAAGTGTGAACCTTTAACATGGGGGGAAATGTGTGAGTGAAAATGCAAATAAAAAGCACTTAAAGAGAATAATGCCGCAAATCCATAAGCAACAAATCAAGAGCAGATTCATCGATCATCATGAAAGTTTCATTGTTCAAAAGGGCTAAGAACTTAGGATAAAAGATCAAAGTTGAATAGATGATGATCCTCTATAAAAATATATCCAACATAAAATGGAAGCTTATAGAGAAAATAGCATTACTATAATATAAATAAGGATTAAAATGAGATGAGCAAATGTAAGTTCAAAGTCATTGTCCACTTAAAAGCTAATAGGGTTGCTTGTGATTTTATACATCGTAGGCAACTGAGTGGTATCCCTTCATTATCTTTTTTCAATTCATGCAAAGGGGTGCACCTCTAGCACAACAAGATATTACGAAAATAAGAAGAATGATGACCACACAGGAGGCAGCATATTTTATTAATAGACAAATTGCTCTAGTGCCTAAAAGACAAATGGCAACCTTTGAATGCATTATGTTCTCTAGCTGTTGAATCTCTTGCAAGTAGACACTTGTTGAATTTGAGCCTATAACCAGAAGAAATTGACATCAACATTACCAACGTGCATCTGGGTTGAGAAGAATCAAGTAACTATTATATGACATGGAGTTAATACCTTTTGTTTTAACTGGAGATGCAGTCATACCAAATATCCTCGGAAGTTCAGATTTATGTGACCGGGGATGATAGAATTCCTGCAAGTACGAGACAAGCTTTCAGATTTCTAGGACAACTAATATGCATAATACCGAAAGTTTTATTATAAAAAAAAATGTATACTTTTAAAATCATAGTGAAAGTTAAGGAGTGATAGCAATATCTCATTGATACCCTCATCAAGATCATTAACTAAATTGGCCCAATGACAACCTGTTCTTATCCAAGTAGGAAATGTTACCAATATCCCTGAGTTAAAGTTAATTAATGTTAATAAAGTGACGTTTACTAGTGAAGTACTTTCCTAAGTCCAAATAGTTTGTCGAGATGAGCCTTTTATTTTCTTAATGTCTAGAAATAACAAAGAAAATGAAATGGCAGATGAGACTCAGTTCAAACCATTGGGGCATGGAGGATACAAGGTCAATACTTAGCAGCTAACCTAAACCCCTGAATACTGAGGCCTTACAAGTTCCAGCTTCCAATGGTCAAAGTGTCAAACAGAATGGCATAGCCGCTGTTTCGTCCATTATAACGAAAGTTCCTAAAATAATTGGCCATGGAAATCAAACCAAAGTGCACAGTAACAATATCAGTTAAAAGCATAGGACACAGAAACCTTCATAGTAGAGGCATAAGGATGGTTTTTCTTGGCATTGTGACATTCATCGAATATGAGAACTTGTATCATCCCCATAGTGATAAAACAGTGCCTTAATGCATTCAACAAAATCATAGGTGTCATCACAAGCACCTACAAAACAAGTAACAGAAATGATAAATTGAAAGGAAACATATGAGAAGTAAGTAGGAAAATTCCAAAAGCAAAGAGGATTAATATAAAGGGAAGGGGGTGACCTCGTGCTTGTCCAGTTCCTGTTTCCAAGTGGTAGCATCCCAGTAGTCAACCCCCATATCTCCCCAGTACTTTCCCACTTTCAAATCAGTGTGCATTTGAACCACTCGAGCTTGCTAGAGTCACGACAGCAAACAAAAAACACTAAATTGGTGAATTTGGTTACTTGACTTGGGTTTTCAAGATCAAAATAAAAAAACATCGGAGTGAAGTTACTTGGGAGACCAAGACAACAGTGGGAACCAGAAAAACTGCTTTATAAGGCGAAGGAAGCCTGAGAGAATGAGCGTAGCTTCTCAAAAGAATGATAGCAATCAGAGTCTTTCCAGAGCCGGTCTCAAAGAAGGCTATGGTGTTGTGTTTGATCGCTTTTTGAAGGGCTTCAATTTGATAACTGCATATGCGCAACAGCAGTAAATTGATTGCAAAATCAAACAAAATCCAACAATGAAACAATTCAAACGGAGAGGACTTGGAAGATCAAGGAACCTTCTAGCGAACGGAAGAACATCAGAAGAAGTAGGGTCTTGAATTTGAGGGGAATCCATGGCTGACGGGACAAATGCCTTGATTGCGCTGTGAAGAATTACTCGCTACTTAGCCAAAGGAAGCGGAAGAACATCACAATTCGCAAAAACAACACTCCAGAGGACAGAGGACAGAGGACAGAGTAGACTCCGGAGCGAACGAAAGGCGTAAGGTAAGTGCAAGGAATGGGGAGAGAACGTTCAAAATTATAGCCTGACAATGACATGCCCCCCACACGGCCACCAGCCACCAGGTATAGAGAGATATCATCGGAAACTCTCTCCTCTCTCTAGAATCTAGAGAGAGGGAGCCCAACCCCCAATTTTTGGGTCTTCACAACAACCCTTTACGGGTGTCGATCGTCATCACCACCGAGCCACCCTTGATCAACCCAGCCCGGATACAGTGGTCCCTCTTCGGGCTGCCCTACCTCGGTGTCGCCGTCTCATCCGGCGTCTCCGATGTCCATCAATCCTACATAACACCCATCTCCGGTGTCCCTCAGTCCTGTTCCGGTGGCCGTTTCCGTCACCGTCCAGGTTCACCATCCCCTACTTCCTCCGGCTGATATCGCTAGCCTCCCCCTCTCGTACACCTCCGGCCTCGTCCGGCGCTGATTTCACCCTCTTACCACCAATGTTCCTCTTCTTCCCCAAATTGTGATTGGTACCCTTTTTGTTCCAATCTGGTGCCTAGTCTCAAAGTCCGGCCTGATTCGATCATGATTTCGTCTTGAATCGTGCCGTAGCTTCTGTTCGGGTTGGATTGATGCTTCAATCCTTCCTCCCAGACTACATTCGTCAAAATCTCTCGTTCTTTGTCCTCTCTGCTGGTAGCCTTGGCTCGGTGGTCTCTTCGCCAGCCCTTGGGTTCGCCACCGGTCCCCACACACCTTCGCTACCGCTGCCTTCAACCTGCCGTCGTCTCCGGTATTCGTCCCGGGCGGTGCTCGTTGTCGCCCAGTGTCGGCGCTCTCCAACCCTGAGTTCCAGGCCAGGCGTCCTTTGTCCTTGGACGTGCTTCGGGCTCAAGTTGCCCTTCAGCGGGCCTGAAATTAGCCTTTGGGCCCAAATCAGGCCCGCAAGTTAAAAGTTTTTTAAAAAAATGGGAAAGTGTTATATAAATATATATTTTCATATATATTTTCATAAATATATATTTTCATATATATTTTCATAAATATATATTTTCATAAATATTTATATACGTAGTATATATTTATATAATCGTTTAAGTACAAAATTAGATCCGGGCCTGCCGTCTGCCGACATTGTCGACCTCGCGAGGTTCGGGCCTATCCGGCCTCGAATTATTTCCTTATCAAAAAATAAATAAAAAATGAAATCGTTTAAGTACAGGTTAAATCCTGCAAGGGTATCAAATCCGCTCGTATGGGCGTATACTAGTCCCAGTTTGGGTTAACTAAATCCTTTTAAGGGTTTTTTGTGCTATTTACTCAGGCGGTATTCGGCTCTGCACTGACGATGTTTGGCGATCTTCTCCTTAGATTTGGTTTTGACTTTTGGAGTTGGGATAGACTGGGATCTTGGTAGTGTGTATTGCGGTGTCTCCTCTATTCGGGTTGACTGCTTCCCTGGAGTTCGTCCTTAGTGCCCACAGGATGATCGGGTCCTGATGTATCGCTAGTCTACGGTTCTGTTTCAGAGTGGGGCTTGGCTTCGTCCGTAATCTTCGACCACTTTTTGCTTGGTTTTGTTGTATTGTAGAGTGTGTTTGCTTGAGTTTGCACCTTTATGTACTGTTTTATGGTTTTTAGACGGTTCCTCCGTCTGCCGACTTGTCTGACCTTCGAGTTTCAGATATGTCTGAACTCGAATTCTTACCTAATAAAAAAACCCAGGTATATATGATATTATGATTTTTAACGGTATCATTTGATGTCAATATCATGATAACGATATCGATATTTGATATCTAGATTTCGATACTAAACGGAAGTAACTTCTTAGTTGGAATTGTCGTGTCGTTTCGATGCCATACGTGTCTGTGGTATTTTGGGGTGATTTCTACTTTTTCTCACCATTTTTTTTCCATCAACTAAGATTGTGATGCACCGTATAAATATTTGAATTACCGTTCTAAAATAAAATAATTATTTAATATACATATACTAAAACGAATGTACATCTTTATACATACTACGTTGTCATTGTGGTTGATTCTAGAAAAAAAACCTACCAAAAGAATTAATAAAATATTTTAGAGAAAGTTATCCTAGGTCACAATTTGTACCCCTTATTTCTCCCTAGACTCACTTCGGAAAAACGTTGCACACAATACACACATATCCATGATGCATATGGCATGGAAACAAGCTCTCTTTTTGGGAGAGCTCCTTCCTCCCTTTTCCAGGAGTAGTAACCACCTCTTATGGGAGCAACCATCACCTCCTCTGGGAGCCCAAACCTCCTTCGTAAGCCTAAACCTCCTTCGGGAGCCTCTTTGGTCAGGGTTTGATACTCCCTTTGGGGCTTAAACCTTCGGTCTACCTTGTTCGGGTCGCCGACGTGAACATCTCCGTCAAGGAGCTTGGACCTCCTTTCTTTCGGAACCCTCTTTCAACGATCAATTAGCTTTATTTTCATGGGGCTTTTGTTGATCTTTGAAAGTAGATCCCATTTCCCTCTCCATTCTCAACAATCTCGTGCTTTTAGGCCTTTGATTTTTGGATCTAAGGATCCTTATCGGTCGAAATCGAACATGTCCTGGTCCGGGTGTCTTCGTCCTGGTCTCCGGGCTTGGCTGTCGCCCTTGGATCCAGTCTCCGACTATTGGTGCTAGCCTCCTCGTCGCTTCGCCCAACCTTCCTTTCCTCTTGTTTAGATCTCTGATCTGACCCTCTCCCTCTCGGCGGCCAGATCTCCTCCCCCTGCACTGGCTTGATTTCGTTTGGGCCCGTCCCCTCGTCGTCGGTCAAGGTCCGACACTTGTCTCACACTGTCGGGCGTCGTTTCGTCCTGGTGTTCGCAACCCTTGGCGTGGCAGGCGTGTCTAGCTCTTGTTGCCTTGTTTTGCTGGTGTTGAGGCGTAGGGGAAATTGCTTGGGCTTGATGTCCTTCATTTGGGGCCAAGGCAATTCCTTGGGCCCAAAGATGGCCCGATAACTTAAAATAATAAATAAATATATAATTCTTTGTATTTTTATATTCTGGTATTTGACATTAAAAATAAATTATATATAACCTTTTTGCAAGGTTTGATATCCCTCATGGGTTCGAATTACTGCTCGAAAGAGTTTGGATTAAACCCCGTTAGGGCTTGACTGGTCCGTTGTGATCGGTCTTTCGTGGTTTGCTTTGCTTGGGTGGCGTGCGTCTCTTCTTTGGTGCGGCTTGGGGTTCTTCTTCTATGGTGGGGTTCTGGCAGTCGGAGTCGGGTATGGCTGGGATCGAGGCGATGTGTACGGGGCGACTCCGTTTCCGGGAAGGAGCTTCCTAGAGGTTCGTCTTCACTACCCACAGGGATTCCTGATGTATCGCTGTCCAGCAGTGCTATTTAATGATGGTGCTTGGCTTTCGTCCGTAGTCTACGTCCCCATCGTGTTAGATTTAGTTTTCCTTGACTCGCTTCTTGTAGTGTGCGTTCCACTTGTTGTATTGCACCGCTTTTTTATTTTCAGTTGTATGTTTTGATGGGTTTTCATCTGCCGACTTGTCGGCCATCGAGATTCAGGTATATCTGATTTCAAATTATTACCTTATAAAAAAAAAAATGATGCACGTGGCATGTTTTTTTTCCAAAAAAAACAATCTATATAACTCAATTGGGCTAAAAATGTCTTTTCAAATCGACAAAAGTCGGCCATCTTCGATCCCATCCCTTGGTGGGGCGGTTCTGTTGCCTCCCTCCTAGGCCACTACCGCCTCCTTTATTTTTTCAGCCCTTTTCCCCTGAGTTTCAGAGATGGCGGATCCCCATCGAACTCTAATCACAAACAATAATTTTTTGCCTTGATCAATTAATCAAGGATCAAATTAGTTGCCTTTTCTCAGGATTAATCATTAATTAATTGATTCGGAGATTGGTCGTCCTCGCCTCTTTCTTCTCTGACTTTGGGTTTTTTTTACTGAGCCCATATCCCCCTCCCCCCTTTGCTGACTAGCCCTACCGGTGCTTCTGCGCCGTCGGTGGATTTGGCATCCTTGGGCTCCAAGGATGTTGAGTTTCCTTCGGCCATGGCCTGACATCCCTTGGCGTGCAAGAGTTATCTTCATCCTTCCAAAATGACATAAACTAGTGTGAATTCCGTGTCTAAGACACGGGTATTTGTTTAAAATTTTAAGTTACATTTTAAATTTCTAATGTAAATATTTCGAAAGTTAAGTGGTAGTGATATGTTAAAAAATGCACAATTTTTTTTGATAATATATAGAATAATACAAACAAAATAACGGTTTGTTGGAAATTTTATTGATAATTCCTTAATTAAATAATTTCTCGATAATAATAAAGAGAAATACTAACCCAATGTAAAATGATAATCTAAGATTATATGTTTTTTTAATATGTGCTCATGAATATACAATTAGAACATAAAAATGAAGAAAAATTATAGTGTTGTAATAAGTACTATGTATATATATAAATTATAGAGGCTATTTTTTTTTTGATGAGGTACGAATTCGAGGGTGAGACAGGCCTGATGACGAGAGGGTTTCTCGACCAAATAAATTTATAGTCAAGACCCCGCTATAGGATAGTGGAGCCAGGTTTGTCCTCAGGAGAGAAGTCAGCGGTTCTAGGTTTAGTGTGTTTTGGGGTTCAGGGATAGCGGGAAAAGGTGGCGAGGGTTGTTGTCGACGTCGACAAAGAGTTGGCCAATGTCGAGGGATGGAGAGGGAATGGTGGTTTGATGTTGAGTGGCTGTAAAAACTTTAAAATAAAGAAAGTAGAATAATAAAGGTGCAAACTTCCAAGATTAGAGATCACCACAACAATAAACATATATGTAACTCATAAATCACATAAAAGAGCATGTTTTATATCAAATAACTTTCTTCATTAACAAATATGGATATAGAGGCTTTCGCATAAACCATAAGTGTTACTACATTTTCTTAATTAGGATCAACCAACTTTCGCAAGCAAACTCTAATTACTATCCAAATTCATAATAAGATCACTTTCGCTTCAATATCACAAATAAGGGATTTCCTAAACTCCCGCAAAGAATTAAGCACATAGGTAGATGATGATAAAGACATACAAATTCATAAATTCATAAATCAAACACACATATCTATGTTGGGATCACCCCAACCCTAGAAGAAGGAAATTAGACACAAAACATAATAAAAGAAATTAACTTTAACATTCAAAATAAAACTTAAACTTACAAAACCTTCCAAACGTTCCTCCTCTCTCTCTCCACTCTCCTTGCGCCCGAAGACGTCTTCGCTTGAATGTCCGAAAATCAGCCCCCTAGGGCCTTATTTATAGTACTCCATCTAGCTAATCTAGGAAGGAACAATATATCTCTATCTAAAACTATCTATCTAAAAGCTTTAGATAAAACTTGATAAATAAATCTCTAAAATAAACAAGGGAAATATCTAATGTGGATAAATATTCCTTGAACTTGATAGATCTTCACTTGATTGGATATCACGTGCCTTCACTTGCAAGTAACCCACATGCTCGGATATCCACTCGATCTCGACTCGAATTGCTTTTGGATAGTACTTCGACGTCGACCAAAGTACTCGACGTCGAGTAGGTATTCTTCTCCTCGGATTGCACTCGAGCTCGGCTACATTCTTGACTAGACATGGGTACTCGACTTCGAGTAGTTTACTCGACGTCGACTAGAATTGCGCTCTCGAGTGTTCTGGTGCTCGTTCTCAACTTCTGGGAGGCAAGTCGACCAAAAAAGTACTCTACGTCGACCAGTTTGGTCGACGTCGACTAGTTCTGTGCACTTTCAGCATTCTGCTCCGTTCTTGAAAAGCACTTTCCTGAGTCCTCCTTCGTCCGATTTACGCGTATGAGTATGCGTTGGAAAACTCTTTTTAAGGGCTACAACTCTCATGAAGACATCAGAACTTAATTCAGAATGATGAATGACGAAAAGTGGGTTTTTCTCCAACTGCACCATTCTTAGCTTCTTCATGACTTTCCTTTAAGCTCCAAAGTGCGTCCGATTTCTGCGAAATACAACAAAAACTTGTGTAGACCTCCATATATTGCAAATAAACATAAACTACACAAATTATGTACTATTCTAACCCAAATGTATGAAATGTATACAGAAATCGATATAAAAGCAAATGTAAAATACGGTGAAATAGATTGTACGGAAGATTCTACTTGCCCTATTATTCTTGGTAGACCTTTTCTAGCTACTGCAGATGCCAAGATCAGCGTCAGGAAGCGATTTCTCACCTTCACGATAGGCGATGAGGTCTTACTGTCTTAGATTTCTCTTTTGGTCCTACAAAGGAGGAAATTCCATGGCTGGAGGTGAAGAGCATATGCGACCACGGGGGTGAGCTGCAGACTTGCCAAGAGCCTAAGTATGGGGTCCCTGTACTCGATGTCGACCATTTCGACTCGACATCGACTGACTCTAAGCCCAAAGATTTCCGTTTTGGTCACAAAAAGGTAAGTTCATGTATAATCCCTACTTCTCCTCCGTCATTTAATAAAAATAAGATTTTTAGAGGAGACAAGGCGTCGTGGAGAGCTAACCTGCGCGGGGTTAGGACTGGAAAGAAGAAGAAGGAAGCTAAAGGACTCTATGCAAGCAACCACCTATCAGCTGAGCTTGTGTATTATAACCAAGACCTAGATGATCCAGGAGAAGGGTCAGGCACAAGAGGGCCCCACATTAAGGGTTCTTAAGCGCAAATGGAGAAGTCGGCCTAACGACTCTAAAATCTAAAGCACGTACATAAAAATTTTAAATTTTAGGACTTTAAAACTTTTGATTTTGGTTTTGGTTTTGAATACTTCATGTGGGAAATCTTGTGTTCTTGTGAAAACTAACATTTTTCAGGTCGAAAACACGAGGATTGAGTGAAACTATCGAGGTAACCTGATACTAGTCGATATCGACCTCTGAGGCGATTTCGACCAGAAGTAGAGAAGATGAAGCAGGTCGATTTCGACCAGACTTACTCGATATCGAGTTAGTTGATCGATATCGACCAAATCCCCCAATTTTGACCAGTTGATCACATGCGGAATCTGACGAATTGCAGTCGATATCGAGCTCCACCTAGTCGATTGAGGTCTACTAAAATAGACATGTTGAAATGCACATTTTAGCTCCTTATTTTATACATTTTGCATATTTTTGGATGGGAATATGTTGAATTTATGTGATATGTGCTTATTTGCAAGAAATGGAGATCTACATAAGTTTTGGTTTAATATTACAGAATTTGGAGCCATTCCGGGACAAAACCAAGAAGCAAAGACAGAAGCTGAGCCTTACTCAATATCGACTTCTTTTCCTCGATATCGACAAAAATATTCCGGGCACAGCATGATCGAGGACAAGCAGATCGAGGAACTGAGAGATAGAGCCAACTCGAGTACAGAAAGTTACTCGATATCGAGTACTTTACTCGATATTGACAAGACCTGAAGACCAGCCCGGAGTCGAGGAAGACCACCTGATCGAGAAGCCGAAGTCGAAGACATGCCGAGCAGCCTTTACTCGATATCGAGTACTTTGCTCGATATCGACAAACCCAGCACCAGATGACTGAGCCAGTGTCGGGGAGAGGTTGCTCGACAACACCAGGCCAGCCAAAGTCGACACCACTTACTCGATATCGAGTACTTTGCTCGATATCGACAAGACCAGAGCACATGTCCGAGCAGATCTAGGAAATGTTACTCGAGCAAGCCAGTGAAGCCAAGTCGACGACACACAATTACTCGATATCGAGGAGTTTACTCGATATCGAGGAGATCTTTCCTGGGCCGCGTTACGCGGTTGAGCTGTTCGACGCGGTTTGGTCTTTCTTGGGAGCAAAGGAGTCTGAGTTCTATCAAGTCTATCAAGAATACCCATGGAGAGAAGATTTATCTACATATGAAGATATTTAGCTTTTTAGATATATTTTCCTTTTAAGATAAATGTTCCTTTTATTAAAGTTTTATCCTTAGATATAGATAGAGATTTCTTTCCTTGATTAGCAAGGATTAGAAGCCTATAAATAAAGCCTTAGAGGTTGATTTCTATTCATTCAATTCAAGACACAATTAGTTACATAGAGGTAGAGAGAGAGAGAGTGAGCGACCGAGAAGAGTTAAGGAGCGAGAGCAAGTTGGCTTCGATCGGTTGTAAAGCTCTGTTTGGTTTATTAATGCAAGTAGTTTATTTTACATCAATAATGTCTGCAATTGCAATGAAGCGCGAGTAGTCCACCCACTTCTAGGGTTGGGGTGAGCCAATGAAGCGCGAGTAGTCCGAGCAGATCGAGGAAATGTTACTCGAGCAAGCCAGTGAAGCCAAGTCGACGACAAACAGTTACTCGATATCGAGGAGATCTTTCCTGGGCCGCGTTACGCGGTTGAGCTGTCCGACGCGATTTGGGCTTTCTTGGGAGCAAAGGAGTCCGAGTTCTATCAAGTCTATCAAGATCCACCCATATGGAGAGAAGATTTATCCACATATGAAGATATTTAGCTTTTTAGATATATTTCCCTTTTAAGATAAATGTTCCTTTTATTAAAGTTTTATCCTTAGATATAGATAGAGATTTCTTTCCTTGATTAGCAAGGATTAGAAGCCTATAAATAAAGCCTTAGGGGTTGATTTCTATTCATTCAATTCAAGACACAATTAGTTACATAGAGGTAGAGAGAGAGAGTGAGCGGCCGAGAAGAGTTAAGGAGCGAGAGCAAGTTGGCTTCGATCGGTTGTAAAACTCTGTTTGGTTTATTAATGCAAGTAGTTTATTTTACATCAATAATGTCGGCAATTGCAATGAAGCGCGAGTAGTCCACCCACTTCTAGGGTTGGGGTGAGCCCGACGATAGCTCTGCGTGTTTGAGGTAAAGATTCGACCTTTATCATATTTTGAGCATATATATACTACTTGTTATGTGTTTATTACCCATCTAATGGAGGTCCATGCTAACAACTTGGATTGTAAACATAAAATCAGTAGATACAATTAGGGTTTCTAGAAAGAGTTGTCTAATTGTTGGAAAAGGCGAAAGTTTGGTCCTTCGATGCAAGTTACATGATTATCTGTTTTATTCCTGCCTTATGCATGCTTGGTTATTGTTGTTGCAAACCCCGATCTTGGAAGTTGTCTTTCATATAGTTTACTTCGAATCCCACAAGATTTGTCCTTTGTTTATTTCGTTTTTACAGTTTTTGTTTTTCCTCGATATCGACAAACATCTGGTCGATATCGAGTACTGATATTCGATCGAAGATCGCCGTAGCTTCTCATGTGCAGGTACTCGACAAAGCCTTCCTCGACCTCGACTTCTTTACTCGATATCGAGTAGAGCCTGGTCGATATCGACAAACATCCTGTGACTGCTGCTGCGTGAATCGACTTGTCCGATCTTCTGTCGACTAACCTTAGTCGAGATGGAGCACTGTGGTCGACTTCTGTTCGTGAGATTCCACCGCTGCCTAGGATCCGCTGACACACTTCCTCGTGGATCGATCCTGACTTCCCACTGCTGCATCGGGAGGAAGTCTTGTAATCATTTGTAAGGGACGTAATCTGGTTTGCTTTGATTTATTTTATTATATTTTAAACTCGATTTCCTCCTACAACATCGATACCGACTTCTAGCAATCTACTGCAACCTAATTTCGACCCTACAACACATTATTCGGTGAGTTCCTTCCTTTGCCCTTGTTTTGTTTTATTTTTACAGTGAGGACACTGTATATTCTAAGTATGGGGTGGGGGAAGAGCTCATTATCATTATTGTTTTATTCTTGATTTTGCTACTACATGGTAAATTTTGAGTGAATTTTTAAATTTTGTGCCTAATTGCTAAACTCAAAGTTTGTTTTATGAGACATCTCCCAGTGCTTGTAAATTGTTCAAAGTTTGTTTTATGAGACATCTCTCAATGCTTGTAAATTGTTCAAAGAATAGTTTCATGGAAGCTTATACTGAACTCGATGATGCAAAATTGGATTCATTAGAGATATAGCATGAAATTGCCTCGTAAAGGGAAGTCACAATGAAGTACATATTATTTTATGAAAATCATAAAAGGAGGTAAAATTTGATATTGCTTTTGACATGTTGCATGATAATAGGATGGAGGAAATTGTCCAACCAAAACAAGTGAGAGAGCAAACGCTCTCTTTGGGAGCGATTCTCTCGCCGCCGCCCACTATCAACATCAACTCTCTTCGTGGTGCCGGATTATGTTTCTCGTCGTTGCCCACCATCAACTTCAACCCGCCGTTCACCGATCTATGTTTCTCATCGCCGGAATTTATATTGAGTTCCTCTATCTCCTACGGGAGCCTTAAATATCCTACAAGAGCCTTAAATCTCCTTCGGGAGCCTAAACTCATCCCCTCCGGGATCTCGCAAGCTCTCCAGTTCACTCCTCGACGCCGGATCTGGCTGCCGAGCCTTTGAATTGTCGATTGTGGCGGATGTTTGCTGGTATTTGAGGGCTCCTCTCTCTCTCTCTCTCTCTCTTTCATTCCATTGAATCTGGTTGAAGGCTCCCCTGCTTTCTTTCGATTGGCGTTGCCCGTCCTCTCCCTGGCCGGTTCTCACCGTTGCGGCCCTCAAATCGTGTGGTTTGATTCCTTCGGATTGGTCCGATGCTATCTTCAATCCCCTTCCCAATCGGCGCTGGTCTGGGTTGTCTCCGACCTGGGGGTTCTCCTCCCGTCGTCGGCGTTTTTCCCCGTCTAGCCACAACCCTATAGACCCCTGGTTATCATCGCGCTCTCATGACCTTTCCAAAGTTTGATCGGGTTTGGGGTTGTTCCGGAGTGGTGTGCGCTCGCCGTCCTTAATTCTCCAGTCTCACCTCTATCATCCATCGCCTGTTGTGACCGTTGCTCGTCCTCACTCCGTTGGTCCATGGGTGTCGCGGTCCTGCGGCGGCGTTTGCCATTGCTTTTGTTTCTTGCCCTGTGTGGTGCCCTACTGGCTCTTGGGCCCGGTTACGTTAAAGTCTTGGGCCCAAAGCTGGCCCGAAGAGAGGGGTAAATTTAAAACCAAAAAAACAAAACAAAAAAGGGTTAAAATTAAAACGCTTTTTGTCTTATTTATATATGCTAACTTGGCCATATATAGATTTGACAATTAACTAATAATCTGAGTAACATGAAAATTATTAAATAAAATTAAAAGTAGTACCTTATTATAAATGACTAATTAAAATAATTCCGGATTCTTCTCTCACTCTTCGCCCTACTCGCGACCGTGCTTCATTTTCTTGTGTTGGTTAGGCGTTCGTTTGTTGGTTCGTGGTTAGTTTCGGTTGAGGAGCAGTTTTACGGCCCTGGTTGATCGAAGTGATCGTGTTGGTGGTGTTTGTGGTCTCCGAAGATCCCTCATCTAGCTTGGGGGAACGTCGTGTGATCCACACTTCCCAGGAGTCGTCTTTGCCTTACGAGGATTTCTGCTTTACGTCTTTTCGGCGACGAGGCATCGTGTCAGCAGGTGTTGTCCCATGCGCTCGCTATCCACTTCACCATGCCGGACTTCCTTCCTCTCGATGTTATGTTCGCTTGTTTGCTTGGAGTTTGAGTTTTTTCGGGTTTGGTTTGGGTGATTCTTTTGATGTATTCTGTTATTGTAATTCTTTTAGATCTTCGTGATCTCATCCTTCGGGATGCTATCGGGTAGGCTAACACCACCCGAATTTTTATCTTATCAAAAAAGAAAAGAAAAAAAGGATGGAGGACTTTATATTTTCATATAATGCTCATTTGTTTATATTTCCTAGCCTTACCTATGCTTAGAGCATCAATAACGGTGAGCCTTCGGGCCCTTAAATCGTCCACATCAGATAAAAAAAAAAAAGGAAATCTATATTCAGCTAAGGGACCTGTGAATTTTCCCTTATATAAGTGCTCGGGTGAGGCGAGCCCATAGCGCAAGAAAAGAGGGAGGAAGGGGACCACGTGGGCTTTTGGCATCTGGTTAGAAACAAAACGACGTCGTCCGGGGAAGTGTAATCATGAAACACGGAGCACTGCAATGAAGCTGGGTGAAAATTGAAGAAGCAATGTGCTGACACGTGGCCCAAGGAGGTAAGCACGTTTATTATAATTCTTTAAAAACGTTTTTTCGCATATTTTATAAATAAAAAAAATAAATAAAAATTATTTTCAGGTGTGAATTAATTTTATCTACCTATAGACACCCATTTTGTATATGTTATTAAAAAAAATATGTCAATAATACTCGTATACTATTTTTTTTAACCATATACCCATAATAATATTAATAAATAAAAATAAAAATAATAATAATAAATAATAATAATAATAATAATGATAAAAAAAATATATTATTATTATTATAAAATAAATATATGAGTTTACAAAAAAATAGTGGGAATCCGAGAGATAGGAGTTAACAAAGAAATAGGAGTTTATAATAATAATAATAATAATAATAATAATAATAAAGTAATTGAAAAGGGTAAATAGTAAAAAGTAAGTTAAGGGTTCGGGTCCGGGCTCACGAATGGGGGTGCAAATAATTAAAAGCTGAAATGGAGCCCTTAAGCTGATGTGGCAGAGAAAAAGTAAGTTAAGGGTCCAGGTGTTAAGGGTCTCGGGTCTCACCAATGTTCATGCTCTTATGCATCACAAATTCCTATTCGGCATCACAGTTCCTCCTCCCTTCAAACTCCCACTCGTTCCTTCTCTCTTACTCATCTTCTTCATACACCTTCAATTGAGAAAAATCTTCTCTGTGTCAATCGATTTTGCCTTGACAATGATGTCTTTTTTGAGTTTCATAAACACTAGTTTTTGTGTTGTTGATGAACAGACACAGACTCCCCTTCTTTCGGGCCGCGTTGAAGACGGACTGTACAACCTTCCACTTGAACCACCAAGCAATTCCACTGCATCACCCTCTGCTCATCTCACCACCACCGAATGTCCTTCTCCGTTCGTTGTTTGACACCGCCATCTTGGTCACCCGGCCACCCGTATTGTTTCTGACGTTCCAAGCAAGATCAATCTTCCTAAACCTAAACAAGTGGGCTACCCGATCCACTAACCTTTCAATTAATTTTTGCTGATGTTTGAGGCCCAGCCCACGAACTTTCATTCAATGGATCCAAGTATTTCTTATCAATAGTAGATGATTTTACCAAGTTTGTGTGATTAGTTCCCTTTGCCTCTAAGTCCGAAGTTGCCAATTTACTACAAGTTTTCTCTAAGCTTGTCACGAATTTTTTTCTCCACAAAAATTATATCCATACAAACCGATAATGGGACGGAGTTTAAACCCCTCAAAACCTTATTTCAAAATATGGGAATTACGCATCGATTAACTTGTCCCTATTCCCATCAATAAAATGGAAGTGTCGAATGTCGACATCGACGCCTAGTTAATATGGGCCTTACCCTTCTCAAATAAGCCTCCATGCCCTTCAGATTTTGGGATTATGCCTTTGAAACATCCACTTATCTACAAAATCGCCTTCCCACTCCCCTACTTGGCAATAAATCCCCCTTCGAACTTCTTTTTAAAGAGCTTCCCGATTACAAAAGTCTTAAGGTGTTTGAGTGTCTTTGTTTCCCAAATCTCCGTCCCTACAATCATCACAAGTTTGTTTTCCGTTCCACTCCCTCCGTCTTTCTTGGATATAGTTCCAATCATAAGGGATTCATTTGCCTTGATAAGAAAGAAAACCGGATTTACATCTCCCGAGACGTTATTTTTCATTTTCATGTATTCCCCTTCTCACACCAAGAGGCTGCTATTAATCGGGCCCAGACACAGTGGATCTACCCCTTCCCACTCTCGGCCCAATAACCACCAACCCTCCATTACGGCCCGGCCCACTACCACCTCAAACACAATCCCATGATGATTTATCCTCTTCCTCGGACTCCAACAGAAGCCCGTCTTCATCATCCTCTGCAGATACTTCCCCTGCACCATCACCGTCACCACCTCCCTAGCCGACACACCACATGCTTACCCGAGCCCGGGATCATATCCACAGGCCCCTTATCAGGACGGAAGACACCATTCCTTGGCCCCCAACTGCCAATTCCACCATCATCACACCAGAAGAGACTAGTTGTTACACAGAGGCCGTCAAATTCCCGGAATGGAGAGAGGCCATGGAGGCTGAATTCAAGGCTCTTCTTCACACCAATATCTGGACTTTAGTCCCCCCTTCTGCCTCTGCAAACGTCCTAGGGGTCAAATGGGTGTTTAAAGGAACTCTTGAACGTCGGAAGGCCCGCCTTGTACCCAAAGGTTATCACCAACATCATGGTGTCGATTACACACAGACTTTCAGTCCTGTTGCCAAGCCATCAACCATACGCCTCCTTCTCTCCCTCGCAGCAATGAATGATTGGGTGGTTCGCCAATTGGATGCGCAGAACGCCTTTCTTCACGGATCGATCGATGAGGATGTCTATACATCCCAACCTCCAGGTTTTTCTCACCCTCAATTCCCTACCTATATCTGCAAATTAAATAAATCCTTATATGGCTTGAAACAGGCGCCCCGAGCCTGGTTCGCTAAGCTCAGTGATGCCTTAGTAACCATGGGGTTCACACCATCTACTGCTGATACTTCATTATTCATCCATCGCCTTGGGAATCATTGCGTTTTTGTGCTTGTATATGTCGATGACTTACTTGTCTTTGCATCCGTTGAGAGGCTATCTGACTATTTCATCACCTCTCTATCCACAAAAATTTCCGGTCAAAGATTTGGGGGCTGCACATTACTTTCTCGGCATAGAGATTTCCAGGGACTCCACTGGTTTCAATCTCTGCCAATCGAAGCATATTTCTGACCTTGTCAATCGTACAGGCATGGCGAATTGTAAAGCAATTGCAACACCGATGGCTTCTGATTTCGATGCCACACTTGACTCACCTCTGTTTGATGATCCCCAACTCTATTGAAGCGTTGTTGGCTCCTTACAGTACCTATCTTTCACATGCCCTGATTTGTGCTTTGCAATCAACAAGGTCTGTCAGCATATGCATTCTCGTCGAGAGATCCATTGGAAAGCTGTAAAAAGGATTATCCGCTATCTCCACAGCACTGCCACACTTCAATTTCACATCTCCTCGACCAAACAGCATTGCCTTTCCGCCTTCTCTGGTGCTTACTGTATTTATCATGGCCATCGAAGAAGCAGGACACTGTCTCTCGTTCCTCCACAGAGGCCGAATACCGGGCTGTCACTCAGGCAACATGTGAGACACTTTGGATTCAATCAGTTCTATCCAGCCTGCAGATTGCCCTTCCTCAGCCACCCGTCCTTTGGTGTGACAACATTGGGGCTACATATCTTGCAAGCAATCGGGTCCTTCATCACAAAATTAAGCACCTCGCCATGGACTACCATTTTGTTCGAGAAAGGGTCCAAGCCAAGTCCTTGCAGGTGGCATTTATTTCCTCTAAAGATCAAATTGCAGATCTCCTAACCAAACCTCTCTCCACAGCCCGGTTTACTTCAATCCGCTCTCACCTTTGCCTACGGACGTTGAGAGCGCAGGGGATACTAGCACAAATACAATTGCTTCATCACATATTTGATTTATGCACATGATAGAATTAGCTGTCCTATTTTGTATTGTCCTATTGTATGAGGTGTGAGGTGTCCCTATTCTAGAATCATCCTTGGGAATGTTCCACCCTTGAGATTGAGACACTTGTCATGAGATCCATGCTCTCACTCTCCTATATATGTCCCTCCTGTACAGTGCAACAAATCAATGAAAATCAGAATGAGAATTCCATCATCTGCTATATCCTAGAAAACTGGCAAGTTTAGGTGCAAAGCTTATTCTGTCTGCAAGGAATAAAGAGGAGTTGGAGAGAGTCAAAAGCCAACTTACTGGTATGACCCCATCCATCTTGTTGAACAAATAGTTTTGCTTTGCTTTCAAGTGTCATTTTGGCTTGGCAATGGTTCTCTGTGTTCTTCTCCACACTATGCAGGAAAATATGCTCCTGCTGAGGTAAAAATATTACCTTTGCACTTGGCATCGGGTGAGATTGCTCTCAAAGAAGATGTAGAGAGGGCAGTGACTTTGTTTCCTGGCTGTGGCGTTGATTATATGTTCCATAACGCTGCTTTTGAACGCCCAGTATGTGACTCATTCTTGCTTGTTACTGTATATGATGTAATTCTATTATGACTGAATGATTGGCCCTTTAAGTTCAACCAACTGTTTACACAATGCACATGTATTTAAACTCAGAGTTGCAGAGTTAGATGATGTCAAAATAGACTTAAAAAGGTCATTCGTCTTTGAAATTATGCTTAAAGAAATGTATACTGCTAACAACTTCACCGGGTAATCTTTATCGAAAGAACCTGGTTCTATTTTGCAGTTATGTCAGAAAGGAATCAAGGTTACTGTTGTTTGCCCAGGGCCTATAGAAACACCACGAGATTCTGTACCTGGTTCCTCAGAGCAAAAGTCTTCTGAGGAAAGTTTGGTTTGATATTTGTGTTTCTTTTTTTGGACTATTTTAGAAGGCTTAGGTATCCTGTTGAAATACAGCTTTTGATCATATTGGCTAGTTTATAGCACAATGAGACAGCCACGTATTGCTCCATCAGTTAAGGCTCGACAGAACCTAGTCCATGAATTATATTGTCTTTGTAATGGTTGCAGAAGAGGGTTCCAGTAGAAAGGTGTGTGGAATTGACATTAGTTGCTGCCAGTCATGGTCTGAAAGAAGCTTGGATCTCGTATCAGGTACTTCATTTTCATGATTAACTGCAGCGAAAAAGAAAGAGAGATTGTTTAAGTAACTCTCACATAATAATCTGTGTATGAACTGGGATGATGCTGTTGTTCTTCCCACAAACTGGGACTCAATTGAGAATGTGAAGGCTGGTGGGAAATATCCAACTTTCAGTTGTCATTGAAAATTAAACCCGTCAATAGACTGTCAATCTTTTTGATAGTGAGGGTAGACTTGAAAGATATAAATTTGTAATGTTCCTTGAATGTTTGTATGGCAGCCGGTGTTGGCGGTTATGTATCTGGTGCAGTACATGCCAAGCATAGGCTTTTTGTTAATGGACAAGGTACTGTCTTTTAGCCACCTCTGGTTACTTATAATGACGAAATCCTCCTTCCCTAGTTGTACTCAGGTACAATTTTATCCTAATCACGGAATGGAAATGGATTGTAGGTTGGTGCAAAGCGAGTGGAAGCTGCTGCAAAGAAGGGCAACACGTACTCGTTGGGGCTGTTGTTCGGAAAGGCAAAGAAAACATGAATGATGCTATGATTTGGAAATGGTTTGGGGTTTTCCACAATTCATACTCTAGTGTTGCGGTGTCAGAAATCTGAATTGGTGATTTAAATTATGGCAGTCAGATATGACACTGGTTGGTGATCATGTCAGGTGTATATGCTGAGAATGTGTAATTTGTTTATGAAACTGTTCAAGACGAAACACGGAGAATGTCCTCCAGGGCCAGGCTCCTCCGATACCGACCACTGGGAGGGAGCTTCATTTTCCATCGTCACTCCTACAAACACACTACACACTATAAACAAACTCTACAAAGGTCTTTTATTTTGGTCCAACTGCTCCTTGGTTTCGTCTCCTCGGCGGTGAAGAGGTTGATGAGTGGATAACTGAATTTCTTGCTGGACATCGTGTAGAGCCTAAAGTGGTGGACAATCTCTTTTCACCGCTTCCTGTGCCGCGACATGATCCTCGATTGAAGAAAGTCTTGTTGCTCCATTGTATATTTGTATCCAGTCTGAGGTATAAGCTCAAGCAGTATCAGACAAGATTGCAGATCTGCTAGTGCTTGTGAGGACACTGGATTACAATGAGGGCAAGCTTGCTTTGGAGGCAATGAAGATGGCGTTTTGTGCGGTGGTTGTCGACTGCACTAGGAGGTTTCTCGACAACAATCCGGAGAATGACGTGTCCTCTTCAAGGCTCGTGAAGAGGATGCGAGTCACATTCACATGACAAGAGACGATCCTGGTGACCCAACAGGGTTAGTAGTTTTTGATGTTGTACAACAGTACAAGTTTGATCAAACCCAACAAAAATTTACTTACGCCAAAAAGAGGATGTGATACAAAATATGCATGTAATTGCTATGCTACCCACATCTATTCACAACTAGTAGCAATAGCACATCTGATTGATCCCTAAGTGTTGTTTCCCCTGCTTTCATATCCTTTGAATGCTGTGATTCAAGGACGTCAAAATTGCCCTAGAAGCGATTTTATTGGCTAGATTCTTGTCCGCTGCAGTACAAGTATGAGAATGCACAACCCCATTAGCCTCAACCTCCAGCGTGTAGGATAGTGCACCATTTTCCTGCCTGGAAACACAAGGCTTCCCCATATGAAAGTGGTGCTTTTGACAGACCAGTTGCAATTCTTGTACTGGATGTATCTTCAATGTCTCCGGCGTCACTAGTGGCTCTAACAGCGGCTTCAGGCTTTCAAAGACCACATCTTTGCTGTAACCCGAGTCCACGAAGATTGCCCCAGCCAAGGATTCAATGATGTCTGCCAGAACCTGCACACAGATTATACTCCCTCCAGTTATTTCAAAGTGGCTACTGCTTAAAATAGTTTATATCATGCTGCTTTCAATTGTTCCAGTTTAGACATGTAGCAATCTAACCTTCGGAAAGTGAACATCAACTTCCCATCCAAAAGTCGATTCTGGAAGTAATTTCTCGAGGCTATGTATAGTGGCTACTAAATCTTTGTGAAGCTCACTTGAAGCATGTAAAATATGCTTATATAACTCAGCTCTAATAGAAGCATAAGCATAGCACTCATTATTGACAGACGCAGATCTCATATTGGTTAACATGCCAGGCGATAGTCCAGGATATTTGGAGAACAGGTGTAGGGTCACGAGATGATCCAGAACCGAGTCCCCGAGAAACTCCAGCCTCTGCCAAAGAAAGGGGTCCATGTAACAACTTCATCATGTCAAGCTACTTAAAACCTACCCATAACTATTCAAACCCAACAATTTGAATCTGCAAAAGCAGTTTTTATGTGAAAGGTAAGTCTGAATGGACACTTACTTGATAGCATCGGGAGATTTCGGGCATCATGTAGGAACCATGTGTTAATGCCTCAAGCAACAAAGATGGATCATTGAATGAATATTTCAACAAAGCTTGCAAATGGTTGATATTCACATGTTTAGCTGAATCAACCTGAAATTGTCTGTTGTATGGTACATAGGAGAAGTCCACCTTGATGCCTAGCCAGTTCATGAATGACAACGCTGCCACTTCGCCTCCAGAGCTAAGGAACGCACCAATTAACGCTTCAACGACATCAGCTACTTTCTTCGCTTTCAATCTCTGTGTTCCCCTCTTGTACATTTTTCGAGCAGGAGCAACCCATTCTTCTAAGAGATGGCTTCCATTTGGATCACCAGGAATGGACCAATTCTTTGGGTCAAACATTTGATTGCGGATGAACCCCTACATTCATGCTCAACAATTTTGTTCAGTAGCATGTTAGGACACTAGGAACCATTTATAAAATCTAAACTTGAACTATATATTGTTTAAATTTAGTTCCAGAACCATACCGGAATATTGCGTTTACAACCTAGCTTGCAGAGTGCATTATTGGAAATTAATTTCTCTCTTTTTAGGCTTAGTAGCCCTTCATGTTGTTGTTGATGTGTTTTGAAAAGTTGTTGACTGGTAGCGTACTTTAAAAATGAATCACCAAGAGTCTCCAGGGACTCTAGATGAAAAGGTTCTTGGCATTTCTTTGTCGTTATCGCTTCCAAAACCTATAAATATCAACAAGTAGAAACAAATATTTATCATGTTTGGAAAGTCCATGTATTTTTATAAAGCAAAAAACAAAGAAGAAGAAGAAGAAAAAACCTACACAACAAATACCTTCATGGTTGTAATGACGACATTTTGCGTGCAGTGATCTGCATGTATCCTTTTTAAGTGTGCACCCACAAGCAAAGATTCAATGCGGTGCATGATCAACGGAACCATTGAGAACGTATAAAATGTAGCAACAGATATCGGAGACATGATAACAAAACATAGCTCTGGAGGCAATTCACAAGTTGTATATCCATGATCTGCAATAGCGATGGTAAAATGAATTAGTGTTGGTTAAATATACAAATCCCAATGCATCAAAAAAATTTCTCTCAATTTATGGTAAAAAAAAAATAAAAAAATGCATGACAATGGTCAATGTTGTTTTACCTTTGTCCCTGACTTGCCCCGATCTTGGAAGTAAACTTTGAATTTGAAAAATGGGTCTTGCTTTTAGTAGTACTTCATTCTCAAAGTGTAGATCAATTCCATGCCTGAAAATAGTTCAAGATCATATTAGTTACAAATTAATTATCAATTGAATTTCAAAATCTAACCAACTAACAACAAAAACCCCATTATATCTACCTAATATGAAATATCAAACACTACAGATCCATGAGATATTCTAAGCAAAAATTGCTTACTGTCTCTTAAAGTACTGCTTGTAAGTTACCACAGCTCCACCGTCTTTCAAAGATAAATTCGAGTTAACATTTAGATGATCTAAACTTCCTGAGACGCAGTACATAAAACCATTATGAGGAGTATAAACCAAGCAATTCTTAAGCATACAACGACATATCAGGCCATTCTTCGTGTGGACTTGAGCGGACCCCTTAGGAAGAGGACAGATGTCATCACAGTGTGAGCCATCATGCCCTTGGAACTGTATAGACCTAACACATTTCCAGTCAATGTCTGATGAACTGCAAGACGGGCCACTAGTTGGGAGAATAAGGTAGTCCACTTTTGTGCAAGTGTCGCTCAGAATTTCATCCAAGGATTGTTTCAATTTGTCAAAACTGTGATCATGCAATGCTCTGAAGACAGCAACCTGAAACAATCTACATAAATGTACCTGCACAAAAAAAAATTCAGGTTTTAGCTCTCAGAAATTCACTGTTAGTTTTCTTGGAGCCGTTTTCCGATTTGAAGTCCAGAAAGAGGCATTACCAGTTTGGGAGTAAATCTAACCCTTCTCAAATACTTCACCTCCACACCTATGGTCCCATGATTAACTTGAAGATCCCAAAGAGTGCTTTCGATGTCAAGATCAAGCTTGGTATTGACAAGAAGGATAACATTATTTACTAGTTCATTGGGAACAATGTCTGCCTTCAGTTCTATTAAGTAGCAATGGTACAACACTGAGTGCTCTACAAGGCCATCATTGACTAATTCAGGCGGGACGTAAATAGCTTGTTCCCCATCATAAAGCTCACTCTCTGCATGTTATAATATTTAAAGCCAAAGACATAAGCACAAAGGGGCAAAAAAATAAACAACTAACATACATACTGAACCCAAGAAGAATCCCGTGCACCAAAACCTTTCAATTTTATTTTAATTTTTAATAAAAATATCTATGAATTCATAATATGAATTCAGAATTTCACTGATAAGTCATTTGCTTACCCAGTTCTTGAACCTCAGCCTCTTCCACCACAGTATCGGGGACAAGATTGTCGGTTAAAGCACCCATCCGGTGAAGCGTCTTGCAAGCTTCCAAGCAAGCAATTCTCTTTAACAATTTACTATTGCCTGTGACAGTAACAGACGGAAGTGGACAACTTGTTGGAAACTGTAAGGTGCATGTATTTGAAGCCTCGTCAATATTGCAATGCGGCAGTGGTTTAAAGTACCTGTACATGACAAACTTAATAGCTTGAGATGCTGCAGCTTAGAATTTTTTTTTAAGTGAATAACAGGAAACAGTAGGCTAAGCTACCAAAACATACCCGTCTGATGGAAGCCTCGAGCAATAGAAATATATCAAACCAATACTAGACCGCAAGTTCACAATTGCCCCAGTGCTTTCAATGCGATAAAAGATGTGATCAAGAATATCAACTTCAATAGGTTTGCAAGGAACTGAAGAGTGCTTTAGAGATTCGCCTCGCATTATGTCAATACTCGCTAGATAGGTATTGGCTCGAGCTAGAGCAGAAGCATCTCCCCTGTTCATCAAACAATCCAGTCATTAAATTATGTTTCTACGAATCTCAAAAGGAATCTTTTACACATTAGCCAATGGATGAAAGACTTTTAGAGATCCTTGGATGTAATTCCAGAATTTCAAGCTAGACCTTTTCACCATTAACAGAAAATCTGAGTTCTTCATCCGAGCCCGGCCTCTAGATTGGATGAAACTGCAGACATTGGAGGAAGGATCAAAACGAATGACCAAGTTGCAACTTTGAACATCCAGACCCTCCTCAAGAATTGAGGTTGCTACAATGATATTTGCCTGCAAATAGTATATGTCCCCGCTGTTTAGTAATAGATTCACATTTTAAATATTTTTGCGCAATCAGTAATACTAGTTGAAGGAGAAGAATGCCAATTATATATATAAAAAAAACATACTTCGCCTCCACGGAACTCTTCAACAATTTTGTTCTGTTGATTCCTGCTCTGTGACTGCAATACATTTTGATTTCCAGCTACATACTTTGCGTTCCACTTGCACCATTTTGGAAGCAACTCATTCAAAAATGGTTCAAGAGCAATGGCGGTAACAACCCTCTCAACAAATATAATGCATCTTAAATCTCCAATATCCCTTCAAATGTAGAGAAGCATAGTTAAGCATAGCATGATGCCAGCTGAAGATAAACCTTGTCAAGATGAATATCACGTTGACAAAATTTGAAACATCAGAGCACTAAATATGCAGGCAGTATGTTATAATTCACCCATTATGCATTAAATTTAATGGACAGTAAATAACATATTTCCATATAAATAGCGATCTTTATTCAAACAGGAGAAGGCAGATGTGATGAAACTTGACTTTATAAGACTTTAGAGAAGTCAAGTGACACAGCCCATACAAATTGCCAGAACTAAAATTATTGACAAATGAAGAACACAAACCTGTATTCAAGAAGAGATTCGAAAAGAGAGAATACTTTCTTCGACAAAAAACCAGCTTCAGCATTTGCCTTAACATCATTATTCATTGTCCACCCTGAGTGTGAAAGAAAATTGTGTTACAGATTTGAGTAGCAGAAAAATGTGATATGAAATTAATATACAGTACAAAATTTTCATTAAAAAAATGTATGCGTAATTAGTATATAAATATGTATGGTATGGTGGTACCAAATGGAAAATAGGATGAGAACAACTTTTTTGCATCACGACTGAAACCTTCCATAGCATTTTTACTGAAGATATCCAAACTCGCCCAGCAGAAAATATCAGCATCTATAGAAGAGAAAGATTCTGCAGCCTGTTACAGGAATGAAGTTTGAATTAAAAATGAGAGCAAAACAGCAGAGAAACCCAGAAGAAGGAATAAAAGTAGCACTTTTGAAGCCAACCAAAGACCGAGTTCGGTCACACAAAAGTACAACGTTGTGGCCAACTTCTTTAGTTTCTTATGGGCAGAGTTTACTGCATCTTCTTTGAGCTGGTTCTCTCTGACCAAGGTGGCATGCTGAAATATAGACATATGATAAGAGTCACCAAATAACAAAGCAATAAGACATACTTTAATTTGACCCTTCTAAAAAAAACATCCAACGTTAACGTTAAAATGTTGCCCTAGCAGATATATCAAGCTAACTCACACCAAGTTTGATTGTAAAGAGCAAAAATATATACAGTAGCTTTTTGCCCCTAATAGTAAGCTCCTTAATAGTGACAAAACAAAGAAATTGTTAATACTAAGGAAGAAAAGGAATCAATAGCGCACCTTTCTCACCAGCTCATGTAATTTATACTCCACATCCCCAAAGAATGCTAAATCAGTTGGATCATAAAACTTGAACTTTGCATTTGGAAATGAAATGAACTCTGACAGCACAGATTGGTTGATACAAGTGTGAACCTTTAACATGGGGGGAAATGTGTGAGTGAAAATGCAAATAAAAAGCACTTAAAGAGAATAATGCCGCAAATCCATAAGCAACAAATCAAGAGCAGATTCATCGATCATCATGAAAGTTTCATTGTTCAAAAGGGCTAAGAACTTAGGATAAAAGATCAAAGTTGAATAGATGATGATCCTCTATAAAAATATATCCAAAATAAAATGGAAGCTTATAGAGAAAATAGCATTACTATAATATAAATAAGGATTAAAATGAGATGAGCAAATGTAAGTTCAAAGTCATTGTCCACTTAAAAGCTAATAGGGTTGCTTGTGATTTTATACATCGTAGGCAACTGAGTGGTATCCCTTCATTATCTTTTTTCAATTCATGCAAAGGGGTGCACCTCTAGCACAACAAGATATTACGAAAATAAGAAGAATGATGACCACACAGGAGGCAGCATATTTTATTAATAGACAAATTGCTCTAGTGCCTAAAAGACAAATGGCAACCTTTGAATGCATTATGTTCTCTAGCTGTTGAATCTCTTGCAAGTAGACACTTGTTGAATTTGAGCCTATAACCAGAAGAAATTGACATCAACATTACCAACGAGCATCTGGGTTGAGAAGAATCAAGTAACTATTATATGACATGGAGTTAATACCTTTTGTTTTAACTGGAGATGCAGTCATACCAAATATCCTCGGAAGTTCAGATTTATGTGACCGGGGATGATAGAATTCCTGCAAGTACGAGACAAGCTTTCAGATCTCTAGGACAACTAATATGCATAATACCGAAAGTTTTATTATAAAAAAAAATGTATACTTTTAAAATCATAGTGAAAGTTAAGGAGTGATAGCAATATCTCATTGATACCCTCATCAAGATCATTAACTAAATTGGCCCAATGATAACCTGTTCTTATCCAAGTAGGAAATGTTACCAATATCCTTGAGTTAAAGTTAATTAATGTTAATAAAGTGACGTTTACTAGTGAAGTACTTTCCTAAGTCCAAATAGTTTGTCAAGATGAGCCTTTTATTTTCTTAATGTCTAGAAATAACAAAGAAAATGAAATGGCAGATGAGACTCGGTTGAAACCATTGGGGCATGGAGCATACAAGGTCAATACTTAGCAGCTAACCTAAACCCCTGAATACTGATGGCTTACAAGTTACAAGTTACAGCTTCCAATGGTCAAAGTGTCAAACATAATGGCATATCCGCTGTTTCGTCCATTAGAACGAAATTCCCTAAAATAATTGGCCATGGAAATCAAACCAAAGTGCACAGTAACAATATCAGTTAAAAGCATAGGACAAAGAAACCTTCATAATAGAGGCATAAGGATGGTTTTTCTTGGCATTGTGACATTCATCGAATATGAGAACTCGTATCATCCCCATAGTGATAAAACTGTGCCTTAATGCATTCAACAAAATCACTGGTGTCATCACAAGCACCTACAAAACAAGTAACAGAAATGATAAATTGAAATGAAACATATGAGAAGTAGGCAAATTCAAAACGCAAAGAGGATTAATATAAAGGGAAGGGGGTGACCTCATGCTTGTCCAGTTCCTGTTTCCAATTGGTAGCATCCCAGTAGTCAACCCCCATATCTCCCCAGTACTTGCCCACTTTCAAATCAGTGTGCATTTGAACCACTCGAGCTTGCTAGAGTCACGAAAGCAAACACAAAACACTAAAATTGGTGAATTTGGTTACTTGACTTGGGGTTTCAAGATCAAAATCAAAAACATCGGAGTGAAGTTACTTGGGAGACCAAGACAACAGTGGGAACCAGAAAAACTGCTTTATAAGGCGAAGGAAGCCTGAGAGAATGAGCATAGCTCCTCAAAAGCATGATAGCAATCAGAGTCTTTCCAGAGCCGGTCTCAAAGAAGGCGATGGTGTTGTGTTTGATCGCTTGTTGAAGGGCTTCAATTTGATAACTGCATATGCGCAAAAGCAGTGAAATTGATTGCAAAATCAAACAAAATCTAACAATTAAACAATTCAAACAGAGAGGACTGAGAAGAGGAACCTTCTAGCGAACGGAAGAACATCATCAGAAGTTGGGTCTTGAATTTGAGGGGCATCCATGGCTGACGGTACAAATGCCTTGATTGCGCTGTGAAGAATTACTCGCTACTTAGCCAAAGGAAGCGGAAGAACATCACAATTCGCAAAAACAACACTCCAGAGGACAGAGGACAGAGTAGACTCCGGGGCGAACGAAAGGCGTAAGGTAAGGGCAAGGAATGGGGAGAGAGTTCAAAATTATAGCCTGACAATGACATGCCCCCACACGGCCACCCCCACCAACAACAACCTTTAGGTACAGAGAGATATCGATAGATACTGTATCAATTTTGGGCTCATATGAATAATGATATGGTCATATGGAGTATTGATTTTGAAGGGTATCAACCGATATCAATATTCGATATCTTAGATATCGATTCCATTTTAACTTCTCATTTAGAATTGTTTTGCTTGGCTGTGTTATTTTAGGGTGATTTCTACTTTTTCTCACCGTTTTAATTCCTAACAGATAAGACTTTGATACACTATACAAATACTTGAATTACTGTTCTAAAATACTAATAAACTTGTAAAAATAATTATTTATATACATATACTAAAATCAATGTACAGGTTATAAGTACTGTGTTGTCGTTGTGGTTGATTCTAACAAAAAAAAAAACAATCTGTATAACTCAATTGGGTTAAAAATGTCTTTCCAAATCGACGAAAGTCACACGCATCTAACTTAAGTCGCACACATCCAATTATTGGAATTAGATTATGATTTTTGAAAGAGAAAATTTGCCCAACAGGCCTATTTTTTGGACCTAAAGGAGGGAGTGTCTCCCAAGTCCGGCAAATAAGGTTTTTGTCCACCTAAAATTTTTTAGACAAAATTGCCCTCTAATGTAAACCTAATCTTATATCCTCCCCGCCGTTTCAGCACAGGTAAAAAAATCAGATCTCCTTCTCCCATCTAATCGATGCTCTCCTCCACCCTCTCGGATCTCTTTCTCCTGGCCCTTTCTACTTCCTGGAGGTGGTATTCATGGCTCCGATCTTCAAATCCACTGCAAGTAAGGCTCTGATCTCCGGTCATGGCTCTACTTCCAGTCCTTCAATCTCTCGATCTCCAAATCCACTGCGTGTCTATTGATAGGGCGGCCATGGCTCTGAGTTGCCTTCAATCTCTCGATCTCCAAATCCACTGCACTCGAATCGATAGGGCGGCTAGGGCCATGTCGCCTCCTTCTCCGATTCGCGCTCTGAGCCATCGATTGCCGCTCCATAATCGTTGAGGCGGATCCCGGCCTCGTGGCCGTCGATTGCCCAGATCCGGGCGTTCTTGAGGCGGATCCCGGCCTCGTGGCCGTCGATAGCCCAGATCCGGGCGTTGTTGAGGCGGATCCCGGCCTCGTGGCCGTCGATTGCCCAGATCCGGGCGTTCTTGAGGCGGATCCCGGCCTCGTGGCCGTCGATTGCCCAGATCCGGGCGTTCTTGAGGCGGATCCCGGCCTCGTGGCCGTCGATTGCCCAAATTCGGGCGTTGTTGAGGCGGATCTCGACCTCGTGGCCGTCGATTGCCGCTCCATAGTCGGATCCCGACAGATCCCGCTTGCGGCCAGCGGCGACTTCCTTCCTCCCGCCGAGGCTCTCACTGGCCGATCTAGCCCGCGTTCTTCACTCGCTCTCCGCTGAAATCTCCTCTCTCCCGCCGTCTCCCTTCCTCTTCAGGCGAAGCAGTTCGTCTGCAACTAATCAAAGTTTCAGCAAGTAATCAAAGTTTTGTGCAAGTAATCAAAGTTTCAGCAAGTAAGTGACTTCATGTTAGCAAGTTTCAGCAAGTAAGTGACTTCCTGTTGCCAATCTATATCCATTTGGGGAAGAAAGTGTGGATAAAGCTGTAATCTATAGAACTTGCTATTAATATTGGCAGTCAGTGGGGCTCGATATGATCTTATTTATAGTGCTCCGTTGAAACAATGGATGTGTTGGAGGATTTCGAAAATTGAAGTCTAATGTTTCAATTTTTTTAATTTGATCACATTTGTAGGTGTATATGAAAGCAAAGGAATGCAAGCAACAACTCTTTTGCAATTGTACGTACTTTGTCTCATTAATTATCTTTCGTTACATTTAGATTCCAAGTATGGGTTATCTTGCTAAATGCGTGCTTTATTTTTGCTGAAATGCGTGCTTTATTTTGCTGAAATATGAATGCGTCCTTTATTTTGTTGAATTCATGTGGAAAATCGAAATCAAGGATCCAAATATGAGTGCGTGCTTTATTTTGCTGAAATGCATTGCAAATTTGTGCAAATTGATTCATAATTGTTTATTCATTACATGCTAATTGCTTATTTCAGCATCTTATAATATTTTATTTTTGAATTGTTATCAAATTGCACAAAAATAATGGATTATCTTGATTTTTACATGGTTTGGATTTGGATATTGGCAATTTCAGCAATTGTTGAAATGCGGATTGTAGTTTCAGCAATCGCTGAAACTGTGGACTGCAATGAATTTTGATGTTCATTGCTTTAAATCTCCTTTAAAAGCCTCTTAGCTCAATGGTAGAGCAATGTGCTTATGCACAAATACGTGGGTTCGAATCCCGCATAGGCTAAATTTTATATCTCGTAATACGGTTTCAGCAACAATTTCAGCATCAGCAACGTTGCTGAAATCGGGGTTTCAGCATCAACTACAGCGCTGAAATCAGGGTTTCAACAACTCTGGAACGCGAAAAAAAACTATTGAATCAGAGGGTGACACATGGGTTTCAGCAATTCTGGAAACACAAAAAAAAGCGAAAAAAAAATGCGAAAAAAAAGACGCTGAAAGAGATGGTGACACAAAGGTTTCAGCAATTCCGTTTCAGCAACTCTGGAAACGTGGGAAAAAAAAATCGCGGAATTTTTTTTTTTTGCTGAAAACAAAAATTTCAGCATGATGAAAAATTCGGTGGACAAATCCCAAATATGGAGAGCGTGGGAGACGGATTCCTAATATGGCCTAATTTCATGGCCTGTATGGAAATTGCCCCTTTTTGAAATTATATTGTGAATTTTGGAATTAGATTAAGATATTTTGGGAATGAAATTAGGATTTTGGGAATCAGATTGTTTTTTTTAATTAGATTGTTTTTTTCGAAATTATATAGGATCATATTGAAAAAATATTTAAATTAGTTCATTATATGACAAATATCTTTTCAAAAAAAATAATTAGGTTTAATCCTTTAAAAATATCAATTAGAAAAAAAAATCATTAGGCCATGTTTATCAAGGGATACTAGGAATACTAATATTTTATTCTTCTCTCTCCGCCACATCATCCTAGCATCTCATTCTCATTTTTTCCACTTTATCAATAACATCCATAGTATCTCAAAAACCATCTTTTCATACCCCTCAATTTACAAATATACCCCTCCTTAACAATTATTTTCATTCTCGATTATATTATTATATTCATTTATTATTATTAAAATATTAATATTAAATTAATATTATTTATAAACGAAATATTTTTTTAATAATTATGTATTTCATTTCTTGCATTATTTATTATTTTAAATTATTCCATAATTATAATTCAATTTTCGGATTATATTTTGCATATTTATAATCAAAGAGAAATACTTTTTCCTGGATGCTGTTTGCCCCTACTCTGTGTTACGTATGCCATTCCTCCCAAAATCGCCTCTTTATGCGTGTTCCGACCTTATTCCTTTTGGTTTTGGTTGGTTCTTGTTTCGAGTTCGTCGTCTGGTGCGGCCGTGCTGATTACATGGGTGGGGCGATGGCCTGCTGGTTGTTGTCGGATGTGTATCTTCCCCTCCGGCTCGACCTTCGTCTCCCTTGTCGATCATAGCTCTATAATCTGAAACCCCCAATCCCAAATTCCTCTTCTAGAAACCTTATTTGTTCAAATCGGTTCGATTCTTGCTGGTAGGAGCCCCTTTGACCCCCAATCTCTCCTCCTTCGGTGGAATCAGCGCCTCTCCGTCCTGCCCGTTTTCCGGGTCGGAGCTTGTCCGGTGTTCTGCCGTTGTTTACCTCTGCTTGGCCAATTTCTGATTGCCTTGGGCCCTAAGGATTTTCCTTGGGCCCGAGGTGGTCCATTGGTATCATGTGATGGCCCGAATCTACATGCTTTGGGACCAAGTTTGGGTCCCATCGGGACCAAGTTTGGGTCCCTTCGGGCCCAAGGTTGTGGATTTGGAAAGGGAAAAAAAAAAATAAAACACCCGAAAGGGTCTTGATAAATCCCCGAAAGGGTTTTGCGTATAACCACCCGAAAGGGTTTGAGAAAATCCCGCAAGGGCTTGCCAATATTTTTGTAGGTGAAAGTTTGTTGGTGTTTTGTTTCGAGCAGTTTGCGACTCTGCTTTCGATGTTTCTAGGAGATCTTCTGCTTGTTTGAGGGGGGGTGTGGAGTCTGTAGTCGGGTCTGGATGGAGTCGAGGTGGTGCGTTCAGGGTGACTCCGTATCCGGGATAGAGTTTCCTTGGAGTTCGTCTGCACTACCCACAGGAGTTAGTGTCCTGCTGTACTACTGGCCCACGGTGCTACTGTTCGGTGGTGCTTGGCTGCGTTCTTCGGCGTCTTCCTCAACTTTTTGGGAGTTTGGTCTTCTAGGAATGTTTTGTTGTAGAGTTTATTTCTGTTTGGTTCACTATGCCTGTTAGTTGTATTTCGGTTTTTAGTTTGTTATGCTAGACGGTTCGCCGTCTGCCGACTTTGTCGGCCCCTCGAAGAGTCAGACCTGTCTGACCTTAGAATTTTTACCTAATAAAAAAAATTGATGTCTACATGTAGATAAAAATGAATCTAGTATTGTGGTATTTTTTATTTTTTATTTTTTTACATTTTTTATTCTGAAATATTGCTTTTATGGTGTAAAACAATTACACCCCAGGAAAAAATCCACACCATCCATCACATGACATGTGTTGTCCTCTGCTGCTCCCTTCCTGCAGTCTAGTAAAAAATCGACACGTGTCCCACTTTGTGGAGCATCTTGCAGGAGCTTTGGCGGGAGAATGAGCAATTGGTAACTGTGGCCCACCATATCTCCAAGTACCGATGCTTTGGAAGCTCCCCTCTAGTATCTCAATTGGAACTGTAGCAATTTTTTAATAATAAAAGGTGGAGTATCCCTGCATATGATTATGCCGATAAAGATGGCCTTACATGAAAGAAAATTTTTAATATAACCATTTTTAAAATCATTATATGGAAAAAGAAATCCTTAAAATAATTCGTTCAATTCTTAAGGGTGTGGTTATATACACCACAAATCATAAGGCTGAAAATGCAAGTCATTAAGGACGTGCAAGCCTTGTGACTAATTAACTTTTAAAAAAAATTAATTAACCCCTTTTAACCATGCACGTCCTTAAGGACGTGGATGATTTGGGGTGTATATAGCCAACGCGATTCTTAATTGGAAAAAAAATAAAAAAAAATAAATAGAAAATTTATTGTTATAAATAAATCCAATAAAATATGTAATTAAGTACAAAAACCTTTAAAATAATTTGAATATGTAATTAAAAAAGTTGTAAATAATTATCTCAAACCTTATATCGGATTAAGTCCATGACTTAAAAGTCGTAATCACATAATTTCTTCTACTATATCTTGTATGCGTTCAATTCCTCAACGAATTCATGTCGGGTCATACCTATCGTGTCACTTCCTTCAGTTATGTCAAACATATATAAAAGCAACGAAAACTAGGGCTGTTATTCGAGTCGAACGAGCCGAGTATTACTTGTTCATATTTAGTTCATTTAAAATATGAACGAGCTCGAGCCGAGCCTAAAATTTGACTCGAGCTTAAAAATGTGCTCATATTCGGCTTGTTTAGGAAATGAGCGAGCTCGAGCCGAGCTTTTTTCGAGCTTTAGACAATTCTACTTGCTCATTATACAATAACTTTAAAAAATTTTAGAAATTTCATAAGATTCGAGCTATTCGAGTTTAATTCGAACGAGCCGAGCTTTGGAACGAGCTTAAAAATGTGCTCATACTCGGCTTGTTTAGAAAATGAACAAGCTCGAGTCGAGTTTTATACGAGCCGAACCCGAGCCGATCACAAGTAGCTTGTCTCATATAACACCCCTAACGAAAACTAATTAACTATATCAAATTCATTTATAATGATAACTTATAAAAACATAAATTATGATATAATCAATTAAACAAATAATTTAATATCAAATCATGATCTCGTATAATATGAGATTCAAAGTCAAATATGTGTTATGGATTCAATATGGTTTAAACAATTAAACAAATCATTCAATCTCATTCAGTATCGGATATGTACTATAGATTTAGGGTGTCACTATATACACCGTAAATCCGGATTAAGGATTTGCACGTCCTTAAGGACGTGCAAGTCTGGGACGGTGCACGTCCGCTAAAAACGTCTTGCACGTCCTTAACAATGTGCAAGCACGTCCTTAAGGACGTGCAATGCTTGCACGTTGTTAAGGACGTGCAAACCCTAGTTAGGGTTTTGCAGGGTTTAGGGTTAGGGTTTAGGTTTTCCGACGGTTTTGTAATGTTAATTGATAAAATTGTGTTTAGCTAGTGGATTTGATGGATTTAGGGTCAAATTAAACAGAACACAAGAATTGTTAAGGTTTTCATTCGGATAATATGCGAATAACGTTACAAGGAACGGAAAAAAAGGTTTACATTCATAATTTTAATAAAGTTGTGGAATACAATCTAGGAAAATAGTAAAGGAAGGCCGGACTCGGCACGCAAGGCTCTAAATCTCTCAATCTGAGCTTGAAACGGAGCATCCCATCCTTCGACGCTCGGATGATGATGTTCGACCCATTCTAGTGGAGGCGGAGGAAGAGGAGCGTTAGGACGCAACCAGATCTATGAGAACAAAAATTTAGAGTTAGAGTATTGACATATGTATGAAAAACATGAATAGGTAATAAAAAAGACGTTTGAAGTCGTACCGCGGCAAAATGGTCTTGGTTTCCGATGCAGGCTACACCAAGAGTTGCTGATTGGGGAGGGTTGTTAGCAGATGTCGGCGAGATCATGGGGAGACATGTGAACGGATGATGCCAAGCTAGGACGACGAGAGGAATCTGATATACCGTCGCAAATACTAAACCCATGATGGGTAGCTCTATCCACCGTCTCCTATCACCATGTGTGGCTCCGGACCATCTCTGGTAGTCGACGAACTGCTGGAATGGGTACTCTCCCGTATAACAACCGGCGTACAGAACGGCGTGATCCTCCAAGTGATTGCATAGTAACGTTTTGAGTTCCGGGAAAGCAGTCTCGTCGATCGGTGATGTCAAAGCCGCCAAAGCACGGTAGCCACAATGACCATCTCCAACAGTGTTCCTCACCGTCTGAATATGACCGAGCATGAAGGGATCAACGTTGTTTCGACCCCAGTTGAACCCTCCGAACACATCATCACGTCCACGTCGAGCTGAGGTCGCTTGTGGACGAGGCCGAGCAGCATTTCGAGCAGCACGCGCTTCTTCTCTCTCAAACCTTTCCCTTACCTCCTCGTATGGCAACGGGTTGGTTCTGCAGGCATTCCTCGACCCCCGAGGCCTCCCCTTCCTTCGGACGCTTGCTGATGAGGGTGGGTGCAGCTCATCCTCGCATACATCGTTGGAAGCCGTGTATGAAGATGACAGCTCATACGGCAGTGGGGTGTCGTCGAGGTCAGTCTATGTCAAATCCATCCAGAACGGGTGGATGTCCTCGGCGGGTATCGGAGTACCGGAGTTGACGTATGCCTGAATCTCATGGACACAAGGGATCCCGTAACAAACCCTCCAATGTCGGTCCGTGCATACCGGAGGAACCTTTTGGTTCACGACGTCCTGCCACATCTTGTACAGATAATCGAAGCACTTTTTGGAGATTAAAGTCTTTACCTCATCGAAAAGGTTGACTTTATACGCCGTTGTTGGCCATTTGAAGCGGTCGATCTCCAAAGCAGTTTGCAGCTCATGCAGTTGAGAATCGTTGACTCTATGGATTGCATCAATCACGATGCGGAAGTCACCAGTCGATGAGTGAAGTGCCTCCTTCAGAACCTTGTGTTGACCCTCAACTCTGTACACATTGAAGTGCATACCACTAAATATTCGATATTATATCATATTGTAATGGGAGATATAAAGTAAGGTTGTACCTGTTTGTCGTACGGGTGCCGAGATGGAAGACATTATCTACGTAGCACCGTACTATGTTCCTGCTGTATGGAAGCCAAACCGACTCCAAATACGCCACCACACCTGGGAATGGGTGCCATGCAGCTCGTAGCGCCCGACGACGTCGGTTGAATGATTACTCCGACCTCGATTCGAACAGCCCCCCACAGTTGCCCTTAAAGATGCCAGCGTGGTTTAAATTCTTCGTGATCTTCAGAGCTGCTTCCTCGCATCTTCTCGTCACGTGTAACGGCGAAAGTACGGTGATTGCTTTGCGGCTCGGCCATAACGATTCTAACGGAGAAAGAATATATCGAAAGAAGTCGGACTTTGTTTTGGAGTGCGGAATGAAGCTGTCCTTCATCACTTCAAATAGGCACTGTTGCGTTAATTGTAAGCAGAACCCAAGCACGTCCTTAAGGACGTGCTGCACGTTGTTAAGGACGTGCTGCACGTTCTTAATGACGTGCTAGGGTTTAGGGTTTGGCTAGGGTTTTAGGGTTTGGGTAAGGACGTGCAGTTTCCTTACCCTAAAACCCTAGCCAAAATATGCAGAAAAACATTATAAACAACATACACAAATAGCCCTCGACCTTATTATATTAACGTTTTCGTTTTCGTTATCGGGCAACCTTATCATATTAACGTTTTCGTTTTCGTTATCGGGCAACCTTATCATATTAACGTTTTCGTTTTTTATGTTTACGTTCAATATGACTCTGAAGAAATGAGAAGAGTCTAATAGCAATATAGAGATAGATACAAAATCCGTAATATAAAAGTATAATATCAAGATAGAAACTGCAAAAGTATATCACTGGTCTACAGGATGACGTACAGCATGATCCAAAATACCCGTCACCTCGTCTAATGTTTTTATATTTTAATGTTTTTATTTTCTTTCAATTTCAATTTATTTTTATGTATTTTATTATAATTTATTATATTTTAATGTTTTTATTTTCTTTAAATTTAAATTTATTTCTATGTATTTTATTATATTTTTATGTATATGTTTTTTATTATCTTTCAATATAAATTTATTTTTATGTATTTGAATATATTTGAATATATTCAAATATATTTTAATGTTAATTAAATACTTTTGAAGTATTATAATATATTTTAATGTTTTTAATTGTCTTTCAATTGTAATTTTTTTCTATGTATTATATTCTATCAAATTACAATTATATTCTCTTCTATCAAACTATATACTATAAAAAAACATTATAATATATAAATAAATCAAAAAATCTATTTTCAATTATATTCTATTAATCAAATTATATTATCAATCATAGAACTATATTATAAAACTATATTATCAATCATAAAACTATATTAATCAAATTATATTATCAATCATATATTCTATAAATTTCTATTATAAAACTATATTATCTATCAAATTATATTTTCAAACTCTAAAAATAAATCAAACAAAAAGTAATTCAAATAACATACCGGTGGAGTCGGGATCGGGGACACCTCAATGGACCGACACTTCCGCGGCGGTTCCGTCTCCTCCTCGGCCACTGCTCGGCCTCCGTCGCCGGCGCCAGACGCCGCCCCACCACCACCACCCTCCTCCTCGGCCACTGTTCGGGCTCCGTCGCCGGCGCCAGACGCCGCCCCACCACCACCACCCTCCTCCGCCGCCACAGCCGCCAGCACCACCAGACCCTCAGCCACCGGCTCCACCGCCACCGCCTCCCCCGATGCTCCACCCCCACCACCACCCTCCACCTCCATCGTTGTCGCCTCCGCCTCCAAGGCCGCCACCGCCGCTTCGAGCTCTCTCTCTCTTTCTGTCTCCATCTCTCTCGGTCTCTCTCTCTCTCGCTCCGGCACTGCTCTCTCTCGCTCGATTTCTGACGAAGAAGAAGACGATGAAGACGAAGAGGCACGTCCTCTTCGTCTTTAAGGGACGGGCTTGCACGTCCTTAAGCACGTGCCCTATTGCACGTTCTTAAGGACGTGCAAGCACGTTATTAAAAAAAAAAACGTGCAAACACGTCCAGGTTTGGGTGGCTCTCACCCCACTTGCACGTCTTTAAGGACGTGGGGATTTGCGGTGTATATAGCCGAAACGTAGATTCAATACTATGATCTAATCAATTAAACAAATCATTCAATCTCATTTCATCTAGGATTCAATATCATATATGTACTACGAACTCGATATTGACTATTATGTTGTATAATATAATCTTTAATTTTGACAAAGAATAGATTAATCAAATAAATATACTTTTGCATTATCGTGTTTGCTATCGGATCTATTTTCTTCATCTCTAAACATATTTGAGAGCTTTTAGAATAAAATAGATGAGATAAAAACATAAATTGAAAGGGGGCAGAGCATGAGCAATTATGTGTTTTGCTCACCAGGTTACTAAAAGGTAAACATATGGTTGTGAGTTTTACCTTAAGGTAAGGGAATGAAAGAGGTTACCTTGGTAGAGAGAGGTAACATCTTTCCTTTTCCAATTTTGTTTTCTCTTTTTTTTAATCAAAAAGTAAATGGAAGAATATAATGGTACACATAACATAGGAAAATAAAAAGTGAAAATAAATTTGAAAAGTCGTGAGAGGTTTGGTTGGAGAACAAACATTTTAGAATAAGGTAGAAAAGGTGAAAATAAATATAAACGAAAAAATAACTGGGGTGTAAAATTAGGATAGGAAGCGAGAACGTAAAATGGGTAAGAGGTTTCTCAATGGTTGTTGATGGTCTTATACAGTAGTGTGTGTGAACCGTGGAACTAGTCGTTGTAACGGCAAATTCCGTTCAAAAGTGAAAATAGGGTCGACCGTGGAACTCAATTATGTCATGTTTATAGCTTTTCTTTCTTCACATTCAAGTTACATGTGACTTTGGTGCATTATTCTCACGCACATTGTAAATGCGTTCTGAATGTGCAACTCGCAACTCATATTTTTTTTTATTCTTTTCCATTCATACGGTCTTAGAAATTGTAGTTACCATATTTATTTAACAAAAATTTAATCGTATATACTCTCTGTTCATAAATATATTTGACTCTTTAACATGTTTTTTAAGAGTTACGGAGTACAAAACTACATAGTACTCTTCAATATGTAATTTTTTCTCGTAAAAAATGTGTTAAAAAGTAAAAGACCACAGATAAAGTCAGTACAAAGTATAAAGTATAAAGGAATAATTAGAGATAGTTACCTAAAAAGAATTTGAAAATGTACCATTTTCACAAGTGATAAACTCCTTTCAAAATACTCCAATTGTTTCATATCGTTTGACTGGTGTAGAAAGAAGAAGCTTACCGAGTAAGTTAAGTTGAGTGTGACCGATGACCAATGACTGAGGAGCACAAAACAAACTACTACTCCGTACTACAAAGAAGCGTGATGACGGTCAATTGTCCTCCTATCTATTCTTCAAGAGTAAGCTTTGTACAGTGTTTTGTTGTCTTCCCTTTGCAATTAAGAATTGATTTTATAAAGGGGATGCTCTTTCAATATCATTACTTCATGAGACAACTTTGTTAGCAAATACTGTACTGTATGAAGTGGAGTTATTGGTAGTAAAACACTCACAATTTGCAGAAAACTGATGGATCAGAATATGGATTTTATATCAATCACAAGTTGGTATAGTGGTTGTGGAGCTGCATCACATACTAAGAGGTTCGAAGTTTGAATCCTCTTGAAAACATGGAGTCGCTAATGAGTGGGAGGATCAACTCCTTAAATGGATCATACAGTACCTGATCCAGACGTAGAGTGACTAATTCGATCGAACTGTACTATTAGATAAGCACCGAAGAAGAGAGTCAAAGAGGATGTCGTTGCTTGTTGTGTGTAAACAAGAAACGATTCCATCAGTTACCATGTTGATTTTGTAAGAAATGTGGGTCGATTGTACCTCTTAAAGCTCTCAAGAAGAAAAAGACAATAAGAGACAAGAATCTCGATTTCGCACAAAAGGCTTTAAAGGCCAAGAATTTGTCAATAACTATCCGTAAATCGACTTTGATGTTCACACTCAATACGCCGAGCTCAACAAGCCTTCAAATAACATGATGAAGGGTTGTTATCTCAGCTTTAATAGTTTAATGTGGATTAAACAACCCTAAAAATAAAATATTTCTTCTAAAGTTTTTTTACTTTTTTTTTTAGTACATTAATTTTTATGGTCAATAAATACATTGAAATCATCATTTTTTTTTATTGGATTTCGAATACGTTAGAAAAAGTGATAATTAAAGGGTTTTGTTTAAATTGAGATTAAAAATATTCATAAAAAAAAGTTGTCTATGATTAATCTTTTCAACGGTTCAACCTACCAAAATGTATTCAACCAAAAATTCAGTACATTAATTTTTATTTATGTATACATATTGGCCCGAAAGGGTTTTTTTTTAAATCCCGAAAGGGTTTTTTTTTAAATCCCGAAAGGGTTTGAGTAAATCCCGTAAGGGCTTGACGATATTTTTGTGGGTGAAATCTTGTTGGCGTTTTGATCGAGCAGCTTGCGGTTCTGCTTCCGATATTTCTTGGAGGTCTTCTGCTTGGTTGGGGGGTGTGGAATCTGGAGTCGGGACTGACTGGGGTCGAGGTGGTGCGCTCAGGGCGTCTCCGTATCCAGGATTAAGTTTCCTTGGAGTTCGTCAGCACTACCCATAGGAGATAAAGTCATGTTGTACCGTTGGCTCGCGGTGCCATTGTTCGGTGGTGCTTGACTTCGTTCTTCTGCGGCTTCCTCGACTTTCTTGGAGTTGGTCTTCTTGGATCGTCTTGTTTTACAGTTTATTTTTGTTTGTTTCATTTCGCTCGTTATCTGTATTTTAGGTTGTACGTTTGACGGTTCACCGTCTGCCGACTTTGTTGGTCTCTCGATGAGTCAGACATGTCTGACTTTCGAATTTTTACCTATAAAAAAAACATCTACCAATATGTGTATTTAGTTGGATTTTTTTCTCTTTTTTAATAAATAGAAAAAGAAAGAGGAAAAAGGTGGTTAACGTCCGTGTGTTTGGATTCCACAATGCATAATGTAATACTGTAATTATTTTACATCATTTTATGTAATTGTCTGGTTAAATCACTATTTTATCTCCTTTTTTTATAAGCTAATTCTCGAGAGGCCGACGAATCGGCAGACGTAAACCTAAAAATCGAGGTAATTTTACCTCGATTTTATTAAACACTCAGGTAAATCGAGGTAAAATAATTACTTATGATTAAGGATAGAACTGAAATTAAGACCTTTGTTTAGATTTGAGTTTGTCCAATCCCATCCGTCACGTTTTCAATCAATTCAAAGCATACTAGACCACCAATTAGAACATCCACAAAGGAGACACCCCCTTGAGTGTCTCCATTTTAAAAAAAAAATTAAAAAAGTGTCAAGCAATGACGAAGGATGAGTGTTCAAAATGGTGAGAAAATTTCTTCTGCTCAAAACTTATCTCCTCTGCTAATATACTCTCTTTCCTTTATTCTGACACTTTCTGAATTTTAATTTATTTTCCTCTTTTTTTAAAAATGGGCTTGGGAGTCTCCATTGTAAGTGCTCTTAACACAAGCACAAAACAACTTGAGCAAAGTATGCCAAAATGATCAAAGTCTTGCAAGACAAGGGGTCAAATAACTACTTGTCGTGCTAGGAGTTCATGGTTGGTCACGGTTTGGGATATCCCAAGTTCCCAACCCAAACCCTAAACCACCAAAGCCACGGATCACGAGACGACCCGATGGATCACGAGTCGACACAATGGATCACCTTAATATTTCCCCTTGTCGTGCAAGGAGTTCATGGTTGATCACGATTTGGGATATCCCAAGTTCCCAACCCAGACCCTAAACCACCAAAGCCACGGATCACAAGTCAACCCGATGGATCACCTTAATATTTTATATAACGATTTTTCTATGATAAGACCCTAAATTTGAAATTCCTTTTAAACTTTTAATTATTTTAACCTTTTTTTTAATTAGATTTTTATAATCACTTACCTTATTTGTAGGGAGGATAGAAAAACCGTTTATATAATTGTTATTATCCAAAAACATCATACAGACATACACTAATGGCACAGGAATTTTGGTAGAAAAGTTGGACCACTTCAAGCAACTTGGAGATCTCCGAGTTTTACGGTGCTGCTGTTCCACTGTTAATTCCAGTCCCGACTACAAACTTGTACCACTTCATTCCATTCCTTGAATAGGTAAAATAAAGAACGTTCTTTCTGGGGTTCGAACCGGAGACCTATGGGTACTACCCACAAGTCCTTTCCGGTGAGCCATTCCGGAATGGTTATTCCATTCCATACGTGCTTTCACCAACTCGTCCCCCCCTCTTTGCTTATAAAATGTTCATATTTTCAGCACCAACGAACACAAAACAATAAATTAAATTGTCAAAGAGCAGAGATACGTTTTGTAAATACTGCCCAGAGATCCAACGTTAGATATATATACATCCATGTCCAGCCTTCGCTTCTCCGCTTTTGAGTTGCCAAATTCCAGTCATCGGTTATTTGACGAAAGAGGGTACTCCATCGGACGAGGCTTTCAACCTTGTTGATTGCACATCTGGCAAGCTGTTGCAGAACTCAGATTCCGATATGTGCATCTGCTGCAGGACCAGTCGTCGAGACCATTGCCTCTTCCGCCCCTTCCCCTTCCTCTTCCTCTTCCGTCCCTGTTGCTACTGCCACTACCCCCTCCTCCCTGCGGTTTTGACTCTTTCGCTTGGCTGCCACCACTGTTAATATCCACATCTGCTAGACCATTCTCTAGAGCTCGCACTAGGTTCTCAAAGTAATTTCGGGTCACGCTTTTGCCAAATACCCAACAAATTAGAGAATTACTCCACTGTCGTCAAAATTTTGCCGAATATAAACAACTACTAGTATAATTTTTCAAGACAAAATATGCACCTTGTTAGACCTGCCAACTTTGCGCGGAAATTATTGAATTCATCTGATGGGCCTTCTGCAGTCAGAAACCCTTGGAGCTCCTTCTCTGCACATTGATGAAGACGCTCCAAACCAGACTCAGCTTCACCTGTACAACGTCAAAGTAAGAAACCACAAACATGGAGCATATTATGCCTGTTGAGATTTAAATACCTATTAGAACCAATCGCATTACCTTGCAAGTACTCAAAGAACTGCCTCTTTGTAGATTCGTGTTCAGGTAGATAGTAACCATAAGCATATGTCCACTTCAAGACTCGTCTGCATTCCACAATCTGAGGCCACAAAAGAATCTGGTAAGCTATATATATCTTCAAGAGAAAGCCCATCTCCTATGGTAGGAGAAACTACAAAGATTCACCTGTGTCCATGCTTCTACAAGAAACTTCAGTTGTGATTCTGGTTCACATTGTATGCTACTCAGCTTCTCCAACTAAAAAAACCAAGAAAATATATCACAGAATGAATAACCAACATCACACAATGCTCAAAAGCCCAGATGGAAAAAGCTCCCATGATTCCCAATGTGAAGGTATTGAAAAGTGCCTCTCTTTTAATATATTCATGCATGATGCACGTGTGATAATGTGTGAAAATGTCCTAGCAAGGAGGAAAGGATTCACACAATGCACACAGCAAGAAGACGAAAGGTAAACCAAGGGGAAGAGGGTGCATTACAATAAGCTCAAAACATCAGTAAGATATTCCACAACAATGACGACATGAACTCAATAATTTTTAACTGTACTTAAAGTTCATGAACATTAATAAGCAACTAAGCAGGTTTGCTTACGTGAACATTTTGCATCTGCTGAAGGTCTGCAACTGCTTTTTGCCTAGACTGCAGGAAATAGGTGAAACAGAGAGTATTGAGAAATAAGATAAATTGACCCACTAATTCAAAGTGACATACCGTCTGGTTTGTAGCCCATCTTTCATAGTAATGAGTATATCTCTCCAGAGAGTTCTTGGCCATTTCTCGTCGTTTCTCAGCCTCATCATACTGTGATTAATCAACAAAAGCCTTTAACTTAATAGGTTCTGAATAATACATCATCGGACAAACTAAGAGGTTAATATGTATGCACAAGCAATACAAATGACGCAGATTAGCTTACAATTCCTTCTTGCTTTGCCATTTCATATTTATTACATGCATAGAAACCTCCTGTCCTCTCACCATGTTCAGACCAGACACCCAGGCAAAGCCTGCATGTATATATAAAAAGTGAGAAATGCTCCAGATGGATGATAACAAGAGTACTGAATGTGCATAAACCGAGGGTTATAATAACTTCATAGGTGTTTACCAGCAAAACTCAAATTTACAGGGTGGCGTACAAGTCATGTGCATACACCCATGATTTTTCTCAATTGGACGCTTGCACTTGGGACATGGCTTGGAATTAGCAAGTATCCTGCCACAAAAACATCACTGATCACTTAGTTACAAAAGCATGTGAGTTACAAGTTCAATGACCTAGATTCAAAACCCAGCTACTTCAGCGCTGCCCTTATAAGACCCACCACCCATACGTTCATGAATCTTCTTTTGAAAGCCACGCCAATATGGAATGGCATAATAATAGGATCGTTGTTTGAAAGTTTTCAATTTAAACAGTGTAACCACCAACAAAGCCGAACATAAGTTGTCCAAAGTACCTTACCTTGCATACCAAAATCTATAGAAACCTAAAATTGATTGATATCCCCACAGAACCCAGCAAATACAAAAAAAAAGGGAAAAAAACTGAAAACAAATTGGGATGAGTTCAATTTAATTTTACGCAGTGTCAACAACAATATTGAATCAGTTGACAGACTACAATGCTGGTATAAGGCCTATAAATAGTCTTAAGCCTTTGCATTTTTCATTTTGGAGAGTATAAATGCAGTTCATGTTTTCCATTTGCATTTTTCTTTTCGAAGAGTATACATACCAGTTCATGTTTTCAGATTCTGCACTATTCTTTAAAATCCATTTCTTCACAGTTTCACAGTCAACAGGACGGTGAGCCTCCTCTGTACACTGCATAAAAAAAAACAAAAAAAAAAGTGTTTCAACCCATATTCTGTGGATAACCATAATCACAATTTATAATTAGGTGTAAGATGTAAGAGGAAGCCTACACTCCAACAAAAGCTATATGAGCAGCTGCATATAACATCATTGCTGCCACTACCCATAACAAAATCTACAGCATAATCACATCCAGGAGCAGGACACCATTTGGTCTGCACAAAGCAAACACAGATGAGAACATACGACAAGTATTTTTCGGCACGAACCACAATAGGTTATTTTAAGGTATCTGAACCACATAGCTGATAGCTATATAATAATCACCCATCAAGTTAAGCATACAATTTAGAATTACAATGTCAAAAAGAAAAACAGTGTTGAGTTGTAGACTAGAACAGCGAATCCATACCAGTGTTTATCTTTAAGTAATAGTAAAAAAAATATACTACGTAATACACAACTTTTTAGCTGTTAAGCCAAATGTACCCAGAATAAATTTCTATCTGGACCTCTCAGGTGATTGAATTTAAAATCTTGTTGATAAACACAAGTACTTACTTATTTGGTTGCACATCTACAGATAATGCCATTTAATTTGCAAAACAAAACAAAAAAATAGAAGTGTCAAATAAAATTAAACGGAGCAAGTACTATATATCTACTAATTGTTTACACTTCATGCTTGTATATGAAGTCATTTAATATCATATTTGTAGCCTCGTACGTACCTTCTTATTATCCTCAATATAGGATCTTAGTAAAAAACGGCCTTGTTTCTTCCGATCATCCTCAGAAACTAAGGCATCTATCATATCCTGACCCACAGCAGCACCACAGCATGGAACAGGACATCGCAACATTAAACATCCAGGTCCATCGTTGATTGAAGTGCTGATATAGCCTGCACAGGAACAAAAAGCCAAAAACATCCAAGGTGAATTACTAACCTGTAAGTTCAAACGATAATAAACATTCCAATGAAGAAGAATAAGTCAAAACTAACTAGGAATTTAAACATAACGATAGCAAAAGGCTACTAACTATACTATGAAAAGGAATGGACTTTAATAAGGAACTGAAATAGACAATCTAACCAATATATAAAATACAATACAACCATATTGTGATCAAAACAGATCTCCAATTAGTAAATATGCCACATATTTAAGTTCAATTCAATTAAAAAATTACATAGGCCTAAACACATCAGTGCCATCTGATCGGCTTAAATTTTGAGCCCACAAACCATAATCCAAACACATTTCAAACAAAAATTTGTGAAGCCTATAGGTGAAGACCTTGAAAGACATTATTATAGAACAGGTGTTATAACTTTTCCTTGGTCTGAAAATTTAACATCCTTTAATGATACATACTGTTTAGAAATTAGAATGGCTAGGTCAAAAGGGAGCACACCTGCCCAGCACAAGCTGCAAAATGGATGTCCACAAGAAGCAGCATAGATGTCGTCCTTTGGAAAGGTATCAAAACAGATTCCACATATTACCTGCCAAGTCAATCAAAAAGAGCAAAATAATCAATCTCTTTTCAAAAACATGCAAAAAAGACTATATTCTAGGACTTACTTCTCTTGCATTTGAGATTTCTACAACAGGGATATTAAATAGACCAACAGCCTCTCTAACCCTCTCTTCATCAGCAAACCATTCTTCATGTACTTTGCTGACACTCCTACAATCAGAATAAACTATAACATGATGGTCGTACAGAAATCTAACAGCTCAGGAGACCAAAGTTGCACTTTACCAATTATAGTGACGGAGAAGAATTCCAGCTTCAACCCTTGAAATGGAAAGCACAGTAGATATATTTGTGATATCCTCTTCTTGGCGTTGAAGAATGTCAGCTTCACTCAATACAACGTAGCTTCGCTGAATATAGAGCATATATTTAATGAACAAGTACAAACTAGGGAGCAAAAAAAAGGACCCATTTTCACTTGTATTTTATATCAAAGTATATGAAACTTGTTAAGATTGTAAATTTTCAATTCAATACATCTATAACAAACTTGTACGTTCATCAGCATTGTTTTATCATGAATTCTGCTCCAACTTTATACACGTGCTAATGATAGTATCAGCAGTGTTGCAAAGCCAAACTGAAAAAAATCCCAATCAGATGAGATCTTCAATACGAGATTCAGCTTCTCTTCATGGCTAAACACAAATTTCTAGTTGACTAGACACTAAGACTGACAATATCAAAACCTTAAGAGGCTTGTACATGAAAAGTTGAAAAGAGTACTCCTCGTTAATAGCTAGGATTTCCATCATCAGCCTTAAAATAAAACCGACGTTTGTATTGATCAACCGCAACTCAGTCACTGACTTGAGTAGTGTGAAATTGAAAGTTAGACGCCTTTTAAATGGCCATATGCTGTATGTAGAATATCTAAGAACTCCCAGCAATCGAAAGCCCAAAAGCAATGCAAATTAAGCAAAAGAAAGGCAGAGGATCAGAAAGAAACTTTTGGCGACTCAAGGAGAAAGAGGGAAACTTTTACCTGTTGGTGACGCAAAGTAACATCGTCAGAATCATCGGAATCATTGCCGAAATACTCATATTCGCGATCAGATGCCTCATCAGAATCGACGGTGGCCTCGCTGTAGAAGTCTTCAGGAGACTCAGCGTCGTTGGCATCATGCACGCCATCATCTGAATCCATTGGAATACGAAACCCTAGAAATTAGGGACAGCCGCTGACAGGAGAAACTTGGATTGATCGACTCTGCCGATTAACTGTGGAAAATTAGGTCTAAATCAAAGCAGAAAAATGCGAATGCCAATAAAAGAGAGAGATTGATAAGGAGGATGAAATCGAATTACTTTGGATAGAGAATCGGCGAGGTGGGCAGCTGGATAGAAGAGGGCGAAAAGAAAGGTGGATTATTTATAGAGAAGCAGGCGGGATCAAGTAGATTTGGGGCCAAATTGCCTTAAATAACCTCACCTCAGGCTCTGGCTCTGGCTCTGGCTCTTCTTTTTGGTAACTTTTTCAATTTTCATAGTGCTCAAAGATACCAACTTTCAGCAATCTATACTCCGTATTAATTAAATCTTATAGATAGATGATAGACAGATAGACTCTGGAATAGATGTATTTGTTATATATCCTAGTTATTCCTTATCAGGGCTTGTTTGGTATGATTTTCACGGGATACTGGGTCGTTTATCATTTCGCAAATTTGTTTACTTCCATATCCAATTTGTGTGTAGTGCTAGTGAGACTGAGATTAAGAGGCATACATATATGCTCAGTGGGCTTTGCCACTACTTACAGAAATGAGGCAACTAATTCTACAGATTGGAATATTCAAGACTAGAAAATCAATCACACAAGCTCTGGAATTTGACTTGACTTCAACTTCAAATAGATTCTCAAACAGACAAGGAGAAATCAGGCATCAAAAACATGCACCTAACTTGTTTCATAGGCGTCGCCCAAACCTAAATTCCACATAATCTACAAATAGTATCCGCTTGGAACTGTCAATTAACACTTCTCAACTCAAGCTTCATAATCATAATATATATTGTTCAAGTTGATAAAAAACAAAGAACCACTACAGCAAGGTTCTTTCCTGCCCTAAAAGCCATGAAAATTACATTGCAAAGGCTGCAAATTTCCTGATATGCCTGTCTGTCTCTAGGCTCTAGCCACTCACTTGTGAAATCAACATCAAGTTTGAGATTTGGTCTTACTCTTCTTCTTCCTTGATGCAAAGCTGCTAGGTCCAACTTCTATGGACATCCTCTTTGTCCTGAAAATCATGCATTCTTATTATTATTATTATGTGAGATGTCGATATCATTAATACTTGATGTCTAGTTAGGGTGAACTAAAAACCAGGTGGAAAGAGTCAAAAGAATATACCGCATGGAAAGCTCCACTGATGCATTGCTATTCTCTTCATTCTCTTCGGTGCCTGCAGAAAGAAAACGACAAATAATGTTTTCTCTAGTAAATAAAATAGGGTAAGAGTGCTCTTATCAGTTATCATCATTAGAACCAAATGCAAATTTCAGAATTCCATTGAACAGCTGTGTAAAGTCCCAGGCAATCATCAGTAAAATACAAGTTGAAGACAAAGAGTGTAGAGTCTCTCCCTGAATACCTATCACTTGGTCTTCGTCGTCGTCATCATCATCATCTTCCCCTTGAGATTCGGAACCAGAATCCCATCTATCTCCTCCATCATCAAAGTCCCAGCGTTCACCATCAGGAGGCATCCAGAACTCAGGCTCCTCCAAATCACTATCATTAGGCATCTCCCCCTCCAGCACCTCTGAAATGATTTCTTCCTTTTTCTTTTCCTTGTCTTTCTTCTTCTTCTTCTTCTTCTTGTTCTCATTCTTAATACCAACACCATTTTCTGTGTTTGGTTTGCCTTGTTTCTCTTCCAGCTTGGCATCCTTTGGCAAGTTACCAGCTTCCAATTGCTCTATTGAATATAGAATTCACCCACACAGATTAACAATACCAACAAGACAATGAGATTTGAGTGAAAGGTTCCAAAATCAAACATTACAAAAAACCACAAACCTAGTTTGTTGAGAAAACGCTTCCCATTGATATGCTTCCATATGTGCTCCTCAGACTTGTTCACAGTATCACCGGTCAATTTACATATCAACTTGGAACTATAACATCAAAACACCATAATCTTAATCAAGTATCAAATTTTAATTATCTATCCAGCACCTCTAAATCTAAATAATCATATTTCGTAGACAGGCAGTGTCACAACCCTCCCCGGAGGAGGGTAAAGCAAACAGATTTCTGAAGAAAGATACAGTATGTATAGATTACCGGGAAAGAGGGTCTTGAGTGAACATGTTGAGAGGAGACTTGTTCTTGGACAAGGCATAGTCGATTAGGCCCAAACGACACCGTTTGCTGTTAGCGTAGGAGTCTATGGCGTGTTGGGGCAACTCGTGGCCGCTCTCCACACACTTGAATCGCCCATTATCCAGCTGCTCGAATGTCGGAGATCCCAACAGGTCTTTGCCCTCTTTAGGGCACTCGCTCATCTTCACCTCCTCAGCCGCCATTCAAATTCAAATTAGGTCTGAATCCAACCGGAAAACAAAGACAAATTTATAGGGGGGTCGAATTTGGGGAAAGCTCTTTCCAATTCGATACCCAATTCGCAAAGAGGATGAAAACTGAAAAGGCCGTCCACTCTCCAGGGACTGGGCAACCCAAGTTGGGCACCGCAAGAGAAAAAGGTTGCTATCAAATTACTAACAAATTTTAATAAATCACCCTGAATTGGATTTTCTTTCAAAAAATTACCAACCCTTTGTTTTTGTTATCAGTGTAAGAATTCGATATCTCAGACACCACCAATGTATGAGAAATCGAAAGGTACTTGGCCAAAGGGAAATGCCAAGATATGGCAAAAAAAAAAAAAAAAAAATGGTTTTGTACACAACAGGAATGATTATGGCGACGCTCAACGGCATCAGGAATGTAGTCCGCACTCCGCGTGGAAGTATGGGACGAAGAAGGGGCGAAAAGTGAATGTCGAGAATACGGGTGAGTCTTGAGACCGAAGATGCACTTCTTGACACAGGGAGACAGGAGCAGAAACCCCGCCTGGATAAGGTATCTTTGGAAATCACGGACATTGCCACGATCATCAAAGTGCACGAGCCTGCTGCTTCTACCAACACTTTTTTTTATATGTATAAACATTACCAACCCTTTTTTTAATTGTGGCTCTGTATACCTAAAAAGATAACAAGACGACAAATCAAAATAGGGAGGGAGGCAGCCGGAGAACCAACCGACGATACAAGAACTCAAGAAGACAGCAACCGGAAGACTGAGAAACAAGGAATGAAAGAGAAGGCAGTAGTCATAGCAATTAAGCAAAGAAGAAGGCGGTTAACGTTATGAGGTCGAATGATAAGGAGGCAGTGCCCACGAGGAGGAAAGGGAAGCCCAGTAGAGCACCGTGCAAAGAGCGATTTCAACCGTAGATAATTTTAACTTCAACGGTTCAGATGTAATTCTGCCCACACTTTTATAGTAGTATAGATATTTAAAATATGTTAATTTATCAGCTTTTATAATACTCCTACTGTTTAAACTTAGAATAATACTTACATTTTGAAAAATATATATGAAAAACAAGTATGTGGGTGATTTTTGGTAAATTTTCACTTTATGAATAGTTTTATGAAAAAGGAGTAATTTTTTTTCGGTTTTTATATTATTCTCTTAGGGTTGAGGGAATAGGATAAGACCCTAAATTGGGAAAGTTTTTTTTTTTTTGATAAGGTAAGATTTCGAGGGTACTCCTCGATTGGCCGACAAAGTCAGCAGACGACGAACCGTCAAAACATACAATAAAATAACAAAATGTGCAAATCATGCAGTGACAAGCTAACAATTTCGGGCGACCTAGCAAACCTAATCCTAACACATCGGGGACAACATAAACTACGAACCGAAGCAAAGCAACACCGCTTACCAAAAAAGAAAACGAACCTATAAACCTAATTAAAAAAACTAAACTAATTAAAATTTAAAAAACATTTCCTAATTAGTGCTTCGACATGAATGCGTGGAATCAAAGCTGAATCGGCAAAGAAGTCATGTGTGGATGCCGTGTGGAGGAGACACGCAACACTGTGGGCGGTCAAGTTGATCTCCCGAAAGGCGTGACCGAATTACACCCTTTCAAAATATTGGAGGAAAGAGTGTCGAAAATCAACATCTCTATCTCCCACGGTCTTCGCAGGCAGTTGATAACAATGAGATGGGAATTGTTTGAATTTGTTGAGGACAAAACCATGAGTTGGTATTTAAAAGTACCGATGGGGCCTCAACAACTAATCGCTAAACACAGAACTGCCTCAAAACAAGTTTAACGAGTAAACCAGTAAACCTTAACTCAACAAAGACACGTTGCCTAAAACAATACTGTATTACAAATCCACAAACAGTAATCAGAAGATACATGCTAAATTCAGAGACCAAACCCAGCTGAGCTTCTGATGCTATATATTGCAGTCCATTCCACCGATGCAACATCTTCACAACAAATGATATGCGTATCGCTTTCAACCACTTTGCTGTTGAGATATCAAGGTAAGGTAAAGTGCCCAAGAGTAGGAAGACGAAAGATTACTTGGTAGATGTCATGGCTACAAGTACAACCCCTCCATTGCGTTTACACGGGAAGAGAGAATCCACGAAGGTACGTGGAATCCACACCTGATTCACGGATCAATGCCACCCTTCCAGTCCGAGCCACCTTTATCCCCCCAATGTAAAGGATGCACATAAAAAAAAAGTCAGCAAATACAATGACATGAACATATAAATGTAAAAAGTATGTCGTTCCAAAGTGTAACTGTTTGATGATGTTCATCCTCCAAATGAATCCATGTTCTGGATAATATTATCATACTACAACAAAACTGTGGATAACTAAATGAGAAAATTTCCTTCTGGCATATCCTACCAGGCCCTCAATCTTTGGGGCTATTACCAAATCATGCCATAAAAATAAAGGGTTTAGTATAATTACAACTATACTAAATTATCCATTAAATATCACCTTTAAATAAGACCTCACACAAGGGCCCATCTGTAGAACACCTAAATATTTGTAGCATACTTGACTAGTTTTGGTCAATAAAAAGGCTCAAAAAGCTTTTCAATGTGATATAATTAAGGTTTTTGGGTTAATTCTTACAGTCTGTTAAAACTTTTTCTAGGGTTTAGTCAATGATATTAGGGTAATAGTTCATGGATCCGAACCCGGTTCCGTATTTAGGATAGCAAGAAAATATCAACATTTCAGGCATTATAATGAAAATGCCCCAAACCTGAAGATTCAAGGGTATAAATTTCTCTAAATGAATTCATCAGTGATGGTTCATATCAAAGACATCCTGTTGTAACAATACCATACAGAAACTCATATGATTTCATTAACCATGAAAGAAAAATATGCATACCTCACAGATGCCATACGGCTCTAGCAGCCTCTGCAGCGCAACCATCTTATCAAGGTCTCCAGTGAGCTGCAAGTATACAGATCACTTTGTCAGAAAACTCAGAATCAATATAAATCGCAAACAAGGATCAAAATTTGCCAAATTTCTGAATCAGATCAATATTCATATTCACCTGGAGAGTAATAGTGTGATCAGAAACGTCGACTGCTTTTGCACGGAAGATGCTTGCAATGTCAAGGACGTCCCTTCTAGCTGCCGAATTAGCCGCTACCTTGATCAACATGAGCTCTCTTTCAGCAAATGGAATGTGGGTTAGATCCTGAACCTGAAACACCCCGCTTCACTTGTTACGCAGCTGATTTTGTTTCAAGTTTGGAAACCTTAACACGTTATCTGCAGAGTAACTCGCCTCATGAAGATCTATCAATTTGTGAAGGTGCTGAACCAACTTGCCAATTGATTCATCAGTTCCAGGTATGACAGTTGTAATACGAGAAATACCCCTCGTCTCAGCAGGCCCCACTGCTAGACTCTTTAAGTCGTAGAGAAAACAGAGGCAATTTCACTTTTTTAATTGTATGAGACTAGAAAGCTCCAGCACAGAAAAGTGATAGTCGTAAATTGCTAATGAAGAAAAGAACCAACCTGGATGTTATAGCCCCTGCGAGAAATTATTCCTGTGACTACATTGAGAACTCCAGGGGAGTCATTTACAAGCATTGATAAGGTGTGTGATCTAAACCCACTTGGCTGCAGCATTTAAAAAAACTCGTTACCACCTATACATGAATAAACTGAAAGTGCGGCAGTATTCAGCTCCAGTGCAGCCAACCCCTCGAGATATTTGAAAGTAAAAGTAAACTGAATAAAGGGGAAGGAGAGTGCCAAGTTAAACTGATGAAGGTGACACTTGCTGTCACAACTCATGATAGCTTTAACCTTCTGAGGGTGTTAAAGAAAATGCCCTCTTACAGGCTAGTAGAAATTGGTTAATATCAAATGCATACACAGAGACGATGCAGAAATGATTCTTAGAAAATCAATAGGAAAGCTTACATCTTCTTCATTCAGAACACCCCAGTGTGCATCAAGTACTCGATGATTCATGTATGAGTTATCATATGGCTCCACAGGATACACATCACCCTTCAAAGGAGAAAAAGAAAAGCTTACTCAACACTGAAAACCAGGTATGAAAGATAATTATAAAATTAACAGACTTTAATCCTTGTTCTATGTCCGCTTTATCGTTGCATTACATCTACCAGACAACCAATAGGTTTCCAGATAGTTGAATACAAGTGTCATGGAGAAACATGAGGATTAATCAAGTGTGGAGTTAAAAGAAATCTTGAAAATTACAAATTTGAGAGTCCATCGTTCAAAGGCTTCTATTATTTTGATCTTCTTGTGTTCTAAAGAATAACAATGATGAAACCAGGGGAAACAAAGTAGCAACCACCTAGCCGGTATAACCTCTAATGAACATTGAATAGTTCCAGCTAGCCCTCCTTTTGCAATCATGTTAGAACTTATTTTAAACTCTTGGACTATGGGACAAACAGAGTTTACATACCCCTGATGACGATATAGAACTGACGTTGAAACTTTTTGGAGATTCCAAGACAGCATGAACGACAGGTTCTTTCACTTCAAGATCTGGATATGATGAAGCAGAAAATCTCCAAAAAGGAGCTGACTCACCCATCCTTTCCCTCCTTAAAGCAATCTAAAAAGGCAGCAGCAGCAATTAAGTTATCAGCATGCGTTTAAGAGCCAGAATGACCCGTGATTCAAAAGACCTAACCTTTCCAGTTCTTGCAATTTCTTTGATTCCAAACTTCTCAACATTTCTATGAAGAGCAACCAGTTTTCCTGGGTCCCCAGTTACCTATAAACCCAGACAAAATATAATGAATCCAGCAGTAGAAATAACTTCAACAAAACCTGGATGTATTAAACTGTCTGGAATATGCAAGTACCAAGAACATATGCTGCCATATAGAATATTGTCCACGAATCAACCTCATTCAACTTCTAATTTTTAAAAGAGGACTATTAATAGCATCAACTACACAAATACGAAAACTAATAGCACATTTCAAGATCATGTATTCATACCTGACATTATATTAAATCAGATTTTTAAAATAGTGGCATATCAAGGTGAACCATGTTGAAGGGAAAAGATAACTTGCCTCCATCGTCAAGAAATTTTCTGAAGTGTCCACAATTTCAGCTCTGAAGATGTCTACCAGCCACATAATCTAGTTATAGTAAACATGGGAAGGAAACAGAAACTGTCATGATAAATAAGGATGCAAACAACTGAAGACACAAAATTCACTTTGCACTAAATGGGAAGAAAACAAAAATAATGGCATCCATCAACAACACAAGAAAAAATCTACTCAGGGGACATATTATAGAAGTTATATCAGTCACAACTTCTAGGACACGGACCAGCCCCTTCCATTAGAAGATGCTAAATGAAATACAAGGCAGAAATCAGCACTTACAAGAAATAGGCAAGGTTTAATACCTCAGCTCGAGTTGTGGGATCTGCACGAAGCTTAATAAGCATTAGCTCCCGTTCTACTTGTGGTTCTTTTGATATATCTTCGACCTACCCAGGAGATTCAACCAAACATAAAATAAACCAGGTAGGTTAAAATGAAGGCAGAAATCAGCAATTCCAACAAAGGAAACAAAGGAATTCAGACAAATAAGCAAAGCAAAAGAGGAGGAGTCATAAACCTTGATAACATTAACAAGCTTATTAAGCTGCTCCACAACTTGTTGCAAAATCTTTTCAGTACCAATGACGACTATGGTAAAAAGGGCCTTGTCCTTGTTCAAACCAACAGCTAGGGATTCGATGTTATACCCTCTCCGAGCAAACACACCAGCTATCCTATTGATTATTCCACTCTCGTCTCCCACAAATACGGATATGGTGTGCCGCTTCACGCTGTAAAAGGCCCAAAGATAAAGCCATCAAAATTTTTATTCATTTGCAATGTACAAAAAGGAACGATCTTGAACAACAGAAAGATTATTCTAATCAGCTCGAAACTAAAATCAACTGCCTCCAGATCAGCAAGAACAAATCTATAGAATGTAGCAGCAATCAATAGATGAAGATGAAAAGCTCAGATAAAGAAATTGGCCAAAAAAAGGAATACAAGTACAGAGTGGATCAAATAGTTGAAGCTTCAAAGTAGAAACTGGCAATTAGCTTACTCAGAGCGGGCGGCGAGAGGAGGTGGAGGAGTGGAAGAGGGAGAAACGGCATTCGCAGTAGGACTAGTAGCACAGGCAACGAGCCGGGACAAATTCGACCCGAAACTAGCGGGTTTTGACATCAACCTTGACATTGCCGGTGAGGGTTCACTGGAAACCCCATATCCCGTCTTGGGTTTCCAGGAGGGGTGTGTGGGGAGAAACGACAACGCCGCCGCCATGGGAGAGAGCTTAAGCTTGGAAGGAGAAACTGGGCAAGCGGCTCTCACGGTATACTGACATTATAGTACTCACGTTCTCATCCTACCAGTGTGCCAAAAATATCCTTTTTCACGTTTCAATGGGTTTTTTTTTTTAGTAAATTACACATAACTACCCATAAATTAGACTAGTTTTCACATAATCACACATAAATTTATAAATTACATAAAATCATCCATAAATTAGATTTATTTTCAAATGACCACCCATCCATTAAACCTCAAATTTTTTTGTTTGAAAAGCTTAAAATACCCTTAATTCAAACTTTTTTAAATGTAAATCAATTGTATATATTTTACTTTAATTTGACATTTCACCTTGAAAAAAGTAAGGAAATTAAGCATTGTAAAAATATATAAATGTCTGAACCAATATATATGCATCAGATCGATTTGCAATGTTGAATTAGATGTGAATAAGCTCTAAAATAAATCCAGATTATTACTCCATCTATTCGGAAAAATATTTTGTTTAATTAATATTTACACGTTTTTTTAGGATGATAAAATATCCATTTTTTATAAATATTTTTAAAATTTTCATGCTTATTAATGACAATTTCACATTTATCAAAGGGGAGAACCACAAGCCATAATGGATGATCCGTGATGCTTATGAGCTAAGTAAAAAATTCAATCGACTAAATAAAGGTGCACATCACACATCATATTGTTGAATATCGAGGCGGAGAGGGGGGGAGGGGTGTAGTTAAATAGCGAAAATCTATGAAAAGATGTGATACCTCAATTATTTAACATAAAGGATGTTCAACTGATGTCTTCCTTAATTGTTGCTTCAAAAAAACCATAAAGGATGATAACAATTGTGAGCATGTACAACAATGATAGAGTTAGGAATTGTTTTAAAATGGAGGCTCAATTTTTATAAAAATGATTTTTCTTTATACCCATATATGAAAAGGAATATTACAAAAATAATTTAAAAACCCCCTTAAATTTATTATTTGAAAATAATTATTATAATTTAATAATATTTTTATATTAAATCCGTGCATAGCACGGGGAATAGACTAGTATAAAATTATTATAAAAAATAAATTAAATATTAAATATTTTATATAGTTTTTATCATCTTAAAAAAAACATGCGTAGATAGTAAACGACGTGTTTTGCTGAACAAATGGAGCACTTAAAAAACCCTAAATTATTACTTTTAAAAAACTAAAATATGGGGGCATTTTCATCTTTACAAATGAAATAAATAGACATTTAACAAATGGGTGGTCTTTTGAAAACAAACCAAATTTATGGGTGATTTTCTGTAATTTATAATTTTATGGGTGGTTATGTAAAAATCAACCTAATTTATGTAGGGCTGGCAAATGGTATGAAAATTACCATACCAACCACAAACCGACTATGTTGGTAACCACATTTGTGGTAACCAACATTACGGTAACCATCGTGGTGGTAACCACGTGAAAGTCATACGGTAATGGTAATGAAATCTGAATACCATGGTTACCGAGTATATATATATATAATTTTTTTTATTTAATATTTTATTGTTTTACCTTTAAGTTTTAAGTTTTTAATCTTAACTTACTTTATATTTTGTGTTTTGATGTTGACATAAATAGATCATTTCTACTGTTTTTAGTCTCTTTTGTTACTTCGTTCAAACCGACAAACACATAGGAGAATCAAGCGGCACTGCAAGTCTGCGGCAACCCTAGTCTCCCCTCTCTAGTCTATCCGTTCAAGGCTTTCGAGTTGGGGCCATTCAAGGGTTGCCCGTTCAGTTGCTGATTCTATCCTCCTAAACCCTCTGACCATTCAAGATCCCCCAATTTCTAACTTGCTATCTCTCAATGGCTTGTCGGAGTTCATTCTTCCGAATCACAGTCACCGGAAGAAATTACAACATGGTAACCATGGTAATGTACCGATGGTAACCACGACTTGTGATTAGTATGTGGTATGAAAATTTGTGTACCGCCACGTTGGTGGTTGGTACGTGGTAATCACCATTTTTTGGTGGTTACCGTACCATGCCAACCCTAAATTTATGGGTGGTTATGTGTAATTTACCCTTTTTTTAATCGGATTTTATTTAGAATAAATTACACAAACCCACCTTAAATTTTGGTTTCTTTCAAATTTGGTTTTTGTGTAAAAAATGCTAAGGTTAAACTATCACTCAGTTGACATATATTTTAATAAATACGGTATATAGCATTACGAGGTTCCATTTCATAAATTAAGCAGTGATTTTTGAACTCAACTGCGTCAGATTGTAGCTTATCTAACAATATTTTGACATTGGTGTTGCCTTTTGTCTTATAGTATAAATCAGATGGTGAGATATAGGAGCATTCAGTGAAATCGGGGAACTACACTATGTGTGGGGAATGCAAATGAAATTGTGATCATTTCAATGGAGATCAATGTATTTTTTTTATTAAGTAAGAATTCGAGATAAGTTATAACATAATCTCGATATGTACTCATATGTCGATGAGTTAGCAGACGGGAGATTGTTGAGACGTATAACAAATTACAGGAAAATGTGCAGTAAAACAGGCAGAAATACACCGTAAAAAAGACAATTTTAAGTCATTTGATATAGGTCACACGTTCTTAAATTTTGTCTACTCCCTTTTTTCTCCATGACCTCTATGGTCAATGGTCCCTTTTCTATCAATTATCAGTTATCACCATCGTGATTGTTTGAAGTCTCCGTGTAATTACAATCTAACCATTTTCTTTTGCTTGCATTTGGTGAACACTACTTATTTCCTATATCTGTTGATTTTGTTATACACTTTAGCCCGACAAGCTTTCAGCATTAGGAAGAAAACCTTATAATTTGGTTGAATAATGATGGTTTTGAATTGGATAATTTTTTGTTGATATGGTTGTAGGTCAGCATGAAGGTCCTTTGAGGGTTCAAAGTTCAAAAGTTTCAATTTGAAAGTACGGAAGTGAGATCGACTTGTCAAAGTTTAGATTGGAACAAATTGTAGTAAAATATGCGAATCCGCTTAACTTGATTTGCTAGTATTTGAATTAGACGGATTTGAGTGAGTAAGGTGGCAAGAGTGGAAGGCGGCACCAACGGTGTTGTAAAAAGTGTTAGGCAAATCCTAGGCGGAGAGGGGCCGCTTAGTTCCTAGGCGGCCGCCTAAATGTGTCTAAGTGCTCGCCTAAATGTGTCCTGACTTAAAATATCTGTACGGATAAATGAGATATATTGAATAACGTGTGGCTAGTAAAAATGTATTTTTTTGGGTTTTTTACACCTTTAAATGACTTTGTGTTTTGGGTATTTCTTTAATGTTACATTTTTTTTACCTAACTTCAATCTTAATTATATTTGTAGTCCAAAATAATTTTCAAGTTGAAAAATCAACAACATTGCTGGAATTTTGGTTGAAAAGATGATCCATATTATTTTGGGTTAATATCAGTGTAGTTTGTATATGAATTTATAATTTTAAAAATTTGTATTATTTTTTGTTCACAAGTAATAGTTGGTATTATTTAGAGTTATTTTTCCCAAATTTTGGGTAAAAGTAAAGACAAACGATAAATTATATGTATAAATACACTACAAAAGATAGTAAAATAAGAAGTGATTGTCATATCTTTGAATAAAAAATATTTTTTGTGATTTGTTTAATATAAAGTAAAATTATTTACTAAAACGAAAAATATTTAAGAATGTTTATGTACAATTGTACATTTTAGAAATAAAAAAAATTAAACCAAACTTTGTAAATAAATCATAGGGGTATGGTATACTATGAAAATATAAAAAAGAAGGGAATATTTACAAATTTTCCAAAACCGGCTCGGAACCTGAATATCCGGAATTTTGCCGTATTGTTTCCGTAATTTTTCCGTTTTATTCGAATTAAACGCGTATTTAAAAATCCGTATATATGCCGTTTCTTTGAGTTTTTTACGGTTCGGCGTTTTATTCCCGAGTAATACGGGATTTAAACGCGTTTTACATGCCGGTTTGAATATTTACCCGGTATATAAAATACGGAAATTATAGATCGGTTTTTTCGGAACCCGAGTTATACATATGATTGTTGGGGTTTTCTTCTTTTCCTATCTAGAATCCACGATAGCCTCGGCCCTCGTTCATCCTCTATCGAAATCGAAAACGAAAACGGGAACTAGGGTTTTAGTAGTACCGAGTACTATTTATACCACGCCACTTCTCAATTGTAGCTCTGATTTCTGTCATTCGTTTCTTTCTTGATCATCGAAAGTTTGTATCAATGGCAGTAGCTTTCTCCAATCTTCACACCGAATCCGGTCTCAAGTTTCTCGATGAATTTCTCGCCGGCAAATCTTACATTTCAGGGTATTCTATCCCTACTCTCAATTTTATGGTTACTTTGGCCAGAAATTCGCAAAAGTACACTTTTTTTTTTTTTAAATATGTATATTAAAGTTGGGTGCTTTCGATAGTTCAGTCTGGAATTCGGCTGGCTCTTCCGCGAATTAGTTGATTGGATTTCCTGAATGGTTATGTATCAGTTTTGGGTTTAAATCTATCCTTTTGGGTTCTGTTCAGGGATGCTTTCACCAAGGATGATGTGAAGGTCTACTCAGCTGTGGCGGATAAGCCTGGCAGTTCGTTTCTCAATGCATCCAATTGGTACGAGTGCGTGTCTAAGCAATTGGCTGCAAGGTTCGTACCCTCCCCTCCAGATTCAAATTTTTTAGTTGTTGGTTAGGTTTTCCAAACAGAAAAACTAGAAGCAAGATTTGATTGTAAAGGCCTTGTCTGGCCCGTTGATTCAGTTTGTTTTAGTTGTTCTACTTCTTTTTCTAGAGATGGATCATGTATGAATGAAGATAAAATTTTCACTGAAAGACATTTTCTGGCGCTTTCCAGGTCAATCTGTTGGAGTGAGAATTGCATGTGGGGCAGCTCAAGCTGATGCTTCAGCAACAGCTCCCTCAAAGGTAGTAACTTGCTGCCTTCCTTTGCCCCCCTTTGAAATATAAATTCTGCTTTAATGTCTATACATTGAACCACTGTTTATAGATCTTCTGAATTTCATGTCTGTTAGTTTGGGGCTCCAGTGTTTGTGAATTGTGGTGATTAGCAATAGAAAATGCTGTGGGTAGGGATATCAACTATGAGTAGGGTTGGAATTTTATGGGTCATCTTTGTGGATATCTTAATAATACTCATATATCATCCGTGCCTTTCTTAATCAGATAATATTATTAGTTCGTTTTGGCAGCTATCGTATTGCGTCATTTGACTTGCTATGCTCAACAGTTTGCTGCACCCTTGTTTTTTTTTTTGGCATAATGATTGATGGTTTGCTCTATTTGTGTAAAGAGGGCAAGAGGGGTAACTAGTCTTATACTTTTTGCGGCATCATTTACTGTGGTGTGTGGGCGACTCATTTTGATAGTTTTTTTTATTTATAATTTTTGTTTCTAAAGCTGGAGCTTCTTACCTGCAATGAATTGAGGATTCAGGATGGTGTTTTGTAATGATGGTGTACTTGTAATATCCTTATGACAGAATGTGAATGTATGAGCATTAACCTTTGAGTCAAAAATTTTCAGGCAGCACCTGCTGCTGACGATGATGATGATTTGGATCTCTTTGGTGATGAGACCGAGGAAGAGAAAAAGGCTGCTGAGGCGAGGGAGGCATCCAAGAAGGCATCCTCGAAGAAGAAAGAGAGTAAGATTCAGCTTCATGTACATCTGGGATGTTCAAAGCAGCAGGACTCTATTTGAATGCCAGTTGGACTCTCTTATTTGTCGACTCACATTTCCTTATAGAGAATGGGGTTATGCATAAATTTTCATAGCAGCGTCAAAACCTATTGTTGTACCCTTGTTCTCATCTCTAGGTGGAAAGTCATCAGTACTAATGGATATCAAACCATGGGATGATGAGACTGACATGAAGAAGCTGGAAGAGGCAGTTCGTGGTGTCAAAATGGAAGGCCTCCTATGGGGAGCATGTATGTTTTCATTTCATATTCACGCTGGCTGATTCTAACGCCATGAATTAACATCCATAATCTGTATGTATATTAACGCTGTTGAACTCATCCCCCTTGGGTGAATCCTCTGCAGCGAAACTGGTTTCTGTTGGCTATGGCATCAAGAAACTCCAGATCATGCTGACCATCATCGACGACCTTGTTTCAGTGGATACCCTGATTGAGGATCGTCTAACTGTCGAGCCAATCAACGAATATGTGCAGAGCTGTGACATTGTAGCCTTCAACAAAATCTAAGAGGTCCAAAGGCTCCAAGGTGTTACCAGCAGTGGTAGCATTTTTTTGCTGCTTGAACTCTTTTAATCTATTTTTCTTGGTTTTGTGATTTTGACCTTGAAGAGAGGATTTATGGGAATGGAAGAGGTTATTCCCTATTTTTTTTTTATACAAGGTAAGAATTCGAGAGCCAAGAGGTTATACCCTAATACTGTGATGGAGAGTATTATATATTTTTTTGTTTGGTAAGAAAAGGGTGAGAAACTCCCGAAAACGACAAACTACGGGCTACACAACAATCTCGTGGGGTAGTTCTCTGTAATCCTCTAACAACGAAATAAGACTGGCGGCTTCGTTAATACATGGAGGCCCCGTGGAAAAGAAAGACGAAGCTTGGCGAGGAAGTTGGTGACTTTGTTTGCTTCTCTAAAAACACGACGGAGAGTATATATATTATGGTGGCATGGATTTTTGGGCATTTCAAGTTTTGTTGCCAGGGGATACAATCAACACTGACCTTCCTATCTAAGCTATTTGGTTTTACTATTTTACTACTTACCATTCAATTCATTACCTATTTAACCAAAGTTAAGGTTAGTCAAGCTACCTTTATTAGAAAAAACTGCACTCAAGACCCTAAAAATAGAATAAAAATCAAGACCAAGACTAAACAATGTAGATTCATTCAAAATTAACAAATAATTTTTTTTCCCTCCATACTTGAACTTTAAATGGAAATTTGGCAGTATTCCAAGAAAAATCCCAGATTATTAGACAAGTATTAATCAGTAGTTTAAGAAATTTTATTCATAGTTGTCACAAAATGCAGAGGAAAAGAGTGAGAGCCTCACATCTAAAGTTGAACATAATCATATTGTCAGTGATTTCAGGCTATAGTTTTTAAAGGGAATGAAAATCATGTTGCCCAAGCCCACCAAATTAAACACACAACGACAACGTTCTCAACACTACAAGAATCACCTAGCCTGTCATTGCATTCGAAACGAGAACTGCAACTATCACTGCTTTCGAACCCACCTTGATCGAAGTCATCAACTTCACCAGCTTGCATGCAAACAGTCTAAGCCACCATATCAGATTTCAAGAATTACACTTTTTTTTTTCTAGATGTTTCAAATATAAATTTATATAATTCTAGTCTTAGAGTTTTTTTCTTTCTTTTGACTGGCGACCCTCTTCGTAGTGTTATCAAACCATCTTTTAGATGACTTCAAGATCGCTTTATCGATCTGATTTTTGTCTACGGTAAAAATAAAATAAAAAACAAAAGGCAACTTATCACATAAGCTTAGATTTTTAAAAGTCTATAATTAGTGATCACCATTAGTATTTTCCCAAAATACAATTAATAAGCTTTGAACCTAACATTCAACCCCTCCACTGCACTCCACTCCACGGACACAGTTGTATATATACACACACGCCAATTCAAGCTAAGCTATAGCTATCAAATGATCACCCTTGCCCTTCATCCACATTCATTATCCATAATTCCATATAGAGAAGACGATTGATCCGAGACAGGAGCAACAATGCAACCCGAGACTATCGACGACATTGTCGACTTTGTCATAAACAAAGGCCATGGAGTCCAAGGCCTGTCCACCATGGGTCTCAAAACTGTCCCAAGAAGCTACATCCAGCCTCCAGAGGAGAGACTCGACGCCTCAAAAATAGTCTCCGACAACGAGTCCATACCAGTCATCGACGTCTCAAGCTGGGAGGACCAGGCGGCCTCCAGAGCCATATGTGAGGCCGCCAAGAGGTTCGGTTTCTTCCAGATCATCAACCACGGGATCGAGGAGGAGGTTTTGATGGGTGTTCAAACGGCTGCACACCGCTTCTTCGAGCTGCCCGTGGAGGAGAAGATCAAGTACAAGGACGACGACTGCCGGAGCAGTGTGAAGCTCGGAACAAGTTTCAGTCCTGCCAAGGAGACGGTGTTCGAGTGGAAAGACTACCTTCACCTTCAGTACGAGTCCCACGAGTCCGCCCTCCAACGTTGGCCTCCTATTTGCAAGTACATCGTCTTACACTTCATCACTAACCGAGTATCTATATCTGTATCCATATTCTATATACATATGCTAAAACCAGCGCATAGCTTATGTGGCGTAAAGGAGTTGATTACAGGAAAAAATAAAATAAAATAATATAAGCCACAATCAATCTCTCTCTCTCTCTCTCTCTCTATATATATATATATATATATATATACACGGAGTATTAATTAATTGACAAAAATATTAATAAAAAATATTTCATAGTCATACTTAGCAAAAAAAAAATTATAAATATATAGTATTTGATAAATGTTATTTTATTTATATCTAGATTAATTTTTGGTAGAAAAAATTATTTATATTAAAATTAATTATTTAATAATTTTTATTTTACTTTCTATCTATATTATTTTTTGAGGCCAAAATAATTTATTAAAATATTATGAATCCATAATATGTAGCCACGTACAATCCATCCGTGCATTTTAGTAAACTGATGTAATATATAGATATATACTATAATATTAAAATATTTTTAAATCAAATATCTATAAAATTAGATGAGATTCAATTGATGGTAGATTAGTTCTGATACTGAATATATGTACGTAGGAATGAAGCAGTGGAGTATTACAAGAGGGTGGAACAACTGGTCAAAAACATATATAATGTGCTTCTTAAAGGGCTGACCATAGAAACAGGATTTGATGAATCAAAGAGGCCTTTGCTTATGGGGATGGTTGCAGTCAACTTCAACTACTATCCATTCTGCCCCAACCCTGAGCTGACGGTGGGCGTGGGACGCCACTCGGACGCCTCGGCCCTCACAGTCCTCCTCCAGGACGACGTAGGAGGGCTCTATGTGAGGGCCCCACAGGCTGATGATCAGGGAGAGTCCTGGATCCATGTGCCTCCTAGGAGAGGTGCTCTGGTGATCAACATAGGTGACATGCTGCAGCTGCTAAGCAACGGCAGGTACCGCAGCGTCGAGCACAAGGTGGTGGTGGACTCCACCAAGAACAGGCTCTCTGTCGCGGTGTTCGTCAACCCTGCTCCGGCCCAAGTGGTGGCTCCGCTGCCTGAGGTGTTGGAAGACACCGCGGAGAGACCGCTGTATAGGGAGGTTGTTTATAGTGACTACTTGGAGTACTTCTTTAGCAAGGGTCATGACGGCAAGGCCACCATTGAGTGGGCCAAGATTTGAACAAATACTGCTTTGTTATTGTGAAATTTCATACTCCGTAATAATAAGAACCAAGGGTTTGTTTGGTATAAGATCCTAAAGGGAATGGAAACAAATTTTTTCAGATTTGAGATTTTAGGTTTAGGATTTAGGAAGGTTTAGCAATTAGCACAGATTGAAAGCACAATCAACCCATGAAAGTGAACCAGTTGAGATTTGATGAATACGAGAAAATGTTTGATTTTATTCAAGAAAAAACCAAGTCCAAGTTGATCTGTTTTCCCCTTTTTATAAACAGAGCTCTGTTATGTATCAGCCTCGATCTATCACATTTACAGGGAAGCTAATATGGTTGCCGATCATCTGATGCATCTTGATCATGCTTTTTCATGGCCGTCGTTCCCTCACGACCCTGAGTAGGGTTGTTATATGAGTTGAACAGCTAGAGCTCGGCTCGAAAAAGCTCGATTCGAGCTCGTTCACTTACCTAAACAAGCCGAGCTTGAACATGATTTGAAGCTCGGTTGAAAGCTCGACTCATTCGATTTAGGCTCGAATAGCTTGAATAATATGGAATTTCTAAAATTTTCTTTAAGTTAATATTTTATGACCAAGTAAAACTACTTAAAAGCTCGAGAAAAGCTCGGCTCGAGCTCGTTCATTTACTAAAACAAGTCGAGCTTGAACAAAAAAGAAAGCTCGTTTAAAAATTGGGTTCGGCTCGGCTTGAGCTCGTTTAACAAATGAACAAGCTTGAACATGCCAAGCTCGGCTCGTTTGGCTCGAATAACGCCCCTAAACCCTGAGCTAGCTGATCTCATTCTTCGGGATGCTCTTGGCTGAAGGCACGTGACTCGCAACAGATGTAACAACATCAGCTTCATCTTCTTTCTTTTCCCGCCTATTGAAACAGCTGCTATCTCCACCACTTGCACTTACATTTAATACATGTACGTGGAGTAATAATTTTGTATGGGAAAATATATTGTATATAAATTTTGTGAGTAGAAGAGCGCTATTTTTTGTATGAAAAATTAGATATGAAAGATAATGAATAATGATTAGAGGAGTTACAGGAGTATAGACGATAGGGTTATCCTTGTCCAAAAGGGTGATTGAAAGAGATGAAACAGAACCGATTTATATAAAAAGTTGCTAGAAAAGGGTAATGATCGATTCAAATTCATTTTTAACCGTATATCTTAAACTATAAATGGACTTTGTTCATTTCATTTGCCTTTCTAAAATTTAATTCAAACAAGCCCTAAGAAGAGTATGTAGATTCCAAAAGCAAAGTATCTCAATTTTGAAAGCAAAGCAACAAATTAAGGGTTGATTATTGGAGAAACAACACAAAGCGTCGTTTAAGCTTTAACCTAGGGGTATTTGGCGAAAATTCCGTACTAATTAACTCGGCTGCCTAGAACAACCATTAAAGTAGCTAGCAGCCAAGACCTTACAGTCACAGTTTGTTATCAAGCCCTACCAATTTTATCGAATCCAAATCGATAAATATTGCTATTGCAACCAAGAAAGAATGAAGAAATACTAAAAGATTTTAGATCGAGGCAAATAAAAAGAAATACGCCTGAATGTAAGTTAATTGCACACATCAGTCACTCACTCGATCTCTTAGCATCAATCAGTCACCCTATGAATTTGTACAAAAGAATATACTACGTATAAGATACAAAGACCGATTCATAAAACCTATACTCCGTCTTATGTAATGTAATTTACATGCAGATCGAGGAGATCGATGATCGAGAAGGTGATCGAATGGGGCGTCTCTAGTTACCACTTACCAATTCAAGATGCAAGAGCAGTTACGTTGTATCACCAAGCGTTATCTGGTAACATTTCAAGAGTACGTGCCATATAAATGGTAAGACATGACTTACGGAGTACATTACAATCAAATTAAGGCAAATCTCCGAGCAAGCATGATGGCTGTGTTCCTCTCCGATCCCTTTCGCTTTCAAACGCCAATATGAATGAAACCCCCGGCTTTGCTTGCCAGAACAACGCCTGTGAAGCTGCATTGATCAACCCAACCAACACATTATTAGTAAACATCATTTATTTATATACTCCCTCAGTTAATTAAAACATGTCATTTTAAGAAGTAAATCTTGTTAATAAAAACTTGTCATTTTAGGTATTTTGTCATCCATTTTACGAAATTATGATTAGATAGTTGTTAGTTGTAGTTTTTGAGAAAGTAAAAAAGTAGAGTAATAATTAGAAGTATAAGCGTATTTTTATTTGTTTTCTTAAATAAGTGTGTGTAGATTTCTAAAATGACAAATTTTGATTAACGGATGGAGTCTATATTTATTCAACATACTAAAGAGGGATCTTGACCTTCAATCTCATAAAAACAGGATGCATTATCCTTGCCTTTTTTTCAATAGGCAATAATTAGGAGCAAACACAAATTGTAATCTGACTTCTTGATCCTCATCCTTATCCTTAAGGATGATGGTACAAAGTTTCCTATTAAAAGGGATGGTAGAGCTATTACAAATGATACCCTTCTGACCTATAAAGTCAACTACTTGATTTGATTCGCAGTAGCATCAAAAGCATATTCCATCTGTTTGATCTTTTCAATGTGATGTATAATCTCCCATCTGACATTATTGCTGCTGGTGATGGCTTTGATGAGTTGTAGATTGTCCCCTTCTATTATTACTCTTCGAAGTCCTTTCCTAATTGTTTGCTCCATACATATATGAATAGCGATAGCTTCAGTTTGAATGACTGAGCATTTGACAGTTTCCTTGTAAAACATATCAATGACATGGCTCCGGGAGCCCCGAGTAATCCCTCCCACATGGTAAGCGCCTATGGGATTAACAGAGCCATCCACGTTGATTTTGTGGACAATCCTAGATGGTTTGCTCCATTTACCTTTAGCTCTCTCGTTTGTGGTGTTATTCCTATGATTATCTTTTTCAATTTGTGTCTAATCACAGATGTTTGCAATGATTCTTCGAATGATATTTTCTATTGGGGCCATAGCCTTATTCCTAAAGATAAATTAATTTCTGATTTCTCAAATAGTGTATCAAATGAAAACTAGTTCCTCAAAATTTTGTTTCCAAGTCGAATTTCATCTATATTAAAAGGGTGTGATTCATTTATATTCATATGTTGGAAGTATTTTCTTGTTTGTATCTCAAAGTTGTCACTAATTTTCCTGGTGAATACACAATTTCTCATTAAGTGTTCCGCATCTTCTTCTGCTTGATTGCAAAGACTACACTTACTAGGGACTCGATCAATGTATTTATTAAGTCTTTGGGTGGTAGGAAGACCATCAACCATTATTTTCCAAATAAAGCTTCTTATTCTAGGAGGTAGATTTAGCTTCCAAATCCAGTTAAGATCTTTTGAGGCTTGAGTTACGTTATTTGTCATGCATTTGACTGATTTCGTAGTGAAATTTCCACTTGGGTCTAGTTTCCATATAAGTTTATCTGACATATCCCATTTTGGAATTTGTATATCTAGAATCTTACAAGCGGTTTCCGGGGGGAAGAAGCTATTTACTAGCGGAGTATTCCAACTTTTTTGTGAGTTAAAAAGTTGGTTTACTTTCATTTCCGGATCACGGTTTCCTCTAAATTGTTCTAAATCTTGATTTGGAACCCAGGGGTGAGACAAAACATTTATACTATTTCCATTTCCGATTAGTCATAGGAGACCTTGTTCAAATTTATTTCTTAGAGAAAGGAGTCGACCAAATTGCCATGATATAAAATGATTGGAGCAGTTTCTGATATTCTCCTTCGGAAGGTATTTTTCATTTATAACCTGAACCCATACGTTGTTCTCATTTGTGTAGAGCTTCCAAAGGAGTTTCATTTGTAAGCTTTTATTGAGATCTTCTGCTTTCTTAATACCCAGGCCTCCTTGACATTTGCTTTTGCAGATGTTATCCCGACTTACAAGCGGTGTGTACCTCTCCGATTGTAGTTTATTCCAGAAGAAATTTTTGTTGATCTGGTCAATTTGTTCTAGGATTCCTTTCGGCAGAAGAAAGTTTTGCATAAGATAATTTGTTTTGGAGCTAAGATTCGATTGGATAAGCACCGCTCTCCCAGCTTGTGAGAGAGTGGAAGCCTTCCATTTAGAGAGTTATTTTTTGAGGTTTTGAACTGCATCATAAAAAACACAGTTTTTTATTCTTTCATTTATAAGGGGGATACCTAAGCACTTCTCAAGTCTTCTCGTGATGGGAACCCCCATATGTTGTGCAAGGTCTCTTGCTAGAGTCTGAGAAACATTTGTTGAACATTGAATTGAGCTTTTTGAATAGTTTATGGTTAATCCTGGTAGATTTGAGAAGTTGTTCAACATGTTTTGGATAATGTTAAGATTGGTGTGAGCTGCATTTGCAAATATAAGAGTATCATCTGCAAAGGTTATGAAGGGTATGGGGGTGCCGTTTTTAGTTAATTTAATCCCCACTAGAGCATCGTCTAGTAGGGATTCTTTGTGTAATTCTCTAGAGAGACCTTCCATAACTAGTATATATGTAAGGGACTAAAGGGTCACCTTGTCTAATCCCTCTGTTAGGTTTGAACTGCTTCCCCGGGATGTTGTTAACCAAAACCGAGAAGGAGGTTGTTGTTAGACATTTCATAATCCATCTTATCCATAGGCTATGGAATCCAAATTTGGAGAGGACTGCTTCAATATAGCTCCGGTTTATTTTATCATAGACTTTTTCCATGTCCAATTTTAGTGTCATCTAGCCTGCTTTTCCTTTTTTTCCTGTTGAAGCTGTGAAAAAGTTCATGGGCAATGAGAGTGTTGTCTTGAATGGATCTACCTTCTACAAAAGCTCCTTGATATTGGTTGATTAGCTTAGGGAGGATGGGTTTTAGTCTGTTTGCTAGAATTTTCGAAATGACTTTGTACATTGTATTGCAGAGACTAATTGGCCTATAGTGATTTATATTTGTAGGATTATCCGTTTTTTTGGATAAGTGCAATAAAGGTATGATTTGACTCAGATAGTAGATGCCCAGACTGAAAGAATGCTTTGATAGCTTTACAACAAGAAGTCCCAACTATATGCCAATATTCTTTGTAGAATTCTGAAGGGTAGCCATCTGGCCCTGGGGTTTTATCTTCTGCCATCTCCCAAAAAGTATTTTTAATTTCTATATTTGTCGGTTCGGCAATCAAAATTTTGTTTTCTTCAAGAGTAATTTGTACGTGGTTGAATGTTCCAGACATCTTGAGGCTGTATATTCCTTTGATGGTTTGAAATGAATCTGTTCAACATTTCATGGGTAACTTGGTCAGAGATAGTCTTTTGTTCAGTTATAATTTGTTCGTGATTTGATTCAAAGTAGAGCGTATTCCTTCTAAATTTTTAAAATTTATCAGTCGTTTGGAAATATTTCGTGTTACGATCTGAAAGTTGCAAATGCTTGGTTTTTGCCCTCTGTTTCCAAAATTTATGACTATATTCTAGTAATCTTGATCTCTTATGTTCCAATCTAGTTAATTTTGCATCTTCAGAAGTTGTGATCCTCCCCCAAGGAAGTTTAAGTTGAAATTTTTTTATTTGTAATTCAACCTGGGTTAACTGTTTTGACAGATTGTTCGTTTGAGTTTTGCACCAATTTTTTGTATGTTGCTTAAGGAGTTTCTGCTTTTGCATTAATTTGTAGGCGAAGGTGTAACACCCCCTTTTATAACCCAAAGGAATGTCACAACGCCAGTGATTACGCGGACTTTAATGTCTTTGTAACCACCTTAGGCTTATAGGGACATGCAACCATGTTCCCATAAACAAGATGATAACATTAAATACATAAATAAAATACAATTAAATCGCGGAAGACTTTAAGTGAACCAAATAATTAAATCTACAATAATGTCGTTACAATGTCTCGATAGCCAAAACTAAGATAACGTTTATACACTAATGATAAAGGAGACTCTTGAATCAAAACAACGGTCAAATACTAAAAACATTTGAAGACGATTCCGACTCACATTTCCAACCTTCGACCTTGTAGTGCTTTATCTAAACCTGTGGAAACCAGCCATCCAAACAAAGGACGGTTAGTTCGCGAGAACTAGCAAGTGACGGCACGAAAGCGGAGACAACTTTGGATTCAAGTGACCATGAAACGGTAAGAATTAAATCCAAATGAGATTTGAATAATTGAAGTGAATTGGCTTATTTGTAACCCGACCCTCCTGTGACACGGATAATCCAAAAGGATTGAGTAACAAAAGATGTATTAGGAATCATATTCCGATTAAGGATGGAATATGACATAGCTTGAAATGATTCATGATTACTACCCATTACATTATTAATACGTTTTTATTATAATGTCTAAACTAAGTATTGGTTCAAAAGGTACTCGATGTGGCCCAAAATCGACCCAGAGGGCAGGACTCTTCCGGAGAGTTTTAAACCGCGGGCTGAGACAGTCGATTAAGGGTTGATCTGGTGCCCCCCAATACCTAGTTCAAACCATGTTTGTTACTTATACATTAATCTTCACTCACTTACTCACATGATATGCATTTTATGTCTTTTATCTTTTCATCGACTACCACCGGTCCCACTCTGTCTATAGTGGATAGCGACCTACAACTCTTTGGTTGTGTAACACCTCGCATTCATGAAACCTTAAGACCGAGGAGTAACGGCCCCGACCTACACTTTACAACATCACTTTCACTTTACTTCACACATTACTTTACCATTTCACATTGCTTTTCGTTGATTGACTGATTGCTTTACTTTACAATTCAACTTTATGATTCACACTGCTTTTCGATGATTGATATGTTTTACTTTGATTGGTTTGGATTCGATTGAGTTTTACTCGCAACATACATTTCACATTATTACAATTTAAACGAACTAAGCAAAACGGATACATAAAAGAAACATATCCCTTTCTTAACCAGTTAGCATGAAAGAACAAAATAAATCATGCTTTAATAAAAAGGTGGGTATCTGTGTCATTATTATATAGAGACGCCGAATAATAACATTACCCATCTATACTTGCCAAATTCAAATTGACGGTTGAATAAATCACACAAAGCGGATGGATTGCAATTTATTTTAATTAATTTGGCAAGCATTCCAACAGAAAGAAACAACTATAGACACGAAAGGCACAAGTGAGCAGAAAAGCTCGGAAGGTCACTTGCCTCGATTTGGAGTTGCAAGCGTTGACGGTTGGTCGGATTCGAATTCTTCGGTAGCGGTGTATGGGTTGGTGAGCCTCTGCGATTTAACGGAGTTGGAAGCAATTTATGCCCACATAAAAATACGGGTTAGAATCTGGAATTTTAGAAAACTGGGAAAGGGCATATTTTGACAAAACCAAAACTTAGGAAGGTTTTCTGTAATTACCCTCCTTCAACCTTCAATCCGATACGTCTTCAAGCACAGGAGCTTTCCGGCGAGGCTTCCGACGCACTTCGGCAAGATCCTGGCGGCGGTACGGCTCACGGCGGCGCACGAGGCTGGCGGATACGGCTTCCTGGCGGCTGAGCTCTCCTCCGGGTGGCGGCTGGTGGCTCCGGCAGCGGCGGACGAGGGCTACCGAGTGGCTCCGACGAGGAGACTCGAAATTGGGGGTTTTGGATTCGGGATGATTTTCTGATAACTTTGTGAAGGGAAACGTTGCTAGAGGCGTTTAGAATGCCATGGAATAGGTTGAGAGCTCGGAGATGGAGAGGAGTGGTGATGGTGTGCTTCGAAAGTGATCCCGAAAGAGGTATTTATAGTAGAAGGATTTGGGGACGAATTGAATTAAAATAATACCACAAATCGATCAGATAATCACTCTTAACGCTATCCCGATCCTCAATTTGGTGAGATTCGGCCTGACTGAAGCGGATTGGGGTGATTTTCGAAATTGGAGATAAGCTCGTTCGGTTGCGTTTTTATACCGAATCACAAAATTGGTTACATAAATCTCATCTGTAACGAGTAGGGAACATTCTAGAAACAAAATTGTTGAGTTTCGGGCGAGATTTGAGGGAGGTAAAAATCACCCAATTTCAACAGTGAAGGCAGGCGGGAGGTTGAAGAAGAAGCGGTTCAGTGAACCCGGTTCACACATTTTCTTTTCTTTTTTGATGGTTCGGTTCAAGTAAACCCAAAAGAAAACCGGTTTAGCCTTTACTTATTTATAATATATACATATACCTATATTTATCCGAAAATTTTATTTATTAAAATTCTACACAGCTTAAATAATAAAATAATTAAATATTTAATTTAAATACATTTTATTTTATGCAACAATGGTTTATTATCACCTTATATTACATATATATATTTTACGGAAACTAAAATAAGTTATAACGATAAATCTCTCTTTATTTGAATAAAAATATGCAAACTTGTTTTAAAATAATATGACTTAAAATAAATAACTTATTTATTAAATTTCACTTAAGCGAATAAAAATGAATGTGTCAAAATAGTTACAAACTTTATATACATTTAACTTCCAAAAATCATTATTAAGTTCAAAAATAAAAGAACTTTTATATAAATATATATTTTCTTAAAAATAAATCCCCAAAAATACTTTGGGGTATTTCAGAAGGATCCAGAAAGTTTATTATTCCAAACTTTCTGGATTATATCTTCATAGACTTTGTTTGTGGTCCATTCCATTTCAAATCTAAAGGGGGTTTCTATCTTTGACTTATTCTTGCCAATTTCAATTGTAATGGGGTAGTGGTCAGAGAGAGAAGGAGTGATGTTTAGTTCTGAGGTTAGGAAAGTAAGAGATCGTGTGTTCATGGCAAGGTTATTAGGATCGGGATTTTAGGATCGAATCACAACAGGATCTGTGGATCGAATCGTAAGATCCCATTAGGGAATCGTAAGATCCTCGAAATATAATAAAATAATAAAATATATAAAAAAAAACACAACAAAGTTACTTAATTTAAAGTTCTAGAATGAGGAAAAAATGTTAGTTACACAATATATTTTGGTTTCAAAAGATAAAAAGCTACATTTACGACCTTAAACATTGTCATATTGATTAAAAGACTCGAAAACAATTGTCTCTAAGCCATTTTTCGCGTTTTGTACATGAATGTATATATTTAAACTCCCTGAAATCAACTAAGGAAACAAAACAAATGTTTGAAAAATACATATTGTTAATAAAAATAGGATCTTTAGAATCGAGTAGGATCGTAAGATCCTATCAATCCATTAGGATTCTAAAGATCCTATAGTAGATCCTACACAAAAAAGATTATATGCATAGATCCGGATCGGGCTCCTGGGTAGGATCGTAGGATCTTAGGATTCTAAAGATCCGGATCGAGATTCTAATAACAATGGGTATAGTATATAGATTGAAATCTTCTTTTACTCATTTTAGCCTTCTGAATATATTGGAAGTGGGAATAATGCCTCATACTTTTTCTGTATCATTGTCAATATCATTTAGATCTCCTATTATAATGCAAGGAAGATGATGTTTGTGGGCTAACTCATAGATCTCTTTCCAAAAGTGATCTTTCTCATACTCAATTGAAGGAGCATATACAAAGATGATAGCAAATTTATGGTTTTCTATCTTAGCATAAAACATAACAGTTCTACTATTTTGTTCAATGATTTAGCAGTCATCCATGATTTTTGATTTATAAAGCATCCAAAGGCTACTTTTAAGGCCAAAAGCTTTAACGCAGTGGGATTTTTGAAAGCCAGAAGTTCAAATTTGATCATCACTTGGAGGTTCAGTGGCCTTGGTTTCGGCTAAGACAAGAATCTCAAGGTTATTTGCAAAGTGTAATTGGTTGATTTCATACCATAAAAGAGGTCTCTTGGTACCCCTAACATTCCAATAGCCAACACTAATCATAAGAATAATCTTGATTATACAAAACAACAAGTACATTGTATGCTTAAGAATGAATGATAGAATCTTGTTTACACATATACATAAGTGAGTGATCATACCATCAGGCAAGGCCGACAGATAACTTGTACTTATACATAACCGTGTAGGCTCCAAATTGAAGTTTCTTTGCTTGTTTAGAGCAATCTGTGTCTTGCAGATCCAGATGTAGTGTCGACTGGGAGAAAGATCCTTGTACTGACAGTTTCTTTTTGTTTTTGTTTTGATAGAAAGGTTTGTAATAACGATGTGTTGGGTATGTTTGTTGATAAAGTTTGGGTCGCTTGCCACCACCATTCCATAAAGGAGAGTGGGGCGTCGCTGAAGGTTTGGAGTGAAAGGGATGAAGAAAGCCATACCTGAACTCCAATCAAGCACACGAACCTGCAAGTTAGAAAGTACCAATCCAAAACAGGAGGGCCTAGCAGCACTCCCATCGTGCAACAGAGCCAGAAGAGTGATACTCCAAAAGCAGGAGCACCAGCAACAACAAACAACAAAAAACAAGCATGAGTAATACAGAGAATGAAGAAAGACATATAAACATAGATAGGGTAGCAACTCCCAAAAGCTTGTGAAAAAGTTTGGGAATGGCCGAGGTTCAAAAGATTATAGTTCCAACCGTTACAACTTAAGCCAAAGATACTGATCACGAAACAAACATAGAGATAGTTCTTAGAGAGATAGAATTGGGAGGTATTATTTAGGCAAGTGTGAGCATTACTCAGAGATTCAATCAGCCTAAAGAATTCATCACAAGCCATAAGACTACAATTAGTATTGAGATTGATATTATCAACAACAAAAAGCAACAGATAGACATTAAAATTATCTTGGGTATTATCATTATAATGAGGTCTAGTCAGGCCGTAACCAACATTATAAGTACAATTTGAGGAGGGGTTAGTAATTGAAATGGGGCACTTTAACTTCACAAAATCAACTGAAAAAGCCACGATCTCTTAGAGGCCACCTTTTTTAGTGGGGCCCGGGAACCTACCTGGTGAAATGACCAATTTTCCCAACGGGCTTACCTGACCCGCGTCGAAAGGATCGACGCGGCCCAACCTGTGCCGCGGGAAGTAACCTAAAGCTAATTCTGAAGGATGGTTCCCTTATCGAGTTTTTTCTAGACAATTTGGAAACTTGGTTCGCTTACCTGTCGTTGTTGAATGTCTTGAGATTTATTAACAACAGTCTTTTCCTTAACAAAAATTTATACTAAGGACAAACAAGATTTTCGTCCGCGGAGTTTGGCGCAGTGAACGGTGCTGATTTTTTCTATGAAACAGGTTCCTTTCCACTCGTATGACTTCTTCTTGTTCTTCTCTCTTCTGAGTTCACTAGGCCAAGATCCGCCCTCTTTCTCTCCTCCTTTCCAAAAAGTCCCCTTTCTTTTGGTGAGATTTCTCACTTTTATAGGTCCGGGGTGGTCTTTTAAGCTGTGCCACGTGGTGTTCATATTTCGACACGTGTTCTACTTCGTGGGTGGTGGGCATGGTCACCACGTGCCAATTGTCTTCTATCCGCGGATGATTGTTTGTGAGTCAGCTCTTGGATGATTATCCGCAGATAATGTTATTTTCTTTTGTTCTCTAATCTAGATGGCGTTCTTTATTCTGCTATTTTTATACTTTTTACAGATGTTTTTCAATATTGGTTTAGTCACAGCTCCTCGGGCCGAGGTGATCCCAAACGGGGATTGACGCGGATCGATAAACGATTTGTCAAGGAAACATCTGTGGTTTTGTTACTAGTATAATTCTGGTTTGGATGTGGTGGGCTTTTTCTTTATAGATTTTTGGCCCAAATTGGGCCCATCAGGCCCATTTAGGCTCGGAAGTTCAAACGTCAGTAATTTTCTATAAGTTACTCCGTTCCGTTTCTTTTTTACCCCACATTTGTCTTCTTCTACTTTTTCAGAGATTTTATCTTTATCCATCTTGAAGTTTTCCGACGGCGGTTCTCTAGGTTTCCGGTGGTTTACTTGAACTTCCCGGTTGTTTCCTTCAACTTTGCAAGGTATTTCTCTTTGTTCTAAACTGTTCTTGATTTCTCCTTGTTAACTTTCTAAACTTTTTGACGTTTAGATCGTAAGTTTGGGTGAAAGTTTGTCTCTGAATGTGTTTTTTGGATGAGATTTTGCCTTGTATTAGTGAAATTTCACGCGATTTTCTTCTAGTTTCTTTGGAAATGGCTAGTCTCAGCGAGGAGCGTGATTTGTTAGAAGATTTTGAGAGGGATGAAGGATGGAGAAGTGGTGTCACTTCATCCTCTCAGGTGCGTCCATCCCCAGAGGCACTTTCTTCTTCTTCTGGGAGTTCTTCTTCCAATTCTGATGATTCTTCGTCGGAGTCATCTTCCTCTACATCTGCGTCTACTCCGGATCGAGTTGGTCCTACTGGTAGTCCTATTAAGGTAAGAAGGCGCCGGAAGCGTTCTGACCCTGATTACTATTCTTCACCTTACTTAGTTTCTTCTTCTTCGAAGGAATGCGCGGAAGATGAAAATCAAAGGGCTATGGATGAATCGGGTGCTAGTTCTTTAGTGGACGCGGGGGCCTCGTCTATTTCTCATTCTGCGGATCAGGAGTTGGAGGAGGTTTGGATCCCTTATGAGCTTCCTCCAATTGGTTTAGTAGAAAGTCCGAAGGTAATCCGTTCTAAGGAGAACTTGAGCGACTTGGACACCCCCGTGTATGACTTAGGGGATTTAGATACTTGTCTTTTCTTGGGAGATTTTAAACCTCTTCCACCTCCAACCAGTCGTCCGCCAATTGTGCCTGATAGGATTCATCCGTGGAGGTCTCTTGTGAGCGAGTTGAGGGGTTGTACTACTCTTTTGAATCTAGAAGATCTTGACGCCCTCTCGCAAGTCTTCCCTTGGCCAGCGGGTGTAGAATTATGTCTTCCTGAGGAAGAGGGTGGTTGTCTGGACGCTTACGAAGATTGTTTGGTCGTATATGCGACTAGCTTATCTCAGGGCTTCAGGCTTCTTCTACACCCTTTTTTCTCGAAGTTTTTGGAGGAATATAACTTGAGTCCTGCTCAGATCGTCCCCAATGGTTGGATGTTTTTACTAGTTTTATTATGAGGTGCAAGGAGATTGGTGTTGCTCCTTCTTTGAAGTTAATGTTCAGTATTTTTTCCTTAAAGAGAGAGACTCAAGATTCGAGATTTTACCAGTGCAACTCAAGTTGTAGGTATATGGAAAGGTTGTCTAGTAAGCCGAATTGGAAGTACAAGTGGTTTTTGGTCCGCGACAGATCCGGGCAAGGCTTTAACTGTCGAACAGTCCCAGGGCTTTTTTGCTCTGTGATGAAACCAAAAATTTCCAATCTTTCTCAGTTCAAGCTGTCATTTTCTCATATTCCTAGATTTCCGTGGGATAAAATGTTATCCGCGTTTCGTCTTGAGATGGCTGGCTTGAGTATGCCTCATCCGCGACTAGGTGGCTTCTTTGTTTATTTGTTTCTTTCAGTGTATAGATTTGTGTCTTTTATGTTTTGTCTTTCTTCAATGGATAACTTATTCGGGAAATGTATTTTTGTGTTTAAACAAGATGGATTTGGACGCACTTTTGAAGCGGCACAAGACCAAATCTGGGAAGAAGAAGAAATCTAGTGTGGCAGCCAATGATCCTCCTGTTCCTCCCCAGGCCCTAGAAGTGGCGTCGAATGTTGATGTAAGTGTTGCGGACGAGACTGGGGCTTTGGTTGAATCTTCTTCACTGGTTCTTGTTCCTCGAGAGAAGTGTATTTGTCCGTCCGCGCCCGAAGCTTCTAAATCAAAAAAGAGGAAGATTGCCATTGCTGTCGGGCCATCAGCTTCAGATAAAAAGGGGCTCTTTTTGGAGGGCGTAGCGACTCTTCGTGAATTTCCTATCCCAGGTTTTGATCCGATTGACCTGCAAGGCCTTGCTTTTCCGGCCAAGAAGCGTTGTCTCCCAGAGCAAGGATATATTAAACGATTGGATCCCGTCACTCTTTCGCTTAACTTTGATCGCATTATTCAGTGGGTACGTTTAAAATTTCTTTCTCGCCTTTCTTCATTTCTTTTGACGCGATTTATTTTTAATTTTTCTTACTTCTACCTTGATCTTTATAGTTGAGAGTAATTCAACCGGATGTTGAGAGACGTATGGTGTGTGGAGAGGAAGATCTTAAGAAGAAAGATGAAGAAATTAAGAAACTGAACCATCAGCTTCGAATTTTGGGGAATACAGTGGGAGACCCGGTCTCAGTGGAAAAATTTAAGAAAAGGTCAGCTGGCCTTCATGAGGAGGTGCAAAACCAGAAAGAGGCCATGGCAGTTTTACAGAAAAAATACGATGATTTAAAAGTTTTTTCGAGCTCTGCCGTCTCTCGCGTCAAAAAGCTGGAAGCTACTGAAGGGGCTTCGCGGGAGCTTCTCCAAACTAAACAAGCTTTCATTGATAAAATGGAAGAGGATTTCTCCATCCTTCGCGAAGAACTGTCCATCACCAAACAAGATCTTGACACCATCAAGGCGCGCTCAGATCAAGACGTGGCCCTCCAATGGCTTCAGAGTCCTGAAGGTTTGGATTACCTTTCTTCTGAGTGGATCAAAACTGAGGTTGGTACTTCCTTCTTGTCTTCCGTGGCAAAAGCCTGCCTCCAGACTTCAAAAGGCTCCAGTATTTTGAAGGACAGGTGCTTTAGCTATTTTCAGAAGGGAATGGTTGCAGGGATCAATCAAAGTGTTATGCGCTCGTCCATTAATCCGGGCGTCCCTCTGGAAAAGTTTGAGCCTAGCCTAGAAAGTGCCGACTGGGGACTTTCAAAAGTGGAGATGGCCGCGGAAGATTCTTATTTTGAGAATGACGACGATGAGGACGCGGAGGAAGAAATTGAGAAGGCAGCCACCCCTTAGTAGACTTTGGTCTTTGGTTTTTATGGGGGATGAAACTTTTATGGATTTTGGGAACCTATAGGTGGTTCCTTGTTTTTTGGTATATCATCGAGAAACTTCTTTTGTTTATGGGTTGAAGATCTCTTTGGTCGAAACATTAGTTTTAGTCGCATGCTTTGTTTGTAGTAAATATCTATATATTTATATTCTGAATTCTCCAAGTGTCGAACGGGCTGGTCCTAATGTTCAAAATCCTTTACCACTTGTTTTCGTTCTACAGGATGAAGTTTTCTTTTTAAATCCATAATCTCCATCTTTTTTACTGTCTCCCATGTTGTGTTAAACCGATCGTGCTATTGTAAGTTTCATGCCTCCAGGAAGCTTTAATCCTTGGGCTTTTTTGCAAAAGATTGAAAATGTGGAACAGCTTTCTCGGCTAGTGAGTTTCTTCTAATTTTACTTTAATCAGAGTTTGGGCTCTCTTTATTAGGTCTTTAATTTTATTAATATTGTAGGTCATGCCTCCCCAGTTTGAGGCTGAATATGGGCCTCTTCTGCCTCGGTGGGCTTTTCTTTCAACATATCTCGTTCGCGACTTTCCAGTGGCTGTATCTTGGAGTGAGAATGGTCTTTTTCAAATTGATAATGGTTGGGATGAGTTCCTTATGCTTCACCACCTGGGAATAGGAAGTGCCATGATGTTTTTTCATAAGGGCAATGTTTCCTTCCAAGTTTGTCCGCGTCGTGAAATCGAGGATGAACACGAGGCTACCTTGGACTCGATTTCTTCATCATGCAGTTCTCATTGAGTTATTTCCGCATCATGCTTTTAGAGTTTTTAAACTGGTCTCTTGATATAAGCTTTTTGTAGAATAAAGAAAAAAGGGAATCTGCGATTCTCCTTATTGTACTCATGTGCTTTTTAGAAATGAAATAAAAGGAGGGATATTTTATTATTAATAATACGAAACAGAGTACAGAAACCTTTCACAGGGGTTGGATCCCTCTAAACTTGTTACATCATTGACGCGAAGAGCCTAGTGGGAATTCAAGGATGGCCTATCTCTCCATTTTCTTCGCTGTTTGGGCTGACGACGTCGACTTCAAAGATGGAATCGCCCATGTAGGTAAAAATCAAAGCTGACCCTACATTGACTCGATTTGCTTGTGTGAAGTCATGCCATCCTTGAGTCAACCAGAAAAGGCCATCTTCATCCCTGTCTACCTTCACTTCGTGTTCCTGGTTGGAGCGGGACCAGAGCCTAGCTTGAGTGTGAGCATCTTCGTCGATTAGAACATACATGAGGGGGAGGCGAAGGGTTTGAAGTTGTTCTTCCCTCATAATGACTATATAGAAAGCCCTAGGCTGCGGATTTGGATCCATCTTGTTTTTAGGATTGCTCATCACTCATGGATACTCGAGCATGTTTTATACTCGCTTCATGAGGTTTTCCTGCCGTTAGTTTTATCGCTTTTTACCAAAAAGTAATTTTAATTTCCCTCATTTTAATTTACTTTTACTGATTTTGGGAAAAGATTATTCTCTGGTTAACTTTATTTTCGGAAAAAGAGAGACGCGTGCCCTTGGTGGTTGTGTCACCCATTTGCATGTCATGCATGCACTTCTCTTTTTTCCTGTTCAGTTGTTCCCTTGTGATTGATAATACAAGCATGGGGATCTTTACTGTTTTCCTCTAATTTCATCAAGATGTGGGGATCCATTATAATTCCTTCCCTGTCATTTAGGGCAGACGAGGTTTTTGGGCCAGAACCCCGATGGGCTTTTTTCCAAGCAATCGATTATCCCGAACAGTTCTTACAATTGGTGAGCTAATTATACTAAAAAATCTTTAGATAACTTCCTTTCAACTTATACTTTTCTTCTATTTTTTAGTTGCTTCCACTTAGGTTTGAGGAGGAGTATGCAGATGCTGTTCCTGGCCAGGTTTTACTTTCTTCTCATCTGCTGCGCAATTTCCTTGTTTGTATAGAGCGGCGTAACAATGGTCTTCTCTACCTTGGCCGCGGATGAAAAGACTTTGTGGAGTCACATGGTTTTGAACTGGGGGTCTCTATGATTTTCACTCACATGGGTGAGGCACGTTTCGAGGTTCGGGTGGTGGATCCACGCGGGGGAAATCATGATGATCTTACCCCCCGCGTCGCAGTTTCGAATGGACATTAATCTGTACTTTTCTCAATGGAATAAGACTTTAAGCCTCTCTGTTGTTCTAATAGCAACTTTGTTGTTTTATCAAACCTTTGATAATTGTTTCAGGAGATTTCTCCGTTATGTATGTTGATGGCGTGATTGTTTTAGTCTTTCGAGGTTTATTTGTTATGAGGTTCTTCTCACGGGATCTCTGAGAGATTCAGTAATAGTGTTTACTGTTTATCTCATGCATGGTTCCTGTGGTTTTTTGTCTCAATGATTTGACCTCTCGAATTTATTTGCCCCATATTTCTGTTTTCGACACATGTCCAGAATTGTTTACGTGCTCTATAAAAGAGAGTATGGGGAAAAGGACTACTAGACTTATTGTATGCTTTCATGATGCCCTCCTCCGTTGGTTCACCTTGGTCCTTTTTTGAGAGGATTAATTTTCCTGAGCAACTTCTTCGTTTGGTTAGTTTCTTTATTGTTGAATTTTCCCTTTATTGAGTCAGTTTATCTATTAACATCCCTTGAAATCTGTTTTTGTTAGTCTTTGCCACTATGTTTTGAAGATAGACTTGGGCCAGATCTTCCCAGGAGTGTTCTTTTGTCAACCAGGATTCTTCGTGATTTCCCTGTGGAGGTTATACGCGGAGACTATAGGGTTCCATTTTTAAGGGGTGGCTGGAATGATTTTGCCGAGTCACACAGCGTCCACATTGGTTCCTCTTTAACCTTTATTTATAAAGGAGAAAATCGCTTTGATGTCCAGATCTTAGATGTTGTGGGGGATGAGGTAGATGCGGAGTGGGCTTCCCTGGAGTCAGAAGGTCCTCCTTCAAACGGATTTCGCTTAAGTCAGGGCCGAACTCGCATTATCCCTGCTCGTGTTCCGCGGACATGAGCTAATGGATGCTCGTTTTCTTTTATCTTGCATTGTCAACTCTTTTGAACGTGGTGTCATGTTTTATCCTTGGTTGTTCTTTACTTTAACGATGGACTTATAGCTATGATTTTCTTTTGAAAATTATAAAACATTGGGAGTCCCAGGAAGGTTCATGAAAACTATTTCTTTTTTCTAGATTGCCTTCAATAGTGATCTGTCGTGGAGTTTGGATCTTGGAATGTTTGGATACATTTTGAGAGTTACCACGGAGACAAGCTCTAGCGTTTTAAGACTTATAACAAAATACCATCTCTGAGAATGCGGATTCGATCAGAGGCCTGACGCGGAGCCAAGCTCCAGCGTCCTAGGTCTTATTATAAAGTATCATCTCTAAGAATGCGGATTCGATCAGAGGCTTGACGCGGAGCCAAGCTCCAGCATCCTAGGTCTTATTATAAAATATCATCTCTGAGAATGCGGATTCGATCAGAGGTCTGACGCGGAGCCAAGCTCCAGCGTCCTAGGTCTTATTATAAAATATCATCTCTGAGAATGCGGATTCGATCAGAGGCCTGACGCGGAGCCAAGCTCCAGCATCCTAGGTCTTATTATAAAATATCATCTCTGAGAATGCGGATTCGATCAGAGGCCTGACGCGGAGCCAAGCTCCAGCGTCCTAGGTCTTATTATAAAGTATCATCTCTGAGAATGCGGATTCGATCAGAGGCCTGACGCGGAGCCAAGCTCCAGCGTCCTAGGTCTTATTATAAAATCCTTTAGGTGCAAGACATGATAGAAAGCGCCCTCTAACCGCTTTATTTAATTTTTTGCGGGGGCGACTAAATTTTTCGTTCATATAGCTACTCAGTGATTACACATAGTACTTTTTTAGGTTGTCCGCGTTCCAAGTCTTGTTCAGGATGACTCCTTCGGGGGTGCTGAGTTTGTACGCACCTTCTTGAACTTCTTTGATGATTACATAAGGTTCTTCCCAGTTGGGGTCTAGCTTCCCCCCAGAGGTAGCTTGGCGTAGCACCAAATCCCCCTCCTTGAGATGCCTCGGGAAAATTCGTCTGTCCCGATATTTGGAAAGCCTCCTCTTGTACTCTTGCTCCTTTAAAGCTGCCGTCATCCTGCGTTCTTCTATGAGATGGAGCTCGAATTCCAATGCTTCATCGTTGGTGTCTTGGTCGTATGCCATTATTCGCACCGAAGGTACCAATCTCTCAATTGGGATAACCGCGTCCATACCAAAAACTAAAGAAAACGGGGTTTCTCCAGTCGGAGTCTTTGCTGACGTGCGGTAGGACTAGAGTACTAAAGGTAAAAGTTCTGCCCATCGTCCCTTTGCTGTGTTGCCAAGTTTCTTTTGTATCCCATATAACAATTGTCGATTGGTTGTTTCTGCCTGCCCATTTGTCTGTGGGTGAGCCATAGATGAGATTTTGAGATTGATGCCTAGACCGACGCAGAAATCTCTGATTGTTTCACAATCAAATTGAGGTCCATGATCCGTAATTATTGAGTCGGGTACTCCGAAACGGCAAACAATGTTCTTCCATAGGAATCTCCTCACCTTCTCCGCGGTGATTAACCCCATTGCTTCGGCTTCCACCCATTTTATGAAATAATCAACCAAGACCAAAACATATCTTAACTGACCGAGAGCAGTAGGAAATGGACCTAGAATGTCCATTCCCTAGACGGAAAAAGGGCAAGCACCGGTTATACTCTTCAGTGCCTCAGAAGGGCGGTGATTCAAGTTTCCAAACCTTTGACAAGCATCGCATTTTTGGATATAATCTTGAACATCACGCTTCATGGTTGGCCAATAATATCCTAGCCTGGTTGCTTTGGCCACAACAGCCCTCCACCCCTGGTGATGCGCACAAACTCCATCATGCAATTCTTCCACTACAAGACTTCCTTCTTTTGTTGATATGCACAACAAATCTGGTAAGCAATATCCTCTCTTGTACAGCTTTCCTTCCCTGATGGTGAATCAAGAGGGTTTAACAATTATCTTCTTAGCAGAGGTTCTTTCTTCAGGTATAATACCCTTGCCTAGATAGTCCGCGATTGGTGCCCTCCAATCCTCTATCTCAATTTCTTGTACTTGATAGACTTCTTGAATAAGTCTTCGATTGCTCATCCTTTCAAGAATCACTTCTCTTCCTACTTCCTCAGGCATAACAGCTCCCAACCGTGCTAACACGTCCGCCTGCTGGTTATCATCCCTAGGAACAGCCGTTAAGCAAAAACTTAAAAAAGCCTTTGATAATGCCCGTGCTTTTCTTTGATAATCAGGCATCAACCCAGTTCTCGCTTCATATTCCTCTGTTATTTGCCGCGTCACCACTTCTGAATTAGTGTAAACTGATACCTGTCTGGCACCTTTAACCAAAGCTATCTCTAGTCCAGCGAGCAGGGCTTCGTACTCAGCCTCGTTATTTGTAGCCTGGAAGTCCAATTTATAAGCGTAATTGTACTGCCGTTCATCAGGTGCTGTTAGTGTGACCCCTGCTCCGCACCCATCCTTGTTGGCTGCACCTTCTACCCTGAGTGTCCACTCACTTCTTTCTGTTTGAGTATTTAATTCGAAACTTGTTTCGCCGATGAAATCAGCTAAAACCTGAGCGAGAGCTGCTTTTCGCGGGGTATATTCTATTTCAAATTCTGTGAGTTCGACTGCCCACTTCATCATTCTTCCTGATAAACATGGTGAGTGGAGGATTTGACGCATTGGTAAATCCGTCATAACTCGGATAGGATGGTCCTGAAAATAAGGCCTTAACCTTCTTGCCGCGAATATTAAGCACAAAATCATTTTTTCTACTGGTTCATATCTTGTCTCAGCGTCCTGCAGAACATGACTAATGTAGTAAACTGGGAATTTTTCTTCTCACGTCAAGACTGCGCTAATGGTGACACTCTTTACTGACAGATACAGATGGAGGACCTCTTGCCTCTCGGGTTGATGAAGAGTAGGAAGTGATGACTGAAAAAATTTCAATTTTCCAAATGCTTCCTGTAACTCAGAAGTCCATCGCATCGGCCCCTTTTTTTTTAGCAGAGCAAAGAAAGGTAATGACTTATCCGCCAGGCAGGAGCAAAAACGGATTAAATAATTTACTGCTCCATTCAAAGATTGTAACTCTTTAATCGTCCGCGGAGGTTGAAGATTCTGAATTGCTGTGACTTTTTCAGGATTCACATCAATTCCTCTATGGCTAACCATAAAACCAAGGAATTTCCCGGAATCAACCCCAAAGACACACTTTTCCGCGTTCAAATTCAAACCTCCTCTTCGAAGAGAATCAAAAGTCTCCTGTAGATCCGCTGCGCGATCCTCTGCTCTTTCACTTTTGACTACGATGTTGTCGACATAAATCGATACATTCCTGCCAATTTGATTACGAAAGATCCGGTCAACTGTTCTCTGAAATGTTGCCCCAGCATTCCTGAGTCCGAAAGGCATGACGCGGTAGCAAAATATCCCCTGATTGGTGATGAAAGTTGTAGCTTTCTTGTCTGAAGGGTTCGGGTTTATTTGATTGTATCCCGAGTAAGCATCAAGAAAACTAAGGACTTTGTTACCCGCAGTTCCATCGACGAGTTCATCTATGGATGGTAATGGATAACTGTCCTTCGGGCAGGATTTGTTAAGATCAGTAAAATCTATGCACATCCTCCACTTCCCATTAGATTTTTTCACTAGAACCACGTTCGAGAGCCATTCTGAGTCTTTCACTTCTTCTATGAAGCCTGCTTTTAAAAGTTTATCAGTTTCCTCTTTTGCCGCGGCGGCTTTTTCCAGAGCCATCTTTCTCCTCTTCTGTACTATGGGTTTCGTTCCTGGACGAATTCTCAAGGTATGCAAAGCTATCGCGGGTGGAACACCCAGCAGATCTCGAGGATTCCATGCAAAAATGTCTCTCGATTTCACTATGATCTCTAAGACTCTAACTCTTTCTACTGTTTCTAGTGCTTGTCCCAAGTAGACCTTCTCCTCTGGGTTTGGGAAGGGTATAAACGTAATTCTTTCATCCGCGGTAGGTACTTTTACTTCTGTCGGCCTAACCTCTAGTTCGGCTTCTGAAAGCTCAGCTGAGTCATTGTCCCCGATCACGGATTCACAATTTTCACTTATACACATCACTTCTTTATTCTTCTTGATGGAGGTTAGATAACAGCTTCTACTTTTCGGTTGTTGTCCGCGAACCTCACCAATTCCTCCTCCGGGCAAAGGGAACTTTCCCACAAAGTGGTAGATTGAGACTTATAGAGTGAGACGCGGCCCAGCAAAGCATTGTATACAGTGGGAATTTTTACCACTGTGAACACAATATTTTCCATACGTCTGTTTGGGGACGTCCCCAAAACAACTGTAAGCTCGATTGTGCATGCTACTTGTACTTCTTCTCCTGAGAACGCGATTAGCGTTCCTGAATATGGTTTTAATGATGCTGTAGAAATTCCCATTTGAGAAAATGCCTCCCATGATAGGATATCAACAGATGATCCAGTATCAATAAATACTCTCTTTACTGTCTTGGCGGCTATCTGCGCGTGAATGACCAATGGGTCTGAGTGCGGCATCCTTACTTCCTCAGCGTCCTTTGAGGTAAAGGAAATATTCTCATGTTGCGCGAGAGAAATTCTTCTACTTGACGCGGATGGTGGTTGTCTTCCTTCTCTTTCATAATTCCTTTTTTCCTGTCTACTGGACCCGACCATAGATAAGCCTCCTGCGAGGGTGTTAATGAAGCCCTCAGGTTCTGGTATTTGGCATGCTTCTGTTTTTTGCGCTTCTCTCTGGTTGACAGATCTCTGGACTGCAGGCGTATAGTTGTACCTACCTCCGCGTCCTCTTCTTCCTCTCCCTCTTCCCCGGTTGTGGAAAGGGAGATCTCTTCGCTGATCTTGTTGCCGGCCAAATCTTTCCTGTGGATTATGGGATTCGTCAAACCTAGGGTTTCGGTCCTCCCATCGTGGTCTATGGTCGGGTCGATTCTCCCTTCTAGGTGGAGATCTCATATCGTGATTTTCGGGTCGATTTTCTCTTGGATGATAGGAACGCGGATGATCTTCCCTACGGCGAGATCCCTGTCCTCTTTCCAAGTTCATATGCACTTCATCGCGGCGGGGATGGAAATCTAATGCTTATGAATGATGTCTAGGCGACTTGGCTTTTTCTTTTCTGAATTTTCCGGCCAGCTTTCCAAAGAGACCTGAATTCCCAGTATTTGCCTTAGAGCTGGACGCGGCTGCTTCTTCTGCCTCAATCTGTCTCGACACCCGCTCTCTTAAGTCATCGTAACTAGTTGGCTTCTTCTGAAACAAGTATGTCTTGAAATCTCCCTCTGCTAAATTGCCCATGAGTATGATAATTGCTGATTCATGATTAAAGTTGGGGATCTGGACTACCATGCTGGTAAATCGAGTGAAGAAGTGTCCCAAGGATTCCTCAGATCCTTGTCTAATGGAATTCAGATCGAGCATGGTCTTCTTTCTCGATCGCGCACTTCTGAAGTGAGACGTGAAAATGTGGGACATCTGGGTAAAATTGGTCACGGACCCCTTCGGAAGGTTTGTGAACCAGGTGAGCGTGATCTTCGTTAAGGTCGAAGGGAATGTCCTGCACAACATGGCATCATTATACTCGTTTATTCCCATAGCAATTGCAAAATGACAAAGATGGTCTTCAGGATCAGTTATTCCATCATATTTCATGAGGTTCACATCTCTCCACCGTTTTGGTACTGTCGCGGAACAAATCTCTTGGGTAAATACTGATGGGAAGCCCGCTGGTGCATTTTCGTTTATTTTTTCTGCCGAATCGGATTTTGTAGAGGTGGAGACATCTGTTGATTTTTCCCCGCGTCGATGTTTATTCTCTCGGTGCCAGTGATCATTCTGCCATGTCTGGCGCGGTATTTCCTGATTCTGAAAGCCGTAGTTCCAGTTGCTGGGATTATCATATGCAGTGTTACGTCTATCAAAATTTCCATACTGCTCCTCTGGTCGATAATTCCCTTGTTGACGCGGATTCTGCCCCCACTGATCATAATAAAAGTACTGAGACTGCTCCTGCTGAAAAGCATGAGGCTGCTCGTGTCGTGCTTCATAATAATAGAAGTTCTGCGGGATGAATTCTCTGTCCAGTCCATACTGATTGCCATAATGATGTGGAGGGGTTCCGAGGTTCTGAACTCCCATCACACCATCTGGATTTGGTGGTGGTGTCAACGGGATATACATACTAGAAGCCTCCTGATCCTGGTGAACCCCTTGACTCATGTCCTGAGTTGGATTGTCCTGGCTATCACTCATCTTCCTAATGTCGTGAATCTGTCGTAATAAGAAAGTTTAATTTTAAATATCTAAAAACTTGTATCTATAAGTTCAGACGCGGACCCTAACTCTTCAAAGGTTTGAGGGTTTTTGTCTATTCTTATCAAAAAGGAAACCCCTTAGTGTGAGGGGGTTCCCACAGACGGCGCCAGTGAAAAAGTCACGATCTCTTAGAGGCCACCTTTTTTAGTGGGGCTCGGGAACCTACCTGGTGAAATGACCAATTTTCCCAACGGGCTTACCTGACCCGCGTCGAAAGGATCGACGCGGCCCAACCTGTGCCGCGGGAAGTAACCTAAAGCTAATTCTGAAGGATGGTTCCCTTATCGAGTTTTTTCTAGACAATTTGGAAACTTGGTTCGCTTACCTGTCGTTGTTGAATGTCTTGAGATTTATTAACAACAGTCTTTTCCTTAACAGAAATTTATACTAAGGACAAACAGGATTTTCGTCCGCGGAGTTTGGCGCAGTGAACGGTGCTGATTTTTTCTATGAAACAGGTTCCTTTCCACTCGTATGACTTCTTCTTGTTCTTCTCTCTTCTGAGTTCACTAGGCCAAGATCCACCCTCTTTCTCTCCTCCTTTCCAAAAAGTCCCCTTTCTTTTGGTGAGATTTCTCACTTTTATAGGTCTGGGGTGGTCTTTTAAGCTATGCCACGTGGTGTTCATATTTCGACACGTGTTCTACTTCGTGGGTGGTGGGCATGGTCGCCACATGCCAATTGTCTTCTATCCGCGGATGATTGTTTGTGAGTCAGCTCTTGGATAATTATCCGCAAATAATGTTATTTTCTTTTGTTCTCTAATCTAGATGGCGTTCTTTATTCTGCTATTTTTATACTTTTTACAGATGTTTTTCAATATTGGTTTAGTCATCAACCATATTAAGCATATAGATATTAAAATCAAACTCAAATCTATTTCTAAAGTAACAATTAATCATGCTTAAACTAAAAAAAAGTTTATGGGTAGACTTATCTCCACCGAAGGGTTGGGCGGCCAATGCAAGCACCGCCAACATCCTAGATGCCATGGATGGGTTTGAAATGTCGGAGCCGTCGGCAGCCTCAGAAGAGATTTGCTGAAAGATGCCTAAAAAAGGCATGCTGCGATGAGGGGTCTCATTGCATGTTGGATTTGGAGCCTGAAAAGGGGAGAAATCGAATGCAAAGGTTTTGATTGTGCAATAAAATTTGTAGTAACATTTGGAGTAAAGTTTGAAGTTGGAGATTTTGGGTTTGTAAGTTTGTTTTTTGAAAACTTGAAGATGATTGAGAGGAGTCTGGTGTAGATATGAAGATAGAGGGTGGTTCGATGGCCTCTACGACGGAGTTGATAAGACACATTTAGGTAGTGTTAATATAGACATTTAGATGTGTTTAGGTAGGGTAAACTGCATAAGTTTAGAGTAGTTTTCATGTTTTCATCATGTTTCGATTAGAGTCGGAATCTACAATTTTTGTGCATGATTTCAGGTGATTGCAAAGAGGTGAAGCTAAGCTCGAGCCAATGCTCAAAGATTTGACAAAAATAGAAGAGCACGAGAGCCGAGGAGAGGAGCTAAACATGTAAAGGATTGGAGCTGTCCAAGCTGGCGACGCTGCACTAAAACGAGTTGTTTGAAGGCTGTATTTATCGGATCGGGGCGTACTTATACTTGTTGGAAAGAGGATTCGAAGACCTACAACTTTCATGTTTACGACTTTTCCAAATTCGGCCTTGAAAACAGCGAAATCTGGACATCAAGATTGCTGCAGAAAAATAACTCGGGTGTGTCACATAGAAACTCGGCCGAGTTTGTTGGTGCACCCGAGTTTGTTGTGCCGAGTGCAAGAAACAGCGTAAAAACTGTTTCTTTATTTTTAATCTTAATTTCAATTAGTTTAGGACATGAAACGTTGGAGGGCTTGTTTTGTTTTTGGGGATTGAACGAGCAGGAGACGGGGGCAACCATTGGAGACTTTAGTTTTGTGATTTCTTTTCAACCGTGAACCACTAAACCTCTTTGCTTGGGGAAATTAATCAAAGCTTCAGGTTTTCTATTTCATTGTGAGATTTCTGTTCTTAATACTCCTCTTTGAATATTATCAATTCTTTGCGCTGATTGTTTAGGGTTTTCGTGAATTTCCATTAGCCTGATCAACTGATGCCTTTTCATGATAATCTATAGCTAGATATAGATAATTACTGGTTGAGTTATCTATATCTTTGGGTAGCAAAGTATAAATCTCTGAAACTGGTTGATTTAGGGATTTGTATAAAGAATTGATTTGCAATTGATGCAATAACTGGTTGTGCGTGTCGATTGCCTTTGTTGATTTCCTTTAGACTTCATCAATTGTTGAATTGAATCTTGATAGTTTCAGGATTGTTTGATAATTAGGATTTTCAGGGTCTGGTTGTCCTGTTAACTAGATTCGATAAGGAATTGGATTCAAAAGACCTAGTCTTTCCACAACAAAGTATTCAAGAGGAAGTTATCTTTTCGATATCAATGATCAATGAACAAACCTGATTACTGAGATTGGTTGACCTAAGCTATTTTTCTCATATTCATTTCCTCAAGTTGTTTAGTTTGCTACCTTTGTTTACTTTTATTTCTTAATTTAGTTAGTTCAAACCATCAAAATCCCCCTCTCTTTGTTTCTTGTTTTTGTTGACACACTTGACTTGCATACAAATCGTTGACTCTCTGTGGGATCGACCCGTACTTGCCAAACTACATTAGTTAGGTTAGTCGATTATATTTGATAGGATTTAAGGCGACTGAAAATCCTCTGTCAGAGCCGAGCCAGCCATGGGTGGCGGAGGGGAGTCGTGCCCAAGAGAGAAGGCTGAAAAGAGGGCCAAAACCCCCAATAGAGATAACGGAGAAGCGCCAGGCAAGTAGAAGGACTGGCAAAAGTCGCGCCACTAGTCACCGCAGCGAGGTGAGACCGAAAAGAACGGTCGTTGCAGCAGCCGCACCACCGGAAACCGAAAGCAAAGAAGGCTCACGGACCGACCTCCAACTGGAGACCCCTTCTTTCGTTTCTTAAAATTTCTACAAACTATATTGGTTTTGCATCTTTTTTTGCCCTTCTTTTTAAGAACCAGGACTTTTGCATATAGGATTGAGGGCTTCATCTGTGATTCTTGGAGATTGAATGGATTGGGGCCTTGATTGGAGGAGAACCGATCCAATGAAGGAGGCTTGGAAGCAAGGGGTGGCGGCAGTGACATTTAGGGTTTGCTGGTGAAATGTGGCGGCGTTCATACTGGTGTTTATGGTATTTGGAAGAGAGCGTTTCTTAACCTTTCTTTTCTCTGATTATCCTCGCCTTTGTTTCCACTTGAGATCGAGAGTGAGCGTGCCTGATTATATTTTGTTTTAAAACTTATCTAAAAATAATACTCTCTCCGTTAAGAAAAAACATGTCGTTTTATGAGTAAAATTTTGTTAAGAAAAACATGTCATTTTAGGTATTTTAGTCTTCACTTTTCAAAATCACCCTTGTAATGATTAGGGATTTGTTAGTTGTAGTTTTCAATAAAGTGAAAAAATTAAAGTAATAATTAGGGGTATAAGTGTATTTTTGTTTGCTTTTATTTGCTTTCTTAAAAAATGTACAAATATCTAAAACGACATGTTTTAATTAACGGAGGGAGTATTTTTTTTTTAATTAGGTAAAAATCCGAGGTCAAGTAAACCTGAAACTCGAGGGCCGACGAAGTCAACAGACGGAACACCGTCAATACAATCAAGACATAATAGCACAAATCAACAAAGAAGAAATAAAAACTCAATCAACCCATACAAGATGTTAGCAAGCATAGAAGTCGATGGAGAACCAGGACGCACCACGAGTGCCAAGAACGTGGGAGAGCGCAAAGAATTATGACAATACCCCAGCCGGAAAGGGCAACTCTTGAGGAAGTATGGATCACCGACGTTGCCCCCACCTAAATGGAGGATCTTCGAAGACCACAATCCGTTGTTGATCAAACAGGACGCTCGGAATAGGGAGCCGGCGAGGCGGATTTTTACTTCCGAAGAGGGGGTTTTCATCCTCCGGGGAGGTGGTTTACAACCTCCGAAGAGGGGTTTCTAGATTGGCTTGCAGACCAGGCAGAAACTAGGCCCTGTTCAACGGGCGGCTCCAGTGTGGGATCCGACTCTCTCTCTCTAGCTTTCTAGAGAGAGAGGAGAGAATACCCTTTTTTTTTTGAGATCAAACTGAATCATGTATTAATACTTTTCAGAAGCCAAAACATATTCCAATTCGTTTGGAAAAGAAACACTAGAATTTGAAATGAACAACCTCCTAGGCCTTAAATTTGCTAAGCAGTGTGCTGCCTTATTTGTCGTCCGCCGAACATGCCTCCACCCACAGTAATTATAGCTCCGAGCAAGGCCTAAAATTTCCCGCACCAACATCCCCATTGTGCCTCGCATATCCTCCTTTTTCCTCAGCTTAAGGATCAAAGATAAACAATCAGATTCGATCTCAATCTGCCAAAAATCTCTCGGCTGAACAGTCTGTAGCGCCCACAACACCGACTCGGCTTCCACCAGCTCCACCTCTGTCGAATGTTGCACTCCTTTAGCCACATACATCAGTACTATACCATTGTGGTCCCTTACAATAAATCCCACCCCGCAACCATTTGTATCACTCACCGCTCCATCACAGTTGACCCGGATCATCCCCTCTTCTGGCCTGCTCCCTCCCTCCTCTTCCCTTTACCTACCCCCTCCTGCCCGACCTCCCTCCTTTCCGTACCCCTCCCTCAACTCCTGCACCAGCGTCAGCACCTTACTCACAGACCTTTGTGGATCCCTTTCCCCTCCCTCAAAAATGCTTTTATTTTTAGATCTCCACACCGCATCCCGCACCATCGCCCAGATTTGTAGTGCCCCCCCTCTCTTACTCCCTTGAACCCTTTCCATAAAATCCAGCATGTTGTTGCACCCTTTTCCCCATCTCCCTACTTCCGGGACTTGCTTCCAATACAACTTGGCTTTTTTGCACCCGTACAGTGCGTGAATCCCCGTCTCCTGTTGACCACAAAAGCAACAATCCTCCTCCTTCATCACATGTCGTTTGGCCAAGTTCACCTTACAAGGAAGAATTTCCTTGCAGGCTCCCCAGACAAACATCCTTGTCCACGGGGGAATTTGCAGCCCCTAAACCGTCTTCCAAGCCGTGGCCATCCTCGTCTCATTCGATTGTCCGGCCCCATTCCCCGCACCCTTTCTCTCCATGGCCATTCTATAAGCCGATCTGACATTAAATTTCCCATTTTTTGAATAATGCCACACTCGCTCATCCATATTGTCCGGTTTTACCAACCTCATGCGCGCGATGAGCTCGATGTCTGGCTCCCATAGCAACTGACGTAGCATAACCATGTCCCACTCTCTCCTTTCCCAATCAATCAGCTCACTCACTTTTAACTCTTCCATCCCTTGCGGTGGCCTGTTAAGTACCCGGAAATCCTTCTCTCTTGGGATCCACCTATCCTTCCAAATGCCGATGTCACTTCCATTCCCGACACTCCATCTCTTCCCTCCTTCCAGCAGCTCCCTTCCTTCCAAAAGGCTTCTCCACGTGTAGCTAGGATTGAAACCTACCTTTGCCTCCAAGAAACTTGTTCTCGGAAAATATTTTGCTTTAAGCAATTTTGCTAGTAAGGAATCGGGTTCCTGCACCAATCTCCAGCCCTGCCTCGCTAATATGGCCTGATTAAAAGCCTCAAGATCCCTAAAACCCATTCCTCCCTTATTCTTCGGTGCACACATCCTCTTCCAACTGAGCCAATGGACTCGCCTCCTATCCTCTCCGTCCCCCCACCAAAAGTTACACATGATCTGCTCTATTTCCCTGCATAACTCAGCCGGGAGCATAAAACATGACATTTTGTACATTGGAATTGCTTGTGCCACCGACTTTAGCAACACCCTCTTCCCCGCACTAGACATCGTTTTCTCCTTCCACCCATTTAATTTCTTCCAAACCCTCTCTTTGACACTATGAAAAATTGCCTTCTTTGATCGACCGATCATCGTTGGCAATCCTAAGTACTTGTCATGTTGTTCTACCTCTTTCACCTCCAAAATATTTTGTATCTCCATTCTCCGGGTTCCCTCCACATTCTTGCTAAAAGACAATTCTGACTTTGCAAAGTTCACCGGTTGTCCTGACGCTTCTCCATAAACCTAGAGGATCTTCACAATTTCAGTAATCTATTCACAGGTAGTTTTTGCAAACATCACACTGTCATCCGCGAAGAACAAGTGGGAAATCCTCGGCGCATTCCTTGCTATGGCCACTCTTGTCAACCTGCATGCCCTCTCGCTTGCTCTGATCAAGCCCGATAATCCTTCAGCACACAACAAGAATAAATATGGGGATAATGGGTCTCCTTGTCTCAATAATATTTTGTTTTAAAACTTATCTAGAAAGATATTGACATTAGTCTACAATTAAAATTACTTTGGAAAATCCTTAAAGACCCTAACACATATGGGTCAAAGTCATAAAGGAAAGGTGCGTATCTAAAAAATGACATAATTTTCGATTTTAATAAACCAAATGTATCTTGGCAATTTGGGAGGCTCTTCCATCTAAGAGAAACCTTTGGTAAAGGCCTCCTTTGGATCGTGGGGGATGGGAACACCATAAGTGTATGGTCGGATCCCTAGATAAACAACCTTCTACTTCATTTCTATCAAGAAAACCATGATCCTAACATGAAATTGGCCCAACTATTCAATCATCAAAGAGAATGGAATATTTCATTCCTAAGACAACTCTTCCCTCCCCAAGTGGTACTTGCCATAGTGGATATTCCAATCCCGACATGGAACACATCAGATAAACTAATTTGTAAACTTAATCCGAATGGTGAGTTTACTACAAAATTAACCTACAAAATAAGGAAAAATACCGCACAAAACACTACAGATCATAAATGGATCTGGAAAATCTAGTTACCTTCGAAAATTCAAAATTTTATCTGTAAGATTGTGATTGATGGCCTACCAACCAAAGTTCGGCTTAATAAACACTTCAACAGAGTCCCAGCTTAGTGTGTGTTTTGTCAGAATACCGATGAAAATGCACACCATCTCTTCATGGAATGCCCCTTCACGAGAACACTCATTATGAATACGTAACTGGAAGAAGCTTTATTAATCCAAGGGCGCGCAGATCAATCTATTCAGACATACCTCATCTCTATTAACTATGACAACTCCCACTTTGAGGATCTATACTTCATATGGCATGCTATATGGGATGTGAGAAATAAAATCATCTTCAACAACCACAAGATAGAAGCACACACACACATACTTCACCAAATATGCTAGAATATCAAGACTTGGAACCAAGCCGCTCTCAATGGAGCACAAATAAGAAGGAAAGATAAGAGAAAGACTTTGGGGTGGGTTAAACCACCACATGCCATCTACAAAATAAACGTAGATGGCTTGGTTAGAGACTGATAGCATGCATTTAGAGAGTTATAATAGGTTGCATTTAGCTTAGTTATGATGCATATCATGCATGGTTTAAGTATAATTTGCATATTTGTTCTCTGTGTGGTTGGAGTCGGAATCTACATGCTTTTATTGATTATTTCAGGTAATCGTGGATCCGAGGAGGAGACATGGGTTGATAACGCATTGGATGAGAATGTCTAGTTGATCGAAGAAGCTTACATGAAGATCTCAAGAGGTCCTGAGAAGAAGAAGCGAACCTAAACGAAGAACAAGTCTGCAGAAGTTGTCGCCAGACATGCTGAACTTGTTTTGCACTTTCTGGAGGCCTCGGTTGTCCGATCGACTATTATGACCATGCGTTGGAAAGCTCTTTCAGAGAGCTACAACTTTCATGTTGACGTCGAGAGCAAATTCGAGACGGAATTTTCGGGAAAGACCAATGCAGCGGCCGCCGCCAGGGGCGATGCAAAAAGAATACCAATGCTGCGGCCGCAGCATGCATGCGGCGGCCGCCGCATCTGCCGTCAGCGCATAACGCTGCGTTTCGTTGAATGAAACCCTATTTTTTATTCTTAGTTGTTTTGTGGCCGACTTTGGATGATATTTAAGGCCATTTTTAGTTATCTTTCCAGACTACTATTCTATTCCACGTTTCATCAGACAATTAGAGAGAGAGCGATGTCCGCCATGGGCGGCTAAACTCTCTTCGTTCTATCTACAATTTGAAGCTTTATTTGGATTGGATTGTGAGTTTCTGAATCTTGTTCCTTATTTCCTATATTTGAATGTTTCAACTTCTTTGTGCTTGATTGTTTATTGTTTTGTTCTATCTTGTCTGGCCAACTTGTTAGATCAATTCAATCGCTAAGGTTTTGTAGATTCCTGGTTGTGAACCTTAACCTAAGTGGCAAACTTATTCCTTTAGGGCTGGTTGAACTGATTGAATGAGTAGGAAGTTGAATGTGTTGTTAAATCCTTTTTTAGGGACTGCAAATACCTTGGCTAATCTCTGAACTTAAAGCTATCAATTGGGTTAAATCCTTCTTTAGGGACTGTTCGATTGATAAGGGTTGCTAGGACTGGTTGGACTAGTAACTATATTAGGTCGGGACAAGGGCATTCATAGGAAACCTAAAAGAACAAGAGGAAGTTACAATATCAATTCAACCAAATAAAGTGGATAGTTGTAGGTAGAGCGATCTTCTCCAAATTATTTTGCATTATTTGTTTTTATTTTATTTTGTTTCCTTTTCAATCGCAATCAACCAAAACCCCCCTTTCTACTAATTGGTAAATACACATTGCTGAGAAATACTTGATTCTCTGTGGGATCGACCTCTTACTTGCTTGCTATACTAGTTTGTAGGTTTGAGTTTTATTTTGATACGGTTTATGCGACTAAAAACCGTTCATCAGAGACTCTAACAATCGCCAATTGTCGGGTATTATTAGGGATAGTACAAGCTAGGTGATCGACATCTTTCAGCGTAAAGGAAGTTCGAGATCCATTCTTTTGACAAAAGCTTTTTCCTTCTGTTTAGGAGTACAAAAAGCCATTGAGAAAGGTTTAACGAAGGTACGTAATTATTGAAGGTGATAATTTGAAGGTAGTTCAAGAAATTAACAACAACACCAAGATCGATTGGGAGATCTACAGAACAATCGAGAAGATTAATCTGATGAAAGAGAATTTCGACAAGATTGAATCACGACATTATTTCAGAGAATCAAATGCAGCGACTGGTTACATTGCTAGATTTAGGGGTATATGTAATATGTCAACTCTCCCCTTGCATGGGGATTTATTCAACGTCATCTGTAGGGATGATCAAGAATGAACCTTGCATCGGCAAGGCATTCTACTGTTTGCATATTGTTAAAAAAAACATATAGGGATCTTGTTGTCTATGATACTTGGAATGATGTGTACAAAAAAAGGGGAATATATGCAATACGTGAATGTGAATGCCCAGGGCTGGAAATAACCCGCGAGTATCCAATCCACCCACTCCACCCGCATTAAATTTGCGGGCGAAAACCCGTAATAAAGTGGGTGACGGGTGGTGCGGGTGAGGGTGCGGCGGGTGATAGATGAATTATGGGTGAAGATTTTTTCCCCATTACCCGCCCCAAACTCTAACCCGCCTCGCATACCCGCATAAAACCCTAAATTTTTTATATATATGTATGTGTGAGTTTTTACTATTTTACCCTCTAAAATCTAAACCCTAATCTTGAGTCTTGTGTAACATGTTATTTTGTGTATATGTATATATGTATACATATAACGTGTATCATGTACTTAGAAATTATTCGTCTGTTTGTTCATGATTATTCGTCTGTTTTCACATAATTATTCATCTTAAAAAGAGTGTAAAAAATGTAAATTTTATTCTAACGAATAATCGCCCAATACCACCGAATAATTTCATTCCACCGAATAATCTCCCAATACCATCGAATAATCAGAAGTTATTTTTAATCTCATCCGTTGATCTTCTTAATTCAATGACCCAGATTTGTTCACATGATACACGTTAATGACTTAGTACATATGATATATCCTCTATATGTATATATGTATATGTATATACGTGTGTTTTTCATTTTGTAACTTTTAAGTAACATGTTATTTTTATGTATGATACGTAGTCGACTTCCATGAACTCATATTTCTAGTATTGGTAAATTAAAATTTTTATTCATCTTTCAATTTATATATATATATAAATCATAATTACATTAATATCACCCATTGGGCACCCGCTCCACCCGCATTACCCGCGCGGATCGGATGAGGGTGAAGAGGTTTGTGGGTCATGGGTGGGGCGGGTGGAATTATTTACCCGCAGGGGCGGGTGATGGAATGACTTCAACCACCCATAACCCACCCCATTTCCACCCCTATGATTGCCATGAAGAAATTAAAGGTGTGTCTAGTTTGGTTTGGATGCTTGAAATATGTGTAATTCTCATACTAATTATTTTAATCGGTAATTCAATTGTCTCCCACAAATAACTAAAACAAACTTGTGTGTGGTTTCGTTTGCATTAATTGAAGTTGATTTTTTTTATCTTAGTCCAGTTCGATCGGCCCAGCCGCTCTACATCTAGATCGGGTACTGTGTGACCCATTTAAATGGTTGGACCTTCCCACTCACAAGTGACTCCATGTTTCCAAGGGGATTCAAACTTCGAACCCGCTCTACATCTATCGGGTACTGTGTGGCCCAATTAAGAGTATATGCATCGGTGGTGTTTTAAGAGCATCCACAACGTGTATACAGTAGGTGTCTTATAATTTTTTTTTAAATAAAAATGTCAGAATATAGTACAATTGTGGAAGGATACTTGCCTTGGGAGTTGGTCGAGTTAATGGAAGAAGGCACTCACTCTTTCTCGGTTCAAACACCACTCTGACACACTCTTTTATTTTTGTTTATTTTTTTGCCCGTATAAAGCACAAACAACACACATAGTATATTGGTATTTCATGTGGGCCCCACAATTGAAGTTGCACTTTTGCTGTATTAAAACAAAAACAACACTGTATTTGATTTTTTTTCCAGTTAAATTCTTATAATTTTTATTTACGAATTCATAAATAAAATAAAGAATTTTTATTTTAATAATATGTTTATTTTATAATAATTAATTATTTATATTATTAATGTTATTTGGATTAAATATATAGTAGTAATATGTATTATTTTTATTTTATTTCAATTCTTATAATTGAAATTTTTTTCTAATAATATACACAGTAATTAATAATTAATTATTTCTACTATTAATATAATATAATGTAATAATAAATGTTTGATTGTTTATTATTGATAAATATGGTAAGATGATGTAAGCATGAGAGTTAAAGAAATTTTGATTGAGTACATGAGATGTGTGAAAAAATTAAAAAGAGTATGTAAAGTTGATGTGGCAGAGAGAGAAAGATAAAAAGTGGTAAAAGAAACTTTGGATGGGGATGAGGATTGTGGATACTCTAAGATGAAAATAAGAAATTTATTATTTAAATATTGCATCTGCTAAAAAATTAAAGTAGGAACGATTTGATGGTGTTTTACTTAGAAACACTTTCTCTTTCCAAATGGGTTGAAAAGTGGGGTAGGGGCAAGAAACACATAGAGAGAGTAGTATGCAGTGGGGCCAAAAGGGAGAAGAGTTTTATTAGTATTATATTAGTTATTGTAGGTTAAAGTGGGTTGTAGAGATGTGTGTATAAATTTTAGTTGGGGTTTTTAAAAGATAAAAAGGTAAAAAGTGAAGTAAGGAACCTAAAGGGGTTCTAGGTAGGCGTGGTCTCGGGTCAGACCCGGCGGGTCGACGGGTTCGACCCACCGGGTCAAGGGTCGGAGAAGGGCGACTCGAACCCTAACCCGGGATTTCCACGGGTTGGCGGGTTCGGGTCACCCGGCGGGTCAAAGGGTCGACGGGTTGACCCGCCGGGTCGAACCGATGAGTTGGACCCGGGTTGGACGGGTTTGCACTAGTTCGGACTTCGGAATCTGAATTGTCGGATCAGATTTGTCAAGAAAGGGAACGGGAATTGAACGCCTATATGTTTGACAAATATCCTTTCGTGTTCACAAATCATAACTTGACTCTTTAGTATTTACGTACAAAATACAATATGTAATATTACATCTTATAATTTTCAAAACTAAAAAGTTTACAACTTATAACTCTATAAGTTTTACAAATTACAAAAAAGTTGTACAATTTTTGTATTAGGGAGTGTTGGGGGGGGGGGGGGTAAGGAAGGAAGAAGGGCTTGAATCGGTTTCCCGACTGCCTACGTATCCTCCCGGGGGTGAGGAATCAAAGCCCACGTAGTTCTTTTACCTGTATGTCTGAACCCCGGCCCGGTTACCTCCTCTTCTAGTCTTCTTGATCGTTGGATCCTCCACCTCCTGAGCCATCTGTGACCGCGCCATCAATGGAGCTCCCAATGGACTCTGTCTCTATTCCGTCATCATCCTCGGAATCAGTCCCCAAGTTGTTCTTCTGCATCCGCATCTCCGCCTTCTTCCAATCTGCAAGGCAAACTTGGGCTTCGAGGTTCTCGGGAAGCAACCTTGATCTCTTCTCCGAAAGAATCTGACCTCCGCAACTGAAAAGCTGCTCGACGGCTACGGTGGAGCAAGGTGCCCCAAGTATTTGTCGGGCGATTACCTGCAACGTCGGGAATCTTTGTCTTTCGGGACGGCTCCACCACTCAAGGACATCGAAATCTTCCTCTTCATCGCTGAGAAAATGTTGAGATGTGAATGAGACCACAAAGTGTCCCACATCGGAAAGTTGAACATATCAAGCCCTAGTATATTAGTCGGTGGGCTACTCCTTCTATTACCAATTGGTTTTAGAATGGAACCTCACTCGGCTTGTGTGCTAGGCTACTAGCGTATGTCCCGCGCCTGTGCACACGACCCCCAGTCATCGGCCCGAGTCGGACTTTGATATGGTATCAGAGCGGTTAGCCTAACGGCCCGTGTCGATCCTGGTCTGGGTTACCCAGTTGTCCAAGTCTCAACTAGATGGTCATTCCTAGTTGGACTTGCGGGGGCATGTTGAGATGTGAATGAGACCACAAAGTGTCCCACATCGGAAAGTTGAACATATCAAGCCCTAGTATATTAGTCGGTGGGCTACTCCTTCTATTACCAATTGGTTTTAGAATGGAACCTCACTCGGCTTGTGTGCTAGCTAGGCTACTAGCGCATGTGCGCCCGTGCACACGACCCCCAGTCATCGGTCCGAGTCGGACTTTGATAGAAAATCAAAGTTAGTGGACAAATATTCGTCGAGCTCCGAGTGGGGGCTTGACGAAGATCTCGGCCTCTTTGACCTAAAGATATCTCGGGCAAGTGCCTTAGTTCTAGCGGTGATGCTGGTTCGTGACCCGCTTGAACTGGAAGGCACGGGAGGACGACCGGAGGGCGCTCTATCGCCCGTCGAATATTCAGTATATAATTGTTCTAACAATCCTCTAACTCTAGCAACAATAATTGTAATATTGCAATCATGATCATCCACAATTCCTAAAGTCGGATAATAGTTTTCTAAAAACAATTGAACTCCGTTTAATTTATATCTAGGGTCGAAACAACACGCTACGAGGAAAATGTCGAGTATAACTTTGTAATATGCGATCCATTTCTGCCGCATCTCCATAGTCGCTTGGGAAATGGATCGCGTGTTAATCCCATCTTGAAGGGCTATTGCTACGTTCATTGCAATAAAACAAAAAATGTTTGATGTAGGCATGTATACGTGGAAAAACGTCCGAGTTGCGTCGTAAAAAACTTTGAAAACCTCCACAACGTCCCGGGCCTGAGTCCACACATTGGCAAATATGTGTGAGTCCGGGATGTTTTGTGTTGCAAAACCGGAAAGAAGTTCCTTGTAAGCGATTGAATCATAAATCATTGTGTAAGTGGAGTTCCACCGAGTGCAAACGTCCTTGGGGAACGTTTTTGGGCGGGTTTGGTGAGCACGACAATAAGCGCTCCATTGCTGGCGAAGCTGTTTGCTTCGCCAAAGTGCCCGCAAAACAAATCAAATTGGTTCAACAACACCTTGTAAATATGTTAAACCATCTTGAACACATAAGTTTAAAATGTGAGAGGCGCAACGGATGTGGAAAAAGTTGCCGCCTATCGCGGGCTGACAGTTTTGGATTAAATCTGGGATAGATGCGGTGTTGGCAGAAGCGTTATCAAAACCGATACTAAAAACTCTTTTAGTTAATCTATATTCTTGTAAAACCTTTAAAAGGACACCTGCTATGTTTCGTGCCGTGTGTGCTTCGTCGAAAACTCGAAAAGCTAAAACACGCTTGTGCAATTGAAAACGTTGATCAACCCAATGGCAAGTAACACCCATGTATGAGTGATGTTGCCAATGGTCGGTCCAAATGTCACTACAAATCGAAACGCGTAAATCATGGTTTTTTTGAAAATATTCGATTAATTCATTTTTACGGGTGTTATACCGTCTAAGTATTTTCCTCTTAACCGTGTTTTGACTAATACCTTGCCATGCAGGTTGAACATTTTGCGTAATAAATTCATTGAAACATAAACGTTGTGAAAAACTATAAGCTCAACCCTCGGCAGCTATCATTTCCGCATATTGATCATGACAACTACGATAATCATAAGACCATAAACCAGGGAGTTGAGAGGAAGAAGATGCGTACCCGGTTAGTTGAGTTTGCCCTTTGGCGAGGCCGAGCTTCTCGGGATGCTTCGAACGGATATGGAGACCGTAGTTCCCATATCCGCCTCCCTTCTTGTGCTTGTAGACCGTGGAGCAAAAGTTGCACTTGGCGGCGCAACTCGATTCCTCCCAAGTCGGCTCCCTAGGACCCTTCGTGAACCAATACTTGAAAGTAGCGGCTCGAACTTCCGCCGTAGTAATAGGGTCGCCATCGGCCGGAGTTCCTTGGCTCCCTTCGACGGGGAACCCGGACTCTTGGGTCGGAATCGTCGGAGTTCCGGCTTGGGGGGTCCCATCGGCCTCGAGCTCGGCCTCCTCCTCCTCCATGATCTCGTCGACGTGGTCGGCGAGTAGAGCATCATCTCGACGACGTCGGGATCCGCTCGCCGCCGAGACCGATGCACTTCGACGAAGGCTTGGTGCCGCCGCCGGGTTCGAGCCGCCTCCTCCGACACTCGGGGTCGATGAAGATGGGGCTCCACTAACACTCTTGCAACCTCTAGTAACTCGGTTGAACATACCCGACATGTTGAATTGAAGAGATTTAGGAGATTTCAGAGAGAGACTACGAAACCGGGATTACGAGAGACAAGATCGAGCGATTAGAGAGCGATTATAGAGCGATTAGAGAGATTAAGATGAGATTAGAGGAGATGAGTGAGGTGTGGGTTGGAATTGGGAGGGAAAGGGGCTATTTATAGAGCCAATCCGAGCCTTCCCCTCCAATCCGACCGTTGGGCAACGGTCGACCCGCCACCGTTGCAAATATAGTCGTTGCCCCCTGGCCGATTCAATTTTTTTTTTTTAAGTTGCACTTGGGTGGTGTTTGGTAAGTTTCCAATTTATTTTATGTTAAGTTTCCAATTTATCAATTTAATTAAATTTATATGTTAAGTTTCCAATTTATTTTATGTAGATTTTTATTTTTTGAACATTTTAAATGTAATATATAATGTTTAGGTAATTTTTTCTAAGTTGTTAGGTAATTAGTAAAAATATTATCTTATAAAACACTATTCTTTGAATCATTCAAACACAAGTTTATTGTAAACTGAACGACGAATACACGTTTACAAATCACGACTCACATTCACCGATTCACATAACATAACATAATAACTTAAAAACATAAAGCATAAACTTACTACATTACTACAATACTCACTACTTAGGATTAAGACTTAGGACATATGAATAATAGACTAGTTTTTACCACCACTCGTCCCACTCGAGCCCGAAGCGCCATCGTTCTTAATCTTCTCGGGGTGCTTGTTGGTGATGTGACCCTTCAAATTACCATGGCCAAGGTTATTCCACATCTTGTACCTCTTAGCACAATGACGACAAACGGCTACGAATGATCGATCGGCTTGCACATCCGCCTTATCGTAATGATCTCGAAACAACGCCTCCTTGAGGTTGTCACCGAACATGATTACAACTTACGAGCTTATGAAAATCAAATTGATAGGTGATTGATGGATTGGATGGGATTTGTGATAGGAGAAGTCGGGTATTTATAGCCCCGAGTACTCTACTAGCCGTTACAACGGCTACATTTAAAAAAAAAAAAACTCCAGCCTGTGGGCCCCATGACAAACGGCTATTTTTTTTAAAAAAAAGGTGACCCGGCGGGTCGACCCGTCGGGTCAACCCGGCGGGTCACGGGTCATGGATTCCCCGACCCTAACCCTAACCCGCTACCCGTCCCTACCCGCCAACCCGGACCCGTCGGGTCACGGGTTGACCCGTAACCCGTGGCCACGCCTAGTTCTAGGGATGCTGATGTACACTTCGAACCCGCTCTACATCTAGATCGGGTACTGTGTGGCCCAGTTAAGAGCATATGCATCGATGTTGTTTTAAGATGAAAATAAGAAATTTATTATTTAAATATTGCATCTGCTAAGAAATTAAAGTAAGAACGATTTGATGGGTGTTTTACTTAGAACTCTTTCCAGATGGGTTGAAAAGTGGGATAGGGGCAAGAAAAAAATAGAGAGAGTATTAGGCAGTGGGGCCAAAAGGAAGAGGAGTTTTATTAGTATTATATTAGTTATTGTAGGTTAAAGTGGGTTGTAGAGATGTGTGTATAAATTTTAGTTGGGGTTTTTAAAAGATAAAAAAGTAAAAAGTGAAGTAAGGAACCTAAAAGGGTTCTAGGGATGCTGATGCTGTAAAGTGAAGTAAGGAACCTAAATGGATTATAGGGAACACAAGTGACTCCATGTTTCTAGGGGAATTCGAATTTCGAACCTCTTGGCATGGGGTGTAGCCCCACAACAACTAAATCAACTTGTGATTGGTATTAATTGAAGTTGATAATGACGATATAGATCTATGTTTTGTTCATGTTATGACCCTTGCCAGATCCAATGCATCTAAATTTTTCCTTATCAAATACCGGTGTTTTAAAAAAAACTAATAAAAATAATATCAACTATCAACTATAAATTAAAAATAATCTGATTTAGCCTACCATGCTTCTATCGTCTACCTTCGTACCACCGACTCAATCGTCGTCTTCTACACCAAGACCTCCCTCGTTTCTTCCGTCGGGGGTCCGAGTGGTGCCTCCCGTTACTTTCGTTGGTGGCATGTGTGGTGGCTCCACCACGGGTTTCGTCCCCCACAAACGCTCATTAGTGAGCGAGTTGTGGTTCCCGTCTTGCCCTCTCATTTCCCTTAGCGTTCTACGCTAACGGGTCCGATGGGTGGATTGTCACGGGCGGCCGCCGTTTTTGTCGCTTCAGCTGATGTTTAGTGTCCTTTAAAAATTAATGGCATGCGAGCCTGTATTACTGGATTGGTTTTAATTGAAGTTGATAATGACGATATAGATCTATCTTTTATTCATGTTATGACCCTTGCCAGATCCAATGCATCTAAATTTTTCCTTATCAAATACTGGGGTTTAAAAAAAACTAATAAAAATAATATCAACTATCAACTATAAATTAAAAATAATCCGATTTAGCCTACCATGCTTCTATCGCCTACCTTCGTACCACCGACTCAACCGTCGTCTTCTGCACCAAGATCTCCCTCGTTTCTTCCGTCGGGGGTCCGAGTGGTGCCTCTCGTTACTTTCGTTGGTGGCATGTGTGGTGGCTCCACCACGGGTTTCGTCCCCCACAAACACTCATTAGTGAGCGAGTTGTGGTTCCCGTCTTGCCCTCTCATTTCCCTTGGCGTTCTACGCTAACGGGTCCGATGGGTGGATTGCCACGGGCGGCCACCGTTTTGTCGCTTCGGCTGATGTTTAGCGTCCTTTAAAAATTAATGGCATGCGAGCCTGTATTACTGGATTGGTTTTTCCTGACCACATATTGTACTTCGACTCAGTCTTATGATTCTTTTTCTAATTGCTCTCCTGCCTCTTCGCCTTTTTATTATTGTTTCCTTTTTTCTTCTCATCCTTGTCTATTACGATCTTGTTATCGTTCTTGAGGGTTTGAGATGGGTTTTGGGGGGTTTGAATGGATAATGGTTTGGCTAGGGCTTAGGCTTGCGGATTGGTGTGCTATGACGTTCTTCTTGTTGTGTTGCAGGCTTCATGTGATCGGTGATTGATTTGTCATGCTCGTAGACGTTGTTAAAGTGCGATGGACATCTGATGGCTCTGTCAGAGTCCATAATCTGAGGTGTCCGCTAGTGATTCCTAAAGTTCACCGTGCGCGTCTTCGTTTTGGTCGATCGTTCATTTGTTCTGCTAGCTTGTAGTTTTCAAGGTAGGATGACTTGTACTTTCATTTTGCAATTTCTTATGTCATTTGTTTCGTGTATTTTACTCATGTCACTTACTTCTGTTTTTGCTTCCAGTTGTATATGATGATTTGTCCATCTACCGACTTGTTCGGTATCTCGGTTTATCTAGATTTGTCTAAAGACCGAATTTCTTTGCTAATATCCCAAAAAAGCTTTTTTTTTCTCATTAAAAAAAAAAACAATTTAGCGTTGCATTGACTGAGGTCAAAATTTAAAGTTCAGCATTTGGTGGTTACTTGCGGAAGGATTCAGGAATTCCATCACCCGAGCTTGCCATCGCCGATTTTGCTCCCAAAATATCTCTCCGGCGGAAGGAAAGGAAAACACCCCCAAACTCAACAATGGCGGCGAATTCTTCTTCTTCGTCGGATCCGCAGCTCATCCCGAAATCTGACGAAGAGAAAGAAGAAATTCTCGATCGAATGCTCACGAGGTTGGCCCTTTGTGACGACTCCAGGCTCGAAGCCCTAGTCTCTAAGCTTCTCCCCTCCGCCATTGCTTCGCTTTCCACCAACTCTCCTGCCGTCCGAAACAAGGTGCTTCTATTGTTCTATGTCCCTATTAGTATTCACTTTGTTGTCACTTGAATTTTGCTTTGAATTTGTTTGTTTGTTTTGGGACTCTCTACATGAATCGCTTCCAAGTTGGCCAAAAGGTGTTTTCAATTGGTCCCAGGGTTTTGGCGATGAAATTAATAGAATCGGGATGCTTAGGTTTGAAACTCGGGTTTTCTTTTTCGTCTAGTGCCGTATTTGGAATAGATTGATGTTAATCGACTCATTTGTCTTTCTGGATGAATCTCACATTCGAAGTCAAGTCAGTACTCGGTATTTCAACTTTGTGGGATCTTATACTACTTCCTGAACTTTGTTGGAGACTTGGGAGTATGGTTTTAACTCTTTATTATACTGTAAATATACCCTGCTGCTCGCAATAAAAAATTGATTTGATAAAGCATTGTTTGGTTTTGGCATTATACTCAAATGATGGAAAATGTAGTTATTCAAGACTGTTCTCAATTTCTCATGTTTGATTCTATCATTTGCATTTTCTATACTCTCTCATTTCTGATTGAACTTTCCCATCTCTCAAACCTCTTTAACTCACGTTTTCTTGTAAATAGGTTATTGAGATATTGACTCATGTAAACAAGAGAGTGAAGCACAATACCAGCATTGCGTTGCCATTATTGGAGTTGTGGAATATGTACATTGAAACCAATGCTGCACCATTGGTCAGAAACTTCTGCATCATCTATATTGAGATGGCATTTGAGCGTGCTCTACCGGAGGTTTTCCTCATCACTTGCCCCATTGAGGTTTATTTTTATTTTTGTTTTAGATCACAATCAATGAATACTTCTTTTGATGCAGGAGAAGATAAATATGGCTCCTACACTTTTGGCAAATATCTCAAAACTTCCTCCTCAGCATCAAGAAATATTTTTGCGTTCATGTGCCAAGGTAGCATGCATTATCACACTATAATCCTGTTGTTTGTTCTAATTTTTCTTGGGAATATATAGAGATTGATTCTTGTCCTACACGGATGTGTCCCTTCTTTATAGCCATTTCTGTGAATTGTGATAAGTTTCTGCTATTTCATATGATGATTTATGCACATATTTTATTTTCTATCTGCTATAAGTGTTACCTTCACAGTATAGGTCTCTCCTTTGAAATAGAGGTTGTCACCTGTTTAATTAATTTTCATTTAGGTCATTGGTGACTCTCATTCTAAAGAAATCGATGATGATATTGCTGCAAAGTATAGAATGATTAATGACTCTCAGGATTCCCAACTATTTCTCGAATTTAGTCTTCATTGCATGCTGTATCAACCGCCTTTCCAAAGGTATGATTTTGAATTTATCCTATATGGGATGTTATTGAATTGTTAATGAGGGAAGTGTGTATTTTCTGCATCAAGATACTCAAGCTTAGAGATGACTTTTTTCCAGTGGCAATTGTCCTGCTGGGCTTTCATTGGCTCAGGCTGAACGTGTTAGTGGGAAGCAGCCATTAACATATGAGACACTACAGAAGATGAAGGTGCGTGCAGCACACTAATTCATGAAGCTTAAGCTTATAGTGGAGTATATCTTTGTGTAGGGCCATAGTCTTTGATGCTAAGCATAATATCCAAAGGTTTATGAGAACTCAATGTTTTGTTACAGTTGGGTCTCCTTAATGTAACAAATTCGATGGAGCTAACTGCCGAAATTGCATACCCCGTATATCTTGCAGCATGTGTAGACAGGTATGTTGAGAATTTTCTGATTGTGTCATGCAATTTTTAAGACACCAGTTGGGTGATTTGTAGGAATTGATAATTTCTCAATGGTATTTTCATGCAAGTCAAGAGATTGTTGTTAAGAAAGGGGAGGAACTGTTGAAGAAAAAGTGTTCTGTAGCTGATTTTGATGATCCCAATTTGATCAAACGGCTTTTTTTCCTTTTTAATGGTATGAAATTCTTTACTTTATTCTTCTTTTATGATGCTTTTGTGTCATTGTCTTCGCAATCATTACAATCTATCTATACTTAATAAGAATCATGTGAGAAGCAGATAGAAAGTAACAAAAGAGATCTTCATGACCAGGACTAATGTATTGATTGATGATCTTGTCTTCATCTGTTTATAGTAACCAAAAAATTGACCATAATTATTTGTTAATTCTTATTCAACTTGTGAACTACAATTCTTCTAACATAAAGATTTAAAAATTTGTTTCAATCCAAACACTTTTAAAAAATACTATGCACTTCTCTTCTATAAAAAAATTTAAAACTCTTGCCATTAAGCTTAGTGATCTGAGTTTTAAAAAACATTATAGTTTTATATACTTGTATATTTTGGAAGTCAATTATTACATCTGAAAGGTGCACCGTTCGTGAACAATTCAACTATTCTGTATTTCTTTCCTTGGGCAGGAAGTGCTACTGCTGAAAACATTGCTCCACAGTTGAAGGTTGTCCCTGTGAACTCTGCCTTGAAAGCTAGAATTATGCTTGTACTTTGTCGCTCTATTACTGCAGCAAATAGTTTCCCTTCAACCTTGCAGTGCATTTTCAGTTGTATATATGGTAAGATTTGCAATCTTGTTTTGTTGCTTGGTTATCAAGTTCCATGTTCAGCATATATGAATTATTGTATTCTCTATGTAATGGTGTGTTATTCAACATTGTGTTACAAATATCCAACTACTGCTTTGGAACTCTACCGTTATGGTTTCTAGATCAGGGTAACTTATGTGGCTAGCAATTCGAGTGTCTTTCTTGTCTAGCAATTAGGTTAGTCCATCCATTAAGAAATCTCGTTAATGTGATCTGTCTTAGTACTTATGTGCTAGTGAACTTTTTAGAACGTACAGTCAAGTAAATTATATTTTACAACCCAAAATATAGCTGCTAGTGTTGGCTAGAGCCTAGAGGAGAAGTTTACATATTCTACATCTTCAGATGGGTAAGGTTGTAGGCATACGTAATCGGGAAAAAGTGCAGAGCTGCAAAGTTATCCTTGTTAATTTCTTGAAATTCTTAAATGTTCACCATGTGTGATGTAGAGAGTGTTCACTGTCCATCTGAGCTTTATAAACTTTTTTCTTCCTTATTTGTGATAGTTGAAAATTTCCATTGCTGCATGAAATGACGAGAAGATCAAGAGTTTTTGCTGATCTAATCTAATCTAATCTTTAATCACGCTTTGCTTTAATGTTTGAGTCAATTTTTGAAGCATATGAGTGCAACTTTCTCATAACATATTATTAAGCTGTTTTTTTGGTGATCTTTTAATGTTGTCTTCCTTGACCTTAGATTCTATGGAGTAGTGTTTAATGTGAAATAATTAATTGCTTTGTCCACTATTTAAAAATTCAATATGGGTATTGTAGGCAATGACACCACATCCAGGTTGAAACAGTTAGGAATGGAATTTGCCTTTTGGGTCTTCAAACATGTAAGTGATCCTGCTTGAATATTTCCTTTATGGTTAATTTTCATATATGATTTGGGTTATGCCATTGCCTTTTTTAATTGTTTGCACCATTGCTTCAATTTTTATGTTTAGTTGCTTTCTGTGGTCAAAATATGCTGGGGCAATTTATAGTCTGCTTGATGCTATTCACGAGGATGTGTTTTCCATTTTTATTGTTCATATATCCGTAGTATTCTCTTGTTATTTCTCATTTAATAGATCGAGCATTTGGTCCTATTTAAAATATCCCTTCTTAATGGATGGGCTAAATTTTGCGGAGTACATATAAAAGGAAAGGAGAAAATTAAGATGTAAATAAAACAAGGAATTGGAAGAACTGATCATTAAGAGCATTCTTGTTCTAGATGACTAGATGTTCATGATATGTTTGTAATGATGCATGGTTACATATATCCTTTTTTATTCGATTAGTTACATACTAGAGTTGAATTTCTGGTCTAGACTGGGATATGGTTGTTACACTTTGGAAAGAATTATTATTGATGCAAAAATGGTGTTAATACTTAATGCTAAGGCAAAATATGCTTTTCTGATTTTCTGCAAGTTCCTGAACTCTTTTTGGACCTGTGACCTGTTGGTGTTTAATCATAAAAAGAGCAATTAAGGAATTGCATTAAACTCAAAGTTCACTTTGATTGATAATCTGTGTGCCTGTTCTTGTAATACTATTAATAGCTCCACTTGGTCAACAGGGAAGCCATTGATAAGCCTTCTTTAAAATGAAACATTTTATATCTGAATGTAGGCAAGAATCGAGCAGCTGAAGGTTATGGGCCCTCTTATTTTGAATGGAGTTCTGAAGTCTCTCGATAGTTATGGAAGTTCTGATGCAGGTGTGCTAATATTTAATTCTGATCTGTTCATTATAGATGCTTGAGATACTTTATCTCCTTGCAAAAAGCTTGCTGGTTAGTCTTAATTACTCATGTACTCAGATAACATTGCAAGGCAAACCAAAACATTTGCCTTTCAAGCGATTGGAAAGCTTGCTGAACGCATGCCTCAGCTTTTTAGGTGAGTTCAAGGTCTGCATCCTTTCTTGCTCAAGGTTTGTCTTTTGTTGAGTATCATAAAACATGACTTTCTTTCAGGGACAAAGTGGACATTGCTGCACGCATTTTTAATGCTTTGAAGTCAGAGTCTCAATCTCTCCGCTTATCCATTCAAGAAGCTTCAAATTCTCTTGCTAATGCCTATAAAGTAAGTTGGAACAAAGTATATTATCTAGTACATTACCATGTTGACAAACATACTACTCTAAGAATGACTATTATTTTGTTGCCAGCATGTTGAGTCCATAAGAGGGCTAAGTTAAGGTTGACATATTGAGTTATAATAATCTTCTTTTTAAATACAGATTCTACTTGAGCTTCTAAAACAATCCTTGAATTTGTTCTTTGATTTATTTGAATTCAATGGATGCTAGTATGCTAGAATTACGGGGATGTTGACAACACTTTTTTTTTTGGACGATTCTGCATTTTCTGCATATTGCCTGATTTTTGGTTTTAACTAATTAAGCTTAACGAAAGAATGTTGCGTTATCGTCTTCCAATTTATCTGGCTGAGATAACATGTTTATGAGATTCTGTACTTCTACTACATCCTAGTGAGTTTCACATGCAGTAGACTCATTTAAATGCTCTATCCAACTGTCATGAGTAGAATATATATTTTTTTAATACACAGGAGGTGCTATCATTAGCACAAATATTATTTTTTTGATAATATGTCTGTTCCATAGATATATCAAAAGAAAAGAAAGTCTGTTTCCATGGAGAGACCAATAATTATTCATTCAGAGAAAGGTTAATATTTTTCTTATATACAGTATGTTAGTACGGGCAATGGTACCAACTCAGTAGTGTCCTTACTGTGAATATTTTGCTTCATTCTATACTTTCTGTCGTAGAATTCACAATTTCACTGAAGTGCAACTTGTTGGTATTGATTTTATCAATGATGAATATAGCACATGTTACTTGATCTTTGAGTTGAGTCATGTCTTGATTCTTAACTATGTTACTGTTTGGAATACATTAACCATTTGCTAGATAGCATCCATCTAGTCTAGAGTTTTCCCTATTTCGCTGAATAACCATATATTGAAAATGTATGTAAAATTCAGGAAGCACCAGCAAACATTTTAGAGGACTTGGAAAAGCTCTTGCTTGAGAATTGCAAATCGGTATAATGGCTAACTATACTGTGTAACAGTATCTCCTCTTTCCTTGCATTTGCATTTGATTTGTTGTACCGTAATCTCTAATTATTACTTTTGTCTATGAAACCCTTTGGAGTACTTGTAGGAACAGGATGAGGTTCGATTTTGTGCTATGAGGTGGGCAACATCTGTATTTGGTTTGCAACATTGCCCAAGCCGATTTTTGTGTTTGGTTGGAGCTGCAGATCCTAGATTGGATATAAGGTGCTTCACTACTAATATAAGCGCTGTTAAAGTTTCTCATTGTCATCACTTATCTATCATGCATTCTGACTCAGAGACTTGCTTGATACTTTTTTGTTTCTTTTCTTATTTTTTCCCCTTTTGTGGGAGAATCCAATTGTATTATTTTTTTGTACTGGAATGACAGTAAATGTAGTAGTTATAAGCAAAGGGGAGTGAAAGGGGATATCTAGGTGTTTAATGTTGTCCTATTTTTATTCATGCTGTACACTTCTATAAAAGAACAAGTTCTTCTCAAGTTGAAGCCTTGAAGGCATCCGTTAATGTATACACATTCACACTAGTTAATGCTTTCTTTTTCCTATTTTAGAGAGATGGCAACTCAAGCTTTGTTTCCTACTGAAGGACAACTGATTACCCAAAATTTGGATATGAAGTATCCTCATCTTGAAGACATGCTAGACTATATCACTAAGATGCAACCAAGATTATCAGATTCCTCTGAAACGAGGGGACAAAAGCTTCTCTTTCCATCCCAAACTTACACTGCGATGATCAAATTCCTTTTGAAGTGCTTTGAGGTTGATTTATTAGTAATTAGCTCAAATAAGGCAGAGTTTCAATGTTGTGTGGAGAGATTGTGCTCGCTGATAGAACATGCTTTGGCAATTGAAGGTTCTGTTGAGCTGCATGCGAATGCTTCACAGGCTTTGATTGCTATTTGTTCTCACTTTCCGGAGGTACTTGGTAATCTCCTTCCATTTTCTCTGAACTGGAATTTTCGTCTCCCTTGCTGATATTGTTGCTTTCTTGATAGATGCTGGCATTACGATATGCATCAAAAATATCCTGGTTAAGACAATTACTTTCTCATCTAGACCTTGATACAAGGGAATCTGCAGCACGGTTGATGGGAATAGCTTCATCTGCTCTTCCTGTAACTGAATCATCTTCACTCATAGGTGAATTAATTTCTGTTGCCAGTGGGTTACAAAAGTCAAGGTATGAATTTGCTTTCTCAAGAGGAGATATCTTATGATCATCCTATTCTAATTACTTTCTGCTCAATTCTAGATTATGTAACTGATTCCCTGAGTTGGTGAATTCAGGTTTGAGGTGCAACACGGAGCATTGTGTGCACTTGGATATGTAACTGCTGATTGCATATCAAGATCTCCTCAGGTCTGTCAAAGATGATATAAATACCATAATATATGTTGTATTTACTTTTTTTTTTTTTGGTGAGTATATGTTGTATTTACTTGTTACTCGTGTATTGAAGAAGTGGCATCACAAATTGTCAAAACCCAGTCTTTTTCTTTAATGAGGTTCAGTATGTTAAGCTTTCACTTCGTCATCAGTCTGCATTTTACTGTGTATATTTTATTACTCCAAAATTGATATATGAAGGCCAAAAAAAATGGTCACAAAATAGTGTTGTAGGTTCTTTGTAGTTTGTAGACAGGTGCAAGTGCATGTGCTTTTTTATTTTATTTTATGGAAAACAATCCGATTTTTGTATGACATCCATCTACTTGGTGCCTCTCACATTCCATTCTTCACTACATAACCCGTTGTATTTTTTTCCGTCAAAACTTGCTGATGTTCCAGCCCTTGTGTATGCATAAGATTTTATGGTTTCTTTCTTGATGCATCTATTGGCCGGATAATTAAATGCATATTATTATGTTTACTTTACATGTATGAATTATGACGGAGTTTCATTGAAACTTATGCATTTGACAGATTTATGAGGTCATCTTCAAGAATGCACTTAAATGCCTGGCAAATATTGTAAATGCTGAAGTAGCATCATTAGCATCTACTGCAATGCAAGCCCTTGGTCACATTGGATTGCGTTCTCAGTTACCTATGCTTGCTTTTGAATGTGATCCAGGTGGATATTATCCTAAACTTGATGCTTCTGGGTAGCACTTTATGGTTTTGATAACTTTTCTCTGCATAATAATGGTTAACATTGGCCCACTTATTGACACATGCAGTCAATGTGCTAACTTTTGTGCGGGAGAAGCTTAGCAAGCTACTTACTAGTGATGATACTAAAGCAATCCAGAAAATTGTTATTTCTCTGGGGCATATATGTTTCAAAGAATCATCACCTTCCCATTTCAATATAGCGCTTGAGCTAATATTTGGCTTATGCAGGTCAAAGGTTTGTGCAGGTTTATTATCACTGAGCTAATTTGAAGCCGAATATTTATCTTATTATTGGGATGAAATAACCTTATTGATCTGTGCACATTTTGGGTTGAGGCAGGTTGAAGATGTTCTATTTGCTGCAGGAGAAGCTTTGGCATTTTTATGGGGCAGTGTTCCTGTGACAGCTGACGTGATTTTAAAGACCAACTATGCATCACTTTCTATGACGTCAAACCTTCTCAGTGGAGATGTGTCCCCATCTTGGTCTAAAGAGCTCTCAAGTGAAGCAAGTGAAGCTAATCAAGACACTCATGTCATGGTTAGAGATTCCATCACTAGAAAAATATTTGATGATCTTATATTTAGTAACAGGAAAGAGGAACGCTGTGCTGGAACTGTTTGGCTGCTATCTCTTACATTGTATTGTGGGCATCATCCGAAGATCCAGCAGTTGCTTCCTGAGATTCAGGTATGACATTGAACGGTAAAACATTGATGCCTTTGGCATTGTTCAGTTACAGAGATAGATCAGGCTTGGTTTTAGAAAAATACAATATCTGTGAATCTGGGTTACATGCGTTAGAAGATGTGTCATACCCTGTTTTGTTGGCATAATTTCTTCTTGTTCATCCTTTTGACGACCATCGTTGTTTCTAAATATACTAGGAGCATGAGTTTGATAACGTCATGCATTTATGTGAATGCTTTCCTGATTTACATATTATGTGCCCAATGGCCCTGTCTTCATCGTAATCCTTTTGGTGATCTGTTTCTTTATAGTTCCGTAGGAAAATCTCTAGTAGTTTTGCAGTGACTGCAGTCACATTATGAATCTACCCATCTTTCTGTATATATTTTGCTGCAACTTGTTTCCTGGATATCAGCAATCGTTATTCTTGTTCATTGGAATTGAAATGCTCTTTACTCATTTTTAGAGAAAATATTAGATATGCTAACATGTCTCCCTTTTGGGTTTATATTTGGATGATTATAGGAAGCTTTCTCTCACCTACTGGGTGAGCATAATGAACTTACACAGGAGCTAGCATCACAAGGGATGAGCCTTGTTTATGAACTAGGAGATGATTCCATGAAGAAGAACCTGGTTAATGCGTTTGTTAGCACCCTCACTGGTTCTGGAAAGAGGAAGCGGGCTGTTAAGGTAGAGATTCAAACCCACTCCCCTTCCTAGGCATTTCTTTAATGTATCTAGTTCTATAAGCATTTGTCTTTCTGTGCTTCTGTTGACTAGCTGGTAGAAGATTCGGAAGTCTTCCAGGAGGGCACTATTGGTGAAAGTCCCAGTGGAGGGAAGCTCAGTACTTACAAAGAGCTCTGCAGCCTAGCAAATGAGATGGGCCAGCCTGACCTAATTTATAAGTTTATGGATTTAGCCAATTATCAAGCCTCTATGAATTCCAAAAGGGGAGTTGCCTTCGGCTTTTCTAGGATAGCAAAGCATGCTGGAGATGTTCTTCAACCTCACCTCCAAACACTTATACCAAGGCTTGTACGCTACCAGTATGATCCTGACAAGAATGTCCAGGCATGTGCATGAGTTATTTTGGAAATCTAGGGATGATATTTTATTTCTTAGGTCTCTTTAGTCTTTGGTTAAAGGCATCGCTTTCAAATTCCTAGAGGATTCATTTATTTTTCTTCCTGAAATTTAGGATGCTATGGCACACATCTGGAAAGCACTGGTGGCTGATTCAAAAAGAACAATTGATGACAACTTAGATGTTATCATTGAGGATTTGTTGACACAGAGGGGATCAAGACTCTGGCGGTCTCGCCAGTCATCATGTCTTGCCCTTGCAGATATTCTCCAAGGTCGCAAGTTTGAACATGTATGATGTTAATTGACCTGAAATGCTTTTGGATTTTATTTGTTGAAGGTGCATTTGTTCACTTGAATTGTGTATGCTTTGGTTGCTCAACTGCTGAAACATGATGATTAATGTACAAGTCATTGCCATCATACTTAAGACCATACACATTCATGTCAAAATGTAGTTTTCCCTGATCTCTTTGTATCATTTGTACGTTTTGTAATAAATGAGAAAATGAGAATCCATCTCACCATCTAAAGTTACAGCTGTATGTATTGTTTTCTTATGTGTGTTAAAATTATGCTCCCTCCAATCTAGAATAGACGATTGTTTAGAATTTACAGCTGTGTGTATTGTTTTTTTATGTGTGTTAAAATTATGCTCCCTCGAATCTAGAATAGATGATTGTTTAGAATTTAAATTTTGATCAAATAGACGATCTTTTAGATTTTTGTAGGTGTGTTGGTGACTTCTTAAAATCTTTTTAATAGTTAATGTATAGAGGGTATTAAAAAATAGTAAACTTTATGAAAAAGTTAGTAGAGTGATGTGTTTTTAGAAAATTGAAGTATTTTTCTTAAAACTTGTGTCATTTGCTAAAAAATCATCTATTTTAGATCAGAGGAAGTAGTAGTTTCTTTATCCAAACTGGACATGGCGCGTGTAAGAAGAAAAAGAGGGTTGAGTGCATAACATTTTCTGGTTTGTTTATCAGTGCAACTTTTCCTCACTTGCAATTTCCTTTTCTATAATTTGAATTATGTTACAATGTAGGTGAACAAGCATTTGAAAAGAGTTTGGATAGTTGCATTCCGAGCTATGGATGATATAAAGGAAACTGTTAGAACTTCTGGCGAGAAGCTATGCCGTGCATTGAGTTCATTAACTATTAGGCTCTGTGATGTGTCACTTACTGAGAAATCTGAAGCAGGGCAATCCATGGATATTGTTCTCCCTCTTTTGCTCAGTGATGGAATCATGAGCAAAGTCGATAGCATACGGAAGGCATCAATCGCAGTGGTTACAAAACTTGCAAAGGTTTGTATAGCAGTTTCCATAGTCAAATAGTTGCTTCATCTAAGATATCTTTATCCATGGTTTGTGAATGTCTGCAAGTTCTATTGATTAATCTTTTATTTTGGTTTCAAGCTATGAATTCTGAGATGGTGTTTTTGATGGGCTATAGCAGATGTTTCTAGTATATTAGCTGCAATTAATTTTTGTCATATGACATTGATTGCTGTTATTTTTGTCAAACTTTCTTTATAGGGAGCTGGAGTTGCTTTGCGTCCACATTTGTCTGACTTGGTTAGTTGCATGCTGGAAAGTTTATCAAGCCTTGAAGATCAGGGGCTTAATTATGTTGAGGTTTGGAATTTTTGGTTCATGTCGTGGTTTTTCATTATTTTCTTCTTGTCTTCTGATTGAAATGCTTTTTTATTATTCTTTTCGTTTTCCTCAGTTGCATGCAGCGAACGTTGGGATACAGACAGACAAGCTTGAAAATCTGCGAATTTCAATTGCAAAAGGGTCTCCTATGTGGGAGACTCTTGAGCTTTGCATTGATGTTGTGGATAAGTCATCACTGGATCTCTTGGTCCCTCGTTTAGCTCAGTTGATTAGATCTGGTGTTGGCTTAAATACTAGGTAAGAATTTAAGCGGCACCGCAGTTATTTCCACTATTCATATACTTTTGATTGGACTACAATTGCAGGTACTGACAATGTCAACTGAATCTGTGTTTTGCAGTCTCGTTCCTGATTTTTGTAGTTTCTATTTTATAATAAGCTAGTTACCGTCACCTTTTACATTCACTCGGCAATATTCTTGTGCTTTTGTAGAATCCCTTCATTCAGTTTCCATCAATTTCCGCATTCAGGTTCCAGTAAAGAGGACTTTTTTCCTTGTCCAAACTGAAGATTGTTTTTGGGGGAGGGGGGGGGGATTGACAATGTTGCCTCACTAAACTATACAAATGTTCCTATTCCCCAGGATAGCAATAGACTAAGATTGTTTATATTTTTATAAAGAACCCAGTGTAAGAATTTCTTTCTCATATGCAAGATGCTTCTAGCTAATACTGATTTTTTCGTCCAATTTTTGATGCAGGGTTGGTGTAGCCACATTTATCTCCTTGTTGGTGCAAAGAGTTAATCTTGAGATTAAACCCTTCTCTACTACTCTGTTGCGGCTTTTGTTTCCAGCTGTAGTTGAGGAAAAGAGTGGTGCTGCTAAACGTGCCTTTGCAAGTGCCTGTGCTGTGGCAATGAAGTATTCTGCACCCCTTCAGGCTCAAAAACTAATTGAGGATACAGCAGCCTTGCAAGTGGGAGACAGGAATTCTCAGGTGTCATGTGCCCTGTTGTTGAAAAGCTATTCATCCTTGGCTGCAGATGTTGTGAGTGGCTATCATGCCATAATCATACCTATGATATTTGTTTCAAGGTGTGTGTAAATTATGTTTAGCTTGGTGATGCATGTTTCTGTTTGGTTTGTCACTGATGAAGTATATAGAACTGTTTAAGAAATGAATAGGTATTATTATAAAGCATACACCTTTAGCGACCCTGTTTTTGCTTTCACCAGCTGTTGCATTAGTGTTTCTTTGAACGCCGTAAGCTGATAATTGAGAAAGACCAATCCTTCGTTGTCTACTGCTTTGCAAATGAATGGCACTACAATACTAATTGTGCTTATATTTGTTGTCTAGATAATAGTTTTCCATACAGTACTTGAGATCATCAGGATGATTTTCATTGATTGGAACTAACTTCCTAGTTCTATCATTCTATCGCTTCTGTGTGCAGATTTGATGATGATAAGCATGTTTCTAGCCTGTTTGAAGATTTGTGGGAAGATAGCACAAGTGGGGATAGAATAACTCTCCAATTATACCTAGGGGAAATTGTCTCTCTCATTGGTGAAAACATTACAGCATCTTCATGGGCTTCAAAGAAAAAGGTTAGTTAACTTGTTTATTATGCCTAAACTGTACTGTGATATTGTTATTCTCATTCTGGAATTCAAGTTACATTAATCTTAATTCAAATTTCAAAATGATGAAAGAGGTTCATATGTTTTTCTTGTAAAGGAAGAAAGAGGTTCGTGTAGGCATATAGCTATGTGTCGAGACATTTGTTGTTTTAATGATGGAAATAATGTCACTAGAATTCCTCTTAATTTTTTAGGTTGCCCCTTTTTAATTTTGTTCTCAATTTCTTGACCACAGGCAGCACAGGCTATCACTAAGCTTGGTGAAATTTTGGGTGAATCCCTCTCGGCTTATCACCAAGTTCTGTTGAATGCTCTGATGAAGGAACTTCCTGGTCGTCTTTGGGAGGTACGTCTCTGTGCATGAAACTAGTAATAAATATAGCAGTCTAATACCCTCTCGGCTTATTTGCCTCTATCTTTTAAAGTTACCAGATTCTCCTTGACGTTTGTACACATTGTTAGCTTTGTTTCATTTTCATCTACGTATGGTTATATTTTTACTTGTAATTGTGCAATAGGGCAAGGAAGCTCTTTTACATGCAACAGCTGCTGTTTGTACCTCTTGTCATGATGCGATTTCTTCTCATGACCCAACAACTCCAAATGCTGTTTTGAGTTTGGTGGTTTCTGCTTGTGCAAAGAAAGAGAAGACATTTCGAGAGGCAGCTTTATCGTCATTGGAGCAGGCAATTTTTTCTTTTGTGCTGCTAATGGCGAATTGGCTAGCCTAAAATTGTTTTTCACATTGAAATAGTGGCTTCTTTCATGTAGGTTAATCTGACATTCTGCTTTATTCGATTTTCAGATTATCAAAGCTTTCCACCATCCGCAGTTCTTTAATATGGTCTTTCCTCAGTTGTACGAGATGTGCCAAGGTACTCCAGATAAGAGTGTACAAGCAAACTCAGTCCCTGGTGCTGGGAAAACCAGTAAGCATAGCACAGATGTGAATATCATGAGGGAGATTGATCTGTGTCCGACTGTTTTAAGTATCTATCATCCATTTGAGATCATATCATATTGCTAAACAAAACGAATTTAACTGGAAATTCTAGGCATATTAGGATACACTATTTCCGCTTTAAGCACACCTGCATTGTAGCCTTTTGAATCTCTTTTACCATCAGGTTATTTCTTTACTTGAACCAAATACCATGACTTGTAGCATTGCATAACTCTGGGGTTTATGTTTCCACAGATTCTCAAGCGGATGACCGTGAAGATACTAAAACTTCTCACAATAAGATTTTAGACTGTATCACCTGTTGCATTCATGCAGCTTCCATAAACGACATCCTTCTTCAGAAACAGTGTCTGATGAATGTGGTAACAAGTTCCTTGGCACCTGCTACCCCTTGGATAGGTAAAATTTGATATTCATGTTTCCCTTCTATTTATCAATAGCAATTTCTCTCCTACCAAAATTCTAACGAAATTATTCTTGACAGTTAAAATATCCGCGTTTTCATTAATAAAAATGCTTTGCACGAGAATGAACGAATCTGCTATAAATGCTCAAGAGGATTCTCTACATGCTAGTGTATCATCTTTTCTTCGCGAGGTACGACTAGAATGATAGAATCTCTCTCTCTCATGCTTTGTTATCAATTCCAACTGTCAATCTTTTCTTGAACCCCATTGCTTCATGTGGTTGTCCCCAGATTTTCTTATCCATATCACCAAAAGTTACTGAGTGCATACAGATCGTCAAGATTGGCCAGGTTGTTCTCTTCTCCTATGTGAATTTTTTTGGTAGTTCCCTATAAATTCATTTTTCTGATTTTTTCCTGTCCGTCACATTTAGGTTCACGTATCCGCCTCAGAATGTTTGCTCCAAGTTTTTGAGCTCTTCAAGACATTTCAGGCAAAGCCTCCAACAGAAGTCGAGTTCAAGAGCGAGCTGGTCGCCCTAATAGAGGTTGAGAAGAACGAGCAGGCAAAGTCGTTATTAAAGAACTGTCTTGCCATCCTTGAGGCTATTGAAGCTTGAAAGAGACCATTAGAGGATTTTAACTGTTCAAGTTGTTGGTAGATTTTTACACCAGTTCAAATTGCCGCTGAAACTGAACACTACAAAGGACTCATACACTGACTGTGGAGCATGATTTAGTCAGTATAATGCTAATTCTAATACATGCATGCTTGGATGTATAAGATCAGTTGAAACATATAATGGACTTTTCATATACAAAGTTCATCCTCATTCAGATCTCTACACTGGAACCTATAATGAAAAGGCTTATAGCTCAGTGGTAAGGTTGTGGTTGAAAATCATGTCTTTGAGGTTTTGCTTGGTTCTATTCTGTGTGTTTAATTGCTTGGTTGAGATGTGAGCGCTCTTTCTCCCAAATGATTAGGAGAGTGTTTCTATAAGACCCACTGTTAGCGTAGGCAAAAAAAAACTTAAAGAGAGAAAACAAGGCATAAACAATACAAAGAAAAAACAAAGAAGAAAGCAGAACTAAGGATCCTCTAGAGAATGATGGAAACAAATATAAATAGAGGCATACATTATAGAAAACAAAACTAAACATTCTCGGCTTAGATGTGCCTCGTCCAATGGTTTCGGTCCATTGTCATATCTTCGGTTAGTGTCACGAGTGTTAGGTCCTGTCTATAACTTCCAATCGACACTTCTTAACCTCCAGTGATTCCCATCCATGGTCTTATCATGAGGTAGTCAGCCTCCTCTGCAAGTGCCCGAACCAACATAGCCTAGACCCTCGCACCTTCTCCCCAATGTTAGACACACCGACCTTGTGTCGAATAACTTTATGTATGAAAATTTTGACAACCCACACATCCACTGCAACATCCTCTTTAGTGATCAGTCAACATTTAGCGCTATACAATAAAGCCAAACCAGGGCCGTCCCGGGGATTTTATGGGCCATGTGCTACATAAATTTTCGGGCCCTTATATTAAAGTTGGTTTTAAGTGGGGGTAATGAATTAGGGTGTTCTAAGTAATTATAATTTGAATTAAAATTGGTATTAACAATTTTATAATACATTTTGTAATGATTGTGCCTAATAAAAGACTAAAAAGGTAAATTAAATCAAATGTATACTTAAATTAAATAAATGTAATAAAAAGTGTCAATTGTGGAATACTGAAAAAATGATAGGGAATATTATTAAAAAAAAACATTCAAAACCGAAAACCTAATTTGAAGAATGGAAAACTTCAAAAGGTAATGTGATTATGTAGGGCCATTCGGCCCATTCCATCAATATCCTCAAAACTTAATTTGAAGGAAAGTAGGCCCATTCCATTAGGCAGAAACCCCAAAACTTAATTTGAAGGGAAGTAGGCTCATTCCATCTCGTAGGGATTTGTGGGGAATCGAACGCCGGACCTTTAGGAGAGAGGGCTCAAAACTTACCAATTGCACCTTGTATATATATAGGCCCCAGAATTTTCGGGCCCTGAGCAGTCGAACCTCTTGCATCACCCATTCCACCGGCCCTGAGCCAAACTAACCACAAGATATGACAAACATAACAAGAACAAATTAACAAGCTAAGAAAACACAGGAAAGGACAACACAACTTAGAAAAATAATTTATGATTGCGCAAACCACAAGAAGTCTTCTTTGGCAAAATAAAATTAGGGCGGGTGAAAAGCGGATGGGATGAATCAACCACTGAATTACTCATTTGATTAATTTCTTTACACAGTGATCTTAAGTCTTAACCAATTTAAACTCAAAAGATAAAGGGTTTATGGTGTGGTTTTAAAAGCCCCAAAACCACCCATTTTATTGCCCTCCCAAGGATCATGATTTTGAGGGTGTTTTTAGGTATGGCGTTAACCAATCTAAATTTTCATCACCTTCTTGTAGTTTTGCAGTAAACATAGAAGTCGACGGCGGGACACAATAAATCTTTGCTAAGCAAAAACTCTTATATTTCAAGTCGACGAAGAATCCTTTTGGCATCTACGCAGTAGGGAAAACTCGATGCGCGATGGTGACAAGAATACTTCGTATTTTCATAGGCGGGCAAGCCAACGAAAAAAGAGAAATCATATACCTTTCTTAGAAGATGAGGCAGGCATAAGATAGTATGGGGACAATGCAATAGAAAAGGTGTTGGTTAACTTTTTCGATGAATTGTTCAAATCTGGGGGGATTAGCCTGTTGGAGGAAGCTCTTGAAGGGATATCATGCGGAATCCCCGAGGGCGCAAATGCAAACCTGGACAGATTACCGTCTGCAGGGGAAATTTGGGATGCGGTTCACCAAATGCATCCATCCAAGGCTCCGGGACGGGATGGAATTGTTGGGACACTTGTGAATCCCACATCGGAAGTGGGATGATTCTGAACCCAACATATAAGTGGATGGGTTACTCCACCTAATGCCAATTGGTTTTGGGATGGTGCCCCAGTCTAGCTTATATGTTGGGCTTTCTGGTCGGGCCCAACAAGATTTCCCCTAACAAACTGGTATCAGAGCCGGGTTCGGCAGGTGGGCCGGTTGCACCGAAGATTGAGATGGACTCCACATCTGTATCGATGACGGGTTAGTCGAACCCGTTGCGTGGAGGTCTAAATCCCAACCGGGCTAGACTTGTGAATGGACTCCACATCTGTATCGATGACGGGTTGGGGACGGGTTAGTCGAACCCGTTGCGTGGAGGTCTCAATTCCAACCGGGCTAGACTTGTGATGGATTCACAAGTGAGAGCGGGATTTGTTGGGACACTTGTGAATCCCACATCGGAAGTGGAATGATTCTGAACCCAACATATAAGTGGATGGGCTACTCCACCTAATGCCAATTGGTTTTGGGATGGTGCCCCAGTCTCACTTGTATGTTGGGCTTTCTGGTCGGGTCCAACAAGACCTCCCCCTAACAGGAATGCACGCCGTATTTTTCCAGAAATTCTGGGATATAGTTGGCAGTGATGTGGTGAGTTTCATCCAAGCATGGTGGAATGGGAATACTGAATTGGGTGAGATTAATGAGACTGTTATCACACTGATTCCCAAGGTAGCGGAACTGCATAAGGCATCGGAGTTCAGGCCGATAAGCCTTTGTAATGTCACGTACAAGATAATATCCAAGATGATGGCTAACCGGTTGAAGCCCCTGTTGCCGGTCATCATATCTCAAGAACAGAGTGCGTTCGTTGCGGGGAGGAATATTTCGGACAATGCCATCATTGCACTAGAAGTTTTCCATCATCTGAAGGGCATGAGGTCTGGGAGAAAGGGTTGGATGTCGCTGAAGACAGATATAAGCAAGGCGTATGACCATGTGGAATGGGCCTTCCTCGAAGGTGTAATGAAGAAGATGGGTTTCTCGGACGCTTGGTGTGGACGCATAATAAGCTACGTTTCCAGTGTCTCATTTGCATTCAAGTTTAATGGACAAGTGAGCGGTAAAGTCATCCCAACTCGAGGTTTGCGCCAAGGCGATCCGATCTCGCCATACTTGTTTATAATATGTGCAGAGGTGTTCTCTTCGCTCATATATAACCAGAAGGGTGGCAGAGAATCGGATTAGGGGCATTCAAGTCAGCCGGAATGCGCCCAGGATTAGCCATCTATTGTTTGCTGATGATAGTTTGTTGTTTGCTAGAGCCACTCCACAGGAGTGCTCGCAGGTCGTCGGTGTGATTCGGCTGTACGAACGAGCATCCGGGCAGAAAGTAAATTGGCAGAAGTCGGAGGTGTCGTTTAGCAACAACATGACGTATCAACAGAAGGTTACAATCGCAGGCCTCATGGGTATGCACATGGTCGATCGCCATTCACGATATTTGGGTTTCCCTACGGTGGTGGGCAGATCAAAGAAAGCCGTATTCGAACAGATCAAGGAAAAGATATGGCGCAAGACGCAGGGATGGAATGAAAGGTTGTTATCACAAGCTGGGAAAGAAGTCCTAATTAAGTCTATTTTGCAAAGTATTCCCACCTATGTAATGGGGGTCTTTCGATTGCCTAACGTCTTGATTGAGGAAATTCATAGCCTCTTAGCCCGGTTTTGGTGGGGCTCGTCGGAGCAGAATCGGAAGATACATTGGTGTAGATGGGAGGGGCTTTGTGCACCGAAACAGATGGGCGGTATGGGATTCAGAGATCTATGGATCTTCAATGACGCCCTCTTGGCGAAGCAAGGCTGGAGGCTGGTCAATGACCCATCGTCATTGGTTGCACAAGTACTCGGAGCACGCTACTTTCGTGGGGGAACCTTTCTGGAGTCAAGTCTCGGCAACAATCCCAGCTTCTCGTGGAGGAGCATATGGGGGGCTAAGGCACTCCTAGTGGAGGGGTTGGGATGGCGTGTGGGCTCGGGTGAGAGGATAGATGTATGGGGGTCTAATTGGCTGATCCGGGAGGGTCGACCGGTATCGCCTGTTATGCAACAACACTCAGACTTGGGGCTCACGATGGGGTCTTTGATAGACCACGCCAATGGGGGATGGAGGCTTGATGTGTTACAGAATAATTTTAGAAAGGAGGACATCCATAGCATCTTGGCGATTCCCATCGGTGCACGAAGGCCGCAGGACTCCCGAATATGGTGTTCGAATAGAGACGGTGGTTTCACGGTGAAATCTGCGTATTGGTTGGGGTGTTGCGGACACCAAGAGGGGTGGGTGCAGCGGCTGAACAGGAGGGGTGATGACTTATATGGTGTCGGATTTGGAAACTCAAAGCCCCGCCGCCAAAGCTATTATTGTTCGCTTGGAGAGCCCTGCAAGGGGTGCTAGCGGTTCGCTCCTTTCTTGTCAGGAGACATATTGTGGAGTCGGCGACGTGTGTTAGTTGCGGAGCGGAGGAGGAATCAATAAGTCGCGCCAATGTGAGATGCTCAGGGATCCAGCAGGCGTGGGAGGGATCACAGATTGCAAGCCAAATTCAAGCTTTTGGGGACCTGCCGTTTGACGAGATGGCTAGGGGTATCTATGATGCGGAAGGGTCGAAGGGCTTGCTGGAGTTTCTCACTAATTCCTGGATTGCTTGGACAATTAGGAATAAGAGGTTATTCGATGACAGACCGCCTAATGCCCATCTCATTAGGGACGGGTTCCGAAAGCTCGTATTTGATTATAGGATGGTCTGGGAGGATCGGAATGAAAGGTTGAGCGCGGTGAATCGCCAACCGATTGGAGGGTCTGTGTGGGAGAAACCGCCGACGGGGATCATCAAGATAAATTCTGATGCGGCATTGAGGGATGATGGCAACATGTGGTTGGGCGCTGTGGCTAGAGACGGGACTGATGCTATGGGCAGCCACACGACGAGTAAAGGCAAGTTGGGATGCTGGCGTGGCGGAAATGAAAGCAGCGCTGATGGGGGCTGAACATGCTGCTGCGTCGGGAATGATGTATGTGTATATGGAGACTGACTCTTTGTGTGTTGTCCGAGCAATGAAAGGGGATGCATGATCCTTTTCATATGTTAGAGCATCCGCATTCATGAAACATATAGTGAGTTCCTTAACTATACTTTTCATTTTTTTTCTCTCCTTAGAAACCCCATCAAAATTTAACCTCACATCCCTACAACCCACCTTATTAAAAACTAAGTAATATAAAAATAAAATTGGCCCCACCACCTAACCCCACCACTATCATCTATCTCTTTCTCTTTCCTCCTTCTTGCTCAAATGACCCCATCTCTCTTACTTTTCAAGTTTTTAAGGGTTTGTTGCTTAGTAACCTATCAAATCATTCCCTAATAAAATGTCACTTCTTCTTGTTATTTTATTATTAAGTTTCTTATATTGATGCTTAAATACCCCCATTGTGGGTGCTCTTAGTCATATAGCTAATGATATAAGGAGGGTAGCAGCAATCTTTTCATCCTTTAATTGTGGCCATGTAAGACGTAGTGGGAACATCTTGGCTCATAATGTCGCCAAACTTGTCCCTCCTAATGGAGTGGATCATGTATTTTTTGATCCGTTCTCCCCAAGTTTGATCGAGCTTGCGGAACGTGATCTCACCCATTAATAATATGATCTACCCCTTTTCTTAAAAAAAAAAAGATGGTCAGTGGTTAATAAATAATAATAATAAATTAATAAAAAGAATAAAAAAATAGTGATTGGTTGAAATACCTAAAAATAAGCTAAGAATAACACATAAGCAAAAACTCTTAAATTTTTCTATTTTAACGGTTTATAAAGATAAAGATAGATATTTTTTTTTATTAGGTAAAAATTCGATGGCCGGACAGGCCTGGCTCATCGAGAGGCCGACAAAGTCGGCAGACGGCGAACCGTCGAGCATACAATCTAAAATAAACGGTGCAATACAAAGCGACAGCTAAACAACCCCAAACGAACAGACGAACCTAACCAAACAGAGTAGAGAACAACACGGACAAACCCCAGAGCCAAGCGCCACCAAGCGATGGCACCGCTGGCCAGCGGTACATCAGGAGTCCCTCCTGTGGGCGATAAAGACGAACCTCCAAGGAAATTTCCGGAATACGGAGTCGCCTCAATGCACACCGCCATGACCCCAGCCAGACCCGACACCGGACACCAGAGTCCCTACTCAGACTAGGACCGCCACGAACACCTGGAAACGTCGCCGAGAGCCACCCTGTAAATAACGCACCAAAAAACCGTTACGGGAGATTGTCAAGACCCTTACGGGTGGGTTACTCATACCCTTTCGGGCTATTTTTTATTTTTTTTATTTTTCACAAATTCCCAACCTTGGGCCCGAAGGGACCCAAACTTGGGCCCTAAGGACCCAAAGCTTGGGCCCAAAGGACCAAAGGCAAGGAGGAACACCACCAGGGCGGCAGAAAAGCGGTGGCGGCGACCAAAGCGGACGTCAGACCACCACGCACCACCACCCGACTAGATCACGAAGGAACAAATTAAGTCATGGAGGAACACCACCGGGGCGACAGAAAAGCGGCGGCGGCAAGGAGCATCACCATCGACGAACACCGACGAGGAAGAAAGTGGATCACAACCTGGCGGGGTGAAGACACAAGTTGGGGGAAGAACACCGGGCTCCTTCAAGAAGACGAAGACCCACAACCCCAAAGCAACTGGGCACCATGAAGGATCGACAAATCCAATTAGAAAATTGGAGGGTTGAATAGATCAGATTTCTATTGAAATTTTGGAACAAATTGATAGGTTAGATTTGGGGTTTTTAGGCAAAAATTCTAGAGAGAGGGTAGAGCCCATCTCTCTAGAATTTGGGTTTTAAAGATAAAGATAGATATAGATAGTCATTGGTTAATAAATGATAAAATAAATTAATAAAAAAATAAAAAAGAATAATAAATAGTGATGGGTTGAAAATTTAAAATACCTACAAATAACTTAAGAATGACATCTATCTATCTATCTATTAATATTACTAATTCTGCTAGCATTTTATCAACGTGTCACGCCCACAATTAAAGTTGAATTTTTTATTCAAATGAGATTTGAATATGATTTGAATACGATTTTAGCAATAATATTATTATGGAAACTTTAAAATATTTGTTTTCTATTTTAAATATGATTTGAATCCATTCCCTTTTTTTTATTTTTGGTTATATTGCCGTAAATATTGAGACATGTTTCCATTTTTTTTTTTCCGATTGCAATATATCTATCTATCTATTAATAATACTAATTTTGCTAGCATTTTGCTGACGTGTCACGCCCATAACTAAAGTTGAATTTTTTACTCAAATGGTATTTTCTTATTGGTCAATATTATTGCTAAAATTTTAAAATATCGTTTCCTATTTTAGACATATTTGTTTCCTATTTTTCATACTAAAATATTATCTAAATTGATATGTTATATGTCAATTTGTGATCTATTTTAATCGTCTACGTACATTGAACCTTCGTCAAATCTTGGCTGATTTTATTATTGGATATTGAAATTATTGATTTACCATAATGTCCACATACAACAAACATGTAATATGGAAGACCGAATTTTTTTTCAATAACCTAGAAGGCCCTTAATATAATTTCCATATCTTAAGGCTTGCAATTTTTTTTATGAAGTTAGGAAAAATAATCAATTTGTGAATATTCGATTTAAAAAATTATTTATAAAAATCAATTAGAGCCAAAAAAAAAAGTTTTTATTTACAATTTACTTATTTTAGACATCTTAAATAACTATCGAAAAATAAACAATATTTTAAGACTTACAAGCATGACTAATGCTTATTTTACATCTTGGATGATGTTTTTTAGATTACTTTTCTACCTTTTAGAATCCTAGTTTTTTATTTTCCTCTCTTTCTACCCATCTCTCTCATTAAAATAATAAATAAGTTACGTATATCTACATAACTTTCAAAGTATTTGCACAATCATGTGCTTATGATTTTTTTTAATCTTTGTATGGGAGTTTATATTTTCCTTTTTAGATTTATCCTAATGATAATAATTATATATTTATTTCAAATTATATTAAGTGGTGTGTTTGAGTATTATTAATACTTTACCTTATTAAATCATTTTCAAAATTTATATTGTATCTCTTTCCAACTAATTTATAAATTATATAAAAAAATACTTTATACATATTTTTATTGTAAACAAGTATACATTAATATAGTATTATATAGATATATAAAATGATATTCAAATTAAAACGGATCAAACTGAAGGCACGGGTATTACACTAGTATAAACAAAAACTATTCTATTTTATAAATAAAAAAATAAATAAAAAGAAAAGGGTAGGGTTTTTAGTGAGTGTGGTTTGGGTCGATCCCTCTTTCTTTGTCTTTCTTCTCAACCCTCGTTCGTTCACTTTAGTTCCTCCTGCTACAAAATCTACTCAAACATCGACGAAGGATTGATTTAGGAACGCCGACGAAGGATTGATTAAGGAGGAAGACGAGACTTTTTCGCTTCTTCCAATTCGCTTAGGTAATTGCGTCTCTCTCTTTCCTACGCATGTAGCTTAACGATTGTATGTCAATTGCTATTTAGGGTTCCGAGTGTAGCTCTACGGCATTCAATCTGTAACTCTGTTGTATTATTCACTTCGCAGTCGATTCAAACGCTAACAAATGCATCGGAATAAACAAGTTGGTAGAGTTCGACTTTCTAAAGCTCCAATGGAGTCCGAGGAGCGAGATTTGAGCTTTCGGACGATGAGTAAGGAAATCAAAATTCTCGGTAATTCCTTACCCTTCCTCTTCTGTAGAAAATCGTCACCGCCGGATAATTTTGCAGTTTGGTTGTAGATTGTGCTATTAGGTTGAACGATCAGCACAAAAGTTATTAAAATATTATGTAGCCACAATGAAAGATACGTAAATGGGTGATTGCATTGGATTTAGTCGGTTAATTAATTATGTACTCCTTCGTTCACTTTGGTTCCTCCTGCTACAAAACCCACTCAAACTTCGACGAAGGATTGATTAAGGAGGCAGAGGGATCGGAGACCTATATCAAATATAACGGGTATACAAGCGATCTCGTTCCCACCGTTAAAAGCTAGCCAATAAGGTAGTGGGGCTCCCCCTTAATATACCCATATCGGGGTTTATAAATTCCCGATGTGGGATATAAGTGTCCCATACCACCAGATCTATATCTAACTATTAAAAGAGAAACATTTTTTGATGAGGTTATTATTCCATCAATTTTAGTAGGTTATTCCATTAATTAATGATCTTAGCCTAAATTATAATTTTAGTAGCTTTTTTTCAAAAAAAATAATCTATATCTAAACTATTAATAGAGAAACCTTTTTTTATGAGGTAATACTTTCTCCTTAAAGTAGGTCATTCAATCAATTTGTTAAAAAATTCAATTAATCCATGATCTTAGCCTAAATTATAATTTTAGTAGTTTTAAAAAAACAATGGGATTAATTCAAAACATAAAATTAATAATAAGGAAGATAAAATTAATATTAGTAATATATATATATACACTACTTTAATTGTTTCCTCAACCAATGGGTTAATTCAAAACATTTAATTATCTGAACTTTTATTAGTATTTTATAATATTAATAAGATTTTATTTATAAAAAATCGTGTTATGGCGCGGGATCATACTAGTTCCTATTACATCAAATGCATCGGAATAAACAAGTTGGCAGAGGTCGATTTTCTAAACTCCAATGGAGTATGAGGAGCAAGATTTGAGCTTTCGGCCGATAACCCTTATAACATTATCTACCACATATTAAACAAAACTTTTATTAATGTTGTTAACTGATAAAACTATAATCATAACCATAAACAAAGTTTTATCAAACAATACCTTGATCACTTTTTTTTTAAAAGATAATGATACACCCGATAAACAGAGAGACCGAACAAACAAGTAGATAATGAATAACAAGTTAACACCAAAGAGCACCGTTGATCTGATAAAAAAAAAGCACCATTGAGCAGTCGGTGATCAATAAATCGTCAAAAAAATCAGTAGTAATCACCAACGAAAAGACAACACGAAAATACTCCTGAAATGCAAATACGGACGCCTCAAATTTGGACTCGATTACGAATCAATCGGGTTCCATGATTTTCAAGCCTATCTTGAAACCAACTAAATTATTTTGCTATAACTAGATGCCTTCCGCGTGCTTCGCACACATAAATGTGAGAACGGTTACTATTAATATTTGTTCGTGTTATGATTTTTCTAGGGTCATTCCCATCAAACATTACATTTTACTATTACATATAACCTTAGCTTATACTCCGTACTTAACATAGTAGCTAGTTATTAGTGAAGATTGTTAATTTAAAAGCAAATAAGTTGAAAAAATGTTCTTAATTTTAAACCATTAATTGAAACCAAATCCATATATTTTAAATCATAAATAATTTATTCTTCCTATACATTTATAACATATAAAGTAGACAATTGTATGCCTTTATTTTCCCGAAATTTACATGTCTATTTATTTTGAGGACAAATGGTTCAAAATATATAGATTTATAATGTACTACGTATTATTTATGATATAAATATTGTTGTTGCAATTTCTTAAATATAAGGTCAATCAAGATCAATTGGAGTCCATTAAACTTTTAGAGGGCATTACTATAAATTTCTAAGCCTATAGATTTTTTATAATTTAAATAAAGTACTAAAGTAGTGATAATTTTTCTAATTATTGTAAAATAAGGGATATTTTTTTATAAAAAAAAATGCTTACCTTGAATTTTTTTTTAAAAAAAATGCGTTTATGGGGATCAGACGCCCCCTTGATCAGCCTCCTATCAAAAAAATGCTTACCAACTAAAAAGTAAAAACACCGAAAAAAAAAAGAAAAAAAAATGAGTTGATTTTTGTAGTGCATAATGGCATTATTGTAATAAAAATAGTATGGATACTCTTTAAAAGCATTATTAGTGTTTTTTTTTAATTCGATAAGAATTCGATTTCAGACATATATGAAAAAATATTATTGATGGGACAACTCTTATATATAGATACATATAAAAAATAAAAGGGTTTTAGGGGCTTTGTGTCAGGGGAAGGAGGAAAGAGGGAGGGGTTGGGTTAAAAACCCACCCAAGGGTTTCCAACTTCCAAACTCCACTAAAACCCCTTCAAGTGGATCCCATAAAAAAATTATGTTGTACATTATTTATGTATGTATTATATTTTTTTCAACATATATAATATTGGTGTTTATTAATAGCTTAAAATAAATTATGAATTTTATGCATATTGTATTATAAAAAAATTTAAAATTTATTTAGATATTATTAAAAAAAATTATATATTTATAGACACTAACATAAAATTAAATAAAATTGTTAAAGATGGTACAAAGATGTGAAGTATTTTTTTTCCACCTAAATTGTTAATTAAAGATGAATTTATGAAATATAAAATTAAATATATAATAGATAATAATTGGTGAAAAATAAATTAAGAAACTCTAGAAACTCATATGGATGTGGACGAAAAAGTAAGTTGAGATTTTTAAGGAGAGAGAAAGTGATAAAGTGGTATTAAGAAACTCTAGAAACCGCACGCGGATGGTCTTAGCTTTGGGCCGACCTGACTTTCCTTCAAAGTCCAGATTGATTAAAAATCGGTGTTTGGCATACTAATTCTTTTTTTTTTTTGCGGTATTGGGTGATATCTCCCGTCTGGCCTTCCGCTCGCTCTCTCTGCGCTCTCAGGTACGCTCCTCTCCTCTCTTCTCTCCTCTTTCTATGCTTCATCTATGGCTTGTTGGAATCTATGGGCAATCCCGAAATCTAGGGCTAGGGTTGTGCAAAATCGATTTGGCTTGTGTGAAATCTAGGGTTAAGGGTTGTTCACTCTCTCCCGCTTGTGCGAAATCTAGGATGTTTGCTGCCATTTTTGGCTTGCATCTGTCATTCGATTCTTTCTTTCGATTTTTGGCTTTTACTGCTAGGGTTTGTTTGCTGTGATTTTTGTGCCCTGTACCATATGAAATTCTGGCGTGTTTGCCCTGTAAAATCTGAAATTCGATTGCTTTGAGATGTCTTTCGTTTAGTTGTGATGAATTTGTTATAGTTGTGCTATATGCCCAGCCCAGTACAATCTCCATCTGTATTTTTCAGCGGATTTGTGCAGCTGATTTTTCATGGGTTCGTTGCTATGTTTTTGGGGTTTGTATGTTGGTTTTACAGCTGGTAAATGTCTCTTTAATTGCTGATTTTTATGGGTTTTTGATTGGTTTTGCAGCTGCATACTGAGGCTAAAGGTGATATTTGATATCCTAAAATTTCATTCCAAAAGCCGATATCGATATACCGATATCGAGATATCAATACCAAACGACCCCTAACTTGTATTATTCACTTCGCAGTCGATTCAAACGCTACCAAATGCATCCGAATAAACAAGTTGGTAGAGGTCAACTTTCTAAAGCTCCAATGGAGTCCGAGGAGCCAGATTTGAGCTTTCGAACGATAAGAAAGGAAATTGAAAATCTCGGTAATTCCTTACTCTTCCCCTCCTTGAGAAAATCGTCTCCGCGGGTAAATTTTGCAATTTGCTTTAGATGGTGTTATTAGGTTGAACGATCAATGCAATTTTTCACTGTTTGCCTTTTTCTCTTCTAGATCAAAATATATCCAGATTATCCATAGAATGTGTTGAAACTGTAGCCTTCTCATATATAATAATACAGTAATAAACAACAACAAGCAACTGCAGCAGGCAGTTAAATTTTGGGCCAATTGATAGGGTGTTCTAATCTCTCTAATGGAGTGTATGATTAGGATGGCAGTCGGAAGGAATTATGAGTTTTAATCCAAGATAGAAAGTGATTTCAGCGAATTGTTGAAAGTACTTTACACAGCTTAGCACTAGCTGGAGATTTCAGTACAGTGTGCAATTGTAAAAATAAAAGATATTATTGATCACTCTAGCCTGGAAGAAGCTGATAAGTGCAATTGTTGTTGGAATAACTCCGATTTTTATAGTCGTTCAGGTTGAACGAGGCCTCCTGATTTAGTCTTTGAAGTACCCTTTACTGATGGCCTTGACCCTTGATCCCTTGACACATATATTTGCATTGTGTGCTTTCCATTCCATTTTCATGATGACTGAAATCTCAGGAGATAAATTATGCAATTTTTTTTGCCTATTTATGATTATTTATTGTTAAGCATAATGTCTATAGGTTTTTCATGTATGACATGGAATGAGAGGAAGGCTTTGGAGAATAAGAAGGTGGTTCAACTTGGGGGCAAGGTAGATTTTGTTTTCCAACTGTACACTCCAATAAAAATGAAAATAATAAATAATATTACGAGAAATGTTTGACAAGGGGAAAATGAACAGACATATGGATTGCTTACTAACTTTCTTGTCAATCATCTTCTGTAAAGGCCGTGAAGAAACAAAGATTGCCCCTTAGCGTAGCCCGACCCGTCATGAAGAACCAGAAGCAAAGAGAGGAAAAGTTGATGAAAGAGGTAACACTATATATCTTCTTCAAAAAATTAACTGCACCTTACTACCCTGCCATAATTTTCCGAGTTTTGTGGGTCATTTTCTGGAGATCTGCTGAAGCTGAACTCAAACTTATGAAAATCATGCAGAGGCTTGCTCTTGGACGATTTGGAGTGCTGCTAGGGGACAGTAGCAGCAGCAAGCGCCATGTGGATAAGCGCAAGCCAACTGAAATGGGGTTGAAGGCAAGTGCAGGGACATTCGTAAATGGCTGTCTGCATGTAGATCGTTTGGTAAAGGCTGCCTCAGCCCCACGCAAGGAGGTTGATAGCAGCCGTCCCATGGAAAAGCAAGGGAACAGGAAAGGGGGCAAGAAGGATCAGAAGAAGAAGAATAAGAAGAAAGGCAGTCGCGGAAAAAGACATTAACTGATTGCTAAATGCTTACAGAAAAAAGTTTTGGCCAGAGAAGAAAAGTGTATCCTTGACGCTTGCGTTTTGGTTGATTCTGTTCAAGAGTTTGGGTTGTCGAGACTTGAGAAGATATGAAATGAGATATGCCATGCCCATGAATTTTGTATTTTGAGATTATATTGGGAGATTGATTATCACTAGTAGACAAGGGTGCAAAGAAATGATACACAGTGGAATACAGTAGTTGCTACTCTAAGCTAAACTAAAATGCTAATCTATAATGTCTGCAGGCCAAATCCTCTCCCACACAGCAACCTCTTCGCGGCTGTAGAGCTTCCTAATGCCCCCATAAAACCCCACTGCCCTGCTGCCCTCCTCTTTGTTGCCCTTCCTGCGTAAAGTCATACGCCTCCATTGTGATCCTGGGGCGTACTGCTTGAACTCCAGCACCACAGTTTCTGTTCCAAACACAAAACGTTAAGCATCTGTGTTCTCTGCCCCAAAATCTTGTCATCTGTCTCATCATCTTGCACATAAATATTCAGAAAGAGAGTAAATTAGCACTTAGATGGACTCACTACTGGTATGGCACTGGCAATCAGTTTCGTTGGCGTTGCATGTTTCCAAGTGACCTACGACACCATACCACCATCCTGCAATAGGTAAATCAGATGATCACCCTAATTTCCTATGAAGAGAGACGCAGATCACATGCCTCATCCATGAATGATACACATTGTGTGGAGGGCAGCAAACTTTAGAACATACCATAAGGGGATACTTTGTTTGTTCTCCACTGAACCTCTATATGATCACCTGGGCGTAAATCACTTGAGCGATCTGATAGTTGATAGGGAGAGGTCTCTACAGCTGGTGCTCTCAATCTCTCCCACTCAATTCCATTTTCTGTTTCAACTGCCCTCCTCCCATGAGGTGGATATCTGCTAAACAATGAAGCATCAGCTTATCAGGCATTACAAAGATATGCTCCGTATCTATATCAGGCATTACAGTTTTACCTGGCTTGGAAGTTGTCACTTGCTGCAGAATAGCTTAATTCGGCATCATAGCAGGACATGACAAAACTCACATCCCAATTCTAAACAACATAAACCAGCAATCTCATAGTCGCGGGGAATTTAAATGGAAAAAAAAAGAGGAAAACTTGTTAAGCAGCTGGGATTGCTACCTTACCTGGCAATAGAAAACCTGTGCAGGAAACCAGAACTTGCCAGTCTCAAGAGCAAAATAGAAATACATGATGTCTGAAACACCAGGCAAACAAGTTGTGGATTTAGTCATATTATCAGAGGCGATGAACGATTGCCATGCCCTATAAGAAGACGTGCTCATGAGTCTCCCCCATCTCCGGTTCAACTGCCTTGCCCACAGGTGATTGCTTGCGCATTTTGATCTCAGAAATCGACAAACACCCGCCATCCTGAATAGCTCAGCCGGTGGGAGTCTCTCAACTATGCATTCCAGGGTTGATTCAGGCAAATCTAATAACGGTGATCGCCCTATTTCTTCTTCTTCATGTTTAGTATCAAGCTTTCTAAGTGCAGGAGGAGGAGGAGTTATCATGTCTTCCATGGGAATGAATTGATCAAATTATAAGATTGGAAATTAATGGGGTTTATGTTCAGTTGACTTTCAAGCTTAGTCCTACAAAACGTCTAATTTAAAGGAATTTGCACCTTGCACGTCCTAAATCCAAATCATACCACCATTTATTTAATCAATAATACTCCATCTGGTGTGTCAAGAGGCTGAAAAGATCAGCAACGGACCGTTATGAACAAGAATAAAACAAATGGCAAAACAAATGATCGAAGATGTGCGCATCTTTGATCTAAATAAATGATTGAAGTAAAATAATTGCATTAAAGATGAATTAAACCTATGAAGCAAACAATTGTTTTTGCAGTAATACTAGCTAATAGACACACCCACACACTAATTAATACAGTTGTTATACAGGCTTCTAAGTAATTAAAGACGAACAATTAAGGAAAACTAACAAGCTTAATTAGAATTGTGGAATTGTGGAAATCAAACACCCCTCCTCCCTCCAATTAATAACCATTTCAATTTGCAATCCTCAAATCCCCAACTTATATATAGATAGCTACAAAATCCTCGATCCATTCACTTCTCTACTTCGATTTCTTCCATCTCTTCGATCAGATCAGAGCCATATGCTTCATTTCATTTCCTTTTTCCCCCAAACAAACAAACAAACTTGCCGCCAAATTCATTCGATCAGCACGTATGTAGTACGATGATATCCATCCGATATGATCGATCCGCCCTATATATATTCTCTTTCAATTTTAGGTAATGTACTGTACACGTACTTTAAATGAGCTGACCAACATCTCTCTCCTGAATCGAATCGAATCGAATCATATCATGTCTGTAGATTATATATGATCGATCGACTGATATCGCCTCGATCAACTTTTTTTTTTTTATCAATTAAGTTAAGACTACATCGCGCCTCTTCTTCGGGACCTGGTCAGGTCTTCCTTTTCTCATCATTGCCGCGAATTCATCGTAGTTGATCCGACCATCCTGCAAATTCAAAATGTATTATAAGAAGGAAAGAATGAAAGAAATGTGGAGATCGAGGACAATGTTAGTAATTAACAAGTCTTGGCTCACATTGTCAGTGTCAACTTCAGAGATGATCTCACTGATGTCCCTTCCATCATTCATTCCATATTCTTGTAGAGCTTGCGCTAGCTCTTCAATGGTGATGTACCTAATTCATAGATCCAACAGGATCAGATTGATCCATCTTGAACAGATTATATATCTATATCTATATCTATGTAGCTAGTAGGCCTTACCCGCTATTATCTTTATCGAAGTACTGGAAAGCGGTGTAGAGATGTTCTTCTCTATCCATCCTATTAATCTGCATTGTGGCGGTGATGAACTCCTCGTAGTCTATGGTTCCATTGCCGTCTGCATCAGCCTACAGTACGTACGTACATAAGGTATTTATAGTTTTCAATTCCTTAAAGTACTGCGATCAATACATGAAGATTATTTTGTACTCACCGCTTCCATCAACTGCTGAACTTCAGTGTCGGATAACTTGGTTCCTTGCTGCTGCAAGCCTTGCCTGAGTTCGTCCATGGTAATGGTGCCACTGTTGTCGCTGTCGATGCCTTTGAACATCTGTTTAAGTCCCATGATTTCTTCTTCCGACAGACAACCCGCAATAACCTACCAATTATGTAAATATTCGATTGATTGATCATGCATATAACCAAATATGGGCTTGATCGACGAGGTAGGTAGCTGCAAGCTCACCCGGAGGGCGACTTTCTTGAATTTGTCCATTGCCTTGAACTGTTTGAGTCTGTCAAAGACAGCATTGTCAAGAGGAGTATCCGGTGCTTCTCCGTCCTCTTTGATCCATGGATGATCTAATCAGATCGATAGACAGACGATCAATACATGACAGAATATATTGGAATTGAATGAATCGTTAATTGGTAGGTAGCTAGGTAGATAGGTAAGGTAGAGGCGTAGTGACATACTGAGAACGTCGTGAGCTGTGAGGCGCTGCGTCGGATCAGTGTTTAGCATCTTCCTAATGAGGTCCTTTGCGTGGGTGGAAATGGATGGCCATGGGTCACTCTGGAAGTCTATTTGACCCCGCAAGATCGCGTTGAATATACCGTGCTCGGTTTCTGCAGACCGCCATGTGCGTATGTATGTATGTATGTCAATTAACCAAAATGAAATAATGAATGTATGTATTTATCAAAAGTTATGTTAGAGCACATGCTAACCAAAAGCTTCTCTAAAAATAATCTCCAAAATAGAGAATTTAAATCATATATTCTAAATCGTTTCTCCATTTTTTTCTCCTCATTCTCTATTTTGACTGTTGGACAAAAAACAATCTCAGTAATCTCAAAAAACTCAGGATGGAGAATCTGTTGGGGTTGCTCTTACCAGCCCAGAAGGGAGGAGCGCCAGACAGAAGGATATAGAGCATGACCCCAATACTCCAAATATCGACCTCCGGCCCATAGTTCCTCTTGAGCACCTCAGGTGCAATATAGTAAGCACTCCCAACAATATCCTTAAACTGTTCTCCAGGCTTGAAGAAAACGGATAATCCAAAATCAGTCGCCTTAAGAGGCGCATCCTCCTCCTTATTCAAGAGGAGGAAATTCTCAGGCTTGAGATCCCTATGAATGACCCCCATCGAATGGCAGGTGTGGACGATCTGTACGATGGTGCGCAGCAACGAAGCCGCCCCCATCTCCGAGTAATGCCCCTTTGCGATAATCCGATCGAAGAGCTCTCCCCCGGCGCAGAGCTCCATGACCAAGTGCACCGACTGCTTGTCCTCGAACGCCCCCTTGAGCTCCACTATGTTAGGCTGCCCCGCGAGATGGTGCATTATCTGTACCTCCCTCCTCACGTCCTCCAAGTCCTCCTTGTTCACCAGCTTCCTCTTCGCGATCGTCTTGCAGGCGAGCTGCTCGCCGGTCTCCTTGCAGGTGACGAGGTGCGTGACGCCGAACTGGCCCCGGCCGAGCTCCTTGCCGAACGTGTACTGCACCTTGGCGTCCTCCATGGGCCGCCCTAGGACCGGCCCCATCCCAGTTTTGGATGACTTGGAGGAGACTGGAGGGGTGACCGAGTCTGGGGCTGACGTCACGCCGCCTCCACCGCTCCCGCCGTGGCTGCTCGTTGGGTGGTTTGATGCCTCCTCTGCTTGTGCTGGAGGGTCATTCGCGGCTCCTGGGTCGTCTCCCGAGCAACAGTTACCCATCGAGATCGATGTCGATTTGTAGGTTCGACGACGGATCGGGAGGATCGAGGTTGAGGATGATGAGGACGAGGTGGGAGGGGTGTTTGTTTTTTCTGATCTTTGGTTTAATGTTTTGATGGCGTTTGTTTTGTCAAGGAGGAGGGTAATGTGGGAGTTTGAATTCAGGAACAAGGAATATGGGTGTTTGTGAAGAGGGTTCGTTGATGGGGAGACAAATTCGGAGGGAAAATGGGTCAAGATGATTTCCCGGGGGTTTGAAAATAACCGTTTTTTTCCCTTTTCAATGACTCCATGTCTAATTCAACTGCTTCCAATCTTTGATTGATTTCTTTATGCTTTGACTTCACCCGATTTCAACGGATATCACTAATCAAACCCATAACATAACTAATAAGGTCAACCGAGCTTTGTCTTTTTTAATTGGGAAATTTACATAAAACCACCCCTTAAATAGGTTAGTTTTCATTTAACCACCCCTTAAATTTAAAATTATATAGAACCACCCCTTAAATAATACCCATCAACAAATCACCACCATTGATCTATTTTTGTTAAATCATCCTTAAATATATTGTATTTTAATATTTTTAACTCAAAATTTATATACAAATATATTTAAAAGTTGAATTGAAGAGGTTGGATTGCATTATAAATATCATTCTAAAAAAAACTTAGAAATATAACTTAGAAATAACTTCCAGTTTATGTCTTAAAATGTTTTTTTAAAATATTTTTTTAACTATAATATGATTATAAAAACAATTTCCATTATTTAAATTAAAAATTATATTAAAATTATTTATTTGTAGTTTAGAAATTGTATTTCAATAATTAACCTTTGAAAAAATTACTTGAAGAACAATGAGAATTCTCTACTTATGACATGAGAATCCTCTACTTATTATATTTTAGTTAACGGAAACATAATATAAATTGGTGATGGGTGGTGATTTGTTAACGAAAACAATTTAAAGGGTGGTTTACTGTCATTTTAAATTTAAGGGGTAGTTAAGTGAAAAGACCAACATTTAAGAGGTGATTTCCTGTAAATTTCCCTTTTTAATTTCACTTAGTTTTCCAATCTAAAGAATTTTTTTCCAATTTAAAGATTTCCTTTTAAGGCTGCTTAATGCTCGAAAAAAGTTCGACTTGGGCCCGTTCATAAACGAGTTAAATATGAACAAGCAATATATAATATGCTTGTTCATATTTAACAAGCAATACATACTATGTCTCCCAGTCGGGGTGACCTAGTGGTAAGGAGTTAGAGGAGGAGTAAAGAGGTCCTGGATTCGATCCCTGAGTCGAGCCGGTCGGTGCAAGTCGGTTTACCTGTACGTGGCTCTTGCCGGTTGGGTCACGTGCTCGGGGTTTACCAAGAGTGAAAGCCTAAGGTTTACCTTACTCCTTACCAGTGGGTCAAGCCGGTCGGCGCAAGCCGGTTTACCTGTACGTGGCTCTTGCCGGCTGGGTCACGTGTTCGGGGTTTACCAAGGGTGAAAATCTAAGGTTTACCTTGCTCCTTACTAGTGAGTCGAGCCGGTCAGCGCAAGCCGCTTTACCTGTACGTGACTCTTACCGACTGGATCACGTGCTCGGGTTTACCACCGAAGGTGGGCTCCTCGTTAGGAAAAAAAAAATACATACTATGCTCATTTGGTTCGAATGTCGGCCCAAAAAAGAAAAACGGGCCGGCCCAGAAAAAAAAGGAAAACGTTCGTTCCCTATTTAAGGTTTTGGCAGAACAAGAGCATCGCCGTCTACGAACAAAGCACCGGAAGGAAGGAAGTAAGAGCTAAAGAAGAAAATGGGGGCTGTAGCGAACCCCTCGCCGGCCCCGGTGGCGGAGGAAGTCGATGCCTTACTCGAGGTACTGTACTCTCTCTCAACCGCACTTAGTTTCCTACCTGCTTATCAAATTGAGCTTTCCGTTCTATCGCCACAGATTATTAGATTAGTCATCTTTCACATTCTGATTGTTGATTGTTGATTGATGATTGACAAATTAAAAGAGTCCCTTTGCAATTTCAGGCTTCTAGATATGATGATCTTGATGATATCAAAAGCTTAGAGTCGTCCGGGGTTTCTCTTGATTCTAAGGATTCTCAGGGCCGCACAGGTGTCTTCTTTCGCTCCCAAATTGTTAAATTCTGCCTCGTTTGGTGCTTTTCGATCTGCTTCTTTGTTGCTCTCTCTGTCTCAGATGATCAACTATGAACGTTGCAAAATTAGTTACTTCCTGTATGAAATTCACTGTCGAATCTTGTTTGAAAATGATGCTCCTAATTGTTACTTGTCATTTTTAGAAAGATGTTCCTTGAATTTGCAAATAGATCTCATATCATCCCGTTAAATCTATACAAGTATTTGAGAAACACAGGATAGGAGCTTGTATTGTGTATTATTTAAGATGCAAATCCTTGTGCTGTCATGAATTTGTGCACGGGCAGTGATTCCTCATTATGCATTCAAAGTCATTATTTAGGTTTTCAATTGATTTCTTGATTTTCAATGCGCACATTTGCCTGCAGCTCTCCACATGGCAGCAGCTAATGGGCATATTGAAGTTGTTGATTACCTTATGAGTAAAGGAGTGGTAAGGGATGTCAAAACTTGTTAATTATGGGTCATTTATTGACAAAACTCTCTTATTCAGTCTGGCATCCAGTTTAAGAATAAAAGATGGTAGATTAAGAAGAAATGGAAGGGGGCTCAATTTAACATTTTCTTTTCCGGTAGAACAAAAATCAGATTGATGTACATGTGAACAGGATCTAAATGCTTCCAATGAGGAGAAGAATACACCTCTGCACTGGGCTTGTCTAAATGGCCATATTGAGGTAATTTCAGTATTAGCTGTGGGTTTTCGTTGTTTCACCTTATATTCTTTAGGGCTCAACTGAAATCAGCCATTCCATTGTCTTAGGTGGTGAAAAAATTGGTTCTGGCTGGGGCTGATGTGTCTTCACTGAACAGGTAATGCTCACTGCATTCGTTAATCAAGCTATCTTTCTACATCTCTTCATTGGCGAATATGCTAACGCAGTTATTTTGTCTTCCGTAGCCATGATCGGACTCCAATAGATGAGGCCTTGAGTAGGGGAAAGACGGATGTGTTAGATGCAATCAATACCGTTCTTGCTCAATTGGAACTTACACAAGCAACTGTCTCCTGAATTGCTAATCAGACATGATATCTTCTTTTTCTTTGGTCCCTGGTTTGTCAATTGTCATGTAGTATAATTTTTCCAAATTACTGTTGAATGAGCTATGAATGAGAAGTTACCTTTTTTCAGGAAAGAAGTAATGTTTGTCCAATTAAGTAAAGCAGTACCTTTTTTCCTGAACATATTTAAGGCTAATGAAACTTGCTATTTGCAAAGAGTACTCTTATGTCAAAACCATTTATTGGCTTCTAGTGACCCCTTCGTGTGTTTGGCGAAATGGAAATGGAACCGTGCAGATAGCATAGCATGCCAGTTTGCAAACTCTTCATCCCTTGCTGTTGATCATGTTCTTATCTATGGGTTTGTGATACGTGATGCCTCAATCTCGCATTAATGGGACTCCATTTCAACATCAGATTGTAGGGTGACCCGATCTTGCAGTTTTTCTCATTGTACTCGAACTCGGAATCCCAATTAGGGTTAGAATTTGTTCGGGTGGTGATGTATGAATGGTCCCTTGATTAAATAACGAAAAAGCTAAATACACCATTAATTTTTACTACATCTGTTAATTAAAACTTGACGTTTTATAAGATATTAAATTTTTTCAAATAATTTCATAGGTAATACAATTAAGTATCAATTTATTTTAAAAAATGTGAAAATTTTATATAGTTCTTATCATTATAAAAAAGCGTGTATCAATATTAAACGACAAGTTTTGATTAACAGAAGGACTATTTAATACTACATCTTTAAACTGTGCAAGATGTCGCGAAGTGGGTTCCATGACATCTTGCATAATGCATAGATAACCGCACCAAATGCGACTTTAAACGACTACGCAACGTCTTGCGGAACCGTCCCTGCAACAAGTTGCGGAATACAACGTACTCTTTGAGACGCTTCACAAGTCAATTCCCATCCATATTTGGAAAAAAAAAACTACACAACAAGTTGCAGACCAACTGATATATATCCATATTTGGAAAAAAAAAACTACACAACAAGTTGCGGACCAACTGATATATATATATATATATATATATATATATATATATATATATATATATATATATATATATATATATATATATATATATATATATATATATATATATATATATATATATATATATATATATATATATATATATATATATATATATAAACAATTACGCAACTAGTTGCGTAATGGATAGAAAAGGCATGGGAACTCCGCAGCATGTTGTGGAGTTTCCATATTTATTTATTTTTTTCTCGTCCAAATTTTTTACGTTTCTGACAAAGTTTTCCGTAACAAGTTGCAGACTCTGTTCCACAAGATGTTGCATAGTCGTTTAAGGCCACGTTTGGTACAGTTATCCATGTGTTTCACAAGAGGTTGGAAACCCACTCCGCAACACCTTGCACATTTTACCAGTGTAAGTAAAACTGTAAAAATCAGTAGTGTATTTATCAATCTCTTAATTAATTAGAAGGTTGCTAATTAATCTTTAATTATAAACATAGACAAACTTGATTGTTATGAAAGAACGGTGATAAAAGGAAATTGGTTTTGTTCTATGAGATTTACTAACCAGTATACCAAACAAGAGTCGTATAGTCAAGTTTATTCATAAGTAAATCTTATTTACCAATGAAAATTGATTTTTACAAATACTTTTTTTTTTATACAACTAAGGATTTGGATTGGACTATGTTAGGATATGTGTATAGATTGGGCTAGAGATTAGTGGACTAAGATCTGTTGTATATGGGTTAAGCCCATACAAGGCTTATAAGAGTCTCTTAGTGTACTGATTTGGATTATCGGATGAATATAGAACATCTTCTCTATCTTCTTCTTCTTCCTCCTCTCAATCTCTCTTCTTCAATCTCCTCTTTTCCTATCTCAATTCATCAACCAACCTTAGGGTCATAACAGACTAGTAGACCACCACCAAAAGCATCCTTGAGGATGATTTTTAAAAATACTAATTTTAGTTTAGATAATAATCAAGTTTGTCTGTGTTTATAATTTTAATATTTTTCTAAAACATAATTTGTCACGATAAAAATTTATAAGCATATAAGTATAAGTGTATGAAATACACACACACACAAACGTAACACACGCACATATATATTTTTTTAATTTTTTTGAAGTAAAACTATATCTCAAATAATTTTGTGATGCACCGAGGTGAGAAGTGCATCGTGCGTTGCAGAAGATGTACACTAGTACTGTGATTGGCTACAAATCTTGAACCCCAAAACCTATCCCCAATCCATATCCCACAAAATTAATTTGCCTCTAAATAATTATTAAAAAAATATTTTTTTGCTTATAAACAATCAATATAACATATTTGAAAAAAAAATCTCAAAAAATCATCTTACAAATTTTTTAAAAAATTATATCATGAACTTGTATTTTATAGAGATAGGCACAAATCCCGTCTCGTCCCACATCCCGTCCCGATCCCGGTGGGATTTAGAAAAAAAAATCAATCTCGTCCCGCAAAAATTACGCGGGTTGGAGAGTACGCGTCCTGTAAATCCCGTCCCGTCCCGCACATATATATTTATATATTAACATTTATTTAAACCTAAACTTTAAATTTTAAAATAATAATAAAAAAATTATAAACATATAACAAATAAAGCGCATATATATTTATATATTACTGTAACATTTATTTAAACATGAATAGTAAACCTGAACTTTTTAATACGGAGTACTAAAAATAAAAAGAAGCAGTACACTAGGGCTGTTGGGAGCTCTCGGCAAACATCCAATTTGCTACTTGCTATACTGTAATGGGATTTGGTAAGATTTGGCACCTTTGTTGTTTGATATTTTTGAAGTTAATTGGATTATTTTCTTCATTTTTTCTATGAGGGACAAATCATGTTATGTTCTGATCCCGTCTCATTTCGTGAGGGACAAGATAGTACCCGATGGGATTTAAAAAAATAAAAAATCAATCCCGTTTCATTCCCGTTCCATACCAAATATGCAAGATGGGACGCGGGATTACGACAATCTCGTCCCGTCCCTGCGTCCCATGCCCACCTCTAGTATTTTATATCTTTTTTTTTTAATCTTTTTTTTAAATTTGTTTCTTCAAACATTTTATAATACTACAAATTTATAAGATAAAAATATTTTTTTGAATATTAATTTAGACATTAAATAATTACGTGGATATATAGCGATTGGAGATAGAGTTTCGAGGTAGGCGATAAGGGCAGGTTTAACGGGAAGAAACTAGTATCGAAGCTTGAGTTTTAATAATATAAAATGTGAAATAATTTAAACGATATTAGAGGTAGAATCCCTCCAAGTATCCCTAACATTAAATGCACAACAGTGTTGTGTCAGCTTAAAATATTTTTTTTTCGGGCTGGGATAATAAAACGACGTCATTTTGAATATCGGAGGCTCCAAATGTTGCGTTGCAAATTTGCAATGCTTCCAGGGGCAAAGCAAAGTCTGGGTTGGCAGGCCATGTGTCATGGCTTCATTGGGTGAATTGTTGGGCAACCGGATAATGGATAGGTGGATCAATTTGGCTGGCCATGATTCACTCAGGCTGATACAATTAAAATGTAGAAAATCTAATTTTGACATTTAAAATGTAAAACAAAAAAATTAAAAAAATTACCATAATATTAGATTCATTTTTAACTACATATAGATATTAATTTTGAATATGTTTAACCATATTTTTAAAAAAATATTTTTCTTTGAATACAATTATGTAAACTAATACTAAAAAATTAAAAATTATTTTTCAGTTGTAACAATTAAAATTTAGGCAAAATTAAAGAAAACCACCCGTTAAATACACGAGTTTGCAATTAACCACCCGTTAAAATCGAATTTACAGGAAACCACCCATTAAAAGTAATCTGTCAACAAGTCACCACCCCTATCCATACTAGCGTTAAGTTCCCGTTTAGAAAAGGTAGAAAGACACAAATGCCCTGGTAATTAAACAAAACAAAAGGAGAAATAGACCAAAAGAAGGAGCAGATGAAGACGATCGATCAGTATCACAACCTCTTCTCAAAATCCTTCTGAATCGTGCGATCGAGCGAAGAATCCGCAAAAAAGAGGAGACGACAGGCGATTTGAGCCACGGAATCGAAGTCCTGCTTGTGTATTGCACATGAGAAGGTTGGTATTTAATTTAGGGTTTCATTTTTACAAATTTGGGGGTTTTGTGACTTTGTCGATGGTCTATAGCAATGGTGCAGAATGATGTTCTCTTTTGATGTTTTAATATTTTGGGGCTTGTTTTAATAACGTAAAACCTACTTCATCTACCTCAAAATTGTTGCTTGATCTATGATAATCTATTAATCTGGTAGAAAAGAAAACAGTGCCAATTCGAGTCAACGAATTGAAGTCTTGCTTATGTATTAAGAAGGTTAGTATCTATTTTGGGTTTTGAATTTGAGTTTTGATCTTAGTCACCGAATTGAAGGTTAGTATCTATATTTGCAAGGTAGGAAATGCAACATACAACTTCATCTCATAGTGGGAGTGCAAGTGGCAAACAAGGCTTTCAAATGTGCACTTTCACTAAAAGATGGAACACTGCAGCAAAAGATAAGAAGTTGGTAAGATGTGAGTGTGGAGTTACATGTAGTTACTACACGTCTATGACTGATGACAATCATAGCAGAAGATTCATACGATGTGGTAACCATAGGGTGAGTATGATAATAATTTTCACAATATATTTTTCTTGGTGATACAAGTTTTTGAACTAATTGGTCTAATGTGATTTCAGGTTGGAGGATGTGGTTATTGGAAATGGTTTGATCCTCCCTTGTGTAATACGGCAAAAGAATTTATTCCATTGATAAGAGACGAGATGTTGCGGTTGATGGACACATTACAAGTTAAAGAGACAATGCTTTCAACTTATGAGAATGAAATTCGAAGGCTTCGAGAGGAGGTGAGACAACTTAGAAACGATGCTGATGTTGGGGATGAGAATTCAGTTGACGCATGTAATGCCAGGAGCTCAATCTGTCCACCAAGATCTCGCAAAGCTCTTGTGCAAATCATTTGTGCTATTGGACTTTTTTTTGTCGTTGCAAAGCTCTTCTTTCTAAGGTTGACATGTCCAATGCTAGACTGTTGGGTACTCTTGGGGCTTTGTAAGATAGATGGGCTCACTTCTTTCTCTTGGATAACATACACATGTGCTACTTTGTCTCTTCCTAGGGACTCTAGCATACTTAGTATATCCTTATCAAATTCTATGGACTTTAAACCTTTATCAATAGTTTATCCAGCAACTATGTACCATAATTCAACAACATTTTCCAGTCCAACATCACTCTTCAGAATTTCTATCAACTCTATCTTTGATAAAAGGTCAGAATCCACATCATTTTTCATGAACACTTTCCCTTTTTTGTATAATATCTTTCCATCTTGCAAGTAAAAACACCCTTCAAACATAAACCTTACTACAATATTCATATCTGAGGGAAACAAAAAAAAAAAAGAAGAAATGTTATCAATTTTACAAGAAGACAAGATACCTAGGATACTATTGAAATAGTGTAAATAAATGCACAATACACATATCCCATGACCATATATAAGCAAACAAATACAAAATAATATTAAAACAAGCAAAAAAACTCATAAATGTGATATAAGAAAGCATCTTTCTGCACATGGAGCTGTACCATCACCTTCTAGCAGAAGAAATGGGTTTTCATTTCAAGCCTTTATTTAAAGCACCTCCATCCGAAATTGTTTTACATTTACGAACTTTCTACCACACCCACACCATTTGAAAAGCCAATACTTTACTGCTAACCTCCATCCAAACTACTTTCTTGATCGACCCCCCCCCCCCCCCCCCCAAAAAAAAAATTGTAGAAGTGAAACCCTAACCAGTTTTTTGATCGAAAAAACCCCCAAATTGTAGAAGTGAAACCCTAAATTAGATACTAACCTTCTCTCATGGGAATACACAAGCAGCACTTCGGTTCGGAGACTCAAATCGTCCGCCGTCTTCGATTCGGTCACTCAATTGCAGGATTCATTGGGTTTTAGAAACTAATCTTTCTTCTTCTCTCCCGGGAATACACGAACGGGATCGATCTGGGCTATTCATCTTGTTCTCCTTTTGTTTTCTTTAATTTAAGGGGCATTTGTGTCTTTTTGCCTTTGGTAAACGGGAAATGGACACCAGGTTGGATAAGGGTGGTGACTTGTTGACAGAGTACTTTTAATGGGTGATTTCCTATAAATTCGATTTTAACGGGTGGTTAATTGCAAACTCGTATATTTAACGGGTGGTTTTCTGTAATTTTGCCTAAAATTTAACAATATGAAATATTTTTATGAATAAAATAATATTAATGTAATAATCCTATTTTAATAATAAAAATGAATATAATAATATAATCTAGAATGAAAATAATTATTGAAAAGGGGTATTTTTGTAAATTGAATTGGTAGGAAATGATGAGTTTTGGGATGCTATGAATGCTATTGATAAAGTGAAAAAATTGAGAATAGGATGCTAAGATGATGTGGCGGAAAGAGGAGAATAAAATATTAGTATTTATAGTATCCTTGTATAGTTGTACTTGTATCCCTTGATAACAATGGTTTTCTAACCTGAGATGGTGATTACATTTTGGCTATAATTCTCCATTAGCTATTAAAATGGTTTCAATGGTCTCCTCCTAATTTCATACATAGATACTTATTTACTTTTTCTTTTTTTAATTGTTAAAATTTTATTATAATATAAAGGATGAGTAAAATTAAAATGGGTTAATTGCGCTAAATATCTCAACCTTTATGGAATTGCGTTTAATATCCCGACCTTGTAAGATTTCGCGAAACATCCTAACCTTTGGTGTTAGCTGCGCTTTCTACCCTAGATAAGTTTATTAAATTTAAAAATTACACAGATGATGGAAAAATTACACAAAATCACCCATATTCATAAAATATTTTCAATGTACCCTTAATATATTTAAAACAGAAAATAGCAAATTTACTCCTTTAAATAATTAATATAATTATTGAAAATAATTAGTTTTAATTATTTTTCTTAATAAAGTATGTTATAAAAAATCTAAATTTATATATATACCTATCTATAAATGTGGATTTATATATGCTAAAACTAATACATAACATCTTATGTGGTATCTTGTGATTGAATCTTAAAATATTTTTCATATAAATTTCATAGCATTAAAAAAAAGATTCTATAAAAAAAGCTATCTATACATAGATGAAATATAATATTTAAAAAAAAATAAAAAAAAATATATTTTAAAAAAAATATTAAAATAAATGATAACTATTTATAATTAATAAAGATATGATAAACATATATTATAAATAGACAAAATCGGGTATATACTCATGGAAACTTGATTAATTGGGCATATAATATGGTACTTACATATTAATCTTACGTAAATTAAAACTATGGCTTTATAAAATATAATTTTAAGGAAAAGAAGATCGATATGATAAGATATAAATTTATTTTTAAGTAATGAATCTTTTTTTTTTTTTGAACCGGAAATAATTCGAGAAACCAAACAACCTTGGTATCTCGAGGGACCGAAACATCGGTAATCGGAAGAACCGGCAGGAACATTACACAGACAAAACAAACCGACCAAACAAAATAGAAACAAGCAGAAGTGGACAATGGACGGTTCCGAGATCAGATGCAGAGTGTGGTAGCAAATTCCGCATGAGCTCAGTCGTGGAAGTCATAGAGGGGAGAGGTGACACAGGTGAAGTACGTCCTGGGGAACAACGGTGGAGACCTCAGATTTGGACTCGGTCAGCAGCGAGCCATCATGTCTCGATCACAAATTCACGACCTAACCGCAACCGAATGAGACGAACCACAACGCAACAAAATATCACAAACTGGACGCTGATCAATAAATTAAAACCATAGTAATGAAAGCACTAGACATTAGTTTCTAAAGTTGATTTGAACGGGACGGGTTGCGCCGATGAGTTAGCCTACTCGGGAAAAATTGTCAGGACATTTTTTTAAGCTTAAAGCGAGTGGTTATACAATAATTTTTAGAGCACGCATTTTTATATATATAACATAAATTTCCTTTTTTATTTTGATTAAAATGGGGGATTTTGTTTTGGAAAATATTGGTGTTTTTGTGTATTTTTCATATTATGGTAGTGATTTTATTAATTTAAGAAACTCATCAAGGGTAGAGAGCGCAACTAACAACAAAGTTCAAGATATTTCGCGAAATCTTACAAGGTTGGGATATTAAGCGCAACTATCTACAAAGGTCAAGATATTTAGTGCAATTAACCCAATTAAAATTTATTAAATTTAACCGAGATTTGAACAGAATAATTTTTGGGGTGGTTGATTGATGATGAAAGTTATTTATAGGGTGTTTTTTGGAAATATCAATTTAAGGAGTGATTTATGGTAAATAGGTATATTGAAAGGGTGGTTTCTTACAACTTGGCTATCAAAAGCGTTCGGCAAGACAGATAGCGTCCAAAGAAGAGTTGGGGTGAAGTGATTAGACATGATCTAACCGCTCTGGGACTCTCTGAAGCGATGACACGCGATATGGTTCATTGGAGGAGTGCTATCCGAGTTGATGAACGCTAGCCGAGGGCAACGTTTCTCGCTTATACTTCCCTTCTATCTCAACTTCCTTACCTGCATCCTTTCCATCTTTTCTTCTTTGTCCCTTTTACGTTTTATTCTCTTAATTTTCAGTTTCTAGTGGTGTGCTTTCCTCTTTCCTGGACTTATCCGGTCATGGGTCACACGGTAACACCCTCTCGACCTAGTCAGTGCAAGGGTGTGTACATCTCGACCTCTCAGACCCTGCTCTTAGCAAGAGATACTGGGTTGTTGTTGTTGTTGTTGGTTTCTTACAACTTGGCGTTTAATTTATTCATCTAATTTAACTAGTATGGAGACATGGAGTATTATCTTAATTCAAAAAGTCGAAAAAACATGTTGTTTGTCATGTTTTCTCAGACAAACAACATGTTTTTTCGAATGGATGGAGACATGGAGTATTATTTTAATTCAAAAAGTCACCTTAATTTATATTTTTATATATTTTTTTAACTTATCAACTTCACCCTTTTTATTTTATGCTAATTTTATTAATATTTGGTTTAATTTTATAATATTAATTTGCTATATTATTAGTATTTTATTTCTAAAAAACGCTGAAATTGTACTAGTTAGTACTATTTTCGTTTTTTTTTGTTGTTGTTGTAAGGTACAGGAATCTTAACGGCTCTAGCCCGGTAAATAGAATCTTTTAACGGCTCTAGAACCCCAAATCTCCCCCCCTCACTCTTTATATGGGTCTCCTTGCAATTCTCAATCTCGGATAACCCTGCAGATTTCTGTTTTATCCCTCTTTTCTGTTACCCTTTTTCTCCTCGATTGATTCTTGATGAACAAGATGCACAACTCTATATGTAGATTGTGGTAAATATCATCATAATTAAGGTCAAGGAAGCAGTTTCAATCGCTTATTACATTCTGATAATGAGCGTGATTGCTGAGGAAGAGGGGCAGATGCAGACCCATGATGAGGGGAAGGTAATTCCAGAGACCCCGGCGGTCCTCGTGTCCGCCGCCGCCCCCAATTTCATTGCAGACGACGTCGTTTTGGAGCCGCCCAACAATTTCTCACCGGTCGACGAAGGCGTCTACAGATCTGGGTTTCCTCAGCCTTGTAATTTTGCATTCCTTGAAACCCTAAATCTCAAGTCGATCTTGTAAGTTTCCATTTCTTTACCCCTTTCCTTGGACTATTTTGTCTCGTCTCGTTGTTATTATTGATACATTTAACATAGATACATCCAGATTGCCTTTTGGATTGAATTATTAATGCAGACTCAGAGATTGTTTATTCGTTTGGTTTATCAATTACATTATATTTGGGGTTTAATTTCATGACAGATATCTGTGCCCTGAGCCTTACCCGGAAGAACACAGCAAGTTCCTAGAATCCCACAACATTAAGTTGTATCAATTTGGGATTGAAGGGAAGAAGGTATTTTCCATGCTTCAATGCCAATGTTTCTTTTCTTTACAGTTACAAGTTGCAACTACAAGATTCCCGTCCGATAAGCTTTCTTTGACAAGAGTCCCATTTGACAAAATGTTCCTCATTTCGGCCTATCTATTGACTATCTGATTAAATGATGTGTACAAATCCTGCTTCCTTGTCAATTAATCTGACCTCATTTTCAACCCTCTGACTATTCTTCAATCTTCATTGCTGTGGAAGTGTGATCAAGCGAACTGATTTATTCATAATTAATGTCAGTAAGTTTGGTTTTTACCTACAATGTATTGTTGCACTTGGTTATTTCTTGATATCTTGGTTTTCTTCTTTATCTGTTATTCAGTTTCAAGCCTGTGAATGAATTGTTTATGTTGTGGCAGGATTTGTTCTACATGTGGATAATGGCTAACGGTTCTAGTTAAAGTTTTTGTTACTGCATTATCACGTAAATACAGCGTCTATCTGGATTAGGTTACGCCTTATCGTTAGTGTTGGCAGAGCTTTGTAATATTAGTTCATTTCAGGTCAATTTGTGGGATAGATTTATTTGTTTTTGTTTGCTGTTTTCTAGTTTGTGCTTGAATATCAAGATCTGGGTGAGCATTCGAATGAATTATCATACAAAAGTAGCACATGGTTAGATTAGATCCTCCTACATGTACAAATTGTATGTCATACTGACATTTTTCCCCCTTGTTCAGGAAACTTCTGTTAAAATGCCTACAGATGTTGTCACAAATGCTCTTAAAGTTTTAATTGGTAATTACATCTGATAGCTTCTTATAGTTTCCACACTCAGGAGTTAGGAGCCAGGAGTCAGGGTTCTTTGTACACCTACACTTGTCTTACTATATTGATTGTTCCAAATAACAATTAATACTCCGTATGTTTTTTCATGCTTGCAGATGTGAAAAATCACCCAGTTCTGATCCACTGCAAGCGCGGAAAGGTATGATCTTCGACTCCCAAGTCCTAGCAAACACGCTTGCAGTACTATTTGAACTCCATTTTGTCATATTACTTGTAGTAGATCATTCAGAAACCTCTTCTTCTCTGGTTGAAAATATCAGCACCGCACTGGCTGCATTGTTGGGTGCCTGCGGAAGTTGCAGAACTGGCGTTTGTGCTCTGTGATTGATGAGTACAAGCATTTTGCCGGTGCAAAAGCCAGGCCAACTGACATGAAACTTTTGGAGGCGTATGACACTGTGAATATCAGACAGTGCCTCTACAGCCTCATGTACCAATATCACGGCTGCTCCAACGAGAGGCGTTTGCTCTGCAGAGCCGATAGCTTGCCCAAACCCAAGATTAGATCAAGTTAGTCGCATTTCCAGGCTGGTTACCTTGCCTAAATTCCTCAATTGTGCGAATTTTAGCAAGTTTTCTTCTCTTGTGGTTACTGGTTAGTAGTCATATATTTCATCTTGGCCAATCTCAGCTCTTGGCTTATTTGATGAAAGATTGAGAGTGTTTTGATAGTTTCTCTCGTATTTTCCCTTCGTTCTTGTTGATTGTCTTGCTCCAAGATTTGAGTTGTACTCATGCCAGCAAGTTGTTTGGTTATAACTGAACAAGAGACCCCAAAGAGAAGTTTGTCCAACTCTTGCATAGTCCATCTGAAAACTCGTTGCTGATATTGATATTTTACAAACTTTGTTTCTTTCTCTGTTGTAAAAACACTCAAGATTTCCTGGCTTGGCATTGCAGATTGATTGGCAGACTGGGCTGAAGAAAAAGGTATAGACAGGAAGCGTTGGGATGAAGAAGAGGGGTGTTCAAGCTTTATATGAACAGGCAGCGAGATGCTGAGATCCGATCGGCGGGCAATGAAATTACCTAATTGATATTTAGGCTCTGAAGGGTATCATAGTCATGGACACTGTAGTAAGCAATTAAGCTTAAAAAGTGTATATATACATGATAACCTAATCACATTTTCACATTGTACACATCCGTTATAAAATTCATGGTAAATTCCCACCAAAAAATATTCATAGTAAATGGAACAAACAAGTGTCTGTCCCTAACAAGCTCTCTTAACATTATTGAATCAAGTTCGCCGACTTGACAAACATCAAAGTGATCGAGAACAATGACATTAAGCTTCTGACTCTGATGGCATGAGCTAAAAGGACATTAATCTTCAAACTGACAATCGCCAGCTGAAGCCTGAAACAATACCAGAATAATAGAGCCCCTGACCAGAACAAGGGCGACAACCACAATACCATTTATTAGATTTGATAATGTGACTTGAGTCCCGGAGATCTGCCAATCATACATGCTACTTTAATTAGAAATTTAAAACTCAGCACATTACTTGTATGATAAAGCCCCAACAAATTTACCCTAAGACAGCTTGTGGATAGTTTCCATGTCAACGGCTTCGTTGAGGGTGCCCTTCTCAACGTGCTCCCACCACTTGAACAAGAAATTATCCACCACCAACCTGAACCAAGGGGACAGCTTCAGGCCTTCCTCCCCTGCGTCAACTTTCTTGCACAGTTCCTTCAAGTCTTCAGGACTGACATACTTCACATCAGCAACCTCGTCGGGGTTCGGGTTCACCCTCACATCTTTGATGATGAACAGCAGGTAGTCAACTATATACAACAACACAAAATTCATTAAGGAATAATTCCAAGAGATTACTTTTGAAGTGAGCATTTCAAAAATCTGCAAGGTAGTTTTCACATTTGACCGACTATTTGCACAGCGGTCTTCTATGAATTAGAGGGTGTGAAGGACTAACGTTCATGCTCCCCCCATTTGCCATCAGATGGTGCCTTGTAAAGTATGCGGCCAAGAGTTACAAATTCATCAATGGGCACATCCTCAGCTGGAATACCCAGCTCATCCAAGAGCTTCCTCTGAGCAGCGTTCCTCACCCCTGACAGGTAACCGAGAAGCTAAGAAAAGAAAAAACAAAAAGCAAGGTAGAAGTGATATTCAATAACAACGAAATACCAAGAGCATTGTCTTCAATCAGTTCAGATTCACGGTAGAGTGGGTGACTGCAGCAGGCATTGGTCCAGACCAATGGGAAAGTCACCTTTGTAGCAGATCGTTGCTGTCATGAGGAACATAGATGAATTTGAACCATATTGATGAATTCTGAAATCACATAGCTAGATTCACAGCAAACTGTAAATGGAGCATAAAGCATCTATTAATTAACACTGCAACAAACAGCAAAGCATCCTTGTAAAGATAATCACAGTCCAGAAATTTGCATAGCAAAACTGATATGCAGCACCATGAATGCCTTGAACTTGTGCTCCCTCAGGAACTCATAGGCCAAAGAAAAGGTTGGGTTGAAGAACAGGAATAGAGTAGCATAAACCCAGATGGAGCTGTATACAGTATAGTTGAGTGCATCTATGTTTATCATCTACACTGAATTTCTTCAGAAAATCATTTCAATTTTTTTTTTAATTGCCTGGGTGGAAAGAAATTTCAGAAGCTCTGATGTCGTCATCTATATATGTAAAAAGGCTTGAACAGAGTACAGACTTTCATCTCACATCTATAGGTATGAAGAATCCCAAATACCAAAAGAGATAGCGCACCTGAAGCAGTAATTCATATTTAGAATTGAATAAAAAGACACTGAAAGCTCGATGAAGTGCCTTCCCAGTTTCAATATTTTCCATCAAGTGGCCTGCAGATTCGAAGGGATAAGCACTTTATAAACTATTATGTTTAAAAGTCATATACTTCAAACTTGATTATCTAAAGCATAGCCTGTTATGTGTGTGTGCATACTTGCAGAATACAAAATTCGACCAAAAAGCTCGTGCCACAGGACAATGATCATATTAGAAACTATTAAATCCAAAAGTTAATGACATACACGCTAGACAACATAGTGAGTTTGACCAAAAGTCTCCAAGTTAAAGGAAAGTTCAAACTTTATAGAAGCTCAAACAACTTACAGTTGTATTTAGAATCATGACCCACAACCCGATCATTCTCATCCACTAATATGCATCTGCAGAAATCAAAATGAATCTACACAATCAGCACAAACAAATATTACCAAAATAAGGAATTTATCGTTTGATTTCAGGGTCAGAAATATAGCAAGGCTTAGAAACACAAACCAGACGGCTCAACAGTACAAATCCTCACATAGAAGCGCTACGGGCAAACAAAAACCTTAGGTACATCATATTCCAAGGCCAGACATTCAAAAGACTTGAAGCCTATAAAGACTTGAAGACACTGAAGAAAACAAGCATGTTAACAGCATGAATTCAAATAGCTCTCCGCTCGTCTGAATCCGATATTGTGCTAGGAAAACCATGAATTCAGCACTTGACAATCTTATGGTTATCAAAAACTTAGTAGCAAAGAATCTTCTACTTCAACAGCCCTAGTAGGTTATGCTTTAGATAACCAAGTATGAGCAGAAATAATTCAAACAGAAATCAACAAGCATTAAGCAAAATATTAGGCCGAATCGGAACGGAAAAAACAAAAGAAAGACGATAATCAATCGAAAACTTGAATAGCTCACTTCAAAAGATATCAATTTCAAGAAAGGATCAATGAGCTCAACTCGAGAAAATCAGTTAAAGCCAGAGAGAAAGAGCCGAAATTCCAAGAGCGAACCGAACAATCAAAATAGAATTGGAAACAACTCACTCGTCCTCAAACATGAGGCGTCTCTGCACGGCGTCCATGGAGGCGGCGACGGTGTCGGCGGTGGAAGCCATGGGAGGGCGAAAAGCAGTGGAGAAGGAGGAACGAGAGGGGAAAGAGAGAGGGAAAGGGAGACGGGAAGAGGAAGGAGGAGAGAGAAAGAGAGGGGTGAATTTAAAGGATCGGGAGGAGAGGCTTCTGAGACGGGACGCAGCCAGAGAAGACATTTGAGCACGGAGAGGGGAGACTTCAGCCATTGTTGCTATCTTTATTCCTGATTTCCTTCTTCGTCGATCACCCTCTCTCTCTCTCTCTCTTGAATTTTTATTATTATTTATATTTTAATTAAGTAAATTAATATTTGTGTTCCGAGATTTTCACTAATTCAATAAATTTCCGATGCCAGAAATATTATTTCATTTCCAAAAATGAGGAATTAATAACGGGAGCATCGAACCACACCCGAATAAATTCACCAGATTAATTTAACAAATGATTAGGGATTTCAATATATAATCCGAAGTGGAAATTTGATTTTTTGGGGTCAGATCCAATTTTTGGCTAAAAACCGAATTTTCAAATTTTACGGTTCCTGAAACTGAAGTATACTTGAACTGAACCGTAATCAGCTTTTTCGGTTCAGTTTCAGTTCGGTTTGTTTTTTTAGCAACCCTAGATACAATATCTAATTGGACGTTAGGTAACATCTGTTGTGACATTGTTATATGATAACCTGTCGAGTCTTCATCTAAATTATATGAATCATTTATGTGCATTCAAGATTACAATTGATCAGATTCAAATTACAAGATTTCAATTATATCTTTTTTTTGCATTTTTTTTAATGTTATAGGATAGATTGCAATTTACAAGTATTCAATTTGTATCTCTGGTCTAGTAATTATTGAGCTTTAAAAGCATCTTAGCTCAATGGTAGAGCAATGTGCTTTTGCGTAAATATGTGTGTTCGAATCCCGCATAGGCTAAAAATTATACTAATTCTAGTCATTTTCAAAATTTTATAACAAATGTTCAATAATAAGATATATTAATGCAATTTTAAAATATAGATGCATGTGCATATCCTTTCCATAAGGTTGTTTAAACAAATAAAATATAAAAAATTATATTTGCACAACAGAAAGTGCTAACACGATGAGTGCTGACACGAAAAAAAATGTTATATGAGCACAACATAAAGTTATATTTGCACAACAAAAAGTGTTGAAACTAAGGGGAAAAAAGTGGAAAAAAAATTACATTTGCACAGCATAAAGTTATATTTGCACAACAAAATGTTATATGAGCACAACATACCGTTATATTTGCATAACGAAAAGTGCTGAAACGAAGGGAAAAAAAGCGGGGAAAAATAATTAAATTTGCACAACATAATGTTATATGAGCACAACATACTGGTATCCGGATCCTCTCCTAATAAAACCCTTCCTAATATCTTCCTAATAGAGTGATCTTAGCCGTCGAATAAAATAGAAGGCTGAGAATCAATTAATCCCAAAATCAAAATCATCTTCATAAGGAGAGGTTGGGTTCGATGGAGAGTGAGTCGGCCAATCAGATCAATGGTGGTCCATCATCGAGCTCCATCTCCAATACCGTTGCTAAGCTCCATCTCCAGCGCCATTGTCGATGATCGAGGTCCATCTGATTCAGTAATTCTCAAAAACAAGAAAGGGGCAACGACGGAGTGAGTTGGACGCCGGTGCTCTATCGCCGAGGTCCGCTCGCTCCTTCCTCATTAGCGCATCGCATGTTAGACAGTCTTTCATCGCCTCTGCTTTCCAAATTCTACGATATTCTTTAATTGAAATGAACAAGTTAACTGTTAATTTCAATCCAATTATCAATTAATCGATGAATTGGAATTCCCAACTAAATGCATAGTTAAAATCACATTTCAGTTTGATCATATATCCTTAATAAATCTGAGACGAGAGGCGACAACCTTGACTGCATCTGAGCATAGCCCGCACAACCATTTTCCGTTGAATTTTGCCTTCATGCTCTCACTGTACTCTATGCTTATGAAATCAATCAGAAGACGGACTTCGGCTACGGTATTGCCTTATTGGAGATGGCATGGAGCTCGGCGGCAACATTGAAGATAGAGCTCGGCGACGGACCACCAGGGTTGACTCGCTTTTCCATCAGATCCAACCTCCCTTTGTCTCTGTGAAATCAATCACCTCTAAGTCGTCGAACGAAGTATTCATCAGAGAGTTTGAGAGAGTGAAATCACCCCTTAATCATGCACGTGCATGTTTTAAAAAAAATAATTAACCCATTTTAATCATGCACGTGCATGATTTGTGGTGTATATATAGCGAACACGTTAATTAAGTTAGGAGGATCTAATCTTAACCCTCTATTTCATTCAATGGGTGAGATCACTCTATTAGAAAGATATTAGGAAGGCTTTTAATAGGAGAAAAGTGTTGAAATGAAAAAAAAAAAAAAAAAACTCGAGGAGCGATAGACAATTCACTAATTTGTCCAAATGTGTGGATATTTCACTAATTAAGCCATGTATTTTGGACATTATTTCACTAATTAAGCCATGTATTTTGGACATTTTGCTAACTCCCCATACCAAAATGAGAGTGAAATAAAATGGAATGTGAAAAGTGGAGAGTGAATACCGACATGAAAGAGGCGATAATCAATATTAGGGTTTAGAGTCTTGGTATATTTCTAAGAAATCGGTTGGACTAAAAAAATGCTACTCCCTCTATTAATTAAAACTTGTCGTTTACTATTCATGCACGCTTTTTTAGAACGCTAAAAACTATATAAAATATTAACTTTTTTTTACATTTGTTTTTATAAATTCATACTTAATAGTAATAAGTATGATATTATTTAAAAAAATTGTTAAAAAAGTTAATATTTTATATAGTTTTTAACACCTAAAAATACGTGCGTAAATAGTAAAACGTCAAGTTTTAATTAACGGAGGGAGTATTAAAATTCTAAAAAAAAAATCCAAAATCAAAATGAAGAATATGTTCTAGATGCCCTCTTACAAACTGTTTTTTGTGAATTATGCCTACAGAGCACTTTGAAAACAAACAAGGATCGGGATTATACAATTCCAGCATTGCCATTGCATCTGCAAAAAAACAAGTGTTTTGGGAACCATGCAATTGCAAACCCTTTCCATTCATGACATGGATGCAACATTCACCAGCTGATAAAAGGTAAGAGTTGTTTGCTCTCCAACCATTCACCAGGCGGTGTTCAAAAGATAACAATGTCGAAGCCGATTACTGTAAATGTTTTGACAAAGATAACAAGAATACACTCAACTCCTGCTTTTCCATTATAATTCGCCTGGGTAAGAAGGCACATGTTCTCTGTGCCTATGGCTAAGTACTGATGGAAACTGACTTCAATTTGAAGGTAAGAAGAAGATTGAAATGAAAGCTGTTACTTGAAGATCAACGCATCCCTGCCGGGTCCAACGCCAATGTAATGGACGGGAACTCCTACGAGCTCTTCTATCCTCTCAACACAGCGACGTGCAGCCTGTGGTAGATCGGCATAGTTTCTGACAGACGATATATCACTCTTCCACCCGGGCAAAACTTCATACTCCACCTGAAAAATTGTCATTGAGAAGAAACAAATGTGAGTTGTAGCACGAACCTTTTGTCTCTGGTGATTACATTAAGGAATTTATTCTCACCTTCAAACGTTCGAGGACACGAAGATCGGAGGGGAATGTTTTGATTGGGGTGCCATCAACATCTTTGTATGCAACACCCAGTTTGATTTCAGGAAGATCGGATAGAACATCCAGTTTGGTCAAATTTAGAGAAGAGAATCCATTAATCTGACAGCTATACTTTAAGGCAACAATGTCAAGCCAGCCACATCGACGAGGACGGCCAGTGGTGGTTCCGAATTCTTGTCCAGCAAACCTGAGAAGGTCGCCCCCTTGACCCAATATTTCCGTTGGAAAAGGACCTGAACCAACTCTAGTCGTATAGGCTTTTACCTGCATGTATGTATGCGAATCAATAGTTCAATAAGATACTAAAGGTACTCTAAATCGCAGTGCTTAGTAGAACACCAAAAGAGAAAGGGTATAAACTCCGCAGATTCAGAAAGAGACAATTTGAGAGCAAGAAGCTTGAATGATATGAGTTGCAGGTGAGATTCATAATTTAATATACGATCACTTACCACTCCGACGAGATCACCTACAACCCGAGGAGCAATTCCAAGACCAGTGCATATCCCACCAGCAGAAGGGCTTGATGAAGTGACGAAAGGATAGGTTCCAAAGTCGATATCCAACATTATTGCCTGGCCACCTTCAACTAGGATCCTCTTCTTATTTAAGATGGATTCGTTCATGACATAGACCGTATCAGCAATAAAGGGTTCCAACCTCTCAGCAAACCTTTTGTACTTTTCAACTTCTTCCTTAAGCAATGAAGTGCTAAAGTTGAAGTCCTTGAATCTGCTGGCTGCATCCAACATTAAAAGCTCGAGCTTTTGTGGAAACGTATCCATGTGTCTCAAGTCCCCTACTCTTATGCCATTGCGAATTACCTTGCTAGAATAGCAAGGTCCAATACCTCGCTTTGTAGTTCCAATGAAGGATTTAGCAAGTTCGGCTTCTCTAAGCCCATCAATAGTTTGATGAAAGTCAAACAACAAGTGAGCTCGATCCGATACCAATATCCTGCCATTGCAGGAGACTCCATTAGATTCAAGACCGTCGATCTCTTTAAACAGTCCCGGAACATGCACAACTACTCCATTTCCAATGACACACATGGTTTCCTCATTGAGGATACCGGATGGAACAAGGTGAAGAGCAAACTTTTTACCCTCCGAGTTGTAGATGGTGTGTCCAGCATTAGCTCCACCCTAACATCAGATAAATCAACTGCCTGAGGCTCTGAAGTACCATAAAACACAACCTCAAGGAATGTAAAATGCCACCCTAGATATGATATTTTCACTTCAAAAGGCCTAACTATTTATGTGTATCAATGTCTCCAAAGCAAAAAACAAAACTTATCCAGCTGCATCTACAAGGGATTGGATACGAAAATCCATGAAAGAGCTACACAAAACAGTTCAAACATTCCACCAAAGTAAGAAAATCAATCAGAGTTTCAGAATGGTGATCAGCTCCTGTCTTCATAAATCAGTTTAGGGTTTCAAGTTATCGTCAAAGCCTAATTCAACAAACAAGTCTTGTGAAATTGATTACGGATGGAGAAAAATCGAATCTTCCCATAAACTTAGACCTCATTGTTAGACTGTACTTCTCCTTCACAACGATCAAATTATAAACATTCATTCTCACACTCAAATAGGGGAAGTATCAGATATCTCATAACTCATAAGCAATGCTCGATACAGAAATTAATCGAACGAATTGAAATACAAACGAATGCACAAGGGAAAAAATAGTAAGGGAAAAGAGGGAGAATTGGACCTGGCAACGAGCGACGACATCGAAGTGCGGGGCCAAAATATCAACGAGTTTGCCCTTACCTTCATCTCCCCACTGGCAACCAAGCACACCAGAGACCTGGCTCAGGCCACCGACTCGAATCAGCTCCTCCCGCCTCTTCTCCGACGCAGCAACCGAGCAAACTACGAGCCTGCGAACACTTCTAGAAACAGCGGAGGAAGGCGAGCGGATCAAAGAAGCATTATAGTCGACGGAGGACTTCAAGTAGAGGCCACCGTTTGAGCAGAGTAAGCTCGAATCCATACTCAGAGCCAAGGCGTTCATGGCGACGGAAAAGAACGGCGGGGATGAAAGAGCGAAGACGATAGCGGAGCGGGCGGGGGTGAGGGTTTTAGTTGAGGGTGAAGAGTGATAGAATCACTCGTTGGTCACCGGAACGTAGCCAGAAATCTTAGAGGGGGAAGTCGTAAAACACACAACAGGTTCGATAGCATAAACGGATTAGAACACGAGAAGATAAGAATCAATTCGAATTAGAACACGAAGCTTCGAATCAAGTCGTAAAACACACAATAGCACTAGACAATAATCTTAGAGGGGGGTCACCGGAACGTAGCCAGAATTTACAACTCTTCAATTTTCCACATGAAGCTTCGAATTAGAACACGAGAAGATAAGAATCAATTCGAACAACGGATTACCTTGCTGTTCAGTCTGAGATGAAATGCGAAATGGGGCTTGCTCCGCTTTTGACTTCGAGAATGGGCGGCGCGGCGGTTCCGGTCGGGGGAAGGCGAGGCGGAGGCGGGATGCCGATGCCGGATTGCCTTTCACGCCTTCACGGGATACTGCGAGCAGGACTTGGAGAAGGAAGAAGGGACGGCTTCACGGGAAGACAGACGCGGAGCAGAGATGGAGTTTGATTAGGGTTTCTTTACACAAGCAAAACGACGTCGTTTTGCTTTTTTTTTTTTTTTTTTTATCTCTATCTATATTTTTTTAAATCTTTTTAAAATACTAAAGTAGATGCCGTTGGTGCGATCTCGTGTCCATGAAATTTTCTGCATTAAACGGGATTATTTTTGCTTACGTGTCATATTCTGGATTAAAATGGTATTATTTTTTGTGGTTTTTTGCTAAGTGGACATTTGGGACCAAATTTTAAGCCATAGAACACAAAAGTTACAATATTAGATAAGTGTCCACATTTTCCAATTATACCCTTGTTATTATAATTTTTTCCCCTTGTCGTGCTTCTTCTTCCCCCATCTAATTGAGGCAAACAATGGATGGAGGCAGACAATGAGATCGAGATCCGCCACAAACCTGATGCCGACAATCTCTTCCTCGGGAATGGATTTCCGATCGACTAGGACCGGTTCATTTCCGGCTAGCGGTGATCGGCGTCGGGCAGGAAACGACAAGCAGTTGGGCTCGGCCTCGACTCCGATCGGAGGCGTCTTCCCGTGCTTCTTCTCCCCGTCGCGAACGCCGCCACAACACAACCACCGATCGATAGCGCTGTCACCACCACCCCGTCCCCCAGTCGTCCGCCACTGGAGCCGTCGTGCCTCACACATGCCTCACATCCTTCAATTTCCAGTACAGCACCGTGAAGGCATCGACGTTTTCGCTCCCCGTGGGTGTTTTCACACCTAGATCTGAGAAATTGTGGACAACCCCAACGCAAGGTCTTCACCTAATTTTCGATTTCCAATTGCATAATAGAATTCGTCTTAATCCTGTGAATTTTGATCTCCTTAATCTTCGCCAAATTCATTACTGGAGTACCGTAAAATTGATATCGAGATCCGGTGTCCTGTGTATTGCTAGTTGCATATTTGTGGAATAGATACCAAATAAAAACAGTCTCAATCAAGCTTTCAGTCTGAAACCAAATAAGCCAGGGGATGAGAAAAAGAAGAAGAAATAATACGAGATACCATAGGTGATTTGTATCCATCAATATGTTTATCTCCTATGTTCTATATTAGAGTAATATCTTTTATGCCCATGTTTAGTTGATCCCCTGTATTAGGCAAGAGCACACCCTTTATATGTACAGCATCCTAAAGCAAGACAAGGCAGTTCAAATGAAATAAGAAAACTCCTACACGTGGAAATTCATCATGTTTCATGGTATCAGAGCCTTGGTTCAAATTTTCCTCTTGATCTCTAACCCAGACCATTTGATCATGACCAAACCCGGTGATAAAAAAGAGGAGGAATCCTCTCAAAGAACCTACTCTCCATACGATCTCAATTCAAACGATACGCCTGGTGATGTGATCACTCATGTTCAACTAAAGGGTAGAAATTATGAGGAATGGGCACGGGCTGTGCGTATTTCTCTCCGAGCAAGACGCAAGTGGGGTTTCATTGATGGAACTCTACAAGAACCAAGCAAGGACTCGCCTCGACAAGAGGATTGGTGGACGGTTCATTCGATGTTAGTGTCTTGGATACTTAACACCATCGAACCAAGTCTTCGTTCAACGGTGACCTACAAAGAGAACGCGAAGGATCTGTGGGATGACTTGAGAGAGCGTTTTTTAGTCACCAACGGACCGAAGATTCAACAAGTAAAGTCAGAACTCGCGGGAATGAAACAAAAAGGTATGTCGATTGCGACTTACTATGGGAAATTGAAATGTCTATGGGAAGATCTTAAGCACTATGAACCAACTCCTCTCTGTGAGTGCAAAGGATGCACCTGTGGAGTTAATTCAAAGCTTGAGAAACAAAAAGAAGCCGCTTGTGTTCACCAATTCCTCATGGGATTAGATGATGATGATTTCGGAACAATTCGATCCACCTTGCTCGCTCGAGATGTAATTCTCTCCTTGAATCAGGTATATTTTTCTCTAACTCAAGAAGAACAGGTTTTAGAAAATAAACGCAAAAAGCAGAACAGCCAAGAACACATGGTTCTAATGGCGCAAAACAGAGGGCGATCTCGATCCAAGGGAAGGTGGGAAGGACGTGACCCCTCGCTTGTTTGTACTCACTGCAAGATGACTGGTCATGAGGCCTCAAGATGCTTCAAACTGATCGGTTATCCTGAGTGGTGGGGGGATCGTTCGAAGACTACACCTAGAGGAGAAGGGAAAGGGCAAACCACCACAAACAAAGTCAGGCACCAACAATGGACTCGACAGAGGTGCCAACGCTCGAGCCAACATGGCCCATCACATGAACATGTTTGTTGCCGGTGGCTTGAACTTGGAGGCGGAGGCTCGAGACATTCCTGGTCTCAATAGTGGTCAACTTCAAACACTCATTGATTTGATAAATACTCACAAAAGCTCTGCACCTGAGAACATGACTGGTGAGTTATTTGATACTCTATGGATTGTCGATTCCGATGCTACTAACCATATGACAGGTAATTGAAACATTGCAAGCATTATGATCGGCCTTCCCGATGGAGATCAAGCACCAACTTCTATGGAGGGAAGTGTCAAATTAGATTGTAATTTAACCTTGAATAACGTTTTATATGTACCACAATTGAAATATGATCTTCTCTCAGTTACGCAGTTGATGGATGATATAAATTGTTTAGTACAATTCACTCCCAATTTTTGTGTCATTCATGACCGCACTTCGAAGACGCTGATTTTTGCGGGTAGACGGAAAGGAAGGTTGTACTACTTCCTACATGTGGCTCAAGCGAAGGCGTTGCAAACCGGGACCAATGGGGCTTCGGAGTTGTGGCACATGCGTTTGGGACATCCGTCGTGGGATGTACATTGACTAATCTCCAAAACAGTTGGTAATCCTAGTATCGAAAAACTAAATAAAGCGTGTGATGTATGTCAACGCTCCAAGCATACTCGTAATAGTTTCCCTTTAAGTCATAGTGTTGCGAACAGTAGCTTTGATCTTATTCATTGCGACCTCTGGGGTCCTTATAGAAAGGCCTCTTCCTGTGGTGCTCATTATTTTCTAAGTATTGTTGATGATTATACTCGAGCCGTTTGGATTTTTTTGCTTACGGACAAGAAAGGTGTGATGAAAACTTTGATTCAATTTTTTGCATACGTTGAGCGTCAATTTAGCAAGAAAGTAAAGCTTTTTCGAAGTGATAATGGTACGGAATTCACATGTATGAGTTCATATTTCCTTGAGCATGGCATAGTTTTTCAAACATCTTGTGCAGGCACCCCACAACAAAATGGACGGGTTGAGCGCAAACATCGACATATTCTTAATATGGCACGTGCTCTTCGTTTCCAAGGCAATTTGCCCATCGACTTATGGGGTGAATGTGTACTCACGACCGGCTATCTCATAAATAGAACTCCTTCACGAGTCCTCCATGGCAAAACTCCGTATGATCTTCTATATGGTAAGCCTCCTAATTATGATCATTTGCGCACTTTTGGCTCCTTGTGCTACGCCCACATTCAACAAAAAGGAGGTGATAAATTTGCTAGTAGGAGTCGGCGATACATATTTGTTGGGTATCCTGCTAGTAAGAAGGCTTGGCGTCTCTATGATATTGAAGCTAACGTGTATCTGGTGTCTAGGGATGTTGTGTTTTTCGAACATGAATTCCCCTTTGCAGCGCAGCCCACTTTAACATCTTTTTCAGGTTACCAATTTCCTTCTAATGTCGAGGAAGATGATGCTCTCCCCAGCCCATCTTCTGTTCTTGCAGACTCTCCACCCCCCGAGCGCAGCCAATCAGCTCTCGAGCCCATCCAACACTCACTTGATCCTGTTTGCTCCATGGAAGAGCCCAATGTTAGTGTAGTTGCTCAAAACGAGGATCCTGTGCTTGAGGTAGTTTCTGCTCCTCAACCCGGACCACGCCAACGACGTCTTCCAGCTAAGTTCCAAGATTACATTATGAACTCAGCTCAACAACTTTGCCTGGCTGATCATACTCCAGTCTCAAGCACGAAATCAGGTACTTCTTACTCTCTACATAAATATATTTCTCCTTATCGTTTTTCGCCTCGCCATTGTGCTTACCTTGCAGCTATTACGGACGGTATTGAGCCTCGATCTTTCAAACAAGCAATGAAGGATTCCCGTTGGCGAGACGCCATGAAACTCGAGACAAACGCTCTCGAGGAAAATCAAACGTGGACTTTGGCCCCTCTTCCTCTGGACAAACGAGCATTGGGATGCAAATGGGTATATAAAATAAAATACAAATCAGATGGCTCAGTTGAAAGATACAAAGCTCGTTTAGTGATACTCGGGAATCATCAAATCGAGGGAGTTGATTATGCCGATACCTTTGCCCCAGTGGCCAAAATGGTGACAATTCGGACCCTTCTTGCCATTGCAGCCATCAAAGGAATACAATTTGTAGCTTAATATTTACTTTTGTTTAGTTCCTCTTGTAGTAATATTGGAAAAATATGCATCATGCCTTGTTTGTCATGGCAAGAAGCAAAAGAAGAGAACCCCATATCTAGCAAACACTCCACCGTCTCCTACTTCTCTTTAATGGGTCCAGTATGTGGTTTCAGAGAGGAAGTTAGTGAACTCTACTTTCCTCCTTCTAGATCTGTTTTTTGTGAGAGAGGGAGCTCCATGGTGAAGGCGGTGCCGGTCAGTTTTGTGGAATACAATCTTTCATGGTGACCTTTCCTTTCCTTTCATCTTGATTTGTGGCAGGGTGATGGCAGTGAATGATCATGGTCTCTGGATTTATGCTCACAAGCTAATAGTCTTGAGGGTTATTTGCATTTGGGAATTAGTTAGATATGTAGCAACTGCAATCCTAAAAATTGTTTTAGTACCTATGTGACCATGTCATCTTGATAATGTTCTCATCTTTCATGTATACAGTATAGAAAAGGTTTTTGTTATGTTTTGTTTCTTTCACAACTTAATGCTATTGGTTAACTAATCATTACTCTCTTATGGAATGGTTTTGGACATTAATTGCATTATGGTTGAGAAGATATGCTGAAGGGCTTATTTGTGGAGGTTAAGTTTGAGACAGCCGTGGACATACTTCGCCAGGAGAAGATCACGACTGACCCAGAGGATCCTATTGTTGTCCAACAATATGCGAAGGTCATGAAGACAGTCCATGAAAAGTAAAATCTTGCTCCATATATCCTTGTTTTTGTGAAGTAGAATTCCCTATTGTTTATTTCCCATCAGCTTTGTACAGTTTGCTACATTAGCAAACTTTCTGCAAGGGGTATGAATTACATATGAAGCTAAACCAATCAACAACAACATCAATGTTAGTGGCATTTTGATTTTGTTATCATCTCTGCATCAATGTGTATGTATCTTTTGGTTTAGATTTTTTTTGCGAATGAGCTGTATATGTATCTTGAGGTGAAAGTGTTAGATATGCATCTTTGTTCAGTAATTCTATATAATTATAGTTCTCTATTCAGTTAGCTTTCAAGTGCTACTTGTAGTCCTCATCGATTAATTTGAGTCTGCGTGCTTCGCACGCGGCGACCAACTAGTATATAAAAAAACCCGAGTTCTCTTATGAACAATAAAAAAATCATTCCCATTTTACCCTTATGTTTTTATGTAATTACACACACCATTTGGAGCTTATACAATCATCTATATAACCTATAAAGTAAGCTTTTTGCCCATAAATGCCTACACATCTAATCCTAATAAGTTGTACAGTAACTCCTAATCCATAAATGCCTACACATAAGCTTCTAAATATTACCAAACGTATGAAATGCCAAAGGTTGTAACCGATAATAATTAAAATATCAAAGGCTGATATCAAAGGCTGAGCATAATTGCTATTAAATGCCCAGCAAAGTGCATCAGATCGGCAAAGTGCATCAAAACGGTTGCTATAGCTTGTAAGTATTACCCAACTTAAGAAATTCCAAAGGTTGCAATCCATAACTGAGGTAGTTGAAATGTCAAAGGTTGTAACTGAACGGCTGTATAGCATAATGCTATGCTATTAAATGCCCAGCAAAGTGCATCGGAACGGCTGTATCAAAATCAGAAATTACAATATAAATTATAGCACAACGGACGTTCTTCTCACAACTCCTCTTCCCTCCTACACACCTGCAAAGAAATTGAAACCATAAGCAAGAATTCCCAAGTTCTCAAGAAACCCACCCTACTAAATGAATTAGTTGTTGGGATGCAATGCACAATTGAAGTTATGGTATGCCGCAAATGGGATGTGTGTATTGCAGGTGGAAAGTATTTGGGCACCGATTTCATTTTCTCCGACAACATGGTACATCTACAAGACTACAACCTACTGTTCATGAGTCTTTTTTAATTCCTTACACAACACTATAGGCAGCAAGGTATTGATCCCTAGGATAACAATGACTTCCACTAGCTCTAAATGGCCTTTTATCATGAAGCGGAGACAATTTCCTATTAAACCATGCTATGCAATGACAATCAACAAGAGTCAAGGACAATCTCTCAATCACGTGGGCCTCTACTTACCCAAACCAGTATTCAGCCATGGACAACTGTACGTAGCAATGTCTAGAGTGACAAATCCCTCTGGACTGAAAATTGTTTGGCCATAAGAAGATGAAAACCTACGCAACCATACAAGGAATATTGTGTTCAAGGAAGCTTTCAACAACCTCACAACACAAGACCAGGTAACACAAATACTAAAAATATAAAACATATGCCATTGTTTTCGTATTTTTCTCAACTGTACTAATTCCTTACGCAACACCATTCTTATTTCTACAGGAAAGGGAAGCACCGGAATAATCCTAACCACTTCTGAATCCTCCAATCGTATTGGTTTACTTGCTAAATCAAATGGTGAATTATGAGACTTGATACACTAATGCTCTTTTTTATAGTGGAAAAAAATCAGTGCTCTATTTTCTACATCTTTTATGGTAATGTCTTTCATCAAGAACATCCACTCGATCAAGTCGATCTCTCTTTGATTTATAAAGGTTGAATTGCTTGACTTACTAAATCACACTCAAGTTTCATTTCAATATTCAACTATTTGATGGGAGTGGTACCAATGCTGCCTTCTTTACCACAAACAACATTATGAAGTTCATTATTGAGGAAATCCATTTTCCTTCGATTGTTAAGAAGGTTCTTACAAATGCTTTAGTTAATGCAGATCACGCGTTTGCATATTCCACATCTCTTGATACAACATCTGACACCACTGTATTGCCTACTCTTATTCAATTCAATGACAAACACAACTTAAATGAACCTTTTTTTAATCAAATAATTCAAATTTATTAGATTTATTTAGATTTGGTCCCGTTATATTTTCTTTTTCATCTAAAAAATTAACCGCCACAAAACAAAAAAAATAAACATCGGGGTTTATTTTCCTTTCATCTAAAAATTTAACCGGTCAAATAAACAATAAATATTGATTCTACACACCAAAAAAAAAAGGATAATGAAATACATACCTTACCATCTTCAGCAGAACCTTGCACACCCAGTACAACAATTCAAAATCTTCCAGTCTGTACCACAACAATGGAGTGGAAGAGAAGGTGTCGTAGCTAGAAGAATTCCATACCGTGGAGGGAACTACCGCAGCCAAGGTGTTTGTAGCCCTACTTCAACACCACGAGCTCGATTGAAATGGGAAGATCCGAAGGCGGTGCGCCGGTGGCCATGACCGGTAGGAGATCTAATTTCACATCTCGATACACACAAAGGGGAAAGTGGAAAGTGGAACTCTTACTCTTTATTATTTTATTTTATTTTTGAAGTGGAACTCTTACCGGAAAGGGGAGAGGGGAAAGGGGATTAATGGAATCCAATCCAATTTGATAATAAAAATTAAACAAAAATAAATGGGGTCCGATTGTTTTTTTAACACACAAAATAAATGTTAATAAAATATACTGTAGTCTTATATACATATATACGGAGTACATACATGTAAGAATATAAAGGACATTTTTTTTCATTGATATCTATGATTAAAATGAGTAAATTTTATTCAATTCTTTGGCAATAAAACACCTACATATAAAATAAAATACTAAAAAATACCTTTTCTTTGTGATAAATAAAAAGGATTAAATGAAACAAAAACTATTAATCAAAAAACCATTACTCAATCATTAAAAAAAATTGATTTAATTATAACAACACAAAAAATAATTATAAAATTCATTTATGCTTTTAGACACAAATATTTAAAAATGAGATACAACAAAGTACAAAAATTATTAATTTCATATCTAAAATCACTATTAAAATATGAATTATAATAATAAAATTCACGTTTGCTCTTACACACACAAACATTTAAAAAGAAATATTACAATATTATTATAATCATACAAGTATTCGCTAAAATACTTATAATGATTTCAAAACATATGTGGCTTTATACATTATCAATATTTTTTTTAAAACTAAATCCTTAATATCTGGGCTTACAATAATTAATTTATTTCAGTAAATATTATATATTATATTATTTAATTAAATTTTTTTCCAATTAAAACATAGACCCGTGCGTAGCACGGGCCTACACACTAGTACTCCCTATAATCAGCCCAAAATCAATGTTATCCACCTAAAGCCTAAAAGTCCAGCCCAAACAAACAAAAATAACAAGCAAAATTACCGAAAGTAACCTTTTAAATATGGGATTTTGCAAAAACTACACTTTAAAACTAAAATTACACAAAATCACCCGTTAAAATCATTTTCTTAGCAAAGTCATACCCATCACCCAATATTCGTTTATTTAATATTAAAGCGTTTGAAAAATCAGTTATACCCCTTGTTTTTATTATTAATTTATTCCATCCTATTGGTATTAGTTAATATATTAATTTTTAAGATGTTTTCCAAAAGCAAAAAACTCTACAAAATATATCAATATATATACACACACATATACTTTCATACTTATTAGTAAAAACACTAATATTATTTTGTAAGTGGGTGAAATGTACAACATTATATACACTTGGTAATTTTATAGTCCTACTTGTAATGACTAATGAGTATACACCAGTATTTTTGTTTTGAATATAATAAATTAAATACACCAATCAAGCTTATTTAAGGAAAAAAAAATACCCTTACCTATTGGGAAAAAACATAACATTTATAAAAATTATTATCACATTCATTTATACAAAAGTAAATAACTTGATATTTTTCTTAAAACGTTTTTATCAAGTGGGTGTCGACACGCGCCAACAAGTAAAAAAAAAAAAGAGTGTGATTGGAAGTGGGCCTGAGCCCACGGTCTGGTCCGTTAAGGGTTGGAGCCTGCTACCTGCAACAACAGCCATGAAGATTATTAGATTTAGAAGAAGGCGATGTTATTGTGAAGTTGTCCACCGCCGCAACGCTTAAACCCCCAAACCCCTCTCTAAACCCCCTTCTCCCCTTCTCCGGCGTATTTCTTCCCGGCGACCACTATATCTCGCGCTCGCTCGCTCGCTCGCTCACATCTCATCGATTGGCTACTGAAAGTCGTTATGGAGGTACTGTACTACTTCTCTGCACCTTTCGTCCCCTCTCGTTTAAACCCTATCTCTGTTAACAAAGCCTGCTTTAATCTGTTGCTGCGAATTTGTATGCATCCAAACTACTTTTAATTTTGCATATTTATTAAGTATGAGCTGAAGCTGGTGATGTTAGGGTTCGTTGATTGACTCTACTGTTTATGATTTGTGCGTGGCCAGTTTGCTTCTGAGTCGGTTGAGGGGGTACGGTTTGGTTTTATGTCCGAAGAAGAAATCAAGAGATTGAGTTTCAAGAAGATTACAAATCCTCTTTTCCTCGATCCTATCGGTGGCCCGATATCTGATGGCCTTTATGACCCTGTCCTTGGCCCAATGGATGAAAGCACCAAGTTAGTAAAGTTTCACCCCCTCTGCATTATGCACTTACACAGTTACACGTTATTGAAATTCATCTTCAGCTGCCTTATTATCTACTTCCACAGTTCCACTTATTTATGCTTTGACTGAATTCGTGTTTTCCCATTGATTTTATAACAACATTATGAATATGAATTGCTGGTACTTTGGTACATTTGTTGGCTCCTCTGGTATTTGTTAGCCATTTGGTGCTACAACTTACAAGTTGGCTAGTTATGGTAGAATATTTTATTTTATGGTTTTGTACAAGAGTTCAAATAACAAATAGTATGGATCTGGATCATTTTGTTAAGTAGATATATCTGATGACAGTCAGCCTTACTTATTCTGTCTGTTCACTTTCATCAAGGAATAAGCTTATTCTGTCTGTTCCTAATTTCCACATCTTTCATCACCTTCTATTGGTGAACTGTATATGTTTAATGAGATCTCTTCTCTGATGCAGCTGTAAATCTTGCGGGCAGCGTTATTACAATTGCCCTGGCCATTTTGGTCATATTGACCTTGTCTCAGTGGTGTACAATCCACTACTATTCGGTACACTTGTCAACATTTTACGGAAAACATGCTTCTTCTGCCTTCAATTTACATCAGAAGAAAACGAGGTGCATATATCTTGTACTCCTATTTTTGTAATTTTCTGTCAACTACACATTTGCTCATGTCATTAGTATTTTTGTTACAAGCTCAAATTAGTTGTTGCATGTCTTGTTGGGCAGGTGAAAAATTGTGTGATGAGACTTAAACTCATATCAAAGGGGGATATTGTTGGAGCCAAAAAGTTAGAGTCAGATGCGACTTCACCGTTTTTGTCAACAAGTAATCTTTCTGGCAATTCGGATAAGCAGGAATGGACTTCGCTCCAGCTCAAAGAAGCGCGCTCTGTTTTGCGTGAATTCCTAGCATTTAAAAGCAGAAAGTGTAACAAATGTTGCCAAAAAAATCCTTCTCTTAAGAAGCCAACATTCGGATGGATCCACATGGTACTTCTCTTAGGTATCATTAGTTTTCATTGGCTACTAGAAAAGATGTCTCTTTCTCCGTGAAAAATTATATTTATCTTTTTGTGCTTAGTTGATTCACTACTTGTCTGAATACAACCTAGACGTGGAACTCTTTTTATGCAGCTTGTAATAATAACCTCTTATTGAATTTGTATCATTTAAGGTTTCTCTGTGTGAGTGAGTTAATTGGATGAGATAATATTTTATTTCCTCGTGTGATAGAGGGAGGTAGTGTTCTTGGGCACTCCCTTGTGATTTATGCTTTTCCTTTGACACCATGTCCTGAAATCATGCAGAAGACAGCTTTATAAGGAGAGACATTAGAGTTAAAATGTGTAGTTATGTTTCCATTTGTACTTAAAGATCTTTTTGTTTAAAGAAGGAATCAAAGAAAATCCTATAGTCATATTGCATTTTACTTGTAACATCAATGTGACACTAATGTTTTCAATGACTATGTAGAGTGGCATGTCGGATGCCACCATCCGAGCTAATGTCATCAAGGGGCACAAGATAGGACATGCACTTCTTGATGGAGATGATAAATCAACAGCATCAGAGGTTGACAATAATGATGATCCAGTTAGTGGAGTTGGTATTTCTACAGGAAGTGGGGCTTCATCTATTTCTACCCCTGGAGAAGTTAAGAAGAGAAAGAAGAAAGAAGAACCAATAACTGAATTTTTGGAACAAAAAAAGCTATTTGCAGGCTCATTGTTGCCATCAACAGTATGCTACTTTCTTCTCTCACTTTAAGTGTGAAATATATTACAATATTAATTGGCTGCTGATCCCTGTTGTTTTATTCTATTTTCTCTCTCTCTTAGAATTCAACCTGGCAAATAGAGTAGGGATTCATTTCCTCTAGTTTACATAATTGCAGGTGAAAGAGATACTTAGAGTTTTATGGGAAAAGGAAAGTGAGTTATGCTCCTTCATTTGTGATATTCAGCAACAGCCTCATTCAAGAACTCAAAATGCTGGTTATTCTATGTTTTTCTTAAAGAGACTTCTTGTCCCTCCAATAAAGTTCAGGCCCCCGGCCAAGCAAGCTGATTCTGTATGTCCCTTCCTTTGTTATCTTTGATGATCTTTCACTTGCCCTTAATCTTTCTATTTCCCATATTTGGTGAGATGAACTGTAGTAGTTCATTTGCTAATGGTACAGTGATTGCTTGTTTACTTGCCTAACTGATATTATATGGTGTGGAGTGACAAAATAAAATGACGAGCTTGTCATTGGTTTAGTGTTAATTGAACGAAAAATTAAATGTTAAGCTTGAGTAAGGTCATGAATGTGGGTTGGAGGAGGCTTTGTAATGTTGTTTCAGTGTAAGTAACAGTTGGGCATAACTGTTAAAAGTCTGGCTCTTCATCCAAGGCCTGATTGTGATCCACATTTGTAAGGGCTGGTTACTTATTTAAGTTTGGGTCTTATTTTCCATATTTTGATGTTATTAACATACTGATGTATCCATTTTTTTATATTTTTAAGATGACAACTCATTTCCATTTATGCTTTAGCTTATTGTCTATAATCCTTATATTTTTTCATACAAAATTCTACGATGACTCGAAAGATTGAAGCTTCCCTCTTCTAGTGTGCTTCATCGTATTATATTTCAATATTTCAATATTATGCCTCTCATCTTCTATCACTCTTGTCAGGTGATGGAGCATCCACAGACCGTGCTACTTGGAAAGATTATAGAGTCTAATGCAGCCCTTGGGAATGCTCGGGAACGAAATGTTGAACACCAAGCAGTACTTGGTCGCTGGATGGGTCTTCAGCAAGCTATCAATATTTATTTTGATAGCAAGACTGCTGTTGGTAAGCTTCTGTTTTCTGCTACTCGAGATCCTTTATGTTGTGTTTGTTTCAATCAAATTCACTTAAAACAACATAGAGTAGTTTCATATAATCTATTAAGGATGAAGTTAAATTAAGAGTAGTTTTTAGAATCAACTTTTAATTCTTCAACTATCAATATTTATTTTGATAGCAAGACTACTATTGGTAGGCTTATCTTTTCCGCCACTCGAAAGCGAATATGTTGTGTGTTTGTTTCATTTAAGTTCACTTAGAATAGCAGAGAATAGTTTCATATAATCTATTAAAGGTGAAGTTAACTTAAGAGGGGTTTGTAGGCTCATATATGTTTCCTGATTTTTTTTATTTAGTCTCATGTGAAGAATATTATTTGTCATATAACTAGTAATCCAGTATACGTCCCGTGTAATACATGGGTGTATAAATTGAATACATACATATATATATTTTTTTTTCTTTTGAACCCATCACCATATGTACATATATTTTTTTATATTATGGCCACTATAACTTTCTTTTACTTTTGCAAAATTCACTTATATTTTTTTTTCCAATACATAAAATATTGTAACTTTTTATTTGCTTTGCATTCATTCCATTTTTTGAAAAATTTCTTTTCCTTCTCACTTTTTCCGTATGTTGTAATTGTTGAATATCTTCTTATAATATTTTTTTTCTTGTAAAACATTTTAACCCTTGGTCAATATTTTTAAATTTTATGTTTGAGTGGGATAAATATATATTATAGTATATTATATGAAGAATGATATCAAGAATTGTGTATAAAAATATTAGTTTGTACACATGTCAATATATTACTATATATGGATTTCTACTTTTCATATTTAATCAATTTCAATCTATGTAAATTGCGGTAAATATTTTTTTGATATTATTTTTTGACGGGAGAAAATTTTGTGAGAATCAAGTCAATCAACCATAACCCGGGACCTAGGATACCATGCATCGGTTCTCGTATAGTATATAAATTCCAGTAAAAAGAAATTGAAAGGACCAACTTGTTCTGGAACGTGAACCACTTCGATTCTTCTTATTTCGAAGGTGTAGACTTAATTATTTTTATTCACTTCAATAACATACATGTGATTTTACTTCCTGTCTCGTTTGAATGGATAATATTGGAGGTGGAATCAAATAAGCCTTGTATGCAGTTCTGTTATGGTGATCGACTTCATATTCCTTCAGTATTCACTTGCAGTTCATAGCTCATAAAAAGATGTAACTCCACTTGTATAAGCTTGCCATTTAGTGACTCTTTTGGTTGCAGTCCGGTACTTCACATGAACTTGAAAGTTCCCAACTGGTTATGTATATGTGTTGCCAGGTCAAAGCCAAAAAAGTAGCTCCACGGGTATATGTCAACTGCTGGAAAAGAAAGAGGGTGTTTTCCGTCAGAAAATGATGGGGAAAAGAGTTAATTATGCGTGCAGATCTGTCATATCTCCTGATCCATATTTGGCAGTCAATGAAATTGGCATTCCTCCTGCATTTGCATTGAAGTTGACTTATCCCGAGGTATGGGTTCTTTATTAGTTTACTTGAATCTTGAAAATGATTATGCTCATGATACATCAATCAACATGGGAGAAGTCATGGTTTAAGGTTTTGTCATTCTTTTAGACAAAGTATTCAATTGTATTCCTGTGTAGAGTAATAGAAATGGCTAAAGTCTATATTTGGAAAGTTAGCTCTTGTTGGCTACTAGAATTGTCACTCTAGTTTAGATCTGGATCTTACAGTCACTTTCATTGGTTTTGGTAGTCTAGGTGTAGAAGATTCTGAAGTCTTTGCTGTTGACATACCTTTTGTTTTCTCTGATCCAAATAGGTTTAATCATCACATACTATAGTGCATCAGTAACTTGTTATTTCAGCATTATTTCTTGACTATTTATCTTTCTGATCTTCTTTTTGAAGATGAGACCTTATCCTAAATGTATGGGAGTTGTTTCTTCTTTTCCTGTATTTTATTTTATTTTTTATTTTATTTTTTTAATTGTTCCGAGTTCTGATAATCTGGTTATAATGTCCTTTGATCCTTACAGAGAGTCACTCCCTGGAATGTAATGAAGTTGCGAGATGCTGTTGTTAATGGTCCTGAGAATCATCCTGGTGCAATTACTTATATTGATAAGCTTACTTCAATTAAGTTGTTAGGAAAGAACACACGGATTGCAATTGCAAGAAAATTATCATCTTCTAGAGGAGCTGTCACTGAAGCAGGGAAAATTAGTGAGAATGACTTTGAAGGAAAAATTGTTCTTCGTCATATACGTGATGGAGATGCTGTGCTTGCAAATCGGCAGGTATACCAAAATTTGGATAATTTATAACACTTCATTAGTTTCAATTTTTGTTCTCTTTCTTTATTTTGGGAGATTCAACTTAACTTCGCAACCGCTTCTCTCTTTTTTTACATCCTTGACAGAAATTGTATGCCTTTACAATAAAAGCCCATGATATCTGAAATTTATTGATGTTAACATTATTTATCCAGTTGCAGTTTCATCTACTGTTGTATTCCTTGCCTTGAAGTCTAATTTTTGGTCTGTTACTTTAATTGGCAGCCTACACTGCATAAGCCAAGTATTTGTGGGTTTTTTGCTCGTATATTGCCGGGAGAGAAGACGATTCGCATGCATTATGTGAACTGCGAGTTTGTCTGCCTTTACTTTTCTTATTTATCTAAAAGAAAAGTTCATGGAATCTTCTATGCAATCTAATTAACTTCAAATATTTTCTTTTTATTTGCAGCTCTTTTAATGCCGATTTTGACGGCGATGAAATAAATGTGCATTTGCCACAAGATGAAGTCTCACGTGCTGAGGCCTACAACATTGTAAATGCTGATTATCAGTATATTGTTCCAACACGTGGAGATCCTAAACGGGCTCTAATCCAGGTTTTTTCCCATCTCTTTTTGCTCATTTTATTCAGGTCTACTTTTCTTGGTTGAAAAGATTTTTTTTTTGGAAATTTCTGTAATTATTCATCTTTGACATTCTACAGGATCATATTGTGAGTGCTGTGCTTCTTACAAAGAGGGATACTTTTTTGACACGGGAAGAGTTTAATCAACTCCTGTATAGCTCTGGTCTGAGTTCTGCTGGGGCTCGGAATGCTAATGTTAAACCCGGTCGTAAAGTTTCAGTTATCAATACTGAAGATTTTGTGACATTACTCCCACCTGCTATATTGAAACCCCATCCTCTTTGGACAGGGAAACAGGTCTGTTGATCAACTTATCTCTGTTAGACATATTATTCTGGGTACGTTATTTTTTTAATTTTTGTTTGTTCCTATTCTCATATATAGGTTATGACTGCTATTTTAAATCATATAACCCATGGTGAACCATTTACTGTCAAGAAGCGTGGTAAAATTGCACGCGAGTACTTTGGGAAGGATGACTCTAAAAGAAAAAGCGATCAGATCTCAAAGAGAAGTATACATATAGGGAACCCTACGGAGAACATGGATGAAGACGTGGTTTTTGTCCATAAGAATGAATTGGTGCAAGGGGTTATTGACAAGGAGCAGTTTGGTAAGTATGGTTTGGTTCATACTGTGCAGGAGCTGTTTGGCTCAAATGTTGCAGGCACTCTACTCTCTGTATTAAGCCGGGTTTTAACAGCATTTTTACAGGTTAGTCTAAAATATTGTATGATTGTTGAATACTTGAATGTTGATATCTTCTAGGTTTGATTACCTTGTTGCATGGGTCGTATTTGTAAACTGAACTTTGATGACGTTGGCCTTTTTTCAGTTTCATGGATTTACTTGTGGGGTTGATGATCTTCTACTTTTCCAAGATTATGAACATCAGAGGAAGCAGTTGCTTGACATTTGCCAACACTGTGGTGAGGAAGTTCATAAGCAGTTTGTTGGGTCCGAGCATAGACAAATTGGTATGCCTACTGCCAACTTTGCACTATCAATATGAACCTTATATTTTGTGCCACTAACATGAAACTTATTGTTGTCTGTAAGTGCTACTGATGAAAATCAATTTTGCTCTATGAAATGAAGGTCATAGACTATGCTACTGTTTTAATGTCCGATTGTGTTTCTAAATGGTAGACTCCATAGACATGCAAGTGGAGATTGAAAAGGCTATCCTTCGTAATGGAGATTCAGCAATAGCCTTACTGGATGCAATGATGCGTAATAAACTCAATTCTTGTAGCTCTGCTCTCGGAAAGCTGTTTCCTGATGGCCTGACCAAACCTTTTCGGAGAAACTGCCTTTCACTGATGACTCTATCTGGAGCAAAGGGTGGCACGGTTAGTTACTGGCTTTTGTTTCAGAAATCTGATTTTAATGCCTCATTACTCTTGAAACATGATGATTAAGAATGTGCCATGTAGTCATCCTATGAGTGATCTATTGAGTGACTCTTGAAACTTGATGGCTAAGAATAAGCTGTTTACCCATCCTATGAGCTGTGTATTGAATGACATAACTTTCTTCAACTTGGTTTGAATGCAAGTTATTAGGTTGTTTGTTCATTGGAATTGTCTTAAATTTGATGATGCTATTTTTATGTGGCAGTTTAACTTCCAACAAATCTCACTATTGTTGGGTCAACAAGAGTTGGAAGGAAAGCGAGTACCTCGAATGGTTTCCGGGAAGACATTACCGTGCTTTCCTCCTTGGGATACCTCATCTCGAGCTGGAGGTTTTATTGGTGACCGTTATCTCTCTGGTCTTCGCCCTCAAGAGTTTTATTTCCATTGTATGGCTGGTCGTGAAGGGTAAAACATTTTGTAGCCTTTTTTCCCATGTGGTTGATGCTCTTTTTTCTAATCTTATTTTACACTTATCTAGATGAAGAATCTTATTTTGGCGCAGCACTATTATTTAGACTGGAAGGAGAGTTGAAAGCTTATGCTTTATAGTTGGTCCTTTTCCCCATTACAGTAATCATCCAATGTGTGATAATGTGCTTCTTTTCTTGTTTTACCAGCTGAGGAAACATGCATTCTAGTCTACACTCTTGGTTCTCGAATATTAGATGCCTGCACTTTTAGTTGGACAAAATCAATAAACATACTATAATTCATCCATGCATTCATGTCCCTATGTATTTATCATTTTTTTTTGGTTGTGTGTTAATCAATATTGTGATACTCCTCGAATGACCATTGCCAGTTGTCCAATATCTAACTTAAGGCTTTGTTCATAGGCTGGTTGATACAGCTGTCAAAACATCTCGCAGTGGATACTTACAAAGATGCTTAGTGAAAAATCTTGAGTCCCTTAGAGTTAACTACGATTATACTGTTCGTGATGCTGATGGATCCATTGTTCAGTTTTACTATGGTGAAGATGGAGTTGATGTCCACAAGAAAAATTTCATTGAAGAATTTGAAGCGCTGGCACTGGTTGGAATCTGGCTTTTTATTATTCATTTATATTTTAGCTGTGTAATAAAAATTCCCGATTCTGCAGAGTATTGAAGTGCTCACCTTGTACTTGTTTTTTAATGTCTTTAGAACAGGGAAATTGTTCAGAATCGTCTTTTTGGGAAGACGGATGATGTTTGCATTTCCAAATTTATTGAAGATAATCAATATCCTAGCTTGCTCGCTAAGAAAGCAGAAGATTTCTTGATGGATGACAGAAAAGCAACAAGTTGTGGCATTAGACGTAAAAAGGAGCACAGAAGTTTTATTAAATTGTTGAAGAGCAAATTTTATCTGAGCCTTGCCGAACCAGGGGAACCTGTAGGTGTTATTGCTGCTCAATCAATTGGAGAACCATCAACCCAAATGACGTGAGTGCTCCTCCTTTTCTTTGATGTGTTTGAATTTCAGTAGCCATGTTATTTTTTGGGAGCAGTTGATGGATCAAAAAAGGAGAAATGTTTTTCTTGACTGGAGAATCTTTGTGGATGTGATATTTCCTTTGACGTCTGCACCTTTTTCATTTCTAAGTTGGGTAATTTTTATGCTATATGGTACAAGTCGTAATTAGGGCATTTGATTGTCTATTTTCACCATGGTTAGTCGTGACGCATTTTTAAAGACAGTTTATAGATTAACATCTCACTTTTAGCATTTTCCTGTCATTCAAGAATACTTGCAATGGACTAAGTTTGCTACCTTATACTCCCTCCGTCCGGAAATACATGTCCTTTTTTTTCAATTTGTAAGGAGGAGAGTAGGGGTGATGTAAAAATTAGAGTAATGATTAGATCTAAAAGGTAGGTTAAGTGTAATCAGTGAATCTAACAGGACATGTATTGGCAGACGGAGGGAGTAAGTTGATATATTGGGTTTAATGAAAGTCGGCATATATCTTTCTATATGCTCTTTTGGTAATTATGTTTTGTTGTGTTTTTCCTCCTGGGAACTCTTTAACTATCACCTTCATTGGGAAAGCTCAATATGAAATTATTACATGTACTAGTATAAATACAAACGCTTAATTTCCCAACGATTAAATTTCAGGTTGAACACGTTCCATCATGCTGGTAGAGGAGAAATGAATGTAACGTTGGGTATCCCACGTTTGCAAGAGATTATAATGACTGCCTCGAGTATTATTAGGACTCCAACAATGACTTGCCCTTTGCTGAGGGGTAAATCCAGGTAATATGTGTTTTTGTTTCTTCCTGAAGCAATGTCATGAGTGATAGGTTTGTATAAAAACAGAGAAACATGTGAACGAGAGGTTTTCAGAATAAAAGAACCAGCATGAATTTACTGGAGAAATTGCAGAATCTGGGCAGTTGACTTCGATGAACTCAGTAGAACTCTCATACAAATTTTACAGATTGTTGGCTCTTTATCTTGTGTACTGACATTCGCTAAACTCAATAAAACTAATTAAAAATGTAGATGCTTTGGCAAGAATCTCATTCAACTAAAAGTCACCCATTTATAGCAAGTGTATTATCCTCCCTACGAATAAAAACATCAAAACATATGGCAACTCTAGTATATTCACACACTAATTTCACTGAAGGACGCCTTGGAGCTTTCACCAATAAAGCTGTAGACCTGTGACTCTGTGAGGCATGAAGCTCTAACCATACACTTGCATTGCTGAAGCTCTGAGCTGTCTGCATCCCAAACAAAGGCACATAGGCGGCCTCTGCCAGTTAACTGCTAACTTAATATCCCCAAAACTAGCGATTAAAGAAAAGTAGTTTCAGCAGGTCTGACCTGTTAGTGTTTTTATCAATAAAGATAATATAATTTAATTAAATTTATAAATGTGTTTTTTTTTTATCAAGGTCTAATCCTATATTAATGATCGTCAAAATGGGGTGATGCTAATCTTAATGATCTTTTTACCTAGTGATGACGCGGAATGGCTTGCAGCAAAAATGAGGAAGGTTTCTGTTGCAGACCTGCTTGAGGATATTGAAGTATGCGTTGTGCCATTGACGGTTTCAAAACATGATGTGTACACCTTATGCAAGCTTCAAATGAAGCTTTATGGACCTGAATCCTATCCGTTGCACACTGACATATCGCTTGAAGATTGCAAAGAAACCTTGGAAGGCGCGTTTATGAGGCAATTGGAGGATGCTATTGAGAGGCATATGACATTGCTGTCAAAAATTAATGACATAGCACACTTTACGTCCAAGTCAGAGACAGGTGCTTCAAATGAGGCCGACGATAATGATGAGGGGGCCAATTTGGAGGGAAAAGATGCAGGCAGCGATGATGATGCTAGTGAAGAAGGCGCTGATGATCTAGGTTTGGATGTAAAGAAAGGCAAGCAACAAGCTACAGATGAGATGGATTATGAAGATTCTTCGGACAATGAACAAGGAGGGTTGTCAACTGACAGAAATAATAGTGAGGGTGATCAGAGTGACCAAGGAGAAGATGATGATGATGATGTTGTTCCTTTGAAGCATGATGAATCCCCTGTAGTGGCTCTGACCAAGGATTTAAAGGATGAAACTCCACATCCACTGAAGTCGAGGCAAAGTCCAGTGAAGAACAAATCATCTGCAGAGCAAAATAAATCCGAATCAGGAAGGTTTGTGGAGAAAAAGACTGATAGAGCAATCTATGTCAATTGTGATGGACGGCATTTTGAAGCCCATTTTAGGTTTCCAGTCACTGATCCCCATATAATGCTGACACAGGTATCCTTCATCATATCGGGACTACTTTATCAGTTTTGCACCCTTGTGCATCATATCCACAAGTCATTTAAACTAAAATGTTTTGCTATAATATGCAGATTGTACAGAGGACTGCAAAGAAAGTTTCTATCAAGAGCCCTGGAGATATTGACCAGTGCAAAGTAGTTGAAATCCATCTAGATGATTCCGGAAGCAGCAAGAGCGGGGGCATACCAATGCTTAGAAAAGGTAAAGAGTCCCGCATAGCGCTGCAGACTGCTGGGGTGGACTTCTCGGCATTCTGGGAGTTGAAGGACGATCTCGACGTGAACTACATTAGTTCCAACAGTGTGGATGCTATTCTAAGAACATACGGCATTGAAGCAGCCCGAGCAACAATTATAACAGAGATCTTCCGAGTTTTTAATCACTATGGTGTGTCTGTTGACATGAGACACCTGATGTTAGTTGCAGATTTCATGACCCATACAGGGGATTACAGGTCAATGAACAGGGTGGGAGGAATAGCCGAGTCAAATTCACCTTTTGCTAGAATGTGCTTTGAAACAGCTTCCAAGTTCATAGTTGAGGCTGCAACTCAAAGCGAGAAGGACGACTTGGAAACCCCATCCGCTCGAGTCTGTCTTGGGTTACCCGCAAAGGTGGGCACTGGCTGCTTTGATTTGTTACATGAATTGGACATCTGATTACGTTCTCTTAAATTTTGGTCATATTTGGCTGGTTTGTTGTGTTCTTGTCTATAGTCTATATATTGCTTGTGCTTTTGTTTGCTAGAGTTGCCAAATTTTGTTGCGCAATGAGCCAGAGGAACTAATACATGTTGATGCTAATTTATTTACTACTCCCTATGTTGTAAAAACAAGGAAATCCGAAGATGTTTTGACCTGATGAGTTTAAATTCATATCAAACTTTTGTGCTTATCAACCAAACCAAACCCAGGGTGCACTGGTGAAACAGTGAGTTTTGGTTCCACATCTTCATGCCTCACCTTTGTAAGGTGCCCACCTGGTCCATTACATCCACTGCAAGCTATTTTATGTGGAAGCTCTTTTGTGGTCTCAAAAACTCGTTTATATGTGAACCTTTTCTTTTATTTTCTTGTGAAATTATATGCGAATTGACATCCGAACCGTCAAATTTTCACCAATACATGTGTCGGTGATGGTTTTGAAAGTTTGGGAAAAATTGTTGCCCACGGTTGTATATGGGGTTGGCATGGTACGGTAACTACTAAAAAATAGTGATTATCACGTATCAACCACAAACTGGTGGTACGCAAATGTTCATACTACGTACCAATCAAAAGGCGTGGTTACCGCATATGGTAATCATGATTTGTGGTTACCATCGGTACATTATCATGGTTACCAAGATGTAATTCTGTTTGTATTTTTTTGAAATCCCTTGGCTACCTTCCGGTAGTTATCAAAGTTATCGAACGAAAAAATATGGTTACTAAAAATAATATATTAATATGGTTACCATATGTTAAAAATTCACATAAATCAAGTTTACAGCCTAAAAAGTACAAACCAATTCAAACCAAATAAATTTAAAGTCTTGAAAAAACAAACCAAGTTCAATTGTGTAAACATTCAAAATGTTCGTCCTGCAAGTTTAAACAAAACAAGTTTAACATTAGTGGCAATTTGAACAATTGAGTGAAAATCCAAGGTTTGTCTTGCTCCTTTGTATGGATAAAGCTAGGTGTACCAATTGTAAACACTCTTTTGGTTATGTGCATCAATCTGCCCATGTATGGATAAGAATCAGTTTCATTCTCCCCTAAAAAAATTCAATAGTGGCAATTTGATATATGCCGCATCATCAAACAATATCCTTTCTCCTGTTATAAGGGGGGAGATTAATATTAATAATTCATATTTTGGAGTCGAACCGGAAATCTCTGAGTACTACCCTAAGATCCTTTCCGACTCGACCACCCTGACATGGTTAATATACCTCCTAAGTCATTCATATGCATTTGCCATTTTCCCAAAACACTCAGCAAAGTGGGGATTAATCCTTATAAATTCTTCATTGTTTTGTCTCCCACCAGGTTAATTTCGTGGAAGCCGTGTGTAGGACGGTCATTTATAATGCTGAAAGAGTTGCAAGATGTTCAAGGATATTTTGATTGGAGCATAGGACGGTCATTTATAATGGAATTAATGACCGATGCATTGGAAGACGAGGACTCTTGCTACCGCTAGGCTGGATCGGGGCACAAACTTTCTGCCGTCAATGAGTATTCATCATCACAAGGGAAGCTATTGGGGACCATGATCGAGCCATTGGCATCCCGGATGACAAAACAAACTATAGCATGATTTGATTGGAGCATAGAACCATCAAAATTGATTTTGACGTGTCTCACTCTGGGCCTTTTCCAACTTATGTTTTTCTTAGTCCTAGGCTAAACATGTGGACATGGGGTTGCAACTTTCGTATTTTCTCAAAAGATCGTTTTGGATTCGTTGAGTTGTTTTACGAGCTATCGTAGATACATTTTTTTGTTTCCTATTGTCTGTAAAATTACCGTTGTTGAAAATTACTTTGTTTCTAATGATCCAAATACCCCACCAAAGAGTAGTCAAGTTTGATTTTTGTGTTGTATTTAGGTGAGCAAAAATGTCATTTGTAATTTGTTTGATGGTTCAGGTAGTTATGGTCATGACTTGTATAAAATTAATCTCATTTTTCAAACATTGCACGTACATAACTGTCCATTATTTACATAACTTTGCACAAATCTACCAACTTATTATGTGAACAAAAATTAACTTATAAATTGAAGAAAAAAAAACTTTATAAAACCATACTTTGCGTAAAACAACCTTTTATGCTTTAAAAATCGCAACTTCTTACGTAATAAAAGAAGGGGTTATTCATTGGATTACATACAACCTAATAAGACAAGAATGATTAATCTTTTGTTATATGTTTCTTCTACGAGAGAAGAAAATGATATAAATTAAACGTTCTTTTCTTTTTCAATAAAATTATAATCAATATTTGATTAAACTGATCAATCTCATTTACAAATGTTTAAAGTTAGTGAACTATAGGTTAAATATTGTTTTGGCAAATAATTAGTGTTTTTTTTTGTTTTTGCAAAGTATGCAAAATAATAGATCTTTTGTACAATTTTAAAAACCATAGTGATTTTGTTCTATTTTTTTTTTTAAATCAAGGGTGTTTTGTGATAATTTTTTTGGAAATAACATTTGATCTTGTTAAATTTTAAAAATAAAAGTGGTTTTGTCAATTTTATGTTAAATTTAGTCAAATAATAGATAGTTTTGTTCAATGTTAAAAATAAAGAGGTACTAAACTTTTGACAAAACCCAGGGTTACCCACTGGACAAAAAAAAAAGTGCAAGACATCAACCGGAATTGTAAAAACCCAGAGCAACAAACATAACCTTTCAAAAAAATTAAGATTGATGATTTATGTAGGCTTGCACAATAAGAGTGGATCTCACCAATAGTCTCCACAAGAACAAACTCCGTCCTTGAAATGATGAAATCGATTAGAATCCCTAACAACTATCTCTCGATTCTTAAGCTTTGATATAAGCTTGATTGCAGAGTGACAATTGACACATGCTCTAAGATTCTTAATGATCCGAAGAGTTTCTCCAGGTGGCGTACACATAAGACCATAAGCAATGGCTAACCTCTCACTATGATTACAAAGACTGGCCTCTATATCTTCAGGGTTCACATCATGTAGAACAGATTCAGTATCCGGTGCAAATCCGGCCTCTTTCAACTGCTTTTCAAGGTTGCAGAGTTCCTCTATGATCTCTTTGAATCTAGGATGCGACGTGTCTCCTACACGGAACACCTGGCATTTCCCCTGGAAGTAGATTAAGCTGTACCCCAGATCCTTGCTCAGGCCTTGCTCCGTCATTATTTTGCGTACTTTTGTTACATCATCCCACATACGAGCTGAAGCGTAAAGATTCGAGAGCTGGACATAATGGCCTGTATTAGACGGATCTATGGAAAAGAGTTGCTTTGCAGCATACTCTCCCATTTCCACATAGCGATGGATTTTGCAAGCAGTCAACAGGGCGCCCCATACACTCGCACCTGGCTGAATAGGCATGTTTGTAACAAACTTGTAAGCTATGTTGAGATGCCCAGCTCGGCCAAGGAGATCAACAACGCAAGCATAGTGCTGGTGAAGTGGCTCAATTCCGTAATTTCTCATGCTATGAAAAAAATCCCACCCTTCTTTGACAAGACCTGAATTTTTACAAGCGGTAAGGAGCCCTACAAAAGTTACGTCGTTTGGACAGATTCCAGCATGTGTCATTCCATAGAAAAGATCAATAGCTTCCTCACCGTGACCGTGCAAGCCATATCCCGTAATCATTGCACTCCACATGACAACATCCTTATTGTGTGTCATGTCAAATACTCTCCTTGCCATGTCCATGCTCCCACATTTTGCAAACATGTCAATAAGGGCGGTCCTAACAAACAAATCGTGTCTATAGTCACTTGCATAAACAAAATCATCCATCCATCTTGCCAAATCCAGTAAACCCAATTGAGCACAAGCTGAAATTGTAGCCCTAATGGTAATAGAATCTGGTTTTATGTTATTTCTTACCATCTCCTTAAATAAGACCACTGCCTCTTCTGCATACCCATTCTTTGCATACCCAGAAATCATAGCATTCCACAAAATCACGTTTGGAATTGGCATCCGGTCAAATAGATTTCTTGCAATGAAAACTTGCCCACACTTTGCGTACATAGCGGTCAAAGATATAAGCAAGTCTTGTTCCAACTCAAGCCCAAGCTTAATTATATAGCCATGAATGCATTTACCTTGTTCCAAGTCCTCCAAATCAGCATGAGCCCTCAAAACACTCACAAGGGAAATCCAATCAGGTGTGACATTCATCTTCCTCATTTCAGCAAAGATTCTCAAAGCTTCAGCAGGCTGACCATTTTGTGCACAACTAGATATAATTGAAGTCCAAAAGATCACTGATTTGTTGCACGAACCATTAAAAACAGCCTTGGCATAATCAATCCTGCCACATTTAGCATACAACAATACAAGTCCATTCTGCAAAAAAGAGTCCGAGTGATACCCATATCTAAGTATCTGTCCGTGGACTACTCTGCCCATTTTGAGCAACAACATGTCGCTGCAAACCTTAAGGGCATAAGGGAAGGTAAGGCAATCTGGGTGAACTCCTGTCCAAAGCATACTCCTATACATCTCCACTACGTCAGTTAACATATTGCACTTAGAATAACCCCTGATGATGGCATTCCACATAAAAACATCTGGGTCAAGCAACTCGTCAAACACCTTCTGCGCATGATCAATTTCCCTGACGTTTGAATACGCATGGATCAATTTACCCATAAGAAACCTACTTGACTGAAGCCCAGAGGCAAGTAACTGAGCATGGATCTGCTTCAAATGCGAACCGTTTGTGGAGTTATCAATGATAGAAGAAAAGAAGGAATTGTAATTATAACCGGTGAAATTATGAGCAGCACTACCTGGGGTGCCACCCATTCCACGACATCCCCCTCTGACACTGATACCAGCACCTATATCAGCACCACCCAACTGTCCCCTGTAAATTAACGGCTTCAGAGGTAATGAATCTTAGACAAAACAATAGATGTAGTAACCCCAACTTCAGAATAACAAGGTAGGATGGTATTTTAGAAAGGATTTCGTGCTAGTAGGATTAACAATATATACATATTTATGCCAATCTCTTAATTCCAATCAAGCCAACAAAGTAATTCATAAAGTTGTTTAGCCACTTATAAATACACTCAAACATCCATGGTTTATTAAATAAGGTAGCACAAAGCATATCGAAGTTGCAATTCAGTATATACACAAGGCTTTTAGGCAAAATAAAAACATTTAAAGGTGTTTTAACAAGAAGAGGTCAAGTGAACTTACAATGTTCTTGCAATTCTGGTAGTACTGACATGAGTCATGCTTGATGCAATAAGATTTGCAAGGCTGAAATATGAAATTTTGGCCTTGAGCTGTTTATCGAGGAGGATACTGCTTGCCTTGGTGTCTATGCTAGCTATCAAAAAGTGCAACCTTCAAATGGAACAAAGCACTAAAGTTACCAAGAAGAGTATGTGTAAGGCTATTGTTCTTATTTCTTAAGATATCCATAGACTGAAATCTGACTTTGTTAAATGTTATGGTTCATTTGTAATCCTATTAGCTAAATATCAAGATTAATCTTGGCACAAAAGATCAAACATTTGTTTTGTAAAGTAAATTCATTGACCAAAAGGGAAAATTAAAAAAAAAAACTCAAAACCAAATTTTGTAATGAAGTGACAATACTTGTTAAATCTAGCTAATGTTGGCATGTAAGCTTCAAATTCGAACACTGTCATGAGAGGGAGAGTATTAAGATGGTAAGACCTATAGGGCAAATGAAGAATAAAACAAGAAATGGAGATGAAGTTGTTCTCTAAGAGGAGCATGGGCAAGCCTGTCAACAACCAATGAAACTCACAATAAAAGCACATCACAAAAAAAATAAAGATTTTAATTGTGCGTTTTAGGAAGACAGCATGTAATGTTAAGCCAATGGCTTGCCGAAGGGTAGCAGTGAAGTTCATGTGTGTTTCCTTGTTGATTTTAGAGAAAAGAGAAGCAAATACAAAGAAGGGCCTTGTGGCCATTGTGCTCTGCAAATCGTTGTAGACAAACATCTAGTCACATTAGACAAAATTGCATCAAAACCTTTCTCCTTTAAGAGTTTGAGAAAAGCAACTTTTCAGGGCTAAGCATTATAGTAGTTCATATGAAAATGGAAAGCATGCATACAATTAGTCACTATTTACGATTAAATTTGATATGTAGGCAGTAGGTTCATGCTAATTTGTCGGGGCCTTTTGATGTTATGATAGTTCATGGTGAATTTTGTTGGTTAAATGGAAGCATATTTCATTCTCTTTATCTTTTTATTTGATTTAGTATTTGTTATAAGCTTAGTAAGTATGCTCTCTATTGAAAACCCAAACTGCTACACTGAAAGTTAAGGAGAAACTTTGAGAGTGAGAAAGGTAACTTCAAATACATAAGGTATTCATGCTTTAGATCTGTTGTTTATATAATATTCTTTCTACGTTTAACTTTTGAGTTGTCACATTATGTAACCAAATTTTACGGTGAAATGGTTAATATTTAAAAATAAATTTCTTAGCATTTGGGTTATATATATATATTTGAAAACTATTAAAGCAATATTAGGTAAAGGGTGAATGAGTTAATCCTGAACTTTCATTCATCTAAATCCAATACTAAATGTCGTTTCAATTTATAATAAAAATTTCCACCAATAACTAATGTTGGCCTCATATGCATTTCTAATCGAATGAATAAATGAAGTAGGTAGTAGATTACTTTAGCTTAGACCCCAAGGTAATACAAAGCAAAGCAAATAACAAATGTTTCCAAGTTGCAGAGGTTATATGTATGAGACAACACACTATGCCTGCAAATGAACTCTCTCTTTAAATAATCTAAATGAATATTCTTATTTAGTACTACCTCCGTTCAAAAATATAAGTTCTTTTAGACATTTGCACACAAATTAAGGAAATCATAAACTTATTTCATTTATACCCTCATTAATTATCCACAACCATTATCAACCAATAAAATTTGAGTAAAAAGTAACAATTCTCATATCCCAATACCTAGAAAACCTAAAAGGACTTATATTTTCAAACAAAAATCTAAGTCTAAAAGGACTTATATTTTTTAACGGAGGGATTATTTAAGAGGTCAAGCAAATTCCTTAGTCCTTGTATTTGGGATGGAGAGTTTCTGCAATCATTACTTAAGTTCTAAAGAGAAATAGTATGCACAACCATTTGAGTCTTTTTCAAGACCCGCATCTTTCATTGAAAGGCAAATCTGTGGTTATTTTTCCTAAAATGATCTAAAACTAAGTTGTATCCAGGATTATTATATTTCCTATGCCAATAGCAGCAGGTAACAATTATAGCTCACTCCACAAGATGTATACCAATATCCTTTTTGATTCTAACATCATAGTTAATCACAACTCCACCATTTCCATTCCACACAATCGGATAAATTTCAAGCACACCTTCCGAACTTTTAACTCACAGACTCACAGTTTGAGAATATGTTACATCAGTAATTTAAGCTTTTTTCATATAATATAATTAGGAAAATTATAGAAGAGTTACTTTGTTGATGGGTAAAGTCACACGACAAGGATGCTAGTAAATTACAATGCTACAACACAAACCTATTAAAGAAACAAAGAGAAGTTCAATGAATATCTTCTACAGCTTTCGAGGTAGAATTGAGATTTTAGAAGTGCAAGTGTTAGTATTTGTTACGAGATCCAGCTTTAGAGCATATCACCATCCTCCATTCCCAGTTGCAATAGAAAAGAATAATAAGAGCTTGGTGTTATCATAAAGATAACTAATGAAAATAACTTTGTGTTTGAAAAGGTGAAAACGAGAGTAAGGATATGGACCTAACCAAGGGTTTGTTCTACAATGGCATTGAAATATATCAATACTATCACAGTAATCATTCATCAACTTATTCAACATTGTCCCAATCCATAAATCCTTAAATAAATACCTAAAATAAATATATTACTGCTCAAACTTAAGATCTCAGGAACAATAAATAAAAGTAAACTTTCTATCAAAATTTGGAAAATAAAATATTATCAAGATATTCTACAAGTATATATGAATGCCATAGAAATCATGCCTAACAGATGTCAGCATCCCCAACCATCGGTGCCCAGAATACTTAGAAGCATCCAATTGATTCAAAGGTCATAAACAATTAAGCAATAGAAGAAGTGATTTCGATTAAACTCAAAACTGAAGCAATCTCGCATCCGATTTCCAACCCTAGCTTTCTCAACTTGAATCAGCAAACTAAGCACCTAACATCGCATCTCCCAGTCCAACCAAACACTCAGAAAAGAATCAAAAGCAAAGACGTAATGGAAAAAAGCAAACCGTACCTTGGATTGTTGAAGGAGCCAACTTTATTAGCGTAGAGAGGAACTGAATCCCCGATTTAAAGCGGTGATCAAAAGCATCAGAGCGCGCTTGCACTGCCAGCAACGCCCACAAAACGAAGGTGACAAACCGGAGAGAGGGTGGCCAGGGAGCCGAGAATCAAAGAGTTCAGTGACAGAGACAGAGAGGCGAGAGCGAGCGAGCGAGGAAGATGAGAATGAGGCGGTGGTTACATTGTGATGGCAATCAAGTAATTTTCTTAGTAAGCTGAAGATATAGAAGGGTAAAATAGTAACTCAATTTTGATCCCTATATATCTGTGTATATATACTATTTTGCCCTTCTATATCTTCAGCTTACTGAAAAAATTACTTCATTGCCATCACAATAGGCAAATTAAAACAAAAATATTTTGATAAATAATTTGGATGGATGATTATTTTGTTAAATATTTTTTAAAAAGTCAATAATTTGAAAAGCAAATCACTTTTAGCTTTTAAGGGTGAAAGGTAAAAAATTACACATTCCAAAGCGAAAGAACAAATCAAGATGGCGTCCTCCTGAACCGAAGACCTACAAACTTAATTTTGACGGAGCCTTCTCCCCCTCCAACAGAGCCCACTACAATCTACGGATTTGTTATCAGAGACCATACAAGTAAGCCCATGTTTTTTTGGTGCTGGACCTTCTCATTTCCACTCTATTATGGGGTCGGAAGGTATTAGTCTCTAGTATGACATTAATGCAAAACATGAACTAAGCATTACTAGACTAGTAATTGAAGGTGATAACCTCACCATTATAAATAGCCTTAAAGGTTGTGGTGTGCCATCAGGAGACTCTGAAATGATTGTCTCTGACGGTCTAGTCTCCATTGGCACCTTCATCAAATGTGAGATTCGTCATGTCTACCGAGATGCAAACTGAGTTGCGGACCGCCTTTCACATCTTGACCTTGTCCTCTCCGGCACTTCGACACCTGACAACTCAGTGCTTCGCGATTTCATCCACATGAATGCTCTTGGCATATAAGGTTCCCTTATTGCCAAATTATTTCTGGTTCAAAAAAAAAAATTTACAATCATGTTTTACCTGGGAAATAAATTTTGCAAATCAACCACCTATATTTCGAGGAACAATCTATATCTATATCTATATATATATCTATATATCTATATAAAATACTAAAACAGAGACCGCTGAAGCGACCTCGCTACCACGGAATTTTCTGGATTAAACGGGATTATTTTTGTCTGCGTGGCATTTTCTGGATTAAAGTGGTATTATATTTCTGGCCCACATCAATTAATAAACAAATATAGTTAGCCAAAAACTTATCTTTTTACATATATATCAATTTTAACTAATGATCAATTATATTTAATTATTAATTTAATGTTGTAGCTAAGTTAATAAATTTTATCATGTTTTTTAAAAGATGTTCCTCTAAATCATGACGTAAATTTTATCATGTTAATAGATTTTAACCAATTTTTTAATAAGAGAACAAATATGATTAATGTATTTTTATATATAATTTTTTAACGTAATATTAGGATTTTGGGGATATAAAAAGTAGAAAATAGAATTATATTACGTGTATCTAATATTACGTAATACTGTAGCAATTTTTTTACGAAATGCTATGTTATAACATATTTTTAAAATCTTAAATGGTTTCGTACCTCTTGAATATTTAATTATAGTTTTATATATATGTGTGGGGATATATATCTCATAAGATTTTATGTTGAATAGATAATTAATTAAGTGTGTAAGATAGAATATTGTAGTTCCTATATATACAGAGGTTATCTACGAGGTATTCCCAAACAATTTTCAATATCCTACGGCAAACTACTTTCAATATCCTACGTGCCGCAAGCAACTTTCATATCCTACTACATAGCCTCTTCATTCGTGAAGTACTTGCCGCCAGCAACTTTCAATATCAATTAGCAAAGTTTCAATTTGCAATCAAGGTATAGTAGTTTTGACTATTTATTAATCATATATAAATCCTACTACGTGTATATATATATCCCTAAAACAGAGGCCACTGGCGCGACCTCGCGGACACGGAATTTCCTGGATTAAAGCGGGATTATTTTCTGGATTAAAGCGGAATTATTTTTGCTTACGTGTCATTTTCTTGATTAAAGTGGTATTATATTTCTAGGTCACATCAATTAATAGGTCAATATAGTTAGGTAAAAAACTTATCTCTCTAGATCACTGAAATTAATTATGACTATATTACAAAAGAAATCTATATAAAATATATTTATATATTGCACCGTTAGTGGATCCATATTCAATAACTATCTAATTTTATGTCTAACTAATTCAACATTTTTGGTAAAAATAACGGAGTATTTCTCTAAATAATCTACTTTGTAAATTTTTCAATAAAATTTCATGCCGTCAAATATGATGAACTTAATCTCCATGGTTTCAATCATATAGTTTTTCAAACGTATTTGTATCTCCTCCACACATTTAGCATAGTGGTTAGTTCATTGATTTGTATTGCTGTATATAATTCCATCTCTAGAATTCATTGAATACAATTGAAAGTAATCGAATTCAGTAGCTTACATATCGGTACAATCTTTGTTCATATTTTTCAAATTAAATCTTTGTCCAACCTTCTATATATCTTTTTAGATGAAATAGAATATATTTCTATAAATATTCAACCGTATATCTTAATTAGGTAAAAAAACTTATTTTTTTAAATCAAATAATTTATTCAATATTTGGTTCATTATTAATAACCCAATGTAATTTTGTCATCTCAACTAATGGTTTAGAAAACTTATCTTTTTAGATCAAATAATATATCCAATATTTGGTCAATTATACTATGTTTTAGATCAAATTGGATATAATATATCTATATATACATAAATATCTACTATGCCATCAAGATTCTATAAGATGAAGAAGGAATATTTGGTCAATTATTCTACCTTTTATATCAAATTGAATATAATATATTTATATATGATTTTATTTTTGTGAGCCAAATCAATTTGGTTTTATTTTTTTAACCCACGTCAATTAATAATCTAATATTTCAAAAGAATTTTCTGGATTAAAGCGGGATTATTTTCGCTTGCGTGACATTTTCTGGATTAAAGCGGTATTATATTTCTGGGCCACATCAATTAATAAACAAATATAGTTAGCTAAAAACTTATATTTTTAGATCAAATAATCTATCTAATATAACCTTATATTTATATATTAAAGTAGAGTCTTATTTTAAATTATATTTATTAGGATATGTAATGTATCCAATTATTTTTTTTATATATAAAAATAGTGGAAATATATTTAACAATTTTTATATTTAGATTTGGCAAAACTTATCTTCATTTATTTCTTATAAATATATAGCTACTAACAAGAGAAAACGTCTTAAATAAATCTATACCATCGATCAAAAAGATTATATGTGTGTTCAAAGGTAAATTAAATTGTCCGATGAAAAGTAGTTCCAAACGTAAATTGTGGTGATGGAATGTAGTTTGAAACGTAAATTAAAAAGATATTTAATAAAATAAAATAAATAGTATAATTAGACATATTATTTACGATCGACTTTGTTTAATCAATGTACAGATGTGTCCATATTAAATTTTGAAATTAAAGCAGATCGATGTTCGTTACTTGGTTAGGGATATATGTACCATCTTAATGATAAAATTTGAGAAAGAGAAATTTATCTATAATGCTATCTTATGTTTTGGTATTTGGCTTACCTTCAAACCGATATGAGATATACTTTTTATTCCCAAACAAAGTGGTATTTGAAAAGATATAAGTATATAATAATATATGTCCAAAAATATATGTTAGAAAATTTGCTAAATTTTTTCATAACTAATCGATGGCATAAGAACATATATTTAATTAACAAAATCACATTTTATATAATTATCCATTAAAACTTACCTTTTTAAATCAAATAATCTATCCAATATTTGATTCATTATTAATAAGCCAATATAATTTTGCCTTCTCAATTAATGGTCTCACTTATTTTATTTTTTTAATATTCGACCTTATATCTTAATTAGGTAAAAAACTTATATGTCAACATTATAAAATAAAATCCATGCGGTCAAATATGATGAATTTTTTTTAATTTATTTATTAATACAACCTATCATTTTTGTTTATTGTGATTAAAATTATTTTACCTTGATTATTTTTAATATAAATATTCAATTTCATATCTTAAATCATTACAAAATCTATTATTTTACCTTTAATTATTTTATCCTTAGTAATCAAGATTTATTATATTAGTTGATTATATGATAAGATTTTAATTTTGAATAAATATATATTTAATAAAAAAAATCCCATATATATTATAATATGCTACAAATCAAATTATTATATCATAATAATCCGATCATACATACATATCTACAGATATAAATACATCTTTTTTGTTTGCTATTTCAATGTAACCGTAAATAATTTGATAAGATTTGATAGAGTTTAAATTCATTTGTTCATATCACAAATAAACCATAAAATCATATATATTATACAATTAAAGATAATATAAGTATATACTATAAACTTCTTTTCAATCACAAAACATTAATTTAATTATCGATCTAAATATAATTTCAATCAAACATATGATGTGCATTCTTTTTTTGCATGTATGTAACCTTATATGCATCATTTTAGTAAATACAAACCATTTGAATTTTTTAATTAAAAAATTCATCTTTTAATGAAATATGGTGCAGAATAGGAAGATATGGTTAATCACCAATCAAATTTCTGATAAAAATATATATTATTCATTGAAAATAATAAGATTAAATTTGAATAATATTTTATCCAATTTTATGTTAATGTCTAAATTTAATATTAATATCATTAAAAAATAACTGTCAAATTTATCAATAGATTTTGCTTTAAAAAAATAACATACGAGAATATAATAGTAAAAAAAATTAACATGCCGTGCAAAAGCACGGGTAACATATACTAGTGAATACAATATTTCAAAGAACAATGAATACATAGGTCCCCCCACTCCCTGATTCGAACCCGATGGACGCTCATTATTCACTAAATTCAAGGAACAATGAATACATACCCAATGAGCAATCCCACAAAAGCCAACCTAATTACAAAAAGGGTACCATTCCTTAGACACATCTAGTAATCATATGAGATTAGGTTGTAGTAGAGATCAAACAAAAATGAGGTTAATTTGCTTTATTCCTCTTTTTATATAGGTTACTGGACAAGTGGTAAATAATCATAGGGAAAAATTGATTCATCTTGATCTGAAATGCATTCTCCTGGATCCTGATCAATGATCATACACATAAATAGAACTGGAAAATTGAACCGAGCAGAGAGAGATAATGTGTGTGGTAACCAAGTTCGTTGATGCCGCCCTTCAAACAACTTTCTCATGGTTTCAGCTTCTTCTTTCCAGATGCTCTCCCAAGTGATGCAGGGCGCATGTTGTTCTTTACATAGGTTCTTAGCTTTCCGAGGATTCTCCTTTCACTAACGCGCAGCATTAGCGAATGATACAGCTTCCTCTCTCTAATGCAACAGGTGTTTTTCAGAATCTCAAGATCACCTTCCAGTGAACCATTGCCATACAAGCTCTCCCTCATATCAGCCAGTGAAAGAAGGGCCTCTTGGACATTCTTCGTCAGCAAAATTTCGCTGCTCATCTCATCAGATGCTTTGGTCTTTGAAATCGTGCCTGCACATGACAGGTGATTTATTAAAGACTCACTGGAATCCCCACCAATTGAGACAGCAACATCCAGCTTATTGTATGCTTCATCTGGTAACAAAATCATGTAGAGTAAAATCAACAGCTCAATTTGCGGTTCCCCGTTGTATGAAATCTCAAAGTACTCGGAGTCCTGGGTAATGCATCCAGAATAACCTAATCTTCTCCACAGAGACATTCTTGCTCTAGTGTGACGGGCAGAAAATGTGGATGAACCCCATTCGGAAACAAGATCCATGTCAATATTCACAATGTCATACACGTTATCTGGTTCTGTAAATCCATATCTGTGCAGCAATGCAGCATTTCCCACCAACCCATATGTGTTGAACACCTGAAAGCGTTGAGATGAGAAAACACGAAAATAAGATCAGACCATGAACATTTTCTTCACATCAAGGCCTAAAAATAGATAGCAAAATAGTGCCTAACCTCCTCTCCGGATTTAACATCCCTAACAAGAATCATTTCCAAGACCATGGGATCCTCTGTTGCAGCATCATCAGGAGAGCTTTCCGTAGTAATAGGACTGGATAAACCATTGTCCAAAGAGTAAGAAGGTTCGACACCCATTTCATCACCGTCACTATTACTATTACTATCGGCGTCATCATTGCTCTCATCATCCGACTCGTAATTGGATGGTGTGGTGGTAAAATGTACATGTTCAGCACCAGTCTTGTGATTAAATCTGGGAATTTAAGAACTTGTTAAAGTTTAAGCATAACACAAGGCATCAAACAAAATGTAGAATCCAACAGTTCACATATCTGCTTAGGGATAGAATCAACAGCTAAAAACCATTCCAGACAAAATGTAGATCATATCAAAAGATAGGGTAGACAGACATACAAATCTGCTAAGGGAACCATCCCAGATCCATAATAATCATCTATCTCGAAAGATCGAGAAGCAACCAGACTCTTAGCAGCAAAGTACTCTTCCACGCCAAAAAACTTAGGATCAATCTGTGGGGGTAGCGAATCAATTAGCGGAACGATACACTCCTTCCAGTCCGAATAGATCACATCCTTGTCCTCTTTAACCGTCTGCCTACAGGAAAATCCAGCAACAGCCGAATAGAGCAAACCATACGAATTACCTCCAGGAAATTGATGAAGAAAAGCAATCAAATTGATCAAAAATTAAAAATAATAACAACAAACCTAAACTGAGTAACCTAACGGACCTTGTGAAGCTCTGTGCCGGAGAGGAGAGAATCAACGTCGTCCAAGGTCCAAAGCAAAGGCAAAGGCTCAGATTGGGGGATAAGCTGGAGATAAGCGGCCCAGGGAGAGGCGGAAGCGAGGCTCTTCTCGTACATGAGTGCGACGGAGAGCCCCAGAGAGCCGTCTAAACCGGAAGATTCGATGAGGTGGCGTGCGGCGGAGGTCTTGATGGTGAGGCACGCCCGCTTAGGGATAACCGCCACCAGGTCGCCCTCCTTCAAATCGCAGCGGGATCGAACGAATACCCCTGCATCGCCGGCATCGACGAGCATTAAAGCATCGCTGCAGTCGATTGCATTGCCAGACATCCACCGCCTGAACGCCCTAAGCCGCCTCGTGCTGCTAACCATTGGTGCGCGCCTGAGGGAGGTGAGGACGGCGCTGGAGTCGGGTTCATAATGGTCCGCTGAGGCGAGGTTTTAATTTAGGGAAATTTACAGAAAACTACCCGTTAAATACGAGGGTTTTCACTTAACCACCCACTAATATATGAAATTACAGAAAACCGCCCATTAAAGGGGTCTTGTTTACCATAAGACGATGGTGGATAGACTCGAGTTTCAAGGAGAGTACGATACAAGGGTGCTTGGAAGATGATAAGTCGTGTATTCAACGTGCTAGAGAGGTTTACGAACGAGCCCTGAGTTACTTCCGGAATTCTGCGCCAGAACTCAAGGAGGAGAGAGCCATGCTTCTGGAAGAATGGTTGAACATGGAGAGGAGATCTGGAGACGGTCTAAGTTGCCCAAGAAGGTGAAAAGGAAGAGACCAATCGCAACCGAGGATGGCCCTGCTGGCTTCGAGGAGTACATAGATTACGTGTTCCTGGAGGAGAACGAGCCATCGAACCTTCAGATCCAACATAAAGCCCTCCAGTGGAAGAAGCAAAGGATGGCTGAAGGGATCTACTGAGCCTTCTTTTTCCTCTTAATTGCATAAGCCATGAGCTGTTGTAAGGTGTTCTTTGTTGTATGACTTTGTAATTTCTATTGACAATTCATATAATTTCTATGGATGGGGCAAACTATTAGGAACTGAAGAATACAATCTGAAGAACACCTTATAATTTCTCTTGACAATCCATATAAATTTTTTTGTGTGAACCATTTACAGTGTAGAGTCGTTCGATCTTGAAAAACTCTTGTGCCATAAACACTCTATCCAGCGCTTTCGAAGTTTGAAAGCGCTGGATCAAAGTGCTGTGCCCGACCAGCCCTTGGTGAAAAAAGCGGCATGAAGCACCTGGCTACAAGCCTAAGGCAATCCTGATTGAGAATAGGATATGGTTTATGCTTTTCTACCATAATTGTAGAGCAAGGGCATGGATTAAATAACTAAGGATGACTGTTTAATTGGAATGATTAAATATCTTTCTCCTCCCGTTTACCATACTGAAAAAGAGATGGTCTCTGTCAGAATGATCAAATATCATGAAACCAACTGCTTAAGTGCAAGGCAGTTCCTCACGCTGTCGTAGTTCATAACATCCTGCACTATTATATACATCAACGATAACGGTAATCTCAGAGCAGCAGGGCGCCTGAAAGACGCGTTGCAGTTAAAATCTCAAAGATGGCAAGAAGACACATGTTCTCACTCCAAGGTCTTTAGCAGCCTGAACAATCCAGCAGCTTCTCTTATCCGTGAGAACTCAATGCAGAAAGCTTGGACTTCAATGAAGAGGTCTTGAACTGTTAACAACCACAAAACATTAAAACAAAACAAAAAAAATGCAGATCAAAGGTATTGGACCAACTGACACCTTTGAGCATATTCTACAAATTACTATTGTGATTATAAATCTTGGAACTGATTTTTGGGCCAGCGCAGGATTTAATGAGTAAAATTGAACATGATAGGAGTAAAGCTGTACAATGAATTACGAAAATGAGTTAATTGATCAGGTGAATTTAACTAACAACACACTTTTAATGAATAGCTTGAGTTTATTTAGTTTCCTAATCAGCATCCATCATTTAAACCCATCTTCATTTTTTCCATCTCTCTTCGTAAGATTTGTACACCTCATTTTTCAACATCTCCGCATCTTCCTAAGATTTTACCTACATCAATAAATTTTCCCCGTTACCTACTCTTAAAATTTATCTACACCCCCATCACCCCTCAACCAATTGAAACATAATTTATTTAATTAAAAAAACATTAAAAAAAGTGGGATCCGTTTAAATTTAAGAAAAGCCATCAAATTGGGATGGGTCTACCCCTTTCCCTTTTACTTAGTCAGGTTGATGACACATTCATCATCCACCTTGACGTGAAGAGAGAGTGCGTGCGCTAAGATTTCACTCGTCAATTTTTGCCAGATTGGAAATGGTTCCAGTTTCAATATTCATCTAATTGTGAGATCAGGTGGTCAAAGCAACTTATCCTAATTTGAAAAAGAAATATACTCATCACCAGGTTTAGACAGCATGTAAGTCCACACAGACAGCATATATCCAGACTGCAGATCAAAGTTTAGACAGCAGGGCCCGCAATTTATCCACAATAACAATAAGTTCAAGAAAAGATTTACATCCCCTTGTAAATTATTCAAATCACATGGTTAAAAAAGACAGTGAACAGGGAAGCATAGTAGCATACTAACCATTGATAATCTTGTTTCTTATTAAGCTTTGTAGAAAAACACACACAAGTCTCACGAGCCTGTTTTGCATATATTTATCCTGTTCAAATCAAATAAAGCAAGTGTTCAGAAAGATCACAGAGAAACTAGACAGAAGAGAAGCTGCTCATAGTCACACATAAGCGGGTTGAGCAGGAGTTGAATAATAGGGGAAAAACACTAAATAAATTTAATCTGAAATCCATAATCAATGAATGAATAAATTTTCACAAAACCAAGTAGACAATAAAAAGGCTAAAAACATACTATAAATTGTCAAAACCAACAATCACCCAAGTATTAGAAAATGAAATGCACACTAATATTTAAGTTCAAAGCACACAACAAACTCTTAAAAGATTCTTTTAATAAATGTTCGGACATCAATCTTAAGCATATAACTATATGTTAATTAACACTTAGACAATCTTCTAAAAGACACAAGGCGGACCCTAGGGGTGGCCCAATTAATTAGTGGCTTCTTTCAATTTGCCCTAAATAGAAAGGCCTGGTCTTCTTCATTCACCATAAACAAACCCAAACCCTAGTTCATCTACGTTCACCATGATACATGTTTCTCCTATTTAATATTCCCATCCTCTGCGCGAAAAAAAAACCCGAGAGAAATGAAAAAAGAGCAACAGTTTCTATGAATTTGAAGCTATTCCCTGAAGGTATTCTTTTAACCTCCCGAGTCCCGCATACTACTTCCTAAATCATCCGGCCGTTGCCACCCAGATCCTTCTGGGTCACCTAGCCAACCCACCCAGTCTTCCCCCACATAGCCATATCTGCCCAGGCCCAAAATGGAACGGCCACCCCCGGCCCAGTGCCTAGGTGGCAGCCACTGAGACCGACTTTTAGAACACATCATTTAGAGCTCTTGAATCTGAAATCCATCAATCAAGACAAAAGAACCACGTACAAGTGCGCAAAATTGCAGTAAAAACATTATTAAAATTGGCTGATGCCTTCAGACTACAAAATTCAAGCATTTATAGGAGAAGTCAGTTTCCAGAAAACCCATGCGTCAAAATCTCATCCTAGTGATAACTTTATGTTATAATGGAAAACTTTGCAAGTATTGAAATATCGAAGAAATCAAGAACTGATCTAAACATCGCTCACGAATGGAAACAGGTAGAAGACTTGGTGGAAGTTGAAGGAACCTTGATATTTTCACAAGACGATATGCAGTTTGTTATGTACAAATGTACGAAATCTGTTGGAAGGTCGACTGCAGTTGTAAGCCTATTAACAACTTCCATAGAATGTAGACTCATTTCCATGTTGACAAGAACGGAGTAATAACTGCATGCAAGAAAACGATTGTGTCAAGAAAGTTTCAAGCAAGAAATAATAGCTTGTAATTAGAGAGGAGGTTCGAAGGATTGCAAATATACTCTTGAATTTCAGGAGAGTTGATCAATCTAATAAGAACTTCAACTGCAATCAGAGGGTTGAAATCTACCAGCCCCTGTGAATAAATAACTTAGAAACCTCTTAAAATTAAAAGGTTTAGTTAATTGTGGAGAAAATCATGGAATTGCTTACCGGAAGCTTTTGCGGAGTCAATCCACAATGATACACCAATTTAGGATCATTTGCCAACTCCATGAACAGTTGCTAAAGGTCGAAAGGTCATGGTGAAAAGGATGCAAAAATTGTAAACAAACAAAAAGGTTATCTCTCTGCCCAAAGACATGAAATGGCAGCAAAATGAAGTGCCCAAACAGATCTCTTTAATATAGGTACACCACATCAACACGTATCAAACACATGAAAATGCACCAATTCTCTGAGTTAAAGCGAACTTCCTTTTGATTAACCTTATGATTCTCAGTGCCACACCTCCTACAACACACTCTTGCTCCTAATCTAATATAATCATTTGCCTATTTAATTAACCATGCCTAAAACACACAATTAGATGACTAGAGAAGTTAGCACTTAAAATTGTGTCCATGAAAAAGGAACTAACCAGAACATCAATTGGAGAAGATCATGGATTCACAAATGGTTCCCAGAACATCAGTTTAAACAAGGGAATACGAGAACTGTTGCAAGTATTTTTCTTATTGTCACTAAGCAGGATTGAATATCAATAACCAGAGCATCTGTGTTAATAAGAACTGGAGCCCCTTGATGAAATCAAAATAGGACCCTTGAATTTAATCACCGATGCAGGTTACAAGCAGAATATCTGGTCAATACAATATTATATAGCTTCCACTTCATCAATTTCCAATTAATGCTACTCAGAAACAAGGAAAATCCACTTTCAAAACAGCCTATCAGATAAAAGAACGATTTTTTAAATATTATATTACATGAACCAGCAAACACATTACAGAGGGTAGGCAATCACCTCTTGTTGAGCAGGAGCGAGTGTTCCCTTCAAAGCTTTTGCAATAAGATCCCTTACAGCAGCCCCTCTACTTGTGTCAGCACACATACCATAATCCCATAGAAGCTCATGATTACTGTCAGGGTTGAGCCAAACCAGCTGCAAATGGCTACAATCTTTTAGCCTACTATGTGTCCAAATCGTAATATTCAGTAAATCCAAGTGTTAGATTGCCTAACCTCGCCATCTTGAACAGGCAGTCTTGGTGGAAAAGGCCTGATCCACTGAGGTCCAATGCCATCAGGAGAGAGATTTTGCAAAAGCCCTACTATTGTTTCATCTCTATTACCAGACCCAATTTTGGGCTTGGATCCCGGCTGGAGATCAAACCTTATAGAAAGCCATCATACACACAGAAAGTATTGGGGATCAATCAGAAACCAAGAGCTTAAACAAAACATAGCATATTATCAGAACATTAGATGACATAACCATACTCTGGAGAACTTGCATCACATTGACGAGGTACATCAGGATCTGGTAACACATTTTTAACAGATGAATCCTTATATAAGGAGTTATAAGGCTCTGTAACAGCCTTATTGCCATATTGCTCTTTCAACTGTTCCAGGGAGGGAAAAGCCTAAAACCACAAAACACAATCAGAGACAAAAATCATACTTTGTACGAGAATGCCCCAGTGATTCAATAGACAAATAGAAGGGTAAATACGCACAGGCTCCACTATCACTATGCAACAAAAAGACATACATATACTTACATGTAACGGGGAAGTAAACCCTTTAATATATTCAGCAGTGCACTGCTTAAGAACCTGCATAATTAAACACATGCAATAAGACAAAAAACACTTCTTGTAATGATGTAGGACTTGAGAGAGAAGGAACATCTTGTTTTTGTCTGAGGAGAGATCAATAAAGATTCTAGCAGAATCAATTTGGTAAATAGACAGCAATAAAAGCATGCATGCATAGCCTCCTAACAGACCGGCCAAGACTCAAGACAAACCTCTTTACTACCACCAGACGCAGATGCCCCCAGCAATTGAAGAACTAGAGCCCTTTCATAGCTTTGAGCTTCTTCATCACAGACAGCCTACGAAAAAATTAGTCTTGAGGGAGAAGTCTTTCAAATTTCAATTAGACAGACAGCACTGCTTCTTAAAGATTACACCAAATACCAAGAAACCATAGACACCAAGATGACATTTCGAGTAGAGAATTATATTGTATACCTAATACCATTAGAACTTATAATTTTTTTATTAAAAAAAAAGGCAAGTTGATCCATGCTTTTCCATGTTAATGCTTAAAGAAACAGCCCTCTAACAGCTAAATTGTGTAAGAAGAAAAAGCAGCAGCACTGAGTTCCAAAGCTTGGCTCCCTTCATCGAGAATATTTCTACAACATTTTTCCATTTATTTGCCACATTTATAGTGATCGAAAGAAATCATAAAGTAACCTTGATACTCTTTCAAATGGAAAAATTATCAGCTTATTCTAACCAATATATATACCATTCACAAATCTCACAACTGACTTACATTAATAAGAAGAGAAACAAATGGATTTGCAGATGATGGTTGAGAAGAATAGACGTGGTGAAGTATGCAGAATGCAACCAAGCTTTCAGATGATCGAAGCATCTTATCCTGAAGAAACCAAAACAAAATGGGTCACATAAGTCAAATTCATAAGAAATGTATAAAATAACTAATAAGAGTGGCAGAAAAAGGACAACAGCAGCAAACATTTGCAGCAGAGTAAAACAATATATACGTGAAGGTAAAACACAAAGGCCTACTTCGAATGCTACAGTTTTATGTCTAAGAATCAAATAAATTGACGTAGCCACATAACTACTCAATATGAAATTGGAGAAAGTTCTTTAAGAATAAACAGATCTAAGGAAAAGGATGGTCAAAAGCTTCTGTATGCTCACATTAATGATGAATAGATATGTATGTTTGATGACCTAGTTCAAAAGCATCCGTTGTTAATGAGATGGGGATGAAGAACGAATGAGATTACAATATGTCAAACACCCCAACTTTCGGATAAAAATTTAAAACGATTATTAAAATCTGCAATGTCTTTAGTGTTCCCATTGCTGAAAGGAACAATTTCATAAGATAAATTGGGGAGTTCATCTTGCTTTCAAACAAGATAAACAAACATATATATGAGCCAATCCATAAAATTCGACGACTAGGCTAGCATTGAGAACTACCACAACATCGCAGAAACCCTAAAATAAACAACAGGCGGTAGCTCAATCAAATCTGATATGAATCTTCAAAACCCTAATTCGGCATGAAACTTCAAAACATAGCGGATTCCAATCCAAAAAGGCAGAAAGCCCCAATCCACCACAAAGTTGACAGAGAAAGAAAGATAAGAGAGATGAGAGGGCAGAGAGAGCAAACCTCCAGAAGCGTGGAGAGAGCGACGCATATTCTGAAGCGTAAAGAGGAGGAAGGAAACTTGGAGTCGAAATCGGACATGATTTCCTCCAAGGGGCGTTGGTCCGCGTTAAGAAGGGAGAAGAGCGCTGCAGATTCTTCGACACTGATCATGGCAGCGATTTGGTCGTTCGCTTCTACAACCAGAGTGGAGACTGGAGAGGGTGGGAGATGAGAGTAAACGAGAGGGAAGCAGCTTTGTTCGACGAAGTCTCGGCGCTAATAGATGAGACCACCACTCTGCTAGTGGCGCCCACATGTATGACCAGTCCGGATCCGGATCTGACTTCCGGTATATCACAAAATTATTTCTGGTATAAATAAATATTAAAAATTTAGTTTTTATATCTTATATTGAAATGTTTATAATATTTTATTATGAAAATTCATATTTAAAAAAATAATAGAAATTATTTTATAAAATAATTAATATTTTAATGATCTATATTTTAAAAACATGATTTTTGATGATAAAATTTTATAAACATATTAATATAAGGGTATAGAATTAAATATTTTTAAATTCTTCTTCAATATTTATTTATATCCCAAATAATTTTGTAATACATCGGAGGGACTACCAAAGGACCAGAGGATCCGGACTCATATATGACATGGAGTGGATTTTTTAGTGAGTCTATTGGCAAGATACTGAAACAACTATTAGCAAGATAGTTTTCATAAAATTGCATAAAAAGTCGTTTTTTTATTTCATAAAATACTTATAATTTATAAATTGGACCGAGAGTAAAAGGAAAAACCTATCTATGTAGGAATGGCAATGGATCGGGTGGTGGGTGGATGAACCCTCATTTTACCCGACCATCACCCCACCTGACCCAACATCCATATCCACTTCACTCGTATCCACTTCATCCCATGAGTGGTCTCGAACTCCCGCCCATTTAATTTTGTCTATTTTCGTCTAATTCGAAAGATAAATTGTTCTACATACAACATACGACTATAATTAAAAAAAAATGTTAAAAAAAAATGCAAGTCTTAAATGACATTATACCTTATAACATACATAAAAGGTCAATATTATTATTTTGCCTCGAGTTTCGATGTCAAATCATATGTAATATTATAAATTTAGGGTTATAAAGGAAAATAAATAAATTTATATATTTTTATTCATAAATCACAATAATAAAATAAACAATAAACAAATAGATTATAGGACCCAATATCTATCAATAAAGATATTATATCAACAATAATAACTTATTATTATTATTTAATTATCCAATTCCTAATACTACTTTGTACGTGACCTTATAAACCCAAATAAAATAGAAATACATTAAATCCAATTTAATCCATACATTATAGTTGGATTATAGCAAAGCACTATAATTACTTAAATTATTCAGATTATAAAAATTCATTTTAACCATAGTATATCGTTAGTATTTTATACGCTACCAATGACCCCTTGCCCTAGTGTCGTAAGGGAGAGGTAACCCTTACAAGAGACCAAGAGTTCAAATCTCATTATTTATACCTTTGTGTAATTAGTAGGTGCTTATTGCTTAAGCCTTCATTAGCTTAACCTCGAAACCCCCTCGTCACAAAAAAAAAAAAAAAAAAAAAAAAGTATTTTATACACCAATCCCTTTAATCTATATGTTACATATGTATGTATTTGTGAGAATGGACTGAGATATTGTTTGTACTGGGCCATGGGATTGTGCCGAGATTGGGCTATAGCCATGGCCCAATACCAATACCATATGTATATGTATGTTTTCCAATTTTCATTACTCAATCTTCAAGTTTACATATCCCCAATTTGGCATTGTGTTGGCCAAATTGTGAGAATAGTAAAAGTCAACGGATGGGAGTTGTTTATACCGAATACTAGTGTTTTTTTTAGGGTGTCACTATATACACACCGCAAGTCTGGGACTATGCACGTCCACTAGCAAAGACTTACACGTTATTAACAACATGCAAGCACGTCCTTAAGGACGTGCAATACTTGCACGTTGTTAATGACGTGCAAACCCTAGTTAGGGTTTTGCGTTTAGGGTTTAGGGTTTAGGGTTTAGGTTTTTCGACGATTTTGTAATATTAATTGATAAAATTGAAGTGTTTAGCTAGTGGAGTTGAAGGATTTAGGGTCAAATTAAATAGAAAACAATAATTGTTAAGGTTTTCATTCGGATAATATGCGAATAACGTTACAAGGAACGGAAAAAAAGGTTTACATTCATAATTTTAATAAAGTTGTGGAATAAAATCTAGGAAAATAGTAAAGGGCGGTCGGACTCGACACGCAAGGCTCGAAATCTCTCAATCTGAGCTTGAAACGGAGCATCTCATCCTTTGACGCTCGGGTGATGATGTGCGACCCATTCGAGCGGAGGCGGCGGAAGAGGAGCGTTAGGACGCAACCAGATCTATGAGAACGGAAAATTAGAGTTAGAGTATTGACATATATATGAAAAGCATGAATAGGTAATAAAAAAAGACGTTTGAAGTCGTACCGCGGCAAAATGGTCTTGGTTTCCGATGCAGGCTACACCAAGAGTTGCTGATTGAGGTTTAGGGTTTGGCTAGGGTTTTAGGGTTTGGCTAGGTTAGGGCTAGGGTTTAGGAAACAACACGTGGTCAAGGACGTGCTTGCACGTCCGAGCTCGGGTGGCTCTCACCCCACCTGCACGTCCTTAAGGACGAGGGGATTTGCGGTGTATATACCCGAAACGTTTTTTTATGACGAGGAATCCATCTTTGGCGGTAAACCTCGAGTACGTGACCCCGTCGGTGAGAGCTACGTACCAGGTTGATACGGGGTTAGCCGTGTGATGGTCCGATCTTCGACAACAAGCAAGAAACAATAAAGAAAGACTCAAGAAACAAGAACGCAGCAATGAAACAAAGCAAGAAACGCAAGAAATTCCAAGAACCAAAGGCTGCTGGAATTCGACAATAGCAAGACTCAACAAGATGATTCAAGAACTAAACAAGATAGCCAAGAACGATCAAGAACTCAAACAAGACTCGAAAACAGTAGCAAAAGACTCGAAATTTGTATGAAAGAATGAAAGACACGACTTGATAAGGACTGAAACGATCTGTATAGAACAAGATAGAGACCCCAGGCTTCCGTAGAAGGTAGGAACCAATATCAATGACTACACAACCCGCCTCTACAACCCTACACAATCAAGCGGACAACTTGAAGGCACAAGGAGGGGGCTTGTGGATACTAGATTCACCAAGTCTTGCGAAGCTGATGAACGGCAAAGCAAACCAAGCTGAGATTATCAATCAATGACCAACGAGCACAGCTCTAGTTGAATCAACAAACACTCAATGTGTTTACACTCTATATGAGAGAATTGTATTCATAAAAGTTCCAAGTTGTTTACATGGAAGAATCGAAAATATATAGAAAACTAAGGCCTGTTGGCCGGCTATCCTAGATAGAATAAGATAGATCTAATTACTAATGGGCTTTAAAATAAACCTAAGAACATAAATAAATAAGGTCTTTAAAAACAATAATTAGAAAAGCCCAATTCAGCCCAATAGAACACTTAAGCTGAAAATGAACTCTAACACTTAAAGAAATTCGGCCCAAGCTTTACTAAGGGGGCTCGGCCTCCATTTGTGCTCCAATGCACATATATGTCTTCAATGTTGGCTCGGGGAGTTGAACCTTGCTCGAGAACAAAGCATGACCCACAAAGTTGAATGAGTCTCTCTGAAGCTTCTTAGCTCTAGCTCGAGTCATTGGTCCTTCTCCAAGTATGATGGGTGTGTCTGGAGTTGTAGAAGATGGTCCCGCATCACAGGTAAATCGACTTGCGCTGACCGACTCGACCCACTGGCAGAAAGCAAGGCAAACCTTGGATGGAAATCCCAAGCGGGTTGTTCTTTTGCAGTTTGGTAGAAAGTATGCATAATTCCCAACTTGTTCTACCTTATCTGAATTGACGTACACGGATTGAAGTTGTCTGCATCTATGTATGTAATGTAATTTTCAAGTTATTATGTATACAATGAATTGCAATATGAATTATAATATATATCAATTCCCTCGTTGTTTATAATCGAGCCCATAGATTTTAAAGTTGTACGGAGTATTAAAAATTCCTCTTTTTTATGTATTACTCAAAAGATAAAAACTAACAATTCAATGACGTAAGCTAGAATAGAAATATATAATAAACCCCTAATTTTATTAAATTTCATGTGAAAATTAAAATAGTTTATGTATGTGAAGATTGATATAGAATTATAATCTTATCCATATATAGATGAAAACATTTTTACCGCACTTTTACCGGTTTTTAAATATTTTAAAATGATTTATATATTTTTATTTAAGTAGATATTTTTTCAATAACCATGTCCGGAATTAACTAATGTGTCGGTGGTTCGCACTCTCGTAACTTTTGCCTTTTCGGCGTCGAGACGCCGTGTGAGTCGTTGCACTCTCCCATGTTCTCAACCTTCATGGCTCGCCTTGGATCTTTTTTGACTCCCCACTAGCTGACGACTTGTATGGTTCATTGGATTGTTTGAGTTTTTCTTTTATCTATTTTAATTTGTGTTATTTAGTACATTATATGTTCAGCGATTCATCGTCAACCAGTGTCAGACCCATCTAACCCTCAAATTCTTACTTTATAAGATATATACTCAATCCCTTTCAATTAATCAGACAAACGGTAACACCAATACCATCTATATATTTCTACATGTATGATACATCATGAAACTTGCTCTTTTCCAACTCCTCCATATACAATCCTCTATAAACTCTGGTCGATTAGCTTTTAATCTTCCAAATTAAACAAGGTCGATCAGAGGTAGATCGATGGAGATGGATCATGGAACGAGCCACTCTTCTTCTTCTTCTTCCACACACGTCATGTACACACACATGACCTTCTTCTGGGGCAAGAACTCCGAGATCCTCTTCTCCGGGTGGCCCGGAACCCGCACGGGCATGTACGTCCTCGCCTTGATCCTCGTCTTCCTCCTCTCCGCCCTCGTCGAATGGCTTTCCGTCCTCTGCAACTCCTACAACAACACAGAAGAGGACGACGGTGGCAGCAGCGTCGCCAGAGGGATATGGAAGACCGCCCTGCACGGGGTCAGGATGGCGTTTGGGTATCTGCTCATGCTGGCCGTCATGTCCTTCAACGTCGGCGTGCTTCTCGTCGCGGTTCTTGGTCACGTGGTGGGCTTCTGGGCCTTTTCTAGCGGCGGTTTCGTCAAGCGTCGCCCTATGCCTCCACCGGCGGGGAAGACCTGCGGCCATCCCTCTTCGTCTCCTCTAGGTTGTTGATTATTCATCTCAAAATATTTACCGTTTGAAGACATGTTCCCGCACAATGTTGTTTATGTCAAACTATTTTCTTTCGATGTTCTTGTCTAATGTTTCAATTATTATTCCAAGGATATATCTGACAACTTCATATTGATATCTTCTTTAGTGCTAAAAACATCGATCAATAAAGATTTCAACCTACTTTGTTTCCTTTGGCTTACAATTCAATTTGGGAATACAGAAAAAAAAATCGGATATCTATGAATCCCTACCACCTCAAAATCCTATATACATGTAGCCTCCACCAATTATAAGGATTGGTTGAAGACTATTGTGGAGATTCAGGCTACCAAGAAACCTAAATATGGACTTCGTGGTTATTGGAAGAACACTCGGGTTGTGCTATAGGTGTGGAGCTAGATAAATACTCTGTCGGTCACAAATGCAAGAAGTCAACGGTATGAGGTATATGGGCTATATGGGCTGTGAGTCTAATAGAAGAGCCCAAATATAATAAAGCCCAAATTCCCTTATAGTCTAGTTTAGTAGAGTATAAATAGCAAATTCTCTGTATTGTTACATTCACCGATTTAGTTTTGTAACAACCACAAACTACTGCAAGCTAAAGCTTCATCTATGGTGAATTGATTTCTTCCAAAGCTGAATCAAGAAACTCAAGTAATCTGTAGTTTCTTATGGTATCAGAGCGCATGTCTAGCGCGTAGTTAGATCTAGATTTCCGCTGTATGTTTCTGACTTCTGGATTAAGCGAGTTCAGTTTGGTTATCTCCACTGAGTTCTTGTTTGAATGTTAAATCGCCGAATTTGATGCTTACTGTGATCGTCATGTCTGATCAGTGATACGATTCAATCAATTCAGTTGATTGTGGTGTTCGATTTTGTATTTCGTATCTAGAATTGTTGGTTCTGCGCTTACGATATTATGAGATGTTTGAGTCTTGATCGTTTTTTATTACTCGGATCTTTACTGCTGTTGATCTCGATTGGTTCCGGTGATTGATCTGGTTAATCGCGAGCTGCATCTGCTAGTTTTTTTATTGCTGTGTCACCGTTTCTGATTCTGATTGATTGTTGTATGAGGTGTTTCTGATTCTGTTTGCTGATCTTCGTCGTTCTTGAATCTGTTGTCGATTGCTGTGTCGATTAGCTCACAGTTTGCTGTGTTGTTTCTGATTCCTGCATGTTGCTGTGATTGATTGAGTTGAGATCAGGTTGTGTACTGAAGATATGGCAGATCTTGAAGGAAATACTCGAATTGATGAGGTTGAGAACAATCGGCGTGAAACAGGGATACCGGTTGGGGGAGGTCACACTGACCCGCTCTTCCTTGCAAACTCGGACCACCCGGGAATGCAACTGGTTGCAACCCAACTCAATGGTTCGAACTTCCACACCTGGAGGCGTGGTGTCCGTATGGCGCTTGGGGCAAAAGTCAAACTCGGCTTCATCAATGGCGGCTGCCCCAAGCCTTGTGAGATTAATGATGACTACGACAAATGGTTGCGCTGCGATTTTATGGTAATGAGCTGGTTGATCAACTCTATGAAACCGGAGATCGCATAGAATTTTATGTACGTGCACTCAGCGAAGGAACTCTGGGATGAAATCCTTGAGCAGTTTGCTGAATCTAATGCGCCATTGATATATCAGTTGCGCAGGGAGCTGAGTGCCATTAAGCAAGAAAATTTGAGTGTCTCTGAATATTATGGCAAGTGCAAGAAAATTTGGGAAGAGCTTCAAGCTTTAGAGAATGTTCCAGTTTGCAAATGTGGAGCACTGAAATCTTGCACCTGTCAGATACTCAAATCGGTCTTGGAGAAGGAAGCTACAACTAAACTCATGCAATTCCTGATGGGTTTATCTGACACTTATGAGAATGTTCGGTCCAACATTTTAGGCATGGATCCTTTACCAACAGTCAATAGAGCATTGCATATAGTCACTCAAATTGAGCGACAGAAGGGTATCACAGGGAATCTTACTCAGAATCATGATATTCTAGCTGCTGCTAGAGCATTTGAGAATGCTAAGGGGAAGACCACTAACTTCAAAAGGGATGCTAAGCGTGCTAAGATGGATCGAGTGTGAACCTATTGCAAGGAAAAGGGTCACCTTCGTGAGACTTGCTTCCAGCTGGTTGGCATACCTGAATGGTATACAGGTCCTAAAGGGAAACCTGGAGATAAGCATGGTCGGCTTGTGGCCAATGTCCAAGATGTGCAGCAAGATACTCCATTTAATGAGGATCAGGAGAACAGGAGCTCTGGCCAAGCTGGTCCATCTCATGACATTAGCTTGGTGAATGTTGTGGTTGCTGAGGTCATGAAGGCCATACAAGGCAAGGTTCCTACTGACGAACCTGGACCACAAGGCTTCATCAACTTTGCAGGTAATGTGAAGTCTATTGGTACCAATGCATATACTAGTTCGTCATCCTTTTTGTGGATAGTAGACTCGGGTGCTTCTGATCATATTGCTTATGATCAAGGTCTATTTGTTGATCTTAGTTTGATGATAAGGCCAATTTTGATTGGGTTTCCAGATGGCACCACACAGTTGGTTAAATATTCAGGCAAAGTTGTGTTGGATGATCGGTTAATGCTGCATGATGTGCTCTTTATGCCTAGTTTTAAACACAATCTGCTCTCAGTTTCTAAGCTCGTTGATGAAGATGATCTTATGTTTGCCTTTTTCAAACGGAAATGCATTCTACAGGACACTTCAACTAAAGATATCCTAGCTGAAGGGCATAGAGAAGGTGGCTTGTACAAGTTTGCTGGGTTTCAATGCAAGAAGAAGACAAATGATGATGGGATTCGGTCTTTTACAGTTCTTAATAATAGATTTCCTTCTATGGAATTGAATAAGGTGTGTTCAGTTGCTACTGCATTAACATATTCTACTTTACAGTTGTTTCATAGTAGATTGGGTCACATTTCCCTTTCCAAACTACATCATATGGATGTTTGTAAGCCTTCCAAGGAGATGACCTTGGATTGTGATGCTTGCAATTTAGCAAAATTGCACAAGTTACCTTTCAATCGCAGTTTATCTGTTGCTTCTCATCCTTTTGATCTGGTACATATGGATCTTTGGGGTGCGTTTAGATCGCCTTTGGTTTGTGGTGGTAGATACTTCCTGACAGTCGTTGATGATCACAGTAGGAGCACTTGGACGTTTCTCATTAGAAACAAAGAACAGGTGTTCAGGATAATTCTCAGTTTTCTATCTTTTGTTGAGACCCAGTTCAACACAAAGGTCAAGGCTCTTCATACAGATAACGGGGCAGAGTTCGTCCAAGCAAATTTGTGTTCAGTTCTTCATAATAAAGGTATTATTCACCAACGTTCGGCTCCTGGTGTGCCTGAGCAGAACGGGAGAGTTGAAAGGAAACATCGGCACCTAGTCGAGACTGCTCGCGCCCTTCGTCTTCATGCGAATTTACCCATGAAATTTTGGGGTGAGTGTATACTGACAGCTACTCACCTGATTAACCTCATGCCATCCTCAGTTCTCAATTGGAAAACACCTTATGAAATCCTATTCCAGAAACCACCTCCCTATGACAGCCTTAAGGTTGTTGGATGCCTTTGTTATGCTTTGGATTCCAAGGTCAATAGATCCAAGTTTGATCCTACAGGGAAAAGGTGCGTGCTTTTGGGTTACCCACCGGGTCAAAAGGCCTTCAAACTTTATGATTTGTCTACTCACAAGCTGATCATTAGACGTCATGTGGTGTTCAAGGACCACTTGTTTCCATTCAAATACAACACTGCCTCTACCCATCCTCCCTCACTAACATCTACATTGCCCATTGTTCCTGTTGGTGATTTACCCACTGCAACCGCATCCAGTTCATCACCTACCATGGCTCCTACCACTCACTCTCCCACACCTCTTTCCCTCACCACTCCTTTATCTTCTCCAAATCTCCCAGTTGCTTCCAATCCTATTTCACATGATTCTATTTCCTCTGATCTCTCTCTTCACTCTGATGCTTCCACCACAAACCACCAAATCAATATTCCTGATCCTCCCACCTATTCACGACCAGCCAGACACATAATCCGCCCTGCTAAGCTTCAGGATTATGTTTATCACAATCTGCCTAGCAAAATTCACCACAGCTCCTCCTTGTCCACAGCTTTCTCAGTTCTAAAATTAGAGGATTTCACTCAGTATTCAGATGATTATGTTACATCCTTGTTCAATGTATTAAGCATTCCTGAACCATCTTCCTACACTCAAGCTCACAAAGATCCCGCTTGGATTGAGGCAATGGGTAAAGAGTTGTTGGCTCTTGAAGACAATCATACCTGGGATTTGGTTGAGCTTCCAGTTGGTCATAAACCCATTGGTTGTAAGTGGGTATATAAGATCAAATACCGCCCTGATGGTCAAATTGAACGCTTCAAAGCTTGCTTGGTAGCCAAAGGATATAACCAAGTTAAGGACAAGGACTACAAGCTCACTTTCTCGCCGGTAGCTAAGTTCACCACTGTCAGAACATTGATCGCCTTAGCCTCTTCCAAAGCCTGGAATCTTCACCAACTCGATGTTAACAACGCATTCCTGTATGGTTTCTTGGATGAGGAGGTTTACATGTCAATTCCTCCTGGCTACACGAAAGCACTGCCTGGGCAAGTTTGTCGTTTGCGTCGGTCGTTGTATGGACTGAAGCAAGCTAGTAGGCAATGGAACATAGAGCTTACTAAACATCTTCTACGCCAAGGTTTTGTCCAGTCCAGGCAAGATTATTCATTGTTTACCTGCTTCAGAAACGGGTTGCTAACGATTGCCTTGATCTACGTGGATGATATGCTCTTAACTGGTGATGATGAATCAACAATTGCTGCTACTAAGGCCTCTCTCAATCAAAGACCTGGGTTTTGCCCGTTACTTTCTGGGTATGGAGATTTCTCGATCAGACAAAGGAATTCTTTTGAATCAAAGGAAATATGTTGTCGATCTCCTCACAGACTCAGGTTTTGCTGACAGCAAAATTGCAAAGTTCCCTATGCAGAGGAATTTGAGACTATCAATTGATGAAGGGGAAGAGATTGAGGATCCAGAGTCATATAGACGTCTCGTTGGCCGGCTCTTATACCTTACATTGACTCGGCCGGACATCTCCTTCTCTGTTCAACAGCTAACACAGTTCATTTCTTCTCCTCGCATCCCTCATATGCAAGCTGCTCAATTCCTCCTTCGGTATCTCAAGGGCACAATCAATTGCTCTCTCTTTTATCCTTCTGATTCACCTCTTACAGTTAGAGCATACTCAGATGCCAATTGGGGCAATTTCCCATTTTCTGCTCGCTCCTTAACAGGTTACTGCGTGTTTTTGGGTGAGTCCTTAGTTTCTTGGAAAACCAAGAAACAAAAGACAGTGTCAAAATCTTCCACAGAGAGCGAGTATAGGAGCATGTCTACAGCTGGCAGTGAAGTTGTTTGGCTCCATGGTTTATTAAATGATCTTCGGGTTCCATCTACTCTCCCTATTCCATTATGTTGCGACAACAAGGCGGCACAACACCTAGCAGCGAACCCAGTGTTCCATGAGAGGACCAAGCACCTCCGGATCGACTGTCACTTTGTTCGGGATTTGGTTCAAGATGGCTTCCTAGCTACTGTCCATGTCCCTTCTCACCTTCAACTCGCCGACATCTTCACGAAAGCATTAGGTGCAGACCAACATTTTTTCCTCTGTTGCAAGCTTGGACTGGTTTATCCCATTCCACCTTGAGGGGAGGATATGAGGTATATGGGCTATATGGGCTGTGAGTCTAATAGAAGAGCCCAAATATAATAAAGCCCAAATTCCCTTATAGTCTAGTTTAGTAGAGTATAAATAGCAAATTCTCTGTATTGTTACATTCACCGATTTAGTTTTGTAACAACCACAAACTACTGCAAGCTAAAGCTTCATCTATGGTGAATTGATTTCTTCCAAAGCTGAATCAAGAAACTCAGGTAATCTGTAGTTTCTTAAACGGTAAATAGTTTACTGGCTTTAGAGGGGAATCAAGGAGCGAACACAAAGGTCCCGGAGGGTGCAGAAAACATGAATGAAGAGATATATATTGCCAAGTGGAATTGCAGAGCTATGTACTGGAGCAGTTCAAGAACGTCTCTGAGGAACCAAAAGGATTAATGCCTTCCATAAGGGGCTATGTGCACAGTATTCCCCTGAAACATGGTGCAACAACAATTTGTTTGAGGCCATACTATAGTACAAATGAACTAAATCATATCCATTAACTATATTAAACATACAGACAAAACAAACCCCAAAACATATTTGTTTTTTTTTGATTCATAAGTTGGGCTGGTAGAGCCCATTTTATTTCAAAATAGGAGTTTAATCATGAGAGCTACACTGATTGTAAACAACAGCAAGGTCTAAACAATCAGGTGGTACTAAATACTCTGCATAAGTGGAAGTTAAGGAAAGCGACCATTGGGCGAGCGCATCAGCCATCTTATTAGCCTGGCGACGAACCCACACAGTCTTCACCTCCCAGCTGCTCAAATTCATCAATTGGCGACATTCCTGCAATAGGTAGAAGTCCGGGTGATGCAACACTCTTTCCTTGGTCAGGGCTTCGCAGACGGCAGCAGAATCAGACTCAATGATTAATCTCAGGACTCCTAAGGCTCTCCCCATCTTCAATCCATGGCACACAGCGAGGAGTTCAACACGCTGCGCCGAGCAGTAGCCCCCGCTGAACGTGAAAGCTCGCGAAAATCTCCCTTCATGATCCCTCAATACACCCCCTCCTCCTGCTAATCCCGGGTTCCCCTTCGAGGCTCCATCAACGTTCATTTTTAGCCACCCCAAAGGGGGAGGCACCCACTCCTTTTGCACATCCTTCACCGGTGACGGGGGCCCTCTAGGCAGCTCCGATTTGTGCAGGACGTTGAAATAATTTCTTGTGAATTCAGCTGCTCTGGCCGCCGTCCCCTGTATCTCATCCCTTTGTTCGTGCACAAGCCGATTTCTACTCCTCCAAATCAACCACACCATGTTCGCAAAGGAAGCAGCTCTTCTGTCTCCCCCTTTGATGTTGGCGAAGATCCATGCCCTGATATCACTACCGTCAAAAACATCCAGAGAGCAAGGACCCCTCTGCCACTTGAGCCATTCATCCCTCACTTCCGAGCAGTCACGGAGCAGATGGATCCCGGTTTCAGCACTGTGGCACCTAGGACAGCCGTCCGAATTAGCCAAATGACGCCGGACCCTTGTGCTGTTCGATAAGAAAGCATCGTGAGCTGCCAAATAAATGAAAGCTCGCACCCTCTGCTGGGTATTCAACTTCCAAACGGCCCTCCAGGAACTGTTTTCACGTTCAGTAGCCTCAGTACCCCTCAGGAATTTTAGAGCAGATTTTGTGGAATAATCCCCCGATTGTTCAAGGCTCCAAACAAGCCTGTCAACAGCTTGGTCATCCTGCTTAACCTGTATTGACTGCAGTCTCAGAAGCACCTCTGTCGGAAGGAGTTGGGTGAGCAAAGGCCAATTCCAAGAATCTCCTGCCCACATTTCCGCTACCGTAGCACCACAGATCGCATCCGGAACGTCTGAGATTGCAGAATCAATCAACGGTTTGTCTCTAATCCATGGGTGCAGCCAGAAGAGCGTAGAGTTTCCATTCCCTATCTCCGAACGAAGGTTAGGCGTGAGCAACTCGGCCCCGTGCACCAAAGCTCTCCATGTTCTTGAGCCACCCGTCTTCCTTTCGAACATATCGACGTCTAGTCGGCCATTGCAATACTTACTCCTAATCACTCGACTCCACAAGCTACTCGGTTGCTGCAGGAGACGCCAACTTAATTTCCCCAACACCGCTTGATTGGTTGCTCTCATGGGCCGGATTCCGAGTCCCCCTTCCACCTTGGGACTGGTAATAACATCTTTATTGAGCAAATGAATCTTCCTGCATTCACTCGAAGAACCCCAAACAAAGCCCCTAATTTTTTGATCAATCGCATCACAAACAGTTCGGGGAACAAAGGTTGACTGCATAACGTAGAGAGGAAGACTTGTGAGGACTGAATTCGCGAGCGTGACTCTTCCCGCGAATGATAATGTTTTGGCTTTCCAGCCTTGGAGTTTAGAGGAGACCTTGTCCAATAGGTAGGTGTACCTCTCGTTTGTCATGCGCCCACAAGAGGTAGGCACACCGAGGTAATTGCCGAAGTTCGTTGCGACTGCAATCCCCAAAATCTGACTGACCTGTTCCTTTACTGCACTCTCAACATTCCTGGAGAACAAGACGTTGCTTTTCCCATAATTAACCTTCTCGCCCGATCGAGCACAAAAGGTCTCGAGGCATTGCTTTATAACCGATCCTTGCTCCTCCGACGCTTCCGCAAGAAGAACAAGATCATCAGCAAAGAAAACATGGGAGAGCACCACTTCCCCCACTTTAACCGGTTTCCAAATACCATCCCGGACAGCCTCTTCGATCATCTGTGAGAGCCTCTCCATACAAAGAACGAACAAGTAAGGAGAAAGGGGGTCCCCCTGTCGGATACCCCGCGATGTCGTGAATCCTCCCGTCTTGTCCCCATTCCAAACTAGCTCAATTTTACCATTTGTTTGGCTCTTCATTATTAACTCCGTGAGAGACGATGGCAAACCTGCATCGGTGAGGGTCTCATACAAGAAGTCCCATCGAATCCTATCGTAAGCCTTCTCGAGGTCGATTTTCAACATCATCCACTTCCTACGCCGTCTTTCCGTCATCGAGTGTAAGACCTCTTGGATTATAACCACGTTGTCAATAATTTGTCGACCCGGAACGAAGCTTGCTTGAGTGGGCGCAATCAACTCCGGAAGAACCCCCTTCAACCGGCTCACGATAACTTTTGAGGCAATTTTAAAAAGGACGTTCAGGAGGGAAATTGGCCTAAATTGTGAGGGGTGAGTGGGATTAGGAGTCTTTGGGAGCAAGACCATAAGAGCATCACAGATCCCACTCGGGAAGGACGCCTCATTCAACATGCGGAGGACCGTTTGCGTGACTTGGGGGCCGACTATCTCCCAATTCCTTTGGTAGAAGATAGCAGGATAGCCGTCCGGACCCGGAGCCTTGTAAGGACCCATCTGTTTCAGCGCCTCCCACACCTCATTTGCTACAAACGGTTTTCCCAAACATTCTAGATTCTCGCTACTTAACGGAGGAAACATGCCCCTGGCGGCCTGGTTCACATTGAGATCCACTTCCCTGTCAGCCGTATACAACTCCTTGAAGAAGCGTTTAACCATCCCCTGGATGCTCAATCGGTCTGTCACCCACTCCCCTTCGTCTCCCAACAGTGCAGTAGTACGGTTCGCCCTCCTCCTTATGATCGTGGAAAGGTGGTAATACTTGGTATTTCTATCCCCCTCCATTAAAAAATCAGCTCTCGATTTCTGGAACCATAGCGCTTGCTCTTGAGCTAGCACTTCCTGTAACTCATCGGACACCACCCTTTCTAATCGCAAGTAGTGCGACGATGGATTAGAGGAAAGCTTGCGGTGGATTCCTTCTAGCCGGCCCCATAACTTCCTCTTACGCCGAAAGATGTTTCCGTAGACCTCTCGATTCCAGTTATCCAGGTCCTCCGTGAATCTGCTCAGTGCCTCACAAGTCTCTTCGCTTCTGTTCCACTGGCATCCCATGAAGTCCTTGAAGTTTTCGTGCAGCATCCAAGCTGCTTGAAAACGGAAGGGCCTGTCGACCCCTATCTCCGGGTTGTACTTCTCTACCCGAATCAGGATCGGGAGGTGATCGGAATGCGGAGCCATTAGATGTCTGACACTAGCATCCGGAAAAGCATATTTCCAGTCAGCGTTACATAAGGCCCTATCCAGTCTCGCTGAACGCCTATTCTCCACAGATCTCCCATGATTCCATGTATACGGGACGCCCGTGAATCCCAAATCTATAAGTTGCATATTATCTACATGCTGATTGAACCTTGCTGATTCCCTGTTGGAACCCACCGAAGAGCTTGAACGCTCATGCGGGCCTGCAGTTGCATTGAAGTCACCCGCGAGGAGCCAGGGCTTGTCATTCCCCACCGCAAACTCCTCCAAGGATTGCCATAAATCCAACCGACGAGCAGGAATGGGAGAAGCGTAGATGGCCGAGAGAATCCAAGGATCCTCCCCCACCCGATGGACCTCCACCGTTATGTGTTGAGGACTTAGAATGATCGGTGCCACTGTAACCTCTGCCGTCCTCCAAAGGAGCCAGATACCTCCCGCAAACCCTTGTGCCTCTACCCTCCGAACTCCATCGAACCCGATTTGACTGCACACACGATCAGCTTCAGCCCCGCTGATCCTAGGCTCCACGAGCGCTATAATCCTCGGGTCATACAGCCGGATTAGTTCACGAAGAGCATTCCGAAATCCGGTGCTCGCAGCACCACACACGTTCCAGACTAAGATGTTGAGCTTATTCATTGATGAAACTAAATTGGTGAAATAAACTTGAGCGGCTTGATCCATATACGGACTGACGGTAAGGAAACCAGTCAGAGCATCCGCGAGCCTCTCAAGAGCTCGGTCAATTGCAGGGGGTAACGACACCCTGCATAGCATCGGCTTCGTTTCCGTCACCATTGGGAGAAACGTGCACCACATCTTGTTCGCGATTGGAGGCATTATGGCTAGGAACGGCCCCGTCCGGCGGTTTGACAGGAGGAAGCTTGTCAACTTGTCCACCACCATTACCAAGACCCTCGGGACTGGCTCCATTCCCGTTGGTTGAGGAATTGTCACCAAACTTGAAGACAGTCAAAGTTGAGGAAGAACCGGCCGATCCTGGAATAATATTAGGGTTCACGTTCTGTAAATCATTGGAGGTTCCTTGAATAGGCGTGTGAGCGGGCATGTGGTTTTCCGAGTTATTATTCATGGGCGGGCTTTGGGTCGGGCTTTTGTTTAAATTGAGCGGGCTTGTAATCAGCTAATTCTTCAATTTTACATTAAGTTAACCGGCCCCAATTTATTTCAATTCTAAACCCTAATAATGAATTGATCCAAAATTCTCAAAATCAGAGTGATTGATTTCCAATTATCTCCCTTAGAAAGAGTGATCGAACACGACATATAAGATCGAATATCAAATAAATTATAATTGAAAATTTCTCACCTCTTTTCCAAAACTCAAATAACATCATTATCAATGATTTGGTGAAGTTATAAAAATAAGAAACAAACTTGTACGTATATAACAATGCAACGAGAATTACATGAACAACTAACTGTTAGATGTACGTAATATAGACCCATATGTCCAATAGTCATTATGTCATGATTTACACCTCCTATATATATATATTATAATGATAGCAAAGATAATCTCAGCGGAGATTATTCACTCTGACTTTAACCATAAATTTCTTTTTTTTTTTTATCCCTCCCCTCCACCGCATCTCCTACTGCCGCCGGCCATTCTCCCCCGCCTCCTTCCCTACTGCCGTCAACGGTTCTCCATCCCCTCACTGCCCAGAACTCCGGTCACCCCCTTTCTCTCCTCTTTACTCCCTCGACCAGGAAACCCTCAGCCGCCATCAATACCGACATCCACCATCACGTCACCACCAAATGCCGCACCATCGCCTACCTGCTCCACCGATCCACTGTCTTCGTGCTTCTATTGAGATTGGGTGTGTGTGCAGTCCGATCGAACACACGCCGTTGTGCACCTGAGTGGGTAAAGGTGGATCCATCTGCACTTGAATATCTTATATAAGGTAATTAGCACTTTGCTAATTAGTTTGGCAACCGCTTCCGCCATCTTCCACATTGGAATTCGAAGTTAGTGCAAGACTCGGCCACCGTTTCAATTGCAATTCTAAAAGCCAACGTGGCATTCAAGAAATTAACTAGTGCAAGATATAAATCAATTGGGATTTAAGGTGACGTGAAGAATTCGATATCGATTCATATTACCGAGCTCAGGTGATCGAGAACGAGTCCTATTTCTCAACACGAGGGTCAATCGACTTACCTTGACACCGAACGTATGGCCTTCGACGATCACCAACAACCTCTCGTCGGGATTATTGCCCCTCGAAGTCATTTCCAGAGGGGTATTTCACCATTGGAGCCCATCCTCAGGGCTACCCGACCTCTCCAACGAGGCCATACCCGAGCCAACAGGGACTCCTTGGGTCCTCTCCTCACCATCTGGATCAGGCTTTAGTAGTGGGATCATCGTCATCGTCCCGACACATGCAGCCCGCCATCATGACACCTACAGGTGTGTCACCTGCCGATCCGAACTGGTACATGGATAGCGGAGCCACTGCGCACATGTCGCACAACCCAGGTATAATTTATGTCTCTGCTTCTAAGAGTCTTTCTACCTCCATTATTGTCGGCAATGGTGAACGCATTCCTACCTTGGGTCTTGGAAAAACTACATTACCAATTCCTACCACCGATCTAAGCTTTAACAACATCCTCATCTCCCCTGGCTTAATAAAGAACCTTGTATCCATTCGTCGCCTCACCACAGACAATAATATCTCCATTGAGTTTGACCGCTTTGGATTTGCTGTCAAAGATTTCACAACTGGAGCCCCGCTCATGAGATGTAATAGCACTGGAGACCTTTATCCTGTCACCAAAAACATACATCCTGTCACCTTTCCTACAACAACCAATCTATCAGCAGTTGCTCGTTCGACTTCTCTTTGTCATGCCCGTCTTGGTCACCTAGGTTCCCCTGCTTTTCAGTATCTTCGGTCTAGAGCTATTCAATGTGATCAAGGGCCGAAACCTACTAGTTGTCCTGCATGCCAACTAAGCAAACATTCTAGGTTGTCGTTTAGTAATTCTGTCACTCCTGTTTTTGCCCCTTTTGACATTCTTCATGGTGATTTATGGACATCTCCTGTTGTTAGTCATGATGGGTTTCGTTATGTGCTTGTGCTTCTTGATGTTTTCTCTCATCATTTGTGGATCTTCCTCCTCAAGTACAAATATGAAGTTGACTCTCACTTCATTGCCTTTCATACATATGTTCACACCCAATTTAACCTCTCCATCAAATCCTTTCAATGTGACATGGGCGGCGAAATTAACAACAATGCCATCAAATCGTTCTTCTCCACTCATGGCATCCAGTTCAGATTCTCTTGTCCACACACTTTATCTCAAAATGGGAAGGCCGAACGAATAATCCGCTCCCTCACCAACTCTATGAGAACCCTTCTTATCCATGTTCATGTCCCCTTGACATATTGGCCTTACGCAGCCGAGACGGCATGCTATCTTCTCAACATCACCCCTTCCACAACTATCCAAAATTGCTGCCCAGATGAAGTCTTATATCGCGCCACCCCAACTTATGACCAACTCCGTGTCTTTAGGTGCTTATGTTATCCTAATCAAGCTTCTGTCGCTCCTCATAAGCTTGCACCACGTTCCCTTCCTTGTGTCTTCCTGGGCTACTCCTCTCATCATAGGGGTTATAGATGCTTTGACCCAATTTCTAAACGTGTCATCATCTCTCGTCATGTCACGTTCGATGAGAATAGTTTCTCTTTTTCCAATCTCCCCACATCATCAAACACATCCTTCTCCTCCGATGACTATCTTACCGTACCTCTTCTCCACCAACTATATCCCTTTTCCTCTCCGAATGCTATTACATCTCCGGTCCAGGCACCCAATGTCCCTTCCTCGTCGCAAACTACAACACCTATCCTGCCACAGGCGGCCCATATCCTGCCGCATGCAGCACCTATCCTGCCACCTCCAGCCCTCCTCCATCCCCCTGTAGCTCCTGTGTTGTCACCTCAAGCCTCTGTCCCGACAACTGCAACCCCTGCCTTGTCACCTAACCCCTCCCAGCCGGTCAACCAGATCCAAAATCGAAGCATGAGTGACATCTTCCGACCCAAACAGATTTTTGAACTCTCCGTTTCTCACATATCTCTCATCCCTACTTCCCAAAAAACAGCCGTCTTAGATCCAAACTGGAATGGTACCATGCTTGATGAGTACAAGGCTCTTATTCGCAACAACACTTGGGTCTTGGTTCCTCGGCCTCCTGGCGCCAACATCGTGCGGTGCATGTGGCTCTTTCGGCACAAATTTTGCTCTGACGGGTCTCTAAAAAGCTATAAGGCGCGATTGGTTGCCAATGGGAACTCTCAGCAGGTGGGGGTCGATTGCGATGACACATTTAGTCCGGTTGTCAACCGGCTACCATCCATACCGTCTTGCATCTCGCTATATACAGGGATTGGCCTATTCATCAACTTGATGTCAAGAACGCGTTTCTTCATGGTTATCTGAATGAGACAGTGTACATGTTCCAGCCGTCTGGTTTTGCTGATAGGACCAAACCAGGCCATGTTTGTCTTTTGAAGAAGTCTCTGTATGGCCTTAAACGGGCAACTCAGGCGTGGTATCTTCGCTTTGCTACTTACTTACACGTGCTTGGCTTCGTCAGTAGCAAGAGCGACTCCTCTCTGTTTGTCTTTCACCGAGGTAATCACTTTGCTTATCTTCTATTATATGTCGATGATATCATACTTACTGCATCTTCAGAGACTCTTTGGCCTGCCATCATTAATCAACTCAACAAGGAGTTTGTTATGTCTGATCTCGGGCCTCTAAGCTTCTTTTTGGGATTCTCTGCATCGCGATCTGCATCTGGTTTGTTTCTCTCCCAGGAGAAATATGCCAAGGAGATTATTTCCAAGGCTAACATGGCTAACTGTAAGCCTGCTGCAACACCTGTTGAGACCACTTCCAAACTGGCCCAAGCCGCGGGTCAGCCTGTGTCTGATCTGACTTTGTATCGTAGTCTGGCTGGTGCTTTACAATACTTGACATTTACTCGTCCTGATATTAGCTATACTGTTCAGCAAGTATGTCTATTTATGCATGACCCTAGAGAGTCTCACTTTGCTGCTCTTAAGCGCATTATGAGGTATGTTCAGGGTACTATACTTCTCTTGGCATCACTATTACCCCATCATCTTCACCGCTATTCATGGTTACATACACGGATGCTGATTGGGCTGGTTGTCCGAACACCAGACGGTCTACGTCAGGATATTGTGTGTTCCTCAACGACTCTCTTGTTTCTTGGTCATCCAAGAGACAACATGTTGTCTCCCGCTCTAGTGCTGAAGCGGAGTATCGTGGTGTTGCAAATGTTGTCGCTGAGTGCTCCTGGCTTCGCAACTTACTCCTTGAGCTCCACTGTCCGCTCAGTCAAGCGTCTGTTGTGTGTACAAACAACGTCAGCGCTACTTACCTTGCTCACAACCCGGTTCACCATCAGAGAACCAAGCATGTTGAGATTGACATCCACTTCGTTCGTGAGAAGGTAGCTATGGGTCATGTGCGTGTCTTACATGTCCCGTCCTCATTTCAGTATGTTGACATCTTCACCAAGAGTTTGTCTCGCCAACTATTTCTTGATTTTAGATCCAGTCTCACTATCCGCTGCCCTCCTGTTTCGATTGATGGGGTATGCTAGATGTAATATAGGCCCATAGACCCAATAGTCATTAGGTCATGATGTACACCTCCTATATATATTATAATGTTAGCAAAGGCAACCCCAACGGGAATTATTCACTCTGACACTAACAACAAGGATACATATAAGACTTCAATTACACATTTATTGGAAACAAGTAAACACGTACACGAAATTGAACCTAAAATACTGTATCATATATATGTATGCCTAAATATTAAAAAGGATAAAAAAAACATTTGTTTAAGACAACCTACTAAAAAATACTCCCTCCGTTAATTAAAACTTAATGTTTTACTATTTACACACGTATTTTTAAGTGTTAAAAACTATATAAAATATTTTTTTAATAATATTTTTAAACAATTTCATACTTATTACTATTAATTTTAAATTTATAAATTTTTTTTTTAAAAACTATATAAAATTATTCAGGGTATAATTTTATTTTATTTTTACCTTTTTTAATAATGTTTAATAATGTTTTTATACAAAATTGATAGTAATATTTCAAATCAATTTTGTTCACCTATTAATTTTATTTTTTTGATCTATGTGGATCTCCCGTAATGAGTGGTACACCACAAAATTATTCAGGGTATAATTTTACTTCAATTTTTTTTTTAAAAAAAAATTATATTTGTGTTTCATACACTTATATTTATATGTCTATAAAATTTTATTATGCAAAAATATCTTATATATATAACTAAAAGAATGACTATATTAGTTTATATTTTTGGTGTCACTGCTTGGTGGTGCTTGGCGTCAGCTCTTAGTCTAAGTTGTCCCCAACATCTTTGGGTTAAGTTCAGTGGCGGCCGCAGGAATTGTTGGAGGGGGGCAAAATTTTTCGTTGATTATTTTTTCTCGGTATATATAAAAAGATTATTTTTTTTAATATATTGAAAGAAAATCATAAATTGTGGTATATAAATATGATATTTTATTATAAAAATTTATACAATGATTTAATAATTTATATATATGTGTGTGTAGCATGATTAAGATTTTTTTTTTAATAAATATTGGAAGAAAATTATAAATTTGTAAAGAATTTGTCATTGGTAAATAAAAAAAAATTGATAGGATTGAAAATTATGACAAAAAAAACTCATAAATTGTGGTTTAAAAATGACATTAATAGTAAAAAAAAGTAATAAGAATAAAAATTAGAAGATTTTTTTAAAATATATGTGTAACATAATGAATTATCTTATGAAAATATTAAAAGAAAAATATAAAATTTGATTTAAAAATGACATTTATTGTTGGGAAAATAAAAAGTAGTGCAAAAAGGGAAGGAATGAGATTTGAACTCCTGACCTTTTACATTTTTTTTATTACGAAATAATTCGAGATCAGATATACCTGAATCTCGATGGCCGACAAGTCGGCAGACGGAAACCCGTCAATACATACAACCGAAAACGAAAATAAAAGGCGGAGCAGTACAACAAGTGGAAACACACCCTACAAGAAAACGAGTCAAGGAAAACTAAGTCTAACACGAAGGGGACGTAGACTACGGACGAAAGCCAAGCACCGTCCAAAAACAGCACCGCTGGTCGGCGATACATCAGGAATCCCTGTGGGCAGTGAAGACGAAACTCCATGAAGCTCCTTCCCGTACACGAAGTCGCCCCATACACACTACCTCGATCCCAGCCAGACCCGACTTCGACTGCCAGAACCCCAACATAGAAGAAGAACCCTCAACCGCACCAAAGCAGAGACGCACGTCACCCGAGCAAAGCAAACCGCAAAGGACCGGTCACAAGGGACCAGTCAAGCCCAAATGGGATTTTATCCAAGCTCTTTCGAGCGGTGTTTCGAGAAATACTTTATATAAATATATATAAAGTAGGGTCTATAAAAAAAACTATATTATATTATATTTTTATTTTATGTAATAATTATTCTGGGCTGCTTTGGCCCAATGAGTAGCCTTGGGCCCAAAGCACAAGATAACGGGCCTAAATGAACCAATCACCCGTAAGTCCGTAACCCTAGTCAAACAGGGACAACACCAATGCAAGAGGGAGGAACGCCGGACAATTAAGTTTTGTTTACATCATTTATACTTCATTCTCACCTTTTATCAACTAAAGCTAGACAAGTTTTGTTTTGTTTTTTTTCACATTTTTTAATTCTCGCCGGAGGGTGGGGTGGCCGCCACCCCGCTCCCCCTGCGACTGCCGCTGGTTAAGTTCGCTTGTTCACTACATTTGTGTATTGCCCATCTTTTGTACTACACATCTTTTCTGTTTCTTATGTTGTATGTTTTGATAGTTCACTGTCTGGTAACTTTGTCGGCCTCTCAAGAAGTCGGGTTTGTCCGGTCCTCGAATTACTTCCTAATAAAAAAATGCAGTTTATATTTTTTTTAAACAAAATTTTTCATGATAAAAATTTATAAATACATACATACATATATATATATATATATATATATATATATATATATATATATATATATATATATATATATATAAATAAGTGTATGAAATATAAATATTTTTTTAAAGTAATTTCATACCTCAAAATAATTTTGTGGTCCGTACTACAAATTTTGATAGAGGTAAATTTTGGGGGTCCGACTAATGAGTAATGACCAGTGCAGATCCCCCGCAACACTCTAGTGCACCACTTGGTGCAACACAAAATTATGTAGGGTATAATTTTACTTCGAATTTTTTTTAAAAAATTATATTTGTGTTTTATACACTTATATTTACATATCTATACAATTTTATTATGAAAAAGTATGTTTTAAAAATATATATAATTAAAAGAATGATTATATTGGTTTATATTTTTTAAAACAAAATTTTTCATAATAAAATTTATAAACATGTAATATTTTTTTTTGGATTAGATAATAATTCGAGGACCAGACAAACCTGGCTCCTCGAGAGGTCGACAAAGTCGGTAGACGGCGTACCGTCAAACATACAACGTAATATAAAATAAAAAACGGTGCAATACAAAAGAGGCAACCAAACTGCCCAGCCGAACAAACGAGCCTAACCCAAAATAGCAGAGGACAACGTAGACTAAACCAGGAGACAAGCGCCATCAAGCGATGACACCGCTAGCCAACGGTACATCAGGAGATCTGCATCGAGTAATGACACCGCTGGCCAACAGTACATGTAAATACAAGTGTATACTGTAAAATATAAATATATTTTTTTGATTTTTTTTAAAGTAATCTAGTAGCTCAAATAATCTTGTATTGCACAGTGTAGCTGTAGCACGAGATCTCCACTGAGTAATGACAGCAAACATTTTTAGAGTGTGGTCTTCTTGTGTCATCTTGTTGTAGAGCTTTTTGTACTTGTTTCATTTCGCTTGTTTTTTGTATTTCTGTATTGTTAGGTTGTATGCTTGACGGTTCGCCGTCTGCCGACTTTGTCGGCCTTTCGTTGAGTCAGGCCTTCGAATTTTTACCTTATAAAAAAAAATAAAAATTTCTGAGAGGGTGGTCATGAAAATAGTATTGTAGTAATCTCCAATAATTTGGACAGAGGATCCCGGGGGAGGGGATTGCAGGCAAATAAAATCTTCTATTTCACATTTTCTACTCTACTCTTTACTTCACTTATTTATTTTAATATTTATTTAATCTTAAAAAAAATTAAAAATTATATTTATATTCCAAACATTTATTTTTATATATTTATAAATTTTTATTTAAAAAAATAACGTTTTAAAATTTTAAAAAATTAAAAAGACAGCATTTTATAAAATATAATTATTAAAAAATTGAAAACATGATTTTTAAAATAAAATTTTATAAAAATATAAAAGTGGAGGTTAGGAATATAAATATAATATTTATTTTTAAAAATAAATAAATAAATGTTAAAATAAATAGGCGGAGTAGGATCGAGATCGAAGACGATTGTCTTGCGGTAATCAATGCTATATTAATGACGTCTGGAGTTGTCCTTGGGAGATTGAAATGATTATTGCCGACACCATGCGACTTCTCCAGAATCTCCAATGCTTCTCGTATTCGCATGTCTTCAGAGAGCTCAATCAGGTTGCAGACAAGGTGGTTTGCCTTCAACATCAACTTGATCAAGACTCGTCTTTGCATCATTATGAGTTTTAAGCTCTTATTCGAAAGGACGTTTTTTGGTGGTGGATCGACCCTCAGCAGGGTCTAACACCTTACACCGTCTAAAATCTTACTTTGTATTAAAAAAAAAGGGAAATTCCGTTTGGTACCCCTGAGATTTTAACAATTTCGCTTGGTGCCCTAAGGTTTTATTTTGTCCGGATGGTGCCCCTGAGTTTTGTTAAAAGTCTGCCTCATGCTCAAAACTCATATTTTCACTTTTTTTAATAAATAAAATGGCCCATTATTTTTCCTTATTTCACAAGACCCCCTTTATTTTTAACAATGAATAAAATTGCCTATTATTTAACTAAACCCAACATAAAAATGAAAAAAAAACACCCTATATATATTTTTTCAATAAAATCACACATAATTTCCAAAATTTTAGCAAAAACTCACCCATTGTTACAAAATTTTTTAGAAGAAAATCAACCTTTATTTTTAACATTACACAAAAGATTCATTATTTTTAATATTTTGCAAAAAAAATTCTCATTATTTATCAAACATTGTACATACATAACATACCAGTACCACCCATTATTTATAAAAAAATTTGCATCAATCCATCCTCACATTTTTTGAAAAAAAAAATTGACCTATAAATTACAAAAAGGGAAAAAAAAATCATAAAATCATACTTTGGATAAAAAAAATCTCCTTTATTCTAAATGAGTATTGGGTAAAAAAAATCCACCCTCTTATTCATCAATCCACCCTTTATTTTTTACATTACTTTTTCCAATAAAATTCTAATAGAGTATCGGGTTAGATTGATTAATTTAGATGGTTCATACTGAGTTAACTCGATCCGATCCGACATTTTCAGTTCAGGTGAAACCCAAAGACTCGATTTTAAAACAAAATGATAATTATAATGTATTTCTTTCTTATACAATGAACTATTGTGGCTAAATATTAAATTGAAAATAATAATAATTACGGGTCTACGGATTGAACTGGAAAAAAATATACTACCAAAATATTGCGCCACCATATGATCAACCGCATGTACAATTGTTAAAATTTAGTGAATTATATGTTAAATATTATTTTGGAAAATAATAGGTGTTAAATATTATTTTGGAAAATAATGAGTGTTTTTATTTTATTTTTTCAAAGTATGGAAACTAATATGTCTTTTATATAATTTTAAAAACCGTAATGATTTTGTTTTAAAAATTTTGGAAGAAGGGTGATTATGTGATAAAAGTTTTGGAAATAATATGTGATTTTGTTAAATTTTAGAAATAAAGGTGTTTTTCAATTTTATCTTGAATTTAGATAAATAATAGGTAATTTTGTCCATTGTTAAAAGTCAAAGAGGTTTTGTGAAATAAGGAAAAATAATGGGCCATTTTATTGATTTAAAAAAGTGAAAATATGAGTTTTGAGCATGAGGCGGACTTTTGACAAAACTCAGGGGCACCATCCGGACAAAATAAAACCTTAGGACACCAAGCGGAATTGTCAAAACTTCAGGGACACCAAACGGAATTTCCCAAAAAAAAAATAGATGGAGTAGAAATTGGTGTAGGAAAGGTTGCGAGGACCCTCGTTCGGTTGCATGAGATATGATTCCCCAACACATTAACTTTTCAATTTGGTTTGAAAACTTGGATAGTTGAATTGAGACAGCCCACTTGTAAATTTAGCGACAAGACACAAACACAGGGGAAATACATCAAATCAAAGCATTATAGTAATAAAAAGGGAAATTTACATAAAGATACCCATACCCATTAAATAGTCTTTAATACTAAATCACCCGTTAAATATAAAATTATAGAAAACTACCCATTAAATAGTTGTTGGTCTCAAATCACCACCAACTACATATTTCCATTAAAATTCCATTAAATATAATATATTTTAATATTTTATACTTTAAATTCAAAGTTTAAACTTGAATATATTTAAATTATATTTATGGTAGGGATAAAACAAATTATATTAATATATTAGGGTAAAAAATGTGTAAAAATTTTAAATTTTAAATTTATTTGGAGGGAAAAGGTTCTAAATGCATGTGGACAATTTTATTTTATTTTATTTAAAAATTAAAGCAAACTTTAATAAATATACTTTTAATAAAAATACTTTGAAGCCTGGTTTTTCCCCATTTTTAGAATCTACTCCCTCAGCTAAGAAAAACTTATTATTTTAGAAATCTTCACATTTTTTAAGGAAGCAAACGAAAATACACTTATATAGTTATACCCCTAATTATTACTGTTCTTTTTCACTTTCTCGAAAACTACAACTAACCTCTCCATAATTAAGACAAGGACAACTTTGTAAAGTGAATACCAAAATATCTAAAATGACATGTTTGTTTTAACAAGATTTCATCTCTAAAACGAAAAGTTTTGATTAACGGAGAGAGTAGTATAGACGTTTACAAATATGATAGAAAATGAGACATGATTTATTAGTATAAAAATATTATTAAATTTAAACAATACTTTTTTTTACCAGGAAAGAATTCGATGTCAGACAAGTCTGAACCTCGATGGTCGACAAGTCGGCAGACGGAAAACCGTCTAAGGAAAATAAAAAACAATACAAAGATGGTGCCGGATACAAGCAATCTATACAAGCGAAACTAAAACAACCAAACCGAAAGGGATGAGGACGTAGACTAAAGACGAACGTCAAGCACTCCCCGGAGGCAGCACCGTAGGTCAGCGGCACATCAGGAGACACTTGTGGGCAGTGAAGACGAACCTCCTAGGAAACAACCTTCCGGAAAAAGGAGACACCTCGATACACACTGCCACGGCCCCTGCCTGGCTCGACTCCGACTGCCAGAACCCCATCACGCGGAAAGAAAGTCCAGTCACGCCAAAACATAGAGCTACACATCGCCTAAATCGAAACGCACCAGAAATCCTAGTGGGAAATAGCTAACCCGACTAGAAATTATTTGTTTTTATACATAACCCTATATAAAATATTTAATTTAATTTAATTTTTATTTTTATTATTTTTTTCCTTCGGGCTGTGCTATGGGCCCAAGACAAAATTCTCAGGCCCGAAGCACAAGAAATTTGGCTGTCTCGGGCCCAAGGAAAAAACCCAAGGGCCAAAAAGGGCAGTTGTTTGCTAAAAAACAACGATACCACATGAGCAGCCGTCGACCAGGAGGAACCTAGCACCGACGACCAACCCGGGAGCAAACCGAGCTCACCATCGGCCGAAGACCGCCGAAGAACACCAAGGAACGTGAGGGCCAGGAGAGGAGGAGGCGAGAGATGCAAACATAACCCAGAACAGGCGACAAACATCGAAAGCTCTGGGCAACAAATCGAGATCGGAGAGCGGGGTCACGGAACCAACCAAAATCAAGGCCGATCGAAGCCCCGAAGGAGACGATTGGGGAAAAAGGGGTTGGAAAGAAGAAACCCAAATCGATTGATAGATGGGGGAAGGCAAAACGAGGCGAAGATGAAGAAGATGGTGACGCCATCTCCGCCTAAAGCCATTCAACGTCCGGTTGACAATCCAGCACTGCGAGGAAGCAAAGCACGAGCCCAAGAATTGTACGAACGGAGTCTGCAGATCAAATTTGGGCGGGGGGGGGGGGGGGGTGAGGGTGAAAAGGAAAAGGAAAATCCTTTAACATCAAAACCCCAAATCGATTTCAGAATATGAACCACACTACTGAGACAAGATATTTCCAATTCGGTTTTTACCTGTGCAACAGGATCATCAAGACGCAAGATGGCGAACCGCTAAGGTGGTCGGAAGGGTGGTTGAGGCCAATGAATGGCGGCCGAGGCCGAGATTAGGCAGCCGAAGCGTAGATTTAAGGTTCTCTCTCACTAGAATACTAGGAGAGGATGGGTTGTGTAGAACTGTAGAATGGTTTCCACCATAATTGAAGGCGGTGAAGGGTGGACGGCCAGTAAGGGATTTTCCGAGCTCTTTCAAAGAGAGCATTTGCTAACGAGCGTCTAAATTATTAACATGCTAAACGGATTTTCGAAGAGGGGATTATGGCCTCCGAAGAGGGTTTATCAGCCTCCGAAGAGGGGACTATGGCCTCTGAAGAAGGTTTCCGTCGACCTCGGAAGAGGTAACCCACCGACGAGTGTTTTCCCAGATGAGAGCTTTTAAGTGGTGGGCTCACCTACACTGTGTATATATGTTGAAATGTAATTTAAACAATACTAAATGACTTATAAAATATTTGTAATTTTGATTAAAAAGAAGTCTATAAAATTTATCACCATTTTAGGAATAAAATAGAATAAATTTGTTCATATATATATACATCAAGTTAAAAAAAAATTAGCAAAATTAAAATTTTAAATCTATTTGAGATTTTAATTTAAATATAAAGATTAAAATATTAATATAGTATCATATATACAGTATTTGACAAAAACCTAAAAGAAATAGACAACGGGTGGTGATTTGCAAACAAAAACCATTTAGCGGGTGATTTTCTGTAATTTTGCATTTAACGGATGATTAAGTGTAAAATGTTATATTTAACGGGTGGTTTTGTGTAAATTTCTCAAATTTTAATATGTGGGAAACCCCAAACAACCCTGTAAAAAAGTCTTCATCTTGATGGTGGTGGAGAGTGAAGAGTGAAGACTGACACCCCCACGAGCACACACCATTACAAAAGAGAAAAACTTAAAGGCCAGTACTCCGGTCAGTCGGGGTTCCGATTAGACACTTTGTTCTTGTTTGAATCCATACAATACATTACTCCCTCCGTTCCATAATACATGTCCTTTTCTTTTTTGACACGCTTTTTAATGAGTGAAAAACTCTATAAAATATTAATTTTTTAATTAATTTTTTTATATAATATGATACTCATTAGTAATAAGTATCATATCATATAAAAAAATCAATTAAAAAAATTATATTTTATAGAGTTTTCCGCTTATTAAAAAGCGTGCATAAAAGGAAAGGGACATGTATTATGGAACGGAGGGAGTATACATTAATGGAGTACTCCAACCCCACTCACTCTTAACCTGCATCTGCTGCACCTGCACCTGCAACTCTCCCCCTCCCTTCTCTTTAATTCAGAGTTTCAGACCCATTCATTCATCCACGCAATCTTATCGTCACACCCAACCTAGCTGTACACTCCGATTCGAGTGAACGTACGTGCGCTTGCTTCAATTAATTAGAAACCCGACCATGTTGTTCCATCGATCGAGATTTTAGTTACACTTTCTCAGATCTTGTTCATCCCCGGCCCGTTCTTATTGATACAATCACTGATCCCGTCGTCAGTTGTGTGACCAAAATCATCACTCAGTTTAGCATGCATAAAATATATGATGATTATGATGGTATTATTCAATATACTCCAACCATCTCGAAATAGATGTCGTTTTAGACTAGTTGAGTTGTATCAAAATAGATGTCATTTTAAGTTTTCAAGGTAGGAATTAGTAATGATTTGTATTGATTTGTGTGTTGTTAACTTTTTAAAAGATTTTGATTGGTTAAAAAATGTAGTGGGTATTTAAAAACAATAAAATTTATTAAAAAGGTTAGTGGAATTATGATGTTGATTTATGAGTGAGTGTTTTATTAAAACTTGTGTAGAATGCTACTCCCTCCGTCCGCGAAAACTTGTCGTTTTAGACTTTTGATTTTGTTCAAAAAAACTTGTCACTTTAGATTTTTTACCCATATATTTCCAAATTTACCCTCATTTGTTTAAATTTTGAATTACTTTGAAAAATGTAATTGTACTTTGCTTTGATATAATTATGACAAGAGTAGGGGCAATCTAGGTAGTTTAAATATTTCTTAAATATTGTGCCGAAAGCTAAATGACAAGTTTTCGCGAACGGAGGGAGTAAAATAACTTAAATTTTGAGACAAAGGGAGTATCATTTTGACATGCTTGTAAAAAAAACTCTCTTTATTATATGCACGTTTTGTAAAACATGTCACTTTATAATATTAATTTTATTCATAAAAATATGTCATTATAGGGATTTTTTTTCTTCAAAATATTCAAAGAAAAATAAAAAAATTACAAAAAAAATCACAAATTGTAAATATTTACAAAAATATTCAAAATTTGCAAGGGAATCAGGAAAAATGTGGTCTTAGACCGCGTTTTATTCACAAGAAAGAAAATCTGAAGGGTGAAAAAAAACAAACGAAAAAAACGCGGTTTGAAACAACGTTTTATAATTAATTTTGTGTAAAACGCGATTTGAAACCGCGTTTTTAATTACCTGTTTTTATTTTTAAATAATAAAAAAACTACCTGAAACGCGGCATCAGGCTGCGTTTCATTTGTTTCACAGAGAACCAGAACAAAAGGGGGAGATGGAAGCAGATGGAGGCAAAGCGGTGGGCCGATGCCAGATCGGAGGTCGGGGAGAAAGAGGCAGAGGCAAAGCGGTGGGCCGATGCCAGATCGGAGGTCGGGGAGAAAGAGGCAGAGGCAACGACAGCGGCGAGGGTGGGCGGGGAGGAAGGAGGAGGACAAGGGTATTGCGGGGCGTTGACGTCGATGTGCAAGAACGACCCCAGGGCATCCAGGGAGGTCGACGCTGGTGGCAGCGGAGGTCGGGCAGAGCGAGGGTGAGCGGGGAGGGAGGGCGGTGAAAGTTGCGGTGGTAGAGGAGGTGGTGGGCTGTGGTGACGGATGCCGGAGATGGACAGGGAAAGTTAGGGTCGGGCTCCAGGTCGATGGCAATGCGGAGGAGGAGCCGACCTTGCATATCGGTGGAGTTAGGGTTGGGGGTTGCACGAAGCTAAAATGAGATGTTTTGATGAACGGATCGACCATTGGTTTACTTGTCTTGTCTCAACGAGGATCGTTTAGTCCACAATTATAGTCCATACCGTAGTCCAAATTATCTCATGGGCTAAATTAAAATTTCTAATTATTTAATTTCTTAAATAAGTGTTTGTACCTTATAATTTATTTTAATGTTTACCGGCCAATAAAATTAAAAGGACCATAAAAATAAACTACAGTGTGTTAGACTAGACGATTTTCACCGGTCTTGTCTTGTATTTATTATCCTCGCAGATTAATGCTAAAACTTACGGATCGAGTATTATTCATTCCATGTTTTTTTCCTCGAGGGGAAAAATTCCTACCCAGTCTGAGAAACATACAGAAGCTAAAAGAATGATGTGAAATTTATATATTATTTTCCTTTTAATTTCATTATTAGGGGTTTGTTGTTGTTTACATTATGAGTTAAATTTTGTTAAATAAGATATTCTCAACATAAAAAAAAAAAAAGGGGTTTCTCTAATCTATTTCATAAGAATATTTATTAATTAAACAAAATCATACGCTGGAAAAGATTATCTATGCTTAAACCTTACAAAAGCAACTAAAAATAATATATAGCTAAAATGAGTTAATTTAAGAAAATATTTATAAATTTAGCTTTTGGATCTAGATTAGAAAAAACTGGAAAAAAAAACTATACTAAAACTAATTGAGATAAGAACATGTAACCTAAAACCATGTTTTTAACGGATAAAACAATATCAATCACCAACAACAATTAACAAATATTCACATGTCAAAACATTGTGGAATTCAGTTTAATTAAAAATAAAATAAAATTGGAACTAAGATTGAAGCTAAACTCATGCACACCTAATACTGCCCTAATTGTTATTTTAACCTTGATAATTTAATTAAGAAAATAATTTAAATATGACTAATATAAGAAAATATGGAAATTTAAAAAAAAAAAAAACATGCAAAGTTATTTATACTAGCTAGTGTAACCTAAAACCTAAATGGAGTCTAATAAATTTATGGAAAAAAACCCTATAATAATAATTAAAAAAAGGGCAAATTGCATAAAATAACACGAACTTTAGAGGTGGTTGCACTCAGTGGCACGAACTTAAAAAAATACAAAAATAATCACCAACTTTGGTGTTTAGTTGCGGCTAGTGGCACGTATACCCCCTTAGGGGTGTTTATGATTCGGTCCAAACCGAATTTTTGGGCCGAACCAACACAAACCGAACCGAACCTAACCGATTTTTTTCGGTTCAGCTTTTGGTTCAAGAATTTTCATTTTTTGGTTCGGTTTGTGTTCGGATTCGGTTCGATTTCTGTTAAACTGAATGCATGGAAATTAGTACAGTCATTTTACAGAATGTGTGATTTACACATACCCTAGCTCATATATCTTTTAAACTCATGTACGCTTGAGGAGTTTAACTAAGATTTACAAGAAAGAGACTCCCGCGTAAACTATATTTAATGGTGGCTTTTCCAGTGGAAATATATATGTGAGTACGTAATTAATAATATATCTGAGATAGAAAGGGAAGACATATGATAATATATGTGTAAGCAAGAAGGAAACGATACTGCTTGAAAGATTTGCGTTACCTACACTGTAAAAGACACATGACAATTCATGGAAATTCGGTTTAATTGTGTTAAAACTGAACCGAATACAGATCAAACCGGTGAATAACCGAACCGAACCTAATGCTTTCGGTTTGAAAATTTGAGATTTTCGGTTTCTGTTCGGTTTGGTTTGGCCCTGTTCGGTTCGGTTTTAGACCGATGCACAGCCCTATACCCCATATCTCGCTAATGTGGACTAGTAGGGGTGCTTACATGAAATTTTTTTAATTAAAAAGGCATATAGCGAGATATGAATTAGTGGGAATGCTTACATGAATTTTTTTTTTAAAAAAATTATAAGACATAAAATATGTGCCCAGATTATGAAACTAGCTAGGTTTCAATTTTATTCGTTATTTCATTTAATTCCAAATCAAAGATAATTGTGACAAATATAGAATTTGCAAATTAAAATAACTAGCACCAAATTTTAATTTGCAAATATTATATTTGTCACAATTATCTTTGATTTGGAATTACATGAAATAAAAAATAAAATTGGAACATAGCTAGTTTCATAATTTTGGCAAATCTTTTATGTCTTTCAATTTTTAAAAAAACCATATAAGCATTCTCATTAATTCATATCTCGCTATTTGTCTTTTTAATTAAAAAAATTCCATGTAAGCAACCCCACTAGTCCACATTAGCAAGATAGGGGGTATACGTGCCACTGACCGCAACTAAACACCAAAGTTGGTGATTATTTTTGTATTTTTTTAAGTTCGTGCCACTAAGTGCAACCACCCCTAAAGTTCGTGCTATTTTATACAATTTGCCCTTAAAAAAAAAGAAGAGATCTAACAAAAATTAATTATCCACAAGATCATGTACTAATACCCTAATTGTTAATCTTTGTTCCTACCCCTCCCTCCCCATTTAATTGAATGCATATATATCTCTAATTACAGATTGGAGGGATATGAATTGATTCAGATCCGCGGTTTGTAACCTTATAACTGACAGATTAAAAATAAGTGTTTTAATGGACCAAAATTAGTAAATACTAAATACCCAACGGATTGGAACAGCAAAAATGCGTAGAGAAATATAAAAATATTCAGGCGTTTAATTATCCGAATAATATTAAATAAGTGGTTCATCACATCACACAAATAAAAATTAAGTACTTAAATTGGCAGAAACAAATAAATAGCTTATAGACAATATGTAAGCGTGAATCAGATCGATCTAATTAAGTACGTTTCCCTTTCACCTGCAAAATGAATTACCTCGATCAAAGAGTGATGGATGGATGGATGGATATGGAGGACCAGATCGATTTACATACAGATCGAGTAGATGAACAACCAGATAGATGGAGCTCTTGATGGATCCACAGGGGTAATATGGTAATTTTCAAGCAATCAATTCAAACAAGTGTTTGGATGGATCAGGGCAGGAAGAGTTTGTTGCGGCACTTGCAGCGCCACGCCTCCGGGTAGTAGTCGAGGGGCACGCTCACTCCCGGGTGGATCGTCACCCTCACCGCCTTACACGGCCTGCACCTGCCGCAGCTCCCCCTGCACGCCGGCGGCCACGACCCTACCAGCCTCCTCCTGATCCTCATCTCCTCCTGCATCCCTGCACCCGTTGTAATTGCTGCTGACTCATCACCAGCTGCTAGGATCGCCGCAATTGATACCAGAATGATGGCCGCGATGATCAAGGTGGCGATGGGGTAGTTGTGACGGCGGCGTCGGCGCCGGAGAACGGTCATATTGGAATCTTGATCAGAGATCTGAGTGATTGGGGGTTAATTATTTTTAGGGCTGTTTGTAATTAATCAAGTGTGGGGTGGGGTTTGTATATATATTGGAATTGAGCTGGGTTGGGGGTTGCCTTGAAATGGAAGTGTTTAAGTCAAATTGAATGACAGCTTACTTAACAAAGTTATTTGATTTCTATCTCAAGGAGGGGGGCAAAAATTGGGAGATTCTGAAATGGAGGAAGCCCACCTGCCTTAACTGTTTATATACCCCTAAAGGGTAAAGGCCGGTCACAATAATTTGTTTTAGCATTTGTGTTTAATTAGTTGCTGTGCATATATCAATATACTGTACTATATGGTTTGGTTGAGTGTCATATCTACTTAATTTTTTTAATAAGCTAGCTAGCTGAATAGTTAAGGACCTAAGGTGAGCTGTAGAAGATGAAAATGAATTAATAAAGCTATTAATTATAATAGTTAATGCGTGTTTGGATTCCAAATGCATTAGGTTTATAATGCAAAAGGATAAGGTGGTGTTTGATTAACACAATTTTTAAGGTCATTAAATAATTGTGTTTTTGGATTCCACTACGTATTAATTATAATGCAATTATTGTATCTCGATTTATGTGATTATTTGGTTAAATTACGGTTTTACCTGGATTTTAACGAATTTTTTTATTTTTAGAACCAAACGGACACATAAAACGAGATAGAATATTTGCATTATAATTAAAATGCAATGGAATCCAAACACACCCTTAATTTATTTAGTACTACGTATTATACGAAATGATTATTTTGAGAAAATAGATAATTTGAAATTGATTATATCATAGTTTAGACTTATATTAGATTAGTACAGGGAAATTAAATTAAAGCATAATTTTTTTTATATTTTTGTGTAGATCCGTAATGGTATAAATGAAAAAGTAGATAATACAATAGGTTTCACAACCACAAGAGCGTGGTCTGATATGAATTTGTTGGGAAGAGCGTGTAAGAGAGCTCCTAGAAGAAACTTTGTGATTACCACGTTCAAGTTGTGGAATGGTTCGGATTGGAGGTATGGAATAATGGTTTTAACTTTTGAGCACTGTAAAAAGTATCGAAAGGGTTGTAGTCAAGTTGTTGGAAATGATGATGATGTAGACGATGAAGATGCCATTCTCAATACAGGAACGGAAAAAAGCAAGTGCGAATTTGAGTTGGATTGTCGAGAGTATCCATGAGGTACGTAGTTGGAAGGTCAGGGCGGTACATGATGTAATTTAGAACTACAATCATTCTCCTATGATAGAACGTCATTCATTTGTCGAGTGTTTGAATGAAGCGCAAATGAATTACATTAAAAACAACACTAAGGCGGTCGGGGGCGAGACTGAAAGATATGCTCACCAAGTTACGTTACGATGAGCCAACAACCGTGAGTTCGAGGGATCAAGTATACAATGCACGGGCTCGATTGAAGAAGAATTTATTGCACGGTGTTCAACTCAATATCTTTTGTCCGAGTTGGTGCGCAAGGAATACTCCTTACAATACAGATTAGACGTTATTATTGTGAATCTATTTTTTTCCATAAGGATTACTTAAGGTTGTAGATTAATATGTTTTCGTACGTTCTTGTGATGGACACGACGTACAACACAAATAAGTACATGATTCATAACCTTTGTCATACTAATTGCACATTTTATCTTGCCTAGCAATTTTTTTTATTTGATTTTACAAACATTTGTCTAGTAGGGTCGAGAAGTCGCGTTGCTATATATATGGTGGGCGCGACTATCACATTACAATCATTTCAATTGGGCTGTGCAATTATGACAAATGAAAATAAAGAAATGTACACTTGGTGTTGCGACCCGTGGAAGGAGTGTGTGAGTATCGTCCGGGGACAATAGTTACCAATAGGGATATATCTTGGTCTTCTAAATGCAATAGTAAATGTTTTCCCAGATGCACACAATGTGGCATATGTTTTGTGAGTGGCTTGTAATCACTAACTTTGAAGCTATGGCTAGTAGAAAAACAACGAAGACTGTTCCTATTGTAAATAGGTTCATTTGGCAAAGGTTACGTTTCGAAGGCTGGATACCTTCGTTCGGATCTTGCAATCCAAGTGTTGGTCAAGGTTTCAAACCTAAAAGATTAATGTTGAAAGCGGGGATTTCAAACCCCAAAAATAGCGGAGGGTCATTGGGAACCCATAATCTGTCCTATAGTCTAAGTCGCTCAAATTCATTTCAAGGGCAAAGTTACGGAAAACTAAAAGCGAATACAAATTGTCACGACGAAGCTGGGTCAAAACCAAAACAATAGTAGCAAAATACTAACATATGAACAAGTTGGGTGCTTAATTAGAACTTCCTCCGCCGTTGTTCATGCATGGTAGTGTCGATCGCACCTTTAATTTTGGTCGATCCATTGGTTATTGAGGTTGATGTACTTGCTCACTACAAGAGTGAAATATGCGGTGGATTGCATGTCTTTATTATACATATTGAACCATCTGCCTATCCAAAACATAGTTGAACGTCGGTTTCCAATGTTCCTTATTACCTCTTTTTGTAACTTATCTTTTTGAGGTCCATAAGTTTACACCATTGTCATAATGTTATCGATTGTTTAATTACGTATTGCATAATATCTGTTGTTTTTAGACACTTTTCCTTGATAATTCTAACCTAAATGTTTTCTGATTCCGCTAATATTTTCGACAACAATTTCATTTAAAGGACTTCATTCATATCATTGGATTTTCTCAACCCCACACCTCCTTGATATTCGGGTCTACACACTCTATACCAACCTATGAATAGTTTATGGTTAAGTTTCTTGTTTCAGAAGGAAGTTCTATTAATTTGATCTAACTCATGGTGAATACTAACTAGTAACATCAAACTTTAATTTGCATCAAAAAGTTTGATTTTGTCATTAGATTTGCCCTTACTAGCGTGGTTCTTCCTTCTTGCAATAGTTAGTTAGCTCGCCATTCCCTTAATTGATCCTTGGTTTTACGTATAAATCTACCAAAGGTAGTCTTGTTAACCCTCCCATTGATAATAGGACCAACAAGATACTTTTCTAAGACAATTGAGTTTGGAACTTATGTATTTTCTTAAAATGCTTATCATTTACTAAAAAAATCTTATGGTGTTGAAAGGAGGGAGTGTAAAAATAAGTGTTTTGTTAAGAAGCCCTAACTAAGTTGCAAGTCAAAATTAAGTTGGATATATATGCAAACCCTAGCCTGTGTTTGCTGATCAATCAAATTAAGTTGCAAGTCAAAATGCACAGTGTAATCATGTGGGATCACATGTGTTGGAAACAAAATAAAAATAAAAGAAAGGGTATCATTTAATGTACAAGTAGAAGAACTAGTGTACGTGTAGCTAAATACTACTGTAATGGAGGGGAGGGGGGTGAAGTGCAAATAGAGAAGGGGGTGAAACTACTACTACTGTAAAAGCTGGAGAAGACAGGACACTCGTGTGGAGTGTCGGGGGTCCTGTTTTATAGCGTGCGTGGATGTGAGATTGGAGAGAGAGAGAGATACAGAGTACAGACTACAGAGAGAGACTGAGACTCAGAGGGTTAAGAAAACTAGAATATATCGGCAATGGAACATTTTTCATACACTCATTGTCCACTTCTTGTTGTTGAGTCTTCCATTCTCACTTAGCCGTATTTCTACTTGGTCCATAGTTTTGAGGGTTGTTTTATTCGTCTTGTTTAATCGATTAGTTCATAAATTATGGGTTGTTTTGGTTTTTATTTATATAATGACAGTTTGCTTGTCTCGTGCTCCTTACGCTCTTTCGATTTACCGGGCATGTATCCGGTATTTCGAATTTTTATTTGTTCAAAAATAATAGTAATAATAAACCAGCATATAACTACTTCTAGAGGGACGGGAGAGCTTATCTCTCTACAAATAAAACCCCTTTTTGAGGAAAAAACAACAACCCATTTGCAGGTTCACCACCACCACCGTCTTGAAGACAAAAGAAGATATGAAAAACTCCGACCTTTCTCTTGTTTTCTAGAGAGAGAGCCGTGTTGGATTGAACACATAGGTGTCCTCTTCAATTAACCACCAGCAGCGGGGTGACCCCCCACCGCCATCATCAGCGAATAAAGTCACCATCTAGGACCATTGTTCACCGGTGAGATCTAGGGATCCCATCTCTCAATCCAAAAACACACACATCAAATCTCTCTTGGCTTGAAATCAGGATGAAATTCATGGAGTTGGGGTCCCTGATACTCTGCCATGTAGATTCACCCCAGTACTATTCTTTCAGCACTGGATGTCAATCGGGTGCACTGCTTCGTCTACACAGATCCACACCTGGGTAAACACTGGTGGACACCGGAGGGGGCCTCGAACCTGGCAGCCTCAGTGAAGCTTTTGATTATTACCCAGTACTAGTTTAAGCCATCCAGAGAGTGTTTGTAAACATACTTTTTACCTGTCTAAGCTAGCATATGCAGCACAAATAAAAACACAATTTTCCATCAAAATATGGTTATATATTAAATACCAACAGGGGTATCCAATCATAATATATAGTATGTAGCATATAAACAGACTATACTTTTCCGAATCCGACATGATGAAGACCCATCAGTCTGAATATTTACAGCATCTCTTCCTCTGTTTGAATCAACCTTGAGCAGCTTCTGTAGATAAACATGCAACTCGCATCTTTCATTAGGCGAGTTACAAGAGATGCATGCTTTACAGGGGATTTGCGTGTTTAAACTCATGAGCAAGAACACCGTGTGTTATAGGGCGAATCGCCAAATATTGGGATGCTGGAAGGAATGTCACCTACGTGTTATTCTGTCCTTAAAACATCACATTCGAATCTAGTCTTGAGAGTTCAAGTTGATTTCATCTCGATGTCCTCTTTATCTTCAGGTAAGGGATCTGAATCATCTCTTGGGAGCAGGCCCAGAAGTGGCAAAGGAAGCAAAGAACTTAAGTTACAAAGGATTATGAGGGCAGCCAAGTTGCTGAAATTGTCCTTGGTGACGCCGAAGACCTGAGTGAGACCAGCACCAATAAACCCACCCAAAACACTCCCGCCATTTGATATGGACATCAGAGTTGCGAAAAGCGTGGCTTCCATTCCTTCTGGACATAATTTAGCCGCCAGCACAAGTACAGGCATAAACGATGCCTGCAAAACAGAAGCTGTTAGTCAGCTAAATCATAAGTAGGACACTATTGTATGAAAGTAGACCAAGAAGCGAAGGTTAGTCGGTAGGTATCACACTAGGAAATTTCAATGCTTGCACTTTGCAGTAGCAGCTGTAGAGGATGAAAACTGAAAGAAAAACATAGAGCTGCAGAGAGGTACATTTCTTTATGTTCATGACTTTCCCAATGCCTTCAACATGTGCTAGCCTACTTGAGAAACAAAATTCAACACACATCCATCTCTTCATATTATCTATCACAAAGTAAGGTTTTTCTCTGTATAAGAAAGGTAGTAATTCCCTAATAAAAGAAGATAGGAATCCCTATAATAAATGTAGATAGGTCAACAAAAATATCTTATACGATTGGGTTCAGGATTGGCTGCATTGGAAGGCCTTTTATATGAGCTTATGTTTATTTTCCTCTTTCTTTCTTTTTTAGGGTGGTAATCAAGTCAGGAGAGACACAAAGCTGATGGAGAGAGGTCATGATCTCTGTACTTTAGGATTAATATGACAATTTCCTAGTAACAAGTTCAGACTAAAGAGCAGATACAAGACAGATTATTGCCACTCATGAAACTGCTACTGCACACATGATTTCCAATGATGTTCCGTGCCTTGAAGTAAGATATTCATGAGATATATTTATTGCCCCTCAAGAAATTGCTACTACACATGAGATTTCGCGTTGGGTCGGGGTTCGGTCAAGTCGGGTCACAATTAGTTTTATTATAAAATGATGATTATTTTTTGTTTATCTTAATTATTGAATGTTAAACTTCATTTATTTAGTTATATTAGATCTTATAATATGTAATTCACGTTATTTGAGTGTTTAGAAATAAGAAAATTAAAGGATGAGTCGGGTCTTGTTCGGGTCGGATTAAGGACAGGTCGGGTCGGGTTTGTCTAAGTTCGTGTCCATTCGGATATCAGGTCAAAATGGTTCGATCTCGGGGCTTGGGTTGTGCACTTGTGCATGACACTAGATTTTTGGGTTTCAGTTGGGTCCAGGTTCAGGTCGGGTTCTTGGGTTGGGTCAGATTTTGGCAACTCTAATATCAAGGATGGCAGAGCATCCACAAATACTTGTCATTGCAAAATTTTAATCAAACACTAGATGCTAGTGTTCAACTTTAATCAGAAAATATTAGAATCATATATACTCGTGTAAAAAAATGATGACAATGAAATTTTTTCCAGTTTGACAAAATACATGACTGCTTGACCAAGAAGACAACAACACATTTTCATGGAAAATAACCCATCATACACTAGCACAAATCACATAATAACATAATTTACTATAGTTGATAGGATGAGATCTGCAAACAACATGTCATACTTCCATTCATATGAAAAAAATCCAAGAGATGAGTACAAAAAAAATAACCCGCAAAACTTTCAAAGTCATTATTGATATGTTTGTTGAACTATATATCACACAAAATTAACAAGCAGCAAGAATAAATGTACAAGCACCAATGGCATATGTAAGATACTCATTGGACACAGTGACACTGCCACAACAGAATAACACCTAAAAAATGCAAAAGCATAATTGAGAAAATAATTATTCTTTCTATGTCAATGGCGTTCATGCAGTTGACTGTCGTCCTATCATAGTATGACATTTCCTAAATACAAACTGAAGTATACCGAAATTCCAACAAATATACTGGGGAAATGGGTACCTGACCAAGAACGGTTAAGATCAGTGAATCCCCAATTGCGAACCATTCATCACTTATACCAAGCTGTCGATTCAATCCAGTAACAAGAAAAACCTGAAAACAACATCTATATTGAATGGTTGAAATCCCAAGTATCAACATTTTAACATGCCCAACATCATAACACAAACCTGAGTCATCCCAAGGGTACTTCCCACAATTGTTGTTGCTAGAAATATCTTTCTCAAAGGAACACTCTTCAGAAATCCATTGTAAAGCCCCACACCAAGCAGAGATGCCACAGAAGTAACAAGCTTAACTCGTCCAAGAAACTCAGGTTTAAATCCAAGCTTATTAGTGCTGAAAGTTAAACAGGACAATTTTCATATGAGCATAAAAACTATATCCAACTAGAAGGACTGCATAATGGTTGAATAAACAAAGAAATCATACGTGAAAAAAAACATAGCAGAGTCTGACTGTGGTGTTGCTTGCCATAGAAAAATAAATAAGGTTGGAAAGAACACATTGGGCTGCTTCACTGTATACCACAATTGCACAATACGTTCTTTTGAGCTGTCAAGGAAGCTAACACATTCCTTGCTTTGATTATATTCTAACGACGTAGCAGTTACACGCTGCTCTTTAACCAGGAGCGCAACTGCGGATGTAATTAATGGAAGCAATGCCGTCACACCAAAGACAAATCTGAAACAGAAATATAATATACAGCTATTTCATTGACATCATACAATTGCAATATACAACTGTGTTGTGAAAAAACCATCAAATATACCTTACTCCATAAGCATCCACCAAAGACCCACTAAAATATGAGCTCACAATACCCCCAAAAGCTGAAAATCCCCAACATAATGATTGCAGGGATCCCGACATATTTTGTGACTCACCACGGGCTCTCTCCACAACCATGGAATCTACAACCTAGCTTGATAATTTTGACAGATGTCATTTCAAAGATTTTGACAAAAACAACAACAACATAATAATAATGGGCAAACAGTATGTCAAATTTAAACACACGGGCCTTGCCTGAAGAAATCTAATGCAGAAGTAATGAAAAGAATTACAATTCGTTCATAAGAATCTTTTAACATGTTAAAGGCTAACTAGTTTCAAAGTGACCAGCTTTCCACCAGTTTACAGCTAAAAGATTTCAAGATTTTCTTTGAATGTCTATTTAATAACACCATCAACTTTGGTTGAGTGTGCAAATGTGAATATTTGAATGTGTGTAAAAATGCACACCACTTTTTATGCTTTTACTCCATTGGTTATAGTGTGTATTTTTTGCATATCTCAATTTTATTGGTTAAATTTGAATCAAATTAATATAAATTTATAAAAAACAATGGAAGTAGGTGAAGGTTGTCTCGAAAACTAGGAAAGTTTACTGACTAGGGAGGTTGGGTGTTCAAATTTACACACTCGGTGATCAAATGTTCACATCTGAACACCCAAAAAGCAGGCAATGGAGCACATTTTGTATCAAAATATTCATATTTAAACATTTACACACCACCATTGGAGTAAGTCTAACTGCTTCAAAACTCCCTCCCCAAAGAAGGCCAAATGAAAAAAGGCTGTTATATATGCAACCTTTATCTCATAGTTGAAAAGTCAAAATGGAAGACAGGACTATTTTATATTAGTGAGTATATGTCATATCCTAAAGGCAGTTTGTGGCATTTAATAAATTTAGAAAAGGCAAGAACACTTCATAGTTTCTAGTTTCTACAACATCAGAGAAGGCAGCAGAAAGCGATCCAAGAAAGTAGCCCCATAAGTACTGTGTTGATAAACAGCAAAGCTTGTACAATATGCTTACAACATCAGAGAAGGCAACAGAAAGAGATCCAAGAAGTATACAGAAAGCAGCGCTGTATTTGCCATCAACAAAGGTAGCCATCAAACTCCATGAAAGTGCTCCGAGTAGTCCCGACAAAAATAAGTATGATCTTCTCCGATATCCTAAAAGAGGTATGGAGTCACTGCAACAACACAATTTTTCTAGACATAAAAAAAGCATGCACATTAAATAACAATAATTTAAGGAAAACAACAGGTGATTACAAACCTTATAAACCCATATAGAGGTTTGACAAGCCACGGAATTGAGGCAAACCCAGATATTAAAGCTGTCTAGTCCATCATCCACAGATTAGTTAGTCCACGAAATGAACACACAAAAAGAACTTCATATACAATAAAGGCCAAATCCCCTCCGGTTAGCTAGACTTATAAACAAATTGTTTTCTTAAGGTTAAAATTTCCCAGTACACCTTCTTTTACGAACAAATATATTAAAAGACAAGAAAAAACATGCAAGAAACACCTATAAGACACAAAATGAGAGAAACAGAAGAAGAGGGGAAAGAAAGTAGCAATATCAAAAAAGAGGGATAAAGGAAAGAAAGGTATCCAGAATGAGTCTCAGATAGCTAGAATTAGTGTAAACTTGTATAAAATGGCACGATTAATGTGACAAAGAAGCGAGTTAGATATTTAAACATACTTCTGCAGGATCAAGATGTAGATCGTCTTTGAAATAGAAACTGACAGCCAGCCTTGAGAGCCCTAAAACGCCTTGGACAAAATAAACCATAGCAACAGCAACAGTATCTGGGGACATATCCACCCCGAAGCATCTGATAGGCAACCAAGAACGATTATTCTTCCTTGGCCCAAGTTTGCTAGGGGAGGTAGCCTCATCTTCCTCATTAGTCGTCAACAAGTTCCCTTCACTTGAACCTGGATTAAAAGGATAACTCATCACATGCAGAGAGAAAATAAAAATAGATGGCACGAGAAACTCTGCTAATAGGATCCTAGAAAAAATGGATACCAACAAAATGGCTACGGCACCTCAATTAAAATTAGAGAAGAGTAATAAAAAGTTTATGCTCATTATAACAAACACAGAAAAATGGTTATGTTAAAAATAAAAACACATTGAAGGTGTAGATCAGCCACAACATTTTATCCAAAACAGAGATTTTCTACTTCAAAAGGCTCCAGCTGTTACTGTTAATTAAATCCCTAAATAGCCTAATCAAACTTACTACTCACCTAGGATGCCTGAACATATTTACATAGAGAAAAAGCGTGGAAATTTTCAAAACATTCAGATAAGTCATAACTCATTCTATTACCTACATCAGTTAACCATTATTCTTTTGAGATGTACATAAGATTAATTCAAATTACCTAACAAAGCACATCATGGAGTTGACGTTTTTCAATAAGACGTCAAACAAGTTTGGAATATGTACATTTTACTAAGGTTTTATAAGTGATTGGCATGCATATCCTAAGTTGTTCTTTCTCATTGTTATGTGCATCTAAGGCATGAAAGATAATTGCAATGTCCAAATTATGTTGTAGTCTTGTAGACAGAAATGACTGCATATATAGTATCCTTGTTCATGGAACCTTACTGCTCTTCCCATCAAATTTGATGATCTTTCCAATCCCTTACAAGTATAGCTCTTTAAGCAAATGTCCATTGAAAAACAGAATTTCTCTTATTGTAACATGACAACCATGCAATGTACTATTATTGTTTCGCTACTTTATGTGATACTATAACTTGTTCACAATTAAGAAACTTTGGAAAAGGAAAAGCTTCGGAAATCGGAACTAAATTATCAAAATCTACCCATAGAGTTGACAAGAAGCTCCACCAGAACATCACCCAACGTTACCAAATACCTGTTTCGTGAATTAATTGTCGAATTAACCAATAAATATAAACTACATGAAAGGAAATTATCATCAATAATAAGATTAAGTTGAGCGAGAAATGAGCTCTACATCTATTACACAATCGCACTCCCAGTTCGATCAACCAATTTTATGGATCTTTAAGAAACCTTTAATGAATTCATTCCATTATTGAATCCAGCAAAAGTCTTCTAGAAATCGCAACAAACCCTAATTATGATCCAAATCAGCTAACATTTCCATGTTTATTATCAGTCAATGCCAGAATCAAATTCAATCTAATTGAAACGAAACATCAAGCCCAGCGGAAGAAGCTAGGTCAAAAGGAGAGAATGAAAAGGCGAAACCTACCAGTTCGGCAATGCAAGAGCAGCTCAGTCTCGTCTTTGTCCCGGCGATGGGCAGGCGGAGGCATAGGAGCGGAGACGGACATGTCGGTACCGGGCGGTATGAGAAGCCGTTGCCGGCGGGGAGATCTCCTACGGATGGAGATGCCAAACTGGCGGAGGATTGGAGGAGGGAAAGAGTGGGAAGAAGCCGAGATGGTGGGAGCAGCTGGACTGTTAAACGACGAGGAAATCGAAAATGAAAACTCGTATTGGGATATCATTTTTATTATTATTTTTGATATTTTAGGTGGAACGGGAGTCGGGAGATCCTTTTACTCGATCTAGATTTCCTCCACAGTGCCTTAACATGGGGCCTTCCTTCCGCGACCAAAATTGCACCGTTTCTCTTTGAACCACGTAATTAAATACTACTCCTGTGTTTACAAGCTACAGTGGAACCAGAAATTTTTCGAAAGGGACATAATTATATAATTGTAATACGGAGTATTATATAATTGCAATATTGTTTTGAATTAACACGTACGGTTAAAAACACTATATAATACGATAAAAAAATATATGTTATTTTATAATAAAGGGTCGTTAGTTAATGATAAAATGTCATCGTTTTATCTCGTCAATATGTAACTTGTTAATTTTTTCATGGGGCTCGCCAAGTACCACTTAACAAATTTGTAAGAGTGAGTGAAATAGTGAATCCCCTTCTATATCAAAAATGTGCAACACCAATTTCTTTTAGCGTAGCTAAAACTTGTATCTTTAGTGATGTAATTTGGTTTCCAACACTTTCCTATCCAATTGTGATTAGTGTACGTGCCTACTGTCTCTGATGACATATCCCACCGTGGTTTCACCTCATCGAAATTGAGTTTTACCATATCCGCTAATGGTTTATTCCAAGTTCCAACCCATCTTCTTCGGTTTCTTTTGTGTTCATGTTCTCAACTAGGGTATCCATCGAGTGATATTACAATCCAAAAAGCGCTCTTATCCACACCATCCAAGTAGCTCGTCAATCTATAAGTACTGTTGTACTAGTAGCAAATATTCGTACCATATACTCCCTCCGTTTATAATTAAATGACGTTTTGAAATTTATCATACAAATTAAGGAAAATGCTAAGTAACAAATTACACATAATAAGTAAAAAAATCCATAGACTTGTGAACTCCTAAACTTTTTTTGTTTGGAATATAATACTCCTCTTTATTTACAAAGAGATGGACATGTGGGAGTATTTAAGTGGAGGAGACTCTACCCTCTCTCTCCTCCCCGTACAAATTCGGTAGAATAATAAAAGAGATGGAACATGTTGATTTTAAAATCTGGAAAACGTCAATTAATTAGGCAAATACAAATACCCTTAAAACGCCATTCAATTGTAAACGGAGGGAGTATATATATCTTGGTAGGCCTTGGAAGCGATTATGACGCAATGATTACTACACATACCACTTAATCGATCCTTCCTAAGCCCCATGAAGTGCTCTCCTATCTCCGTTTGTCAACGCAACAACAACACCATCGAGCACACTCCTGAACTCAACTTCACCTCAAATAGAGGACGGTGTAAAAGAATAGGGGACTCATCCAATAGTCAAGAAGGAGATCAACACAATCGCGGGGGAATAACTCCCTATTACAGACGAGACAAATATTAGACGATCAGAAGAGCTCTAAACACAAGACCTATCTATCCATTGTGAGAGAAGAAAGGCCATATATGCTAGCGACACACCATTAGAATATGAATTTGGCCAATTTCCAATAAAAATTAAATAAATGATATATGTATCTATATGTATATTTCTAGTGTTCTTGAAAAATACATATACGTATCTTGTGTTGTGGAGCTTAACAATACATATAGATTTTTCTGGATGTTTTTGTTATTTTATAAAACAAATGCCGAATCTTTGGAAAATACCCTAAATTTCGTGTGGTTTTCTGAAAATTTTGTGTCTATGCAAACAAATATGGAGTAATTTGTGATCGATTTTCAAGTTCATTATTTCTAGAACTTCCCGCGCTCAGATCCGATCCTCTTCAACAAGTTAAAACCTCCCGTGCCCTTCGCAGCACCACCTTCCAGTTCAGCCATGGCCATCCAAGTCTTAGATCTCTCTCTCTTTGCGATACTCCTTCTAGCTGGAGCCACTTCCGTCGCTTCGGAATCGCCGGCGCCGTGTCCTATCACAAGCGCCACGGGAGAAGACGATTGCAAGGATGCGTTGGTCTCCGCATCGCCTTGCCTCCCTTTCATTTCGGCTCCTCCGAACAACGAATCGTCGTTAGTTCCACCGGAATGTTGCGATGCATATATCACCGTTTTCTCCGCCGGCGAAGTTTCGTGCCTCTGCTATTTTCTTAAGGAGCCTCCGGTGTTCGGCTTTCCGATCGATCGTTCCAGGCTCTTCACTCTTTCTTCGGTATGTCCGCTGCCGAACACGACTTCGCCGCGAAACGGTGCATCAATCGAATTCATCTGCTCAGGTTTTGTGATTTTTCGAGCCGTTCGATTTTGTACTTCCGCTTTCGTTTACTTGCTTTGGTGTTGACGTGTTGTTTGTGGTTATGGTAGATGAATTTGCACAAGATTGAGCGTTAATTTCAGATTAATTCAGACAATTTTTGGCAGAGAGATAGTCTGCAAGAGCTGTGTATTTCTCCCTGTTAGGTCACAAGATCAATTTGATGAAATTTGAACTGTTGGAAGAATTTCTTATTTGGGGAGAAATGTCGATGAGATGATATAGTGCTAGCTCATTTGGGGAAAAAAAAATTGAATTGCTGTGCTTGTATTTGGCATAAAAGCGAGATCCATTTACTTCAAAATTTATCTGAATCATTTTCTGCTATAGGAAACTTTCGTGATCTCTTTTAGTGAATGGTTGCAAGTTGAGGGGAAAATAGAGTGAAAGCAGCAAAGCGATTCTTCACAAGTGATCAATTTTGGCATGTCCACCTCAGATCTTAAAATGGATCAACGAATTATCATTTTAACTTTTCATCTCATGTTTTGTACTAGTAATTGAAACATAAAACTGGTTTATTGATCTTTCTACGTCTGTGGTTTATGCTCAGCACTCAGCAGCAGTTAAATTGCACACGAGGAAAATGCATTTGCGTATAACTCAAATTTGGGAATTTAGTTCATCCATCAACATCTTACTAATTGTGTTGTTTGTTCCCACTTCCCAGTGACTAGTTTGAATTTACCATTCAAGTTGTACAATTTCCCTCAGGTTGTCCAAAGTGAGTTACTAATTGCCTTCCCTTACTCTACTTTTGATCAGTTATGCAGGCTTTGCCTCCCCTTGGAAGAGCTGGTATGTCTTTTTCGACCATTTTTACTTGTGTTGTATCGATCAAAATGGAAGTTGTTCCAGGCAAATTATAATGAATATGGCACTAAAAAGTGTGTGTGTGTGTGTGTGTACTAGTAGGTGATGGAGCTCTACCATTTCCTGTTGCTGGTGAGATCCCCATATCCTTTTCTTGTTGTATCTGCATCAATTGGTATTGGGGGAATAGTGGTAACATAGCTACTGAAGCACAATCTTCCCAACTATCATTTCCAGCAGTTCTAATTACTCATCTTTTATCACATTATTATCATGCTTTGAAGGTTCAGATATGAGATATTTTCATGTTAAGAATTTTCCATGGTTCTCTGAAGCTTTTCTTCCTATCTTCCAACTGAAAATGACCTCAGTTTTAACTAATACGTAGTAATATGTTGTCTGTGCAAAGGGTGAAATTTGTACAAAGATTAGTTTCCAACTACATTTTGAGGAGATTCTATATTTCTATGTACCCTGAGTTTGTCATATTCATTAGACTTCAGTCACTTCACTGCGACACCATCCAACTGGGCAAAATCTGACACTTCTTTGCACTATGTTTAACAGGTCCTGAAGCTTCTCCTCCCGCCATTATCACTGCCCCAGAAAACTCTCCCTCATCTATGACCGTTACACCGGAAGCAAGTATTAGTCTTCCATATCCTCCACCAGATGTCGACACTGAATATCCACCAGATGTTGATACTGAATATCCAGAAGCTTCGTCAGCCACAAGGCTTGGAATCACGTACAGTGGATTTATGAATTTGCTTGGCGATCATCCAAAAGGTTTGAGATTACTACAACATTTTTGTTATGGTTTTGAATTATTATCTCGTGTGTTTGGGTGGTGGGGTTGGGTTGGGGAATCTTGATTGATTCTTCCTCCAGCACCAGCAGTTCGTTAAAAAGCACTCTTAATTGGCAGGATGATCCATTTTCAACAACCCAGACAAGGAAACAAGATAGAATATGACATTCTTACTCCAAGAAGAATATGACATTGTCGTCATTTTCGGTAACATCATTGCTTTCTCTCGAAGAGAAGACAAATCATTCCATGGAACAAATTTGTAGATTCCTTTCTCTTGTAGGCAGTCCTCTTTGGTTGAATGTGCAGCAATAACGGACTAAAAAGTTTGAGACGGTAAGGATTTTGCTTCCACACAACCATTGTGAGTTGTGACCATGGTGGTGTACTGGTGTGTGATCAAACAATCAAGAGCTTTCTATGTTGGTTGACTGTGGACCCTTTCCTTTTATCCAAATTAGATCAATTGAATTGATGAACTTGATAATTAAGAGCAGGGAATTGAAGCTAATGCAACTGGTTAACTGAGGATGGTGCTGCAGGTTATGCACTTGTAACGGGGGTGAAATTTCTTAGTGTTACCGATACCCTCAATTCAGAGAAGTTACTGACAACATAGGTAACATGAGAAGCATCAAGAAAACATAGGTACCCTGAGGTTTCACCATAAAATGTCAACAGAGATTAAGAAGAAGCCTCTGTTGAACTTCAACAGGTATATGATTTTGATACATAACACAATCTCATCCTAAGCTTAAACTCTAAACAAGTTCAAATTTGAAGGAATTTGGGTAAAAACAAAGTGGTGGCGCGAGTAACACAACTATGCAGCAGCTACTGGTGCATCTTTGACGGTTTCACGCCAGGCATACTCTCGTGCTCCATCTTTGTCGACAATCTTGATCACAAAGTTTGGGGGTGCCACAACAAGCCTTGATCTGATCTCTACTATGCACTTGTCAACCAGATCGATAGCCTCCTCAACTGACATGCCACTGTGGTAGTGCCTGTCCATCATGGAAAGGGAGAAGTATGCCCCATACCCAAATGCAGCCTTGTCGACCTTGTGAAGGGTTGCAATGTAGTCAAGAAAGTAGAGCGATGGTCCTATTTCCTTGTCGTACCCAGCCAAAAGGATGTTAACAGAGTAGGGGTTCTGCAAGATGAAGCACAATCAGGACAAGAATTTTATCATGCTTCAAGAGATGAAGAATTAGTGTTGAAAATCCATATGACCTATTTTTCTTAACATGGAAATGGAGTGATAATCTCAAACAATGAAGCTAAAAATTACTGGTGTAGTAGCTGTCTGGAAATATAGATTTAGCCTAGACAGAATAAGCACCAAGTACTACACTGCCTGATGGCATTAGAAAAGCTTATGAACCTATTCAATGATAAACTACACGTTTCGATTGAAAAGAATAGGCAAATGAGGCCCAAAACTCTCAAGTTTAATCAGCTGCGATCATTTTAATTCTCACTCGTTTCTAACAGCAGCTTACTTCAAGCGTCTGTTTGGATAGCACTGAAGTGAAAAAGTTTTTTGGTCGTCACCATGTCTGCATATTTTTACCTTATCATTAAGACATTATAAGTGACCTGATAAGAAAAAGTACTGTGGGCCCATTTTCAATATGACCTCTTTTTTGAAAATGGGTAACTATTTTTACCTTATCATTAAGACATTATAGTTTTTTGGTCGTCACCCTAAATGAATATGACCTCTTTTTTGAAAGTGTGCAAGAGATATGAAGAATGAAATATCCCTTTTACAAAAACCCCATGGGCCCATTTTCAATAGTCTAAACTTAAGACAGCTCCAACTTTCAAGCCAGAACTATAGAATATTGTTTGAATAAACAGTTATACATGGACAGTATAGTAAAATAGTGAACAGAGTTCACATTTGATACTCCTTAATCAATCTCAGATAGTAAATAAACAGAGTTTCAAGATACAGAGCTAGGGTCATCCTGAAAAAAATGATGCCAGTAAGCATTATAATAAAACCTACAAGAATATCATGCTTTTAAAAGTGCCAAATGAATAGATCACATAAAATGTTTACTGTAGTTGGAGTATTTGGGTGAGCGCGCATTCATACAAGACTTGTGTTGCTCACACACAAGGCATGGCTCCTCCTTAACACCTCATTTCACTCTTGTTGCAGTTAAAGATGATATATGTTTTATTTGCAGATTTGCAAGTGCAAGTAACAGCATAGCTCTTTGTCTAACATCTCAAGAGTTACCTATTGAGCTAAGAAAGCACATTGCCTAAAATGGTAAAACTGAAATTAGTCCTTAAATTAGAACATAAATTTTCTTTCTAACAAGCATGATAGAACCTAAAGCAGATGAACTGTTACAAGGAGAACCAGATTTCATGAATCTCGCTCATGTGCGAGACGAAGTATAACTTAAAGGAAGCAACCAAGGGAAAAGATAAAATTAATGGAAAGCTTAGTACCACTATCCGATAAAAAACAAGAAACAACAACAGAAGCCTACTGTATCCCACTTAACAAAATTCTTGAAGGCTGTAATTTGCTCGACACGAGTTATCAAAAGGGCCCAAAAAGGAAGAAAAAATCAGCTCTCAACTCCATCACCATTTCTAATGGTTCATTTATTCCAAAGGAACAGGGAACCTATTTTCATATTGATAGCTCAAAACTAAATCACTGTCCCAAAGAATTTGATCACTTGCATTACAGCAAAAGCTAAGAAGAAAAAGCTAGAGGTCATAATCCTTCATACGACGAAGGAAGCTGACAGAAGCTAAAAGAAAGATGTAAAATTTGTAAATTCAAAACATCTTCCCAGTTAACTCTAAGCAAGCCACTACGCTGGAAACTGTCAAACTAGGTTGCACATTCTACTTTTTTTCCCCTTGACATCAGATCTTCAAGTTAATTATTAGAAACTGAAACTAACAAGTAACAACTCTTATCTCTTCTTTAATATCAGCAGACCAAGATACAAAGAGAGGGCTTTTTGATATCCATACCCTTATCAAGATATCAGCTACCGATTTGGGTATGGAATTTTCAATTTTGATAGTTGGAGTTTGGTTGAATTTCGATACAAAGATTAAAGAGAGGGTTTTCCTTCAGTGGTTCTTTAAAGTCAAATGCCAGTATGGGGTTGGGAATCGGGATACTAGTACCTATAGGGGCAATTTGAGTCGCAATTATAGAAACTGGAATGGGCGATTACTGATTCTCCTTCCTGGATCAGGAATGGTACCAAACAGACCCTAAGGTACTCAGAATGTAAGAGAACTCCCAATTCAAGTTACACACTAGTTAAAGGAACGATATTGGATCTTCACATGAGAAGAAGAGAGAGAGACCTTGCGAAGGGCAGTGGCGAGCTCGCCGCGGGTGAAGTTGGCGGCGGCAGCGGTGGTCAAGGGGATCCCATTCCTGTACTGGTACAGCGCCACGTTCCTCTGGATGTACTCCGTGAACTGAACTCTGCAAGAAAAAAAAGACCACATAGATCGATCAAATCGAAGGATCTGAAATAGACCACCAAAATTAGGAGAGAGAGGGAGAGGGAGAGGGGTACCGGTCGCCAGGTTCGCCACTGGCGCCCATGAGCTTGTGAGAATCGAGGAGCATGATCTTGTCCTCGTTCGATTTGTGAACCAAAATGCTGTGAACCGCTGACGTATCAGCCGCAATCACCGCAAATCCGTTACCAACAAGGCCGAACACGCACTCCATTGTTGCTGTCTCCTCTCTGTGTCTGTGTGATTTGCTTCTTCCACAGATTTGGAGGAAAAAAGTTTGCTTAGCGAGCGAGCGACTTGAAGAGCAAGTTTGGATTTTGGAAGACAAAGGAGAGAGAGAGAGGATCCTAAGTTTGGGCTGTCACGATGGCCCAATCTTTTACTATAGCTTTGGGCTCAATCCAGGCTTGAGGATGGCCCAAACATGGTCCTTTTTTTCTACAACTAGTTTATTGGTAAGAAGTTGAAATGGGTATTGACAAGACGAATTTCACTAAATAGCACAACACATCTTTATCATTTCTAGAAAAAAAAAATACAATTTGGTATGAGACCTTAGTTAAGGACTTAGAGGATATCCTCCTCTCCCTCATTCCTACATGTCGGATTGCCTACCGACATTCAACATCACATACGCAGAGAGAATTGACGGGATTTCAAGGATGCTCCTCGATTTGTTTTTTTGGTAGCTTTCTCTACTTTGATTGACGACCAAGTGCATAGATCTAAGGTGTATTTCTTAAGAGACCTTAGAACGAACATTGAAGTGAAATGAAATTCAATCAAAGAGAAATCGACATTGTTGGTTTCGCATTTGATCCTTGGCATCTATATTTCATCTAATCATGTAATCTGATCTGAGTTTGGGATTAGAGTCACATTGTTGGTTTGCAAAATTCAAGCCCTCTTTTTAAAAGGAAGCATATAGAGTACATAACTACTACACAAGTATGAATGAAATCAAACCAAGATTTCAAATTATGGAATCATCATATCATAAGCATTTGTTAAAAGACACAAAAACTCTTTATTTTGGGACATGTGGTCAAACAGATTTCACCTCTCAAATTTATCACATTCCACCTTAAGAGACAAAAAGGAAGTGCATCAAAGGCGACTAACATCAGTTCCGAGGGCTTCATTTAAACAAATAAGACACAATAGCTTTTTTTTAAATTATAAAAGTAAAAGGGGAAAATGTGGGCCTCCAATGGTCTCAACCCTCATTATTTAGAAAGCAACCTGATAGCAAAAGCCAAAAAAAGAAATCCCAAGCTGTTGCTACAACCACAACCACAGTCTACAACCTCAGATTTTTGGCTAATTAATGGGTGTGATTGATGTTTATAATCTCTTGGTTTTATTTGTACTTTTGACTCGAAACTGTCACCATAGTGCATTACATCACTTAAAAACCAATCCAATTCAATCCATTTTGAGTCTTGACCCAACAACCGAATAATATGATAACTAAAAATGATCCAAACTCAAACAAACGGGATTGATCCTATTTTTATGAGCTGAAGGTCGATTAGGATGAATCCATGGAGAATTGAGATAGAAGGGGAGAGATTTAGAGAGGAAAGAAGAGAGGTTTAGAGAGAAAGAGAGGAAATTACAGAGAGGTAATTTCATTACTTACATAATCCCACAATTACAATCAATAGGGTATAATTTATACTGTACTCTAATATCTACACAGAGACATAACAATAAGATTAGACGGAAGCTTGAGGTAGTAAATGCAATGTTATAGAAGACTAAGCAAAGTGGGTTCTCATTCAGCACTCACAACAAGTCACAACAACAGCCTTGTAGGATTAGTAGTATTAGACTATGTTTCATCTTCCATTTCCTCCATATATCCAACCAAAAACGGCCAGTAGACCTACAACAGTCTCTCAGGCATGTTTTGCTGCCCTAAAAAAGTGGATGATGTACCCACTTCATAAAACAGTATTATCAAACTCACCCTGTTAAAAAAAAAATTCACTCAATTATTATTTATTTACTAGTGAAATTTTCCTGCCACTAACACTAGTGACTGTCTGGTGCTTTGCATTGCACTCCTTGCAGGGAAAAAGCAATGTCAATGGCAGCCCCATCAAACATGCTTTGGGGGATGATCAAGAAAAACCCCACCTCCCCCCTTCCAGTCAAATCATTAGCTAAAGCTCAAAGAATTATCAAGATTTGCCCCTTTTGTAAGCTTTGAATCAGTTAAGACAATGAATGAATGTGTGTCATCATTTAAAACAAAAAGGCTATTCCTACAGGCTCCAAAATGATCATATATTTCTCAATAAATTCCTTTCAACACAGCTTTTGTTTTCTGTTACAAAACCTATACATATCAAATGAGAAATCAGATCAAAAAAAGAGCAAAAAATCTTCCTCCTATGGCTTGCATATTGCTGCTTTTGTGCATATGGGTTAGCCTGATCCTGCAAGATCAAATTGAGTTCAAATCAGAACAAAAGAACTGAGGGTTTCATGATGCAGCAGTGAACATGACTAGCATATCAAATGCATACCTATAGTACATACATCGAGCAAATCACTAGAGTACACCAGAGGTTAAGTTGTTATAGATCTTCATTGAGTCAGTTGACGAAACTGCGGAAAAGGAAAAATTGACACCTGATGAATGAGGCAAAGCAATGAAAGAGGGTTAGGCAACGGAATGTGGGAGGCTAACACGATCAATACGAGTGGGAAAGGGACGCGAGAAGACCAACCTTTCTCGGTTTGTGGGCAATGAGATGTCGAATTCACAACGCATCCATATATGGAGAATGAGGAGAAAGTAGTTCTCTTCAAAGACATGGTAGCCTGAAAAAAGCAAGGGGACCATTGTCAAAGAACAGTGAAAAAAGAAACTTGGTAGTGAAATCTGCAAGTTGATGTCTTGGAGGACCCTTTTACTTTCACATCCTTTACCACATTGCTTGGTAAAGTTGTCGAAAATTTTGTCTTTTAACTAACAAAGTGTTTCAAAGTGCGTCGCCATCAGCAAGAACCGCCCCAAGATTCAAGATCGAATCAAATTTCACAAGGAAACATATGCATATGGCTTTGGTCAGACGCGAAAATATGGAATGATCTTTGAACAGAAAAGGTGTTTTCAAAGCGATTTACCCTGAAGAAATGCAGTAGGTTCGCCTCGTTGCCTTTAGAAGAAGCAGAGCTCAGTATAGCCATGAGAGTATGGTAAGAGATCTGCCACTTCAACTCTAGAACTCGAGCAGCTCATGGCTCTCTTCAACCGACCCTGGACTGATTCAACCTCAGCCCAGAACATTCCGCAAACTGGCCTGTGATCGGAGAACCTTGATTCTGCGCGGAAATAGGACAGTTGATGGATTCCCCTCCCATACCACAATATTCTGTCACACCTTCATAAAAATTGAAAGCAAATCAGATAAAAAAAGCAACTGAGGTAATCAAGAAATAACATTCTGTTGAAGCAAAGAGTATTTACCAAGCAGGAGTCCTGCGTTTCTCGCTTGGCGGCATGTCATCGCCTGCATATCTGTCGGAGTTGTGTGAGTATTTGTAAGTTGGTGGGAAGTATATATTCCCCTCGAACCAGTCAGTGAAGGCGCGGCCCCTCTTTTGTTGTCTCCGGAGCTGGAAAACGAAACAAATGTGAATAGAAGCTTATGAACTATATACTACTCCATGAGCAAGGTAGGACAAAGTAAATGTACCTGGTCCCTCTCCAACAATGCTTTCCAATTTTGCATCTCGACAAGGGCTCTTACTGAGCGATATGACAGATCTATCCGATAGTTCAAGTCTCCAAGCCAGATAATTCGACTGCAATGAAATACATAAGTTAGTAAGGCTGTTAAGATCAATGACAGAAAAATTTGATGAATGAAGAACTTACTCATGATCTGTTATCATCTCTGGTGACTTCTCATCCGGCATGCTAGTAACTCGGGGAAACCTTGTCTTCTTTAGGATCTCCATAACATCAGAATTCCTCCGCAACTCGTCCCCCTCCTTTTGTCCCGAGGTCAAGTGACTGCAGACAAAGCAGAAACTGGTCTCCTTCAGTAACATGCTGACCGAAATCGAACCCTGCAAACAAAAAGATAGCACTGTATTAAGTAACCAGTTTTCCAAGCTGATGATTGACTGAAACAAAGAGGTGATCGAGTACCGATACCTTATTTCCGAGATAACCCATCAAACCTCTGCCAATACATGAAACTTTTACATTCCGGACATGGTCCCTTAAGTCCTTCCTGATCCAGACAGTGAGGAAAACGCCAACCATTTGCTTGCTCACCACTAGGCAGTACCTTGACCGCCTTGGATGTCTAAACCCATCGTCCATGCGAGTAGATCCACCACATGACATTGGGGAGAACAACACAGTGCTAGGAGATTCCCCTTGCCCAAAATCATCATCTGATGAACCCCATCTAGAAAAGTCACTTCGTCTAGAATCACTAGGCCTATAGTCACTTCGTCTAGAATCACTTGGCCTGTAATCACTAGGCCTAGCGTCGCTAGGCCGATAATCACTAGGCCTATAGTCACTTGGCCTGTAATTACTAGGCCTATAATCACTTCTCCTATGACCAAACATAACTCGATCACAGACACTGTATCGTCTATCAAGGCGAGGCTGTGGGACTGAGGCTTCATTTTCCATTCTCGAGCTACTAGTTGCCTGAAATGACCGGCGAGGAAACACAGATCCAGCTCTCAGCCTACCTGATCCTTCAAAATCAGCACTCACTTCTACCACTGGATACGGAACTGGTGACGGTGTGTGGCAGGCGCTACTCCCAGCCGTCCCAGGAACGTTGTTTAAGGTCTTCCTGATGAGAGCTATCCATTTCTTAGCAGGACCATTATCTTCTGCTCCCAGTATGTTACTCGCATTTAGCGGAACTACTTCTTGAAATCTGAATAACCAAGAACATATAATGGTTAGATTGTCACTTGAAATTAGAAGAAACACAGAAGACAGATAGACACACTACACATACCCAAGAACATATATATCTGCCGGAGGAGCGGCATGAAGCCAGTCGTCAAGATTCATGTGACTCGGAGGGGATTTTCCGCCAACATTCCATGTGCCTACAAACACACTGCCCTCAAGCACAAGACAATTCACTCAATTTACTCATCCCAACAAAGAAATTGAACTAGAAAGCACATAAGACATAGGCTAAGACCAAAATTTACCTATGGTTTTGCACATCTATGATCCTAGGGTGCTCAAGATACTCTCTGCCTTTGTGAATCTGATCACCGTTGCTAATGGACTTGTCTGCAGTTATCCAAGTTGACAGTAAAGAGTAAATACCTTCCTCAACAACTCTACATTAAAGAGGTGAAATGGTCCCTGTGCTATGTATCTAACCTGTTTTGCTCTTCTTGAGTGTATATGGCTCCCTCTCTGGGAACCCATTTCGCCATTCAAACAGACCTTCTGAATTCAGTAACTCAACCAATTTAATTTCAATCCAGTTGCTTTTCAATTAGAAAACGTTAATTTGAGAAAGATGTGAAAACTGAAAACTTTACCTCCATGGGAAACATCATCAGCCTCATAATCTTCAGTTTTGCCCCTGATGTTGAACCACTTTCTGATCAGTGATTTTGACCAGGAGAGCTTCATGCAAAATTAGAGCAAGAAATAACCAATTTAACAACTCAAGTATGAATGTGTGCAGTACAGCAACAACCAAAGAAAAAAAAGGATCAAACACAAAAAATTACCTTGCTTTTCTTTGAACTGCCATCTCTCATTGTTCCCAAACTCCTTCATACAGCACCTGATTTTCAATTGCCCCCTCCCACCCACTTGAAGGTTTCCGGGTTTTGTACCCAATTCAACCAATTGACTCAAATTGGAACCAGAAAACACAACACCAACACCCAGAGGCAGAAGCAAAACCAAAACAAGAACCCAAATGCCAAATGATAAAGGCTCAGTAATGAAACAAATAAGGGCAAAAAATGGAAATGGGGAATCAAGTTGAAGCCTTTGTTAGGTTAGCAGCCAGTAATGGAGAAGAAATGAAGAACCGGGTAGGAAAAAACTTTATAGCAGCAACAAAGAGCACAGAGTTGTAGCCTTGTAGAGAGAGAAAAAGAGAAAGATTTGCACTTTAATGCGTGGAAGTGAGACCAGATTCTGATGGTTCAAAACACAGTTCTAGCTATCAAGCAGAGAGGGAGAGAGAAAGAGAGAGAGAGAGGGTCCCACAGCCCTAGTCCTCGGTATCAGTGAAAATACAAAAACAGCAAAGCATTTTCTCTCATTTGAACAGAATAAAGCGCAGAGAAGGGGGAAGAAAGAGGAGAAAGAGGAAGAGGCCCCTCTCTCTCTCTCTCTCTCTCACTGGAGAAGCTTTTGTTTTTTGGCTTTAAATTACTACAATCCGAACGCCAATTCCGAGAGACCCAAAGCAAAGAGAGAGACCCAAAGCAAAGAGAGAGACCCACCAAAGCAATGGAAGTGGCAGTGGCAAATTGGCAATGGACGCAGGCCCGGGCACCCACAGTGACACACAGGGACTCTCCCAAAGGAAGAGTGACGCCGTCCCCTGAAAACGGGGTAATGGTCCGATAGGGTAGGGATACCGTAACAGAACAATTCAATCCAAATAAAGAAGAAAGGAATACGGTAAAGTTGAATCCAAATACTTTAGCAAAATGTCTCGATATTTCACGAATTTTGCAGTTATTATACAATATTTACTTCTTGTTATGTAATTAATATATAATTAAAATAAATTCTTATAATATATACATATATATTCTTGGTGTTATTTTTTTGGTGAAATTTTAAAATCAAACACAACGCAAAGAAATAAATTGAATTTAGATGGTCAAGATGATTTGGAGTTCAATTAAGTTCTACTTTTACTAAGAAAAATTATTGAATCTTAAAAATGTTAAATTAAAAGCTAAAATAGATTTAAATTAAAATCTCATTATGTTATATTGCAAAATACCTTGGTTGGGTACGAAATGGGAGTTATATCACTCCATCAAGTCTGTATTATTTTCGATAGGTAGTGAGTTGTGAAAAAACTATGTCACATATTTATGCTACATCAAACTTGATTATTGATTCAAAATGATAAAAATTCAAAATTTTACAAATTCTTTTGTTCACACACTTTAAAAATGAATTCAGTAATCAAAATCTCATTGGATGGCGCCTAAATTCTTACTTTATTTTTTTTTTTAAATCAAAATCCGGAAGGCAGTGATTGATAGTGATACAGTGGTAACTAGAGTACGTTGTAGTAGCTGCTGATCTACTTGTTCTACCTGGATGGCTGGATGTACGTTGCTGTCATGATCTCTTTAGCTAGTAAAGGAAGATTAATGTTTGTGGTTAATGGACTGTAGCATGTGTCCTTTGGTCTTCCAACAAAGTGAAAACACAAAATCAAGAAAAGCATGATAAAAGAGAAAGGGATCATCAATATTTCATTCTAACTCTCTCTTAAAGTATGCTTTTACTTTCTTTTCGTCTAAATCAAGATGAAGATCTTCTTCTCTTTTTCTCCTTTTCTTTCCTTTTAATTTTCTTTATTTTCTTGGATTTTGGTTTGCCTTCAACAATCAAATCATATAGGAATTTAATTAAATGGGTTTGCCTTTAAAACATTGAACGGATTTCAACGGTATAATAATAATAATAACAACGGTCTTTATATCATATATCCTAAGGACATAAATTGAGAAAGATATCATACTAAAAATAAACAACTCTATCAATCTAATTTAAAATTTGATTAATACATTTTAATTAAGGATATTTTTATAAAAAAAAAACGGGAATCTTATTTAGGGAATATGATAGAAAAATCGTAATAGTATTAAGTATTTCTCATTCTTATCCAAAAATTAATTAACTATTAGCTCATTTAAGAGCATCGGTAGCCGATTTTGTAAAAAATCTGTAAAATGGGGAAGAAAATACTAAAATCTTTAAAAAAATTGTGATCAAACTCCCACAATTCCTCTATTTTACATATTTCTACATTTAATAATGTTGTGAATATTACTACTTTTATATATTTAATAATAATAATAATAATAATAATAATAACAACGGTCTTTATATCGTATATCCTAAGGACATAGATTGGGAAAGATAACCTACTAAAAATAAAAGACCTTATCAATCTAATTTAAAATTTGATTAATACGTTTTAATTAAGGATATTTAAAAAAAACGGGAATCTTATTTAAGAAATAGGATAGAAAAATCGTAATAAGATAAGTATTTATCATTCTTATCCAAAAATTAATTAACTATTAGCTCATTTAAGTGCTCGTTTGGATTAATATATGAAGTGCACTTCCCAGGAAGCTAATTCATGGGAAGAGAACTTTCTAGGAATTAAATTTCATGTGATTGATGAAAACACGTTTGGATAAGTTTAATTTCCTATGTATTAAAATCCTACGTTTTGTTTGGTTAAATATAAACCTTTATAGGAATTTGTGTAAAATTACTATAGTAACCCTTAATAATAAAAATAAATTATTTAAATTATGAACAAATAAGTAATTTGTAAGTTTAAAAGGAAAAAAATAATTATTTAAAAAAAAAAAAGTGGATCTCATCTTACCCACCCCCCACTTGGTAATTCTAATTCCTCCATTTTGGTGGAATTCAATTTACTGGGAACTCAAATTCCTGGGATTTTCGAAAATAAAAATTATATTCAAACACATGTATTCAAATCTATTTCGTGTGATATTTAACTTCCTGAGATTTTTGAAAACATCCAAACAAGCACTAAGAGCATCTCCAATCGATTTTGTAAAAAATCTCTAAAATAGAGAAGAAAATACTAAAATCTTTAAAAATTGTGATCAAACTCCGACAATTCCTCTATTTTACATATTTCTACATTTAATAAACACTGTAAATATTACTACTTTTATATATTTAAAACAAATATATAAAATTTTATTTGCATTCCTCCATTATTTATGGTTGAATTCCATTCAATCTTGTGCTCACATTTAATGAAGAGTACGTGTTTAGATAATTTCTAATATTGCTACAACAAATATAGAGAATTTATTAATCTCTTTCCCTCGTTTTTCTATTTTAGAGATAGAAGAGTTGTTCATCTTTTCTGTAAATTTTTTACTTTTCTCTATTTTAGAAGTGATATTGGATATACTCTAACAAGTTGAATTCTGATTTACAATATATTTTAATCCAAATAAATTATATTAGAGATTTATTCAAACAATAAAATCATAATATAGTCAAACTAACTCCCAACCAAAATTTATTAGATTAATTAGCACCATTGGATAAATCTAACTTTAGAACATTAATTATCTGATCTTATATATCCAAATCCGGCCTAGGTGGCCCTTTTAATAAATCTAATCAACGTTCAAACCTTGGTATTCTTGGTTGTTGGGTTGCCCAAAAGAAAATTTTAGCGGGTAAAATGAATAGAATTGGGAGAATTTCAACGGCTTATCTAAAAATTCTCATCTCTTTTTTCTCAATTCCACCAATCCCTTTTTTTTTTCTCATATATATTTATAAGAAGAGTAAGAAACCCTATTATTAGAGTTTTCCTTAAACCATACCGAATCCAAGTTGGTAGTGATCTCTAGGTCACCATTTTGGACTCCCTCCTCGATCCTATTGTAATGGTTTATGGAAAAAAAAAATGGAAGAAAAAGGAAGAATTAATTGAAGAAAAAACAAACAAACAAAAGAAAGTGGGTTTGTAGGGTTAAATTAAAATGAATAAAGTGTTTGGTTAACACTTGAAATGCGGGCTTTAGTGAATATTAAAAACAAAAGCGTGATTGTTGTCCAATGATTAGGAAATGGCTGGTCTGTCTATCTACCTATGAATATGATGAAAGGAATAACCATGCTTTACTAGGTTTCCTCAATTGTGCAAATTCTTACTACTTGCCGAAATTAAGGTGAAATCGCTCACTATGTCATTCCTTTCTCTCGGTCCGATAAAAATTGTAAAAGGAGATAAAACTAGTGCTCACTATATACAAAGAGTCTCCTCATTTGAGAAATTGCTTTACGATGAAAGAAGAAACTTGAGTTAAAATAAACTTGAATTTGAGAGATTCCTTCACCGTATAGCTAGGTGATTATTCAATATTAGCACCTTTAGATTATTCCTAGGTGGTCATCTAGCTAGCCCTATGCAGACTTAATTAATTAGAATAAACTTGAATATTTTCTTATATTCGGTGTGTTATTCCTACTATAACCAAATAGTTTTACGATGAAATTTCGTTATGAGCACGTCCAGGTACAGTAAATCTAGCATGTACAATTGAAAAAAACTAGTACAATTCCGGCGCCATGGCGCGCTTTTCTATAAATAAAATTTTAACAACATAACAAATTAATATTATAAAATATTAATAAAAGTTAGGATAAAATAATAAAGGTAGACTTACATTTTTTAAGAAAATGGTAAATATATTTACCATAAAGTTAGGCTAATTCATCAAAAATATTTTTAAATTAAGATATTATATTGATATAAATTATTATTATAATCTGTAAATATATATGTATTAATAGTAGACATTATATTTAATTCAATGTTTTGAATTAAAACCAATGGTTAGTAAATGGGTAAAAAAATAAAAGGGGAAAATGGGAAGGAAAAAAAAAAGGCAAAAAGAATAATTAGAAGAAAAAAATCTCATTGGATAAAAAGGAGTGGGTTAAGGAGGAGGCAACACATCAGCGATAAATCTTTGGTATTAAGTAATTAGAGCATCTCCAACAGCTCCTCTAAAAAATCTTTAAAATAGAGAACAAATTAACAAAATCGCTAAAAAAATTATACTCAAACTCCAACAACTTATCTATTATACATATTTATGCGTTTATTATATATTATAATAAATACATAAATTCATAATATAATTTGTATTTTTTTTAACTCTTGTATCATTTGTTAAACAATGGTAAGTTAAACATGAAGTTTTCGAATGTAGTTGAACACAAAGAATATGTTATATTACATTTAATCATAACAATTATTTGAAGAGCTACTTTGTTCCCAGCCCTACGAACATACGAAAAAGAAATCGACTAAAAAAAAACTAAAACAATATCAAACGTACTCACAACTGCAAATACTTTGTACAATGATTCCTAAAACAATATAATTATCTTATCATCCGTAATCAGAAGCCGTTAATTAGAATCTTATAGGCCGATCGAATGCTTGAAACCCTAATCGAATGCAACAGAGGAATTACTCAGACTAATCGAATGCACATAAAAAATCAGTTGGGTGGATTGATACAGCAAAGGCTACCCATCAACAGCACAAATTGAATGCCCAACACCTAATCGAATGCACAAATCAAATTGGAATGATTTGAATCACTAGGAACAAACCCTAGAACCCGAAAGACTCGACGGTAGGATTGTACCAGTTCTCTTTGGATCTCGATCGCAACGGGGCTTCGGCTGGCGTCGGAGTCGACCATTTCCTTGTCGGTAGAGTCGAATCGGATTTCTATCATGAAGATCTATGACATATGTGGACCGTTCCTCACAATCGAAGCCATCTCAGCTCTTTCCAGAATTGATTGGCATCAGATTCCAAGAAATATTAAAGTTTAGCAATCAAAATACATTTGCCTCTCTTCCTGTAAATATAGAGGGATTTCTTCCTTCTCTATAAAATTCTCTATTTTAGAAGAGGCTATACAAGAGTTGTTAGGTTTCTCACTTTTCTATAGAATAGAAGAGCTATTGGCTAGGGAAAAGAAAGTACAAAGAAGACAAGTTGGCGATCGAAGTCCATCTCGGACCGAGTGAGGTTCAATTCTAAAACCAATTGGCAATGGAAGGAGTAGCTCACCGATTCATATACTAGGCTTGATAGGTTCAACTTTCCGATGTGGGACACTTTTTGGTCTCATTCACATCTCAATACGCTAAAAAGAAATGCAACCAAACCTAACCTTTTACTACTAACTGGTGAACAAAAATGTTCGGACGCTTCCATGGGTTGTTGATACGGGGTTAGCCGTAGGATGACCCGATCTTCGACAATCAAACAAGACTCAACAAGAACGGAAGCAAAAGACTCAAGAATACCAAGCTTTCACTCGATATCGACAAGAAGGACTAGAAACGCAACAAGAACAAAGGACTCGATGTGACTTTGAGGAACTCGAGATCGACTATCAAACAAAACAAAGACTCGAAATTTCAGCAACTATAGACTCGACAAAACAATGAAAAAGACCGATAAATTGGGTGATTCGAACTAAGATAGAACGAGATAAAGACCACAGGCCTCCTAAGAGGGCAGGAACCAAGTATCAACGACTACAAAGCCCGCCTCTATAACCTTACACAACTTGGAGGCACAAGGAGGGGACTTGCACTAGTACAAATGTGTAGATTAAAAGGGGAAATTTGAAAGCGTTTATTAAAAACACTGTTAATTAAGGGGAAGCATAGCACTTTTATTAAAAACGTTATTAATTAAAGGGAAGCACAACGCTTTTATGAAATAACCGCTATTTTACTTCTTTTTCATTGATATAACATCAGTTTTATTAAAAAAGCACTATTAATTAAAGGGAAGCATAGCGTTTCTTAAAATAAACTGCTATCATTGATAATTAAATTTATTGAAAAAATAATACTAATAAAATCTTGAATCCAATCATTAAAAAAAACCCTAAAAGGCTAAACCCTTGCTTCGGAAAATAAAAACCTAACAGGCTAAAATGCTTCTCCACTACAATCTCCTCCTCGGTTGATTCCAACGCCTCTCTAGTTCTCCGGCAGGTGTAATGCCTTCGGGTAAACCTATATTGGATATTCATATATACTCTCTACTACAGTATATTGTTGTGTGCCTGATGTAAATTAATCTCCAGGTATGGCTAGAAGCACCACTGCATTTGAACGTCAATCATGTTAGCCCATGGATGGTTGAGGTGGAGAAAGATGAGCAGTAGGCCATACCTCTGAAATTAGCTGATATGTGGAGGTTTAGAGAAGGGTTTTGAACTTGGCGTATGTTGCTTCTGATTATAGCTTGAAGAGACACCTTCTAGTTCTAGATGCAGGGTACAGAAATAACACTCTTTCTCTTCTGACACATTTGATTGAACTAGCAACAACCTTTGTTACCTCATAGTTCTAGTTGATAGTTTTTACTAATCAAACAAAGAGCATTTGAGAAAGCTAGTAGTATAGAGCACTTTGTAAATGAAAAATGTATGATGGTCAAACATAAGAAATGGGGGATTACGTCCATTACTAGAATTAGAAGCTGCAAACTGTTAGTTGATGCCAGTCATTCCACGAGAATTTCCATGACATTACTCTTTACCATCATGCTATTGATTGTTGCTATGTTTGACAACAAAGAATGTATTCATTATGTGTCCTTTCCAAGGAAGAAGACGGATCACCAGATCAAGACACAGAACACCCACTCGAATCTCCTACCTTTCTTCTCCTTTCTCCCTCCTCTCTCTTTTTTTTTCTCTCCTCTTTTCCTAGTTGCAAAAATGGACTATAGGCCCAACAGGTTTTAAGAGGCGTCAACCCATGCCACCTAGCATTCTCAGGTTCGTTGTTCTCACTTGGAGTCTGAAAAGAAAGAGCTTTTGTAACATAGGTATGGCTTGAATCACTTATAAATCACTCCGTACATCATTATTATATTGAATGTGGGATGCGGGCGTTACATGAAGAGAGAATAATTGTTATGTGTACTAACCTTATCCACATAGTATTTGGAGACTCGTGTCATGTTTCTCTATTTGTCATTCAAATCAACATTGGTTTTATCTCAAATATATTGAAGTACACACCCAATATAAACATCCAATTTCCTGTACCAAACTTTATTATACCATCTCTCAACATGTCTTATTCCAAAACACTCCATTTCTTTATTGGCCTCCTTCTGGTCAACCTCTTCATTTCATATTTCTGAACCAACTAAATCACCTAAGTTGAGCATCCCACATTTAATGATTTCCATGTTTCCAGTTGTTGTATTTTTTATATGGATGGTGATGGAAATTAAAGTATGTGACCGACTACGAAAAAGAATAATATATGACTATTAGAACAAGCAGCGCATTAGGTTTGATGACAAACTCGAATTTTAGAAAAATAACCTTGAATGTTTGTTTAAAATGGTCTTTTCTGAATGCTTTGCATATCCCCTATCAAGCAATGAAAAAGTCTCACTTAAACTTGTTACAAACTCTTTTTTCAAATCTCTCACAAGAACGCTGCCTTTTCCATCTTCCATTAGGTGAAGCGGATTCTTTTGCTTTGATAACCCTCTTGGAGCCAGAAAATCAGTCATCTCTTCATTGTACAACTCTAAAAAAAGACCTTCACAATGGATTCAACATTTTTACTCTCAAGGGTATCAAAGATTTATTTAACCGCATTAGGTATAACTCATACTCCTAACGGAAGATCACCCTCTAATGCTTCACTCTACTCCACTCTGTTGAACATACATGGTTTTGTGGCAAAAAGTCTACCAAGATTGATAGAGTCATGGTTAATGAAGAAAGGAATGACATAAACTACTATTGTAGAGCACATTGTTTCTCACACCCAAGTCATGCTCAGATCACTCTCAAATCATAGCGCATGTTTTAGAATAGCAAGCAACTATTCAAAGATCTTTCAAATTCTACAACATGTGGGTAGATCACTCTGAATTTCAAGCCACAGTGGAAAGTGCATGAAGCTTCAATGGTTAAGGAACAACACGTATAGTATTAACTATGCAAAAGAGTGCACCAAATAATTATTTTCGATATATTTTTACTTTGAAAAAAAATTATCCCATATAGTAGAATTAATAAAGCAACTCTAATACAAAGAGTGCACCAAATAATTATTTTTGGTATATTTTTACTTTGGAAAAAAAATTATCCTATATAGTAGAAGATATGACCTAATATTAGTAAAAGCAAAAGGTAGTTTTGTTCAGAGGTTTAGAAGACCTCTGCTGTCCTATCCATTAGACAATGGACGCTTCTCATTACGATTTGAAATTTGTTACTTTCCTATTTATAGTATGGATCAAATATTAACAAGTCTTATGGTGTTAAATGTTAACAAATATTGACCGTTGATCGAAGTAAAATGGAAAACCACGATTAATTCTTGATTTTAATTATTTCTATTTAAAAAACAAGTGAGCCCCGTGAAAAAACCTATCCCACCCCTATCATTCTCAACGTGTGTGTTTCAATCTCCCTCATCCCAATTCACAATAAAATTCTATTTATCAAACATCAAGCCTCCTTCGTCTTCCTCCAGTGGAAATCGCCCGCTAGATCTCCTTCCTCTAGTGGAAACCGCCCACCACCGCCCGCTCACCACCGGCGACTTCCCCAAGACTACCGCCCACGACAACCCTCGAATCATCCTCATGGGTCTCCAACTCTCCATCTTCTTTCACGCGATATCTATTGACTCCACCATTGGAAGTCCACGGAGAAAATGAAGGGTGAATTTCATATTCGATTAATTTTTCATCTATTTTGGATTTAGAGGATGAATTTTAGATTTTAATCCCATCCAAACTCGATTTTAAGTTACTACGTTGTGTTTGATTGTTCAAAGGTTGTTGTTCGTAGTTGTTCAATGGATTGTTGTTCAATTGTAAGTTGATGTGTTGTCCAACGATCGACTTGATGTTCGTAGTTGTCCTTTGATTTTTTATTAGAGTGTCCTCTGATTTTAAGCAATTGCGTTGTACTTCGTCTTGTTGTTCAATTGACCAATTTTGGTTTCAATTTTTTGTTTTACTTGCTCATCAATTTGTTGTTCGCAATTAGTGTACGTATTCAATTGCTGGCTTTAAGTTGAGGTATCTTGTTGTTTGTAGTTGGTGTACTAATTTGTTGTATCAACTATTCGGTAAGTTCAGTGTCATTATTCATTGTTAAATTGCTAATTTGCAATATGACGTATATGGATTATTGATTGTTCATGCATTTATCGAATATTCTGCAAATTCAGAGTAATTATTCGTTGATAATCAGGATTTATTCATAGATGAATAGTTACACTATTTGTATTATTCTGTTAAAAAAAATTATCGGCACTATTTTAAGGATTTGGCCTTGTTTCGAATAGTCGAAGAGGTCGTCCCTTTAATTACACAATGTTTTTTCCTTTAATTTTTTTTTAATTTTACTAACTATTGGGCTTAATTCAAAACATTGTGATGCGGGACCATCTTCTACACCTCCGGACACGCCAATCATCTTAGGAGATGGACCTATGACTCGAGCTCGAGCTAAGAAGCTTCGACGCGACTCATTCTTGTTTGTGAGTCACACCTTGTTCTCGAGCACGGTTCAACTCCTCGAGCCTACATTGAAGACTTATATGTACATAGGGATCCAAGACTCAGCCGAGCCCCCTTAGTCATGTATAGCCGATTTTATCTAAGTGTGGAACATTACCTTATTTCCTATTTTGGTAACTGTTCTACTTACGTTATTTTAGGAAGCTCTTAGGGTTATTTTAATATTTTCTTAAGTTAATCATTTTATTAATTATAGTCGAAAACCAGCCCTAGACTAGGTTAAATAGTCGGCATTCCTCTGTAGAACATTTCACGTTGAAATTTATGAAAGTTCTCTTTTTGTGTGAAACACATAGAGCGTAAGTCAATCGATTCGAAGCGTTGCTCATCGATTGCAAATTGGTTCTTGATCTTGCTTGGTTTGCTTTGAGTTCATCAACCTCGCGAGAGTTTGGTGATCCTGGTAATCACAAGTCCCCTCCTTGTGCCTCCAAGTTATCCGCTTGGTTGTGTAAGGTTGTAGAGGCGGGCTTTATAGTCGTTGATAGTTGATTCCTACCCTCTTAGGAGGCCTGGGGTATTTTCTTAAGTTAATTATTTTATTCATTGCTTTGTTTGATCGAAACTTGTTCCTGCTTCATTCTTGTCGATTTCGAGTCCTATTAAGTTTAGTCGAGTTGCTGCGTATTGTTTCATTGGTGTCGATATCGAGCAAGTGCTTGGTATTATTGAGTCTTTGCTTCCGTTCTTGTCTTTGAGTCTTGTTTATCGAAGATCGGGCCATCCTACGGCTAACCCCGTATCACATTGAATTTAATCTAATACAACTATTAGGCTTAACTCAAATTTATTTACTAACTACTGAGCTCAATTCAAAACATTGAATATAACTATTGATTATCACACCTCACATTTAAACAATGTTATAACGATATTGATATTATTATTACCGAGTAATTTAAAATATCTATATTTATGTATTATACTTTGAATAAGATTTTAAAAAAATAATGATCTAAGATAATTATAAGATACATTTGTTGTAAAATTTATTTATGATTTTTATCTTAACATTTATTAATATTTTTATATATAATATTTTAGTTTTAAAAAAACGCGTCATGACGCGGGAATCGTACTAGTTGTAAATTAAATGTCATTAACTCCGTATATATATGGGTCCAAGTTTTCGAACGCCAAAGCACTCATTTGATTAATGCCCATTAGCATCAACACAAACTTTTAGCCCTTTCAATTTCATTTAATAAAATTAATTATGATGAATGAAAGGTTGTTATTAGCGGTAACACTCCATTGCCGGCGGTAGTGCATCTATTGTTCCCTAATCATCACAATTTTAGTTTAAAGTTCATTTAACGCTTGTGGTGACATCAACCACTTAGCATTATATAGCCTATGTGGGCTCAAATAGTTGTTGTTAATAAAATTTTGCTCTAAATCGTTAGTCTAGATGTGGACTGAATCTGTTTCTCAAATGATGGCGGAATACGATATGAATAAAAAACGTATTTGCTCACGACAAATGTGCACATCGAACTTCCCCAAACATTTCACCATCTTCTCTTACATGTCCACACATGCACTCGAGAGACGTTGGAACTCAAAAACAGATACTCTTCGAGGATGATAATGGGTCAGATGCAGTGGCGGAGCCAGGATTCTCGGTCAGGGGGTGCTAAAATTTTTTCGTAAAATGTTTTTTTGGTGTATACTTATTAAGAATATTTTTTGTAAGAAAAAATTAAAAAATTACTAAAATTTTGGTTTTCTAAAAGGTTTTTTTGTATTTAAATAGTTGAGATTAATAAACAAAAAAAATAAAAGAGAAACAAAAAATATAGGAAAAAATCACGAAAATTTACTTTTAAAACAATATTGAAAGAAAAGGTTAAATGTATAATTTAAACACAAATATTACATTCTTTTAATGAAATAGTTGATAGGAAAAAAAAATATATAAATAAAGAAAAATTAATGATATGGTAAAATAAATAAAAAGTGAAAGAGTTGGGATTTGAACCCAAAACCTTTTGATTCTATTTTTTTTTCCTTCCTTCCTCTACCACTTGAGCTAGTTAGCACTCTTGTCTCAAATATTATTTAAATATGTTATATTACCTTAAAAATACTAAATATATGCAAAAAAATTAAATTTTTTTTTGTATTTTTTTTCCGCCAGGGGGTGCTCGAGCACCCCCTTGGCTCCGCCACTGGTCAGATGTTGGGTAGATGACATGTTTCAATCCACCACCCAGAAATCCTCATTCGATCTGACCTATTACCCGCTTCCAGATTCACCTGCCCCATATGTGTGCGTGCACGTGACGGGAATACTTTCACCCGAATCTGATTCGATTCATCACCTGCTCACTCATCACTTATTTAATCAATATCCAAATTATATCAGATTTTCACCCCTTTTTTTTAACCAGGTGAAATGATTATCCATCATGAGTGAATGAGATTGTCATTCCTACCTTGAATTTCTAAATAAACCGGTTCGAATCGATGATCTTTAGATACTACCCGCAAATCATTTCCAGTTAAACCATTTCGGAATGGTTTTGTCATTCCTACCCATAATTAGAGAAAAGGATAGGTGAAAACAATAGAGAGGAAGGAGGTGCAAAACTGAATTTATACTTGATACAACCGTCTCCATATACTTATGGATAGATAGATAGTGTAATATTAAGATTTGGGGTCAATTAATTAGAGCCTTATCCAATTGACCCTAAATTTAATTAATTAATACATGGCAAGTACCACTATAAAAGTTATACTGTAGTTGGGAGTGCTTTCCCTCACTGTCACTACTAACCTTATCGTGGTTGGAAAAAGAATGTTTTTATGAGTTTGCATATCTACTTTATTTGGTTGTAAAATTATTAATGATCAGTCTTAAATCTTTATTGATTCGTTAAACTTGCCCTAATTACTGAATTTTGCAATTTGTTTAATTACAAAGTGTCAACGCAGTATGTAATTTCATGTTGGCCCACGTTCCTTCCCAAATGATTAAACCTACCCACTTGAAGAAGCAATTAAGTATACAACAAGCTCAAGATTTGATTCCTAACATCGGGATTATGTGTGTTTTAGTTTGATTAACTATAATCAGAGATAATGTTAACAATAAGCATTCCATACTGGCGCCTATACAGTAGTGTCATCAAGAATCAGATGATACATGATCGACTAACAAGAAGGAAGATACTACACCAGGCCCATCATCACTAAGGCCCATACACAAATAGAGGATCGGCCCACATAGAGAACATGGACCATTCCTAAATGAATTGTATTCTATAAATACCCGTTCTCTGTATTCAATTTTCCTCATTCATCCAATTTGTTTAGACGTGGGAGAAAACGTCACTGACCATTCCGGAATGGCTCACCGGAAAGGAGACATTATGCATTGCATATTAGTTTATTATTATGAATAAAGAAAAGAAAGAGGGATAAGACATTATGCATTGCATATTAGTTTATGTATTATTATAAATTATTCTAATAATAATATAAACAGATATTGATTCCAAAGCTATAAAAGAAAAGAAAGAGGGATAAGACATTATGCAGTGCATATTAGTTTATGTATTATTACGAATCGTCGATTCATATCCGACGAGTTATTGACCCGGCGTGTCATCGACTCGTGCCTATCCGGTGGTTCATGGGACGGGTAACCCGTGATTCGTGGCCATTTCATTATTAACATGACATAATAATAATGAATAATCATGGATTATATTATGAGAAGTGTGACCTCTGGCCATATTGAATCGAACAAGGCCAACACAACTCGGGAGGTTGCCGCCTTGCGACGCGAAGTAGGTGCTGGCGACGACCACGCAGATTCTCCGACGCCAAAGTCGGGGTTTGTCATCGTCCCGACGGATCCGGCTCCCGTCCAGTACTACACCCTACAGTTTGTCAATTTTCCACCATCAGATTACATCAACGGTCAGGATTAGTTTATATTTTTTTTTTTATAAAAAAAAACAGAAGTCTGACTCCTCTCCCAAGAGAGCTCTTCTTCTTCCTCCCGATAGGATCCGACTTTCGATTTGAAATTCGATGAGGGATCAACGCTACTCCCTCTCTCTCGCTCCTCGCCACCGCGCTACTCCCTCTCTCGCGTTCCTCGCCGCCACAACTCGCCCCGCTCTATCAGTATTTCCTTCCCAGTAGAAAATCGCCCCAAATCACCCCAAACCCTCCTTCCCACAAAATCTCCCCAAATCACCCAACTTGGACCTGAGCCAAAGAGCGGGGAGGAGTGATTATGACTGGCGATCATACAGTTTTGATCTTTGAAGATCATAGTTACAGAGAATCAAGTAGTTACCTTTTTTTAATTTAAAATATAATGGGAAAGAAAATTGGAAGAGGAGTCAGACTTCTTTTTGGTTTTTTTAAAAAATAGTTAAGAACTAATCTTAGCCCTTGATGTAATCGGACGGTGGAAGATAGAGAAATGGTAGGGTGCAGTTTCTATAGCAACGGGACGGGAGCCGGATCCTCGTCCCGACCTTCCTCATTTCCCCCTTTCACGCTTTGCCATTCTCATTCAGGAAAACAATTTCAAACGAAAGCACCCATTTTCCATATCATATAATTTGCCCTCTCTCGCAAATTGGCTCTCTCGTCAAAATGCTCTCCACGCTTTTTCACCGCCGGACAATTTCACTCTTCAACTCTTCTGGCCTCATCAAAGGTTCGTGTTTTCTTCATTCAATGCAATCAAGAATCTGATTTTGTCTATTTGGTCAAAACGTGCAAGTTCTATCATGTATCAAAGGGTTTCCGTGACCAATTTTGTGAGGTTCAGGCAGGGATTTGTTGAGTTTGATCCGATTCCAGACAAACAATTGGATTGTGTTGTGGGGTATATCATCCGTGGACTTGAATGTGGGTTGTGGTTGACTGGGTCAATATGTCGAACACCTTCTGTGCGTGCGGTGGGAAGCAGCTAACTTGGCAAAGCTTGCAGGAAGTGAAAGGGATTATCCGTAGAGCTTTGACCAATTTTTCCCTACCTGATTATGGGTAAAGGGATCGGTTGCTGAGTTTCATTCACATTAGGACCGCACTTATAAGCCAATAAGATAAAATCATTTTTGAGGCTTCGATTAATAGGCAACATGATTGGTATTAATAGGATTTCCATGTAAGTTTCAGATGACAACAGTTAAATTTCGAGAAAGTTTCCCCTTTTAGTTGATAAAACAAGCATTGAGCAAAATCAGCACTCAGGCATGAGAGGAAATGAGGAATATAGGCAACGATATTCACATTGCCACTAGTGTGTTTGCAAAGTATTGACTTTGAAGATTGGCTCCTTGATAGATGGACCCTTCATGTTGCAGATAACAGATGAAGATTATGAGTAATAAAATGATTATCCAAGCAGTTAGAAGTGGCAATGTCGCACGCTGTATATAACTGACACAAAACTTAAAAGCTTGTACATATTTTGGCGGGGAAAACTTTGCTGTAGCATTTACCAATGAATTGAGCTGAACTCACGATAAACTCCCTTTTAACACTTTAGACCCTTCCCCTTCCAATTTATTATTATTATCTTGATTGCCCCTTGTTTAGTTTTCTGATGTTTCATCGTTTTTTCTCAGGTAAATTTGAGACCTTTTGCTTACATGTAGAACTAGGAGATGGGCATTTGACTGGCGCAAGCAACAATTTTAGACATTACAGTAAATCTGCTAGTCTGTCCACATTTGATTTCACTGATTTAACGTAAGTGTCTCAGGGTCTGTGCTTCATTTTTTATTTCCTGCTTATCAAATCCCTGGCTGATTTAGATATCCTGTGATTGTAGTTCTCCTCATACATGGTATCCAAAAGCCCGAAAGAAGATTCGAAATGTTACTCTGCATGTTGGCCCCACTAATAGCGGTAAAACATATCATGCACTGAAGCAATTGGAGTCAAGTCCAACAGGTACATTGTAGAATCTAACTTGATTTGCATCTATTATATACGGAGTATTTATACTGGTTGTTGTTGTTGTTGTTGTAGTATATACGGAGTATTTATATACACTCCACAAGATGGAGATTTGCATGTCTTTTGACCCACACTGGCTAGAAGTAATTTTTAATCTATATACAAACTTTATCAAACAATATGAGCATAGCTAACCAATATGTGCTTGTGAAATTTTTTATGCCCTTATAGGTATTTATTGTGGACCTTTGAGGCTCTTAGCTTGGGAGGTGGCAAACCGAATGAACAAAACCAATGTTGCTTGTGATTTGATTACGGGACAAGAGAGGGAGGAGGTTGAAGGTGCAAAGCACCAAGCCGTGACAGTTGAAATGGCAGACGTGACTTCTCACTATCACTGTGCTGTGATTGATGAAATTCAGGTAGGTTCAGGTTTTCATTTTAGTATTGAGAAATAATTTGCAAACATTTCATCTTTAGACCTATCATGAAAAGAGCTGGACTTTGCACTTGTGTAATGTAGGATAGGACATAATTGATACAATCATTGAAAAATCTGGAAATATCGTGTCTCTTGGAGACAAAATAAACCAATGTCTCTATATCCTGCACTTCTTAAAATAGAAAAGAAATTTGCTTGTTTAGTCTAGTTTCACGTGTTTTAGGATTTCACTAGTCCCTTGTACAGATATGGTATTACTTGATGTCCTGATTGCAGCTAAGTGTGATATTGAGTTGAAATTTGCTTCTGTTAAGGAACACTACTTTTGGAATCACTATGAAATTTTAATTTTCAGTTTGCACTTGCAGGTTCTCATTTTCTTATAATTATTATGGTTATTACTTCAAAGAATATTATAACTCTTTTAGCCTGTTTAATTTTGAAACCACTGTCTCAAAACTGAAAACAACAAATGTTGTTACCGGCAATCTATTTTCAGTTTAATAAGAACTAAAAAATGAAACATGAAATTTGTTAATAAGGAGCCTCCCACCTCTATAATGCTGATAAGAAACTTTTCTAGAGATTCCTTTCCTTCCCTTATTATCTCGTTTCTTTCCAACTGCAAAACAAAGTTTGTGGAACATTCACTTATTCATGTGATGTAGCATTTTTTTAAATAATTTTTGCTTCCATACACATGCCTCTTGTTGAAACTCATTTCTCTTTATTTTTATTTTTTTCCCCCAGATGGTAGGATGTAGGACAAGAGGTTTTTCTTTTACCCGCGCTCTCTTAGGATTGGCTGCTGACGAACTACATCTTTGTGGGGATCCAGCTGCTGTTCCCCTTATTCAGGAGATACTGAAACTTACCAATGATAATGTACAGGTAGTGTTCAATTTTTATGGTGAAGTTGTGATGTGAATTATTTTCTGTTGTTTTTTTCCATATGCCCAGTATCTCTTGTTTTGAATTATTGTCATGGATGATCTGGAACGGAATTAAGACCTTGTGAAATCCAACAATTCAATTGTGAAAGTTGAAGCGTCGAAGAATACAAGAACAAGAAGCAATATTCTCACTTATTGAATCAATAGACGCTCAACTTTTACTAGTCTCAAAGTATTATTTTGATAAAATTAAGAGGTGAGTTTAATGAACAAAGACCTAGCTATGCATAATGAAAGGTTAAATCTATCTGACTAATCCTAATTAAAAGAGAGAATTTTGAAAGTCAAAACGCTAAGCAAGTCTAAGTAGAACTGTAGAACTATGAAGCGGATGTTGGTGGACTATTGCAGCATAATCTGGTGGAAAGGCGTAGAGGGCTAGTTTGGGACAATGCAAGCTGGAGAAGAAATGCATGGATCATGTGCTTTAGGCCCAAGGCTGTACAGACTGTCCAGAGACATCTCCCTTCTGTGTGGCTACATGGGAGTGTCCTGGAAATCCTCTTGGCTTCTCCTCACATTGTTGTTCAATACTTCAATCACAAACCCAAGGTTGTCATCATTGATGCCTTCCAAGTTTCTTGGGTCTAGTTCTCCTCAATCTAATGCTCAAAGAAACCTTTGTATAACACTCTTGAACAGTTTGGTCTTCAGTCTTTTTAAGGGTTCTTCTGGAAGCTCTGGGTCTTACATCAATGGTACATTATCTAAAACTTCAAGATGGGTTGAAGGATCCTAGAAGATAAAAGTTGTTAGTTCTTCCAATACCAAAATGCTATTTGAGCAAACAATTACTTTCCGGATAATGAAAAAGTATATAGTTGAAAGTTTGGTTAAATAAAAACAATGCAATTAAGCAAATCCTGGTTGTCCTTTCCATAACCTCTATGGAGCATGACATTTTATTACCTTGAGGATTAAAAAATGTATGAATTAAAGAAGTCAGTAATTCCAATATTAATTACTTTGATGTGATTATATATTTTGATATAAAAGTCCTTGGATTATAATTTTGTGACCTTGCTTTGACCATATATATTTCATTTTCTGTTCAAATAGAGTGCACTGGGGCATGACAGATAAAATTGAAAACTGGAAAGGAATGTTGTTGGATTTCAAAACTTTTATGTGATTTGAGATATGGGTGAAAAGGGCTCCTGCTTTGCATTGAAAAACTGTTAAAATGTTTTATGCTTGGAGCTTCAATGTACTCTCAAGAATTTGCTAACTTTTCTAAAATATAGAGTTTTATAACTCATTAGTTTTTACATGCACAGTTTATTTGAGAAGATGTATTTTTAATAAATTGTCAGTGGTCTAGGAATCTCAATTACTTGGAAATTTTATGCTGAAGATCTAAACCATTTCTTGATTCGAGAATCGAGATGATATGTTGCAACTACATCGTTTCTTTTTTATGCATGCCTGGGCCTCTAAATCTGTTTGAATTTCTGGTTTATTGTATTCTCTTTATTCTTCTCAACCTTCTTCCACATGTATGCTACTATGCCAGTGCACTAGTGTTGATTTAATTTAATATCATTGATTTATTATGGCGAGGGAAGGGTAATTTAATAAATAATTATTGGATACATGTGTTGATTTGTGATTTGTACCCAGGCATTTAAGAAGAAACAGATTTGTCATCTGCATTATCCTTCAGTATGCTAGATCCATTCAATCTGTTGTTTCAATTTGCGCAGCACATTGTTCCAATATGTTTGCAGAAATTAGGGGAAAAAATGCTTAGGCAATTTAGCATAAAATTAGTACTTCTCTCATTGGGTCCCAACTTCTTCATTTACTTTCCTCTTCATCTCCCAATTTCGAGTAACCAAAAATCAGTTGATGAAGTGATCATTCTTTTATTAGCATGAAGGAGAAACTTAGTAGTATGTGGGACATAGGCGAATCTGGTAATATAGTATTATAGTGCGGCACTCTTGCAACATTTGTTGATTTACTTTTATTTTTTTGGGTGTCTAGATCTTCCTTGTACCTGAAGGAGGTGTTTTCCTATTGTACACAGTACACCTGTACAGGTGAATCTAGCATTTAATATTGAAATAAAGTGTTATCCAGCTATCAGCTATTTTTGTGAAGATGGCCCTTACTTAACTACATACTTGATACTTCTTTTGGAGTGACGAAACTGGGAGCTTGCTTTTGAAGTCTAAATCGATGGGTTTATATTTTGTTTCTGTCTAATATGTGCTGCAAGATCTGAGCTCTTTTTTTCCTAAAACTTATCACCCTTGCCTCTCGTGGGCTCCCTGCATGCACATTTTTAAAAGCAGGGTGTTGGAGACTTGATTCTGGGTTTAAAATTTGTTCATTTGATAGTGTTTTCCATGCTTGATTGTATCAAATGAGTTGTCCTTACAGATATATGAAATTTAGGGGATACGATTCATATCCCATGTGTACTTTAGGATGTCGGCTTTCTTATATTCATGTTGCTTTCATGTATGTGTTTAGTTCTGACGTTTTTTTATTTAAACTTGAATCATTACAGATTAAGTATTATGAAAGGCTATCACCTCTTGTACCATTGAAGGTTCCTCTCAGATCATGTTCCAATATAAGAAAAGGAGACTGTATTGTTACCTTTTCACGGCGTGAGATTTATAAGTTAAAGGTATAAGAGAATGCTTTGTCGTGCTTCCTTTTTAGTTTTATCCTTTGGGTGAGTTTATGCTATTCAATGTGTTGCAGTTCTAGGCCTATAACTTATTATGCTTTGTCACTTCATCTCATGCATGAAAAAAGTGTTCATCTTGAAGGAGAAATAGTTTATTGTCATGCATGTGCAATGCAAAACGGCTTATTGTTTCTTTGTTTGGTGGTGCTAGAAAAAAATAGAGAATGGAGGCATGCATCTGTGCTCTGTTGTTTATGGTTCACTTCCTCCAGAGACTCGAACAAGACAGGTAAAAGCAATGTTCCTACTTTGAATGTTCTGTTTGTTGTTTTCCCAAAATGGTGTTTACTTTATTAGAAAGTTATTTCTCCTTTTTAATCCCGAGATTTGCTGTGATTCCATTGTAAGCAACAAACTGAAATTGATGTAAAAAGAAGAGAGAGAAGAAAAAGAAGAAGAAGAAGCGGGAATTAGGCCACTAAGTTTTATTGAGTTCTGGTTTCTTTTCCAAGCTTGGTCAAGTCTATATGTCTTTTTGCTTTCTCCAATAAACATGTGTACATACATTTCTCGAGTATATACCCAATTATTGAAAACCTATAACTTATAAAAACGACATTTTCATTCTTCATACTCTTCATAGTCCCTGCCTTTTTTCTGACTGCTTATCTTATACAACTCTTGCTCACTGTCTTTTGGCTGAAAGCATCCATTACCCCTACCTTTTCTTTTCTTCTCATGTTAGGTTTTTGTTAATCCCCGAAATGCCTGTTTGGTCAAAACTTATGGGAAGGGGAGGAATAGAAAGTTGAGATACTATAATTTAAATAAAAAGTAAATAGGCTCTTATCTGAGTGCTTAATTTCTTAGAATTTGGCGGAGGGAGGGAATCTTTCCCTCATTTTTAAACCCCATGTCCAATATGGGGAATGAAATGAGAGGCATGAAATGAAACCAAATTTGGTATAAAAATGAGAGAACGTGAATTGAGATTAAAAGTATGATTAATAAATAATAATCCCTCCATATCACAATAGTTGTCTTTCTATCAATTTTCACTTCTTTTGGGAAGCCATCTAATATACCTTTATATCCTTAATTATCACTTTACCTTTTCACTTTATTGAAACCCCCACTAACAATCTAGTAATAATTACAAGGGCTAATGTGTAAAATAAAATATACTTGAAAAAATTCTACAAAGACAAGTATTGTGGGGAAAAATAACAAGGCTAAGTGGACAAGCATTGCGATAGGAGAGAGTATAGCCCATGCTAGATGTGGGCCCATTCATCATTCTTTGCTAGTTTAAGATGTATAATCTTTGGGTTATGCTTATCATAGAAGCATTACATAAGGTACTCTAAATTTATCTTTGCTTAGGACTACAGGCAACAATGTTCAACGATGCAACCAGTGAGTTTGATGTTCTTGTGGCTAGTGATGCAATTGGGATGGGTCTCAATCTAAACATCTCCAGAATTATCTTTTCCACATTAAATAAATTTGACGGAGAATCGATGCGTGAGCTTACTATCTCGGAGATCAAGCAAATAGCAGGTATTGAATTGCATTAATCATGCGACTGTTGTTTTCTGTTTATGTTTCTTTAGTTCTTTTTTCTTGGAAATTATGGTGTTAAAGGTCTTTTTTCATCTCTGTATTCTACTCTGTTAACTGTTATCTTTTGATCAATGGGTGTTGACGAGCTAGTTACCATTATGGTGTTTCTGTTTGTCTGCTTCTTGTTTTCATCAAGCTCCGACTTTTAGGAGATTATGTTTGGTAAAATCCCTACACTCTTCTCCTACGTGAGATTTTGAAAATAATTTTTCGATTCACAATTTGTTTGACCCTACAATTGTATATTATCATTTATATCAGTGTATGTATATCTGATTTTGTTTACAGCATTAACTCTTTGGATACTGATTATGAAGAGGTGTGTTGTTGAAGGATTGTGAATGTTCAGTAACCAGGTGTGAGTTCTTACTAACTCTTAAATAAAGGTGGGGGATTATAGGAATTTCTCATGGGTATGTCTTGCTCATAAGGTTAGTTTTACTTTTTGGACAGGGACATAGGTTTGGTTGTAAATACGGTAATGAATTTACTTTTTATTCATCTATTTCTTTCAGGTAAGACTTAATAGTGTGTTTTTCCATGGTTCTGAGTTTTATCTTGTAAAAAAAATAGTGTTTGATTGTCAAATATTATTACTTTGTTTCAGAAATACTTCCTCGATAAATGTCCTACATTTTACCCATGTACACTGCAAAGCTACAGAGTGAAATTATAAACTGTAGTCAAGTTAATATGCTACTTGCTTTATAAGTAAAAGTGTGTATAATGTTCCTTTTTCTAATTTATATTGAGAGATTATGCACATTCAGCATCTTTTAATTAGAGATTTGACCATTGTGCAAATCAACTTTGATACGAGCTAAAAGTGAAGTAGGAAATTATGAAACCAACTTTATAAAAGTTCAATTTTTTAGAGAGCTATATACTGTTAAAGTTTTCTGGCCTCGAATTCGAGGCAGTATGCAGCAACTCAGACCTCGAATTCTTCTGTGTTGGCTTGCAAAGTTGCAGATGAAGATACTGTTGAACTAGGTTTTAGTGTCCGTGTCTTGTGTTTTCTGCTTTCTGGTCGTTTGCTTTCCCTTTTGCCTTTGTTTGTTTGCCTTTTGCTGTTTATCCCTTGGCCATCCGTATATGTTGTCCTTGGTCTCTCGGAAACACCCTCTTGACTAGTTCAGGGTAAGGGTGCATACATCCTAGCTTCCCATATCCTGCTTTATTGCAGGATATATTGGGTGGTTGTTGATGTACGATGTCTGCTTTTTCCTCTGATATGTACATCTTGCTTTGGGGTTTTGCTTGCAGGAAGAGCTGGTAGGTTTGGGTCAAATTATCCTGCAGGTGAAGTGACTTGTCTGCATGGGGATGATCTACCATTGCTTCACTCATCACTGAAGTCTCCATCTCCAGATCTAGAGGTAAAAAGTTGTACTCAGTATGCGCTGTGATTATGTGAAGTATGTGAATTTCATTTGATTTAGGTTGCTTTCCTGTTTAGTTTTAGGCTCCTCGCTTCCAATTTGACTACTTTGTGTCAGGACTCTTATACTGCTTCAAGTGCTCCCTAACATGATCTTATCTTAATATGCAGCATGCTGGACTGTTTCCTACTTATGATCTGCTGCACATGTATTCAAAAGCAAACGTGCAAAATGGCCTTTACCGGATATTGGTTGGTTATCTAATTATTTGTCCCTGTGATCAAAATATCCCTCCTACCTTTTCATGATTTCATCTGTATGCCTTTATTGAGAAGCAAGAATCTGTTTTGTGTTCTAAAGATCAGTTGTTCTAGGTTCTCAGCTTTAACAGTTGGTGTCAAGCCATGTAAGATTTTCTGATAGGAAGTGTTTTGACATCTGCTGGATAAAAGCAGTTTGATAGGAAATGGTACCTGCACAAAAATATTGAATGCAAAAATGCTTGCAAGTGCTTTTGTGTGTGCTTTGATACCAGTTTTGTGGATACTTGAAATTAACCTTAACTCAATTCTTCCACCGAAGGATCCGAAGTTTTTTACACACACGTCACACCTTCTATATTCTTGCTTTATCATCCTCCATATTCTTTTATTCAAGGAATAAGAAGCTGCATTAAACTGTTGATGAAGAAGCGTACTCCATGCTACTGTCCCCTACCTGACCCCTTCTCTGTTAGACATGCTCTTAGTATAACGAGTTCCTCGTAATTTAGATCATATTGATCAATAATGAAGCTTACAAGGCATGCAATTGTGTTATGCCAGGTGTTTATTTTCCCATTCCCTTTGTTCTTTTGTGGTTTGTGACGCTTCTTTGTTTAGTAGTTATCCACTATTTGGACAACGGATAACTGCATACATTACAGTAACTTGTAACTTATTTAATCCTACTTCCTTTTCTGTGCAGGAACATTTTGTAGAAAATGCCAAATTGTCTGAGCAATACTTTATAACCAACTGTGAAAACATGATGGTATTTATTCTTTTATAAAACTAGCATCACCCTGTTCATCTGTTCCTGGGATTTCTCTCCTGTTCTAGTGCAAAATCATCTAAGTCGAAACATTTTTAATGCTAACCTACCATTGTTATCAGAAAGCTGCCGCAGTCATTGATGAGCTACCGCTTGGCTTACAAGAAAAGTATATGTTCTGTATTAGGTATCAATTTCTGTCCATTTTTATTCGCATCTCGTTTTCCTGTCATTTCTGGTAACCTCTTTTAGTGACAACAAGAAAGTCAGTCATGGCATTGCCCGTAAGGACTAGCTAATATCGAATGGAAGGATGTTTCATGAAATGACACAGTTAGATTTTCCTGTCTTACTTCTGTTGTGAAAACTCATGTGTTGCTCGCCAACTGCAGCCCAGTCGATATGGATGATGAAATTTCCTCACAGGGCCTCGTTCAAGTAGGGACTCGCTTTGCTTCGGTTATTAATTCCCTCCTTGCTACTGCTGCATAACATAATAATGAGATAGGTTTTTTTCCCCTCTTTGGTCAGTTTGCACAGAACTATGCAAAGAAGGGCTTAGTTAGGCTGAGGGAGATATTTACGCCTGGAATGCTCACGGTTCCTAAGACGCTTGCTGCACTCCAGGAACTTGAATCCATCCATAAGGTACTCGTCGCCATGTTCATTGTATGATTATATTTTAAAAAAAATAATTGGATTACGCCGCTTGTGAATGATCAGCCTCAACGTTTTAACTCTCACTTTTGGTCATTGAAGGTTTTGGAGCTGTATGTTTGGTTGAGCTATCGACTGGAGGATTCATTCCCAGACCGTGAGATGGCGGCTTCACAAAAGGCTATTTGCAGCATGTAAGCGCCATTACAATTTGTTCACAATGGAATCTTCCTCTTTCTTGTTCAATGGCCATGAAAGGATGTCTTACTTTGTGCATTCTATTTGCAGGTTGATAGAAGAATTCTTAGAGCAGTACGGGTGGCAAAAGCGGATGTCATCCTCAAGCGAAAGAAGAAGGCTCCACCTTGGGAGTCGTTAAAGAAACAGCGTTAATTATTTTATTATTTATATTTCTTATTTTTTATATATATATATTCTATTTTTAGTAACTCCTATGTTAGTTGGAGTCTAATTATAGAATTGCTTATTTTTAGTATTTCTTAGTTAGATTAAATAAGATGGTTAGGATTTTAGATTAAGTTTTATCTTCTAGGTTTATTTATCTTTAGGATTAAAATTCTATCTTTATCAACCTAAATTCTATCTTGCAGGGTAGAATTGGTTCTTAGGTTTTCTATTTAAACATTTAGTTCTATTGAATTAAAGCAGATTGAATAGAATTGAGAAACCCCTTTATAGTATTAAAGGGTTCTCGATTATCAATCCCAAAAGGCTTTTGTGTTCTATGTCTTTCGGCAATCATCACCATCACCGTCCTTAACCATCACAGTCACCATCATCCTCTTGTTTGCTTCCGGCGACAAGAAACCCAACCTCATCTTCAACCTTGAAAGCCGTCGCAAGAAGAAAGGAAACCCATCGGAGGCCTTTCGCGGGCTCGCGCCCAGGCGCGCAGCGCTGGCCCTCGCAAGCGCTTGGCATCGTCGACTTCGCTCCTGCATCCGGCGTCTCGGAGACCTCGCGCATGCTGTCTCGCCCTCGCGCACGCTCGCTCTCGCCCCAGCAAGCCCATCCAGGAGCCTGTTCCTCGGCACTCCCGCACACCCTGAGGCCCAGCGCCTGTGTGACCGAGCTCCGCCGCGCGCGCCAGACTCTCGCACCCTTTCTCTCCGTCGCTTCTTTGTTATCTTCTACTGTTACTTCATTAGCTTAGGTTTAGTTAAATTAATTCATTCCACCGATATTTCGCTAGTTTAGGAATTGCTTAAGTTAACTGTTGCTCTTAATTAGTAATTTGTTAGTTTAGACTCAATTAAGTTTATTTTCATCGGTAGTAGTTGTTGGATTTCTTTAAGTTAAGAAATATTGTTTATAATTGGTTATTAATTAGTTTAGTTAATTGTGTTAATCAGGAGATATCGGAAGAGCATTGCAAGATCGGGCATACTTAAAGAAATATTGTTTATAATTGGTTATTAATTAGTTTAGTTAATTGTGTTAATCAGGAGATATCGGAAGAGCATTGCAAGATCGGGCAAATATACGGCGTGATTCTTAATCTTGAGCCCACAGGCGCAGGATCGGGTATCCCAAACGTATCAAGTCAAACGTATCAAAAGCCGCAAGCAAGAAGGCTACCATCCCGTTCCAGACTTCCCCTGTTGTCCCGGGATATACGCCCACATTTGTAAGAGCATCTTCCCCGTAGGCTAGAATAGCCAAGGGAAATAGCCTACCTTTAGCCTATTAAATGTTTTTGTTGTTCCCACCGTAGGCCAAATTTGGCCGGCAAATTTTCTATAAAAACTCATGTAATTTAGAACTTTCATACTCATTTCCGTCACTCGATTCTATCGTTATCCTTTCGATTTGAATCAACAATGAATTCCTCTCAAATATCATCATCATCTTACTGTTCAAATGAAACTATTGAGATTTCTAATTCAATCTTTGATTCATTTGAACATGATCAAAATGTCTTACATCGTATGTATGCTAATAACAATCTACTCATGGCAGAATATATCAACAATGAAGAAGATGATGTGACCATGATTCAATAGTTGGTTGTTTCATTTTATATTTGATTTTTCTTCTTTAGTACTTTAAGAAACTTAATATTTATTTTTTATTATAACTTTGATGAATCTATAATAAAAGAATATTAATGTCATTTTCTAAAAATATTATTTATGCAATAATAATTCAAATATGTCAAATATTAATTGTCACATCGTAGAACTCTTGAATATCTTAACAATACTACCAATTTTATTTTTAATTGGAAATCATAACTATATAATATATAGATTTATAATTGTATTATTTATAAATTTACGTCATATTATGGTTTTGATGTGTTTTGAGATTTTTTATTATTATTTTCAAATATAGTAATTTATGCAACTCGATATTTATTTATGAGATATGTTTTCGATGAAGATGTAATAATATAAAATGAATATGTTTTTCTAAAGATATTAATTATTTATGCAAATATAATCCAAACATATTAAATATTATAGTCATATCAAAGAACTCGTCAATATCTTTACAAACTATAACTTTTAGTTTTGATAAAAATTATAATTATATAGTTTTTATACAATTAATTGTGTGATTTATAAATTTATATTAATAATGAACAATTAAAAATAAAAATAAAAATGATGGAATTCACATTTGGCCTTCTAAAATGTCAAGCCAAATTTGGCCTTCATTTTAGAAATAGGCCAAAATTTTTTTGGCCAAAATGGGTTTTTGACCTATAATGGGAGAAAAAAAAGGCTAAACCCCATTTTTTGGCCTATGGTGGGAGATGCTCTAAGGATTAAAGAATCGAACATCTTGCTTCAACAGTTACATACACATATTCACTTCACAAACACAAATGAGGCACAACCTATTCGAATGGGGTTAAGAAGAAAGCCATACCATTCTCAAGGATCATCTGCTACCAATTTTAGACGGCCTCGTCGAAAGCATCTCACTTGCTGCTTGCTGGATGTTTCAGGAACTGTTGTATATAGAATCTGTTGATTTTAATGGCTATTGTGTTTTTTTCCCTTTCTGGATAGATTTAGGTTATCAAAGAAGGTGCAAATTAGGCCTTTTTTCTGTCTATTTCAACACAATCAAGCGACTAAAGACATGGACATGGATGATCCTCTTTCAGAATTTATACTTCATTTCAGTACAGTTTATCTTCATATCACTGCAACAGAAATTTGCATCAAATAGGTCAAATCAAGAGTCTAAATCTAATCTTGTTCAGCAAACCTGGAGAAATCGAATCCATTTCAATTACTAACTATAGCCACACGACTAGTACCCTGAACCCTCTATGTTGCAGTAGGAGTGATCTTAGCTTGTGACATCAACCTTTTGATTTCTTGCTTTGCCTTTTCCATGCCTTTCTCCTCAAGCTTCTGCACCAAGAGCTCATATGCACTATCCTTCGGAACCATCCCCTTCGAAACACATTCCTCCAAATAAGAACAGGCAAGCTCTAGTTTTCCGCTCTTGCATAGTGCAAGCACCAAGAGAGTATAAGTCCCGGGATCAATGCCAACACCCTTCCGAAACATGTCATTTAGCAGAAGCTTCAGCACTTTCATCCACTTCTTCCTACAACACATCTTCAGCAAAGGAGCGTAAGTTTCAACATTCGGCACACATGCTCTCTTCTCCATTTTCATGAGCAACCGGAGCGCCTCTTCCTCGCGTGAGGTTGCACAAGCTCCAGAGATCATCGTGTTGTAAGTAAGCACATCAGGAGCAATATTACGCGCCTCCATGCCATCAAATACCCCACGCGCATCCTTATACCTGCCTGATTTACACAGGATGAAGATCAACGAGCTGCAAAAACGAGCGTCAGGGGCGCAGTTGCGTTGCTTCATTCTCTCATACACCTCCAGTGCTTCATTTATCTCCTTAGCCTTCCCCAGAGCATGCATGATCACGGTGTAGGTCACCACACTCGGAGCGCAGCCATTCTGCTCCATCTCATCCAGAACTTGATCTACACTACGGAAATCCTTCTCCCGGCAATGAGCTTCTACGAAACAAGTGTACGAGACCACACTAGGCACAATGCCGCGCTTCTTCATCGCCTCCATCACTTCCTTTGCTCTTCCCAATCCCCTAGCTTTGCAATACCCATGAATCAAAACATTGAAAGTGCTCAAATCAGGAGGTATCTCTTCGGTCAATTCGTCGAACACCTTCTGTGCACTCTCAACACTGTTCCCTTTCACCAATGCATCCATCAAAATGTTTAACCCAGAGGTGTCTCTTTTCACCCCAAACCTCTCTTCCATGCCTTTGAACACCTCAATTGCATCCTCCCACTTACCAGCTTTACCAAGCCTCCTCATCACCTTGCTCATCGTCGCAATGGACACGAATCCGCCAACTCCATTCATCTCCTCCAAGAGCTCCTGCACCAATTCGAACTTCCTACACTTGCCCAGTACATCCACCATCATATCATAGCAGTTCGCCGAATGCACATAACCTGTTTGTGTTTTTGCCCAGCTGAAAAACCCGAAAGCCGGGATCCAATTATTTCCGAATCTCCTCAGAACTTGCTCCACTAACCCCTCAGACAAGCTCACCCCGCCGGCTTCGGACTCGAGCGCGGCAACCACGTCGGCCGGCGAACTGAATCTTTCTTTTAACACTCTGCTTACCAATTCAATGTCGCCGTCGACGATTTCTCTAACAAGGAGCTTGGCTTCCCTTGGATGGGAATCGTAGAGCTTGTGGGTGTTCGCCCAGTCGGCGACTTTGGGAAGCACGAAGTCGTCATCGTCGGCGGTGGCGGTAAGAGCCGAGGGATGGTGCTCGGAGAACTTGACCCAATTGGGGAGCTCCGGGGACTCGAAGACGGCGGGTGGTGGCTCCGCAGTGGCGGCATCGGTGAGTGGTAGGGTTTGGGTTGCATAGAATCGGAAAAGCGAGGGGATTGGGGGATAGCAACGGGCATGTCGCCGGAGGAGGTGATTTAGTACCATCTTTAAACAAGGTGCTTGCTTGAGTTTCCGAACACATTTGATTATCCGAACGGGGCAGGGAATTAAGGCAATTTCTGTAATTTACAATTGTTATGAGTGGAAAAAAAAAAAAAAACAGTAGCTTTTGCCCTTAACGGCGGTTTGACGAAAAATTCCGTGTTACGCCCGTTGACAATTGGGCTGTTACAGTTGCACAGTTTTACCTAAAAGAGTAGAATCCTCTCCCCTCTTTACCACTCCCCTCCTCTCCCGATCCAGACGCCGACAGCCGACCTCACAGTACTCCGGCTGACGGCTAGCTCGCTCTCTCTTTCCGACGGCATCTTCTTACCCTGTATTCGAAGTGTCTGCGACTCTCCTTTCTCTCTCTCTCTCTCTCCCGGTTCTTGGCAGTCGACAAATTGGAGAGGAACTGATCGAGGAAGGCTTCAACACAATTAAGCAGTCAAAGAACTCTTTCTCCCAGCAGAACTACGTAACCTTCCTCCTCTCCCCTCGTCCTTTTCTTTAATTTCTATGTTGATCTCGCCTCTCCCAAGTTCAATGCACTGCTCATTTTAGGATTCGGCGTCCTGACCTCTCCTTTTTGGTGCATTTTGTCAGTTTATTTCTGTTTCTCGGCTTGAAATGTTTGGTTTTGCATGTTTAGGGCTTCTCATTGTGTTTGCTGATGGATTAGAATGAGTTGATTTAGCAGAAATGTCAATTAGGGTTTCTACATTGCAACTCTCGTCTTGTGGACAGAATTCCTCCGTTTGCCTCAATTGCCTTTTTCTTTCGTCTTTCATATCCTGATACAAAAACCGATGATTTGTTTGTGCTGTGAATTTGTTGTTTCTGATTTGTATTGATTCTTGTTGATCAAAATCTTGATTTGCTGCTGTAGGTGAGACTGGTTTAGGGCCAAATGAGGATTTTGCTGCTGGTTTACTTGTGTCTTTACTTGTGCTGATTTTAGGGTTGACCTGTTGTATAGCTGCCATTGTTATGGGACTGTTAAATTCACTTGTGTCAAACTGTTGATTTTCTTTCCACATTTCTTTGTTTTGCTGCTGCTATTTGGGTAATCTAGCATTTTACATTGGTGATAATTCGTGTGCGATGGTGGAATGGCTCCACCTACCGGTCACTGGTTTGTCCCATTGACAACTCTATTTTCATCACAAGACAGATCCGAAATTTCTGAAGTGTTTTTTTTTTTTGAAGAAACACCAAACGGCTATTTTGTGGTGTCCTACCCCCGAAAACTTAGAAGAGCATCTCTGATATGCAACACATATGATGCTTACAATCGGTTTTCATCTGTTTCACAGAAATCAGTGATTTGTTGTGATAACAAAATCAAGACCATGAAGAGGTCCAACCCATGGAGTCATCGGGTTGATCTTGTGTCATCTGATGACTCGGATTCAGAAGTCCAAGAGGCCTTATCCGCAGAAGCTGAGGCCATCCTGAAGTCTATAAATGATAGAATAAAGAAACAAAGTGCTCCAGGGAAAGTGTGGGATGGTAATTTCTATAGTTTTTGCTCTTCATAAAAACCTGTCATTTTTATTTTCTATTAAAAAAAATTAAACTGTATTTATTACAGGCTAATTATTGCTTTCCCTACTGCAAAACATTTGGCCTTTTGTGCTCCAAAATCTCCTAGTTGAAGTATTCAGAGTGAGGTGGTTTTGGAATCATTTCACATTGCAGTGCATTTGAAATGTTTCTTAATGATGCAGATAAGACAGCTCGGAAGGCAGCAATGTATCAAGATTACATGAGTCGTATTCCAATTCCAGCCAATCGAGGATCAGTGATTCCATGCAATTCATGGGTGAGATTGGGCAAGTCAATTAAGGAGCTGTACGGACAGCCGCTACATTACCTCACCAATGTTCTTCTGAAACAGTGGGACAAAGCTAGAATGGATACTGAGGATGGAAGCCAGCCATTGGATTCAATCATTCACCCTGCTAAGGCTGAAGCTAATATATGGCTGATTGAGGAAGTTCACAGGCGTACAACATCATACCATCATCTAGCAAATCTATGGAGGCAGGATCAGATGTATCTTGCATCCACCGATCCTATTGTCTCGCCTTTGCCTAAACAGGAATCATCCTAGTCATAATATGAAAAGGCTGTTGGCTGTGGACTGGACCAATACTTAATTGCCACAGGCTGATTCCGACGTTTTGCGAAGCTGTAGGTTTGTCGAAGTCTGTACTGCATAGCTCTTTGTTTGTATCAATGCTGTGCTCCATTTGGGTGCCTAAGTACACAGCTGTCGTTCTTTGAATTGAACTGGAATAACTCGATGAATCAAGATTCGAAATAATCCATCTATGCACACCAAAAATTCACCCAGACTCAAAATGCTAGTCATCAAACATAAATCTAACGGTACAGAAACACCACTTTTGACAAAATTTTACGTAGGGATGTATACACTTTACATGCATCACTGCCACACTGTCAATGGCCTAAAAACTCTTCACACTGATCAAAATACACACTATCCAGAGAACAAAACAGACTAATTGATATCTTTCTCTGTGCAGCACACAATTGTAAAGAAACAAAAAATGTTTTCACTCCATGGGAATCGACATAAGTACATTGCAGGACTAAAGAATATCATGGGCCACGCGCAAAAAAGGGAATGCAAGAGCAGCCGGCCTTGTCTTCTGGTATCATCCCACCCCCTTTGCTCGTGTCGATTGCTTCAAGCAGCCTCACCACCTCATCCATATCAGGGCGCTTTTCTGGATGTGGATCCCAGCATCTTTTCATGATGTTTGCCAAAGAATGAGGGCAGCATCTTGGGATTTGTGGTCGTAAGTTCTGTCACATGACATGAGACTGCTGGGTCAGAATAAGGAGTTTTATTTTGTATCCACAAATACTAGGAGATTATATTAGGAAAACAATCTGCCAACGTTAAGGCATCTGCTATTGCTTTGCTGAATGAAAACCATCTTGGCTAGAATGTTTCTTAGATACTACTGTATTTGGTTAGTCTAAACTGCAATTTACTACTTCAATTTAACACAATCTAAACTACAGTTTACTTATCATTTCCAAATCATAAACCTAACCTTATATCTTGTCACTTTCCCTTTTCCATTTACCAAACTATGCCTTGGTGGAATAAATCAAAATGTGAGACCACGTAAGAGGACAAGTGAAGAAGTGTAGGCTGGAAGATTAAGACACTAAACAGTCTAAACAGAATATAAAGCTTGAAAGGCTCAGTTTTAAGATTCAGGAAATTTCTATGTTTTTAGGTGCTATTGGGCTTACTGTTTCAAAAAAGAGGTGATTTGGAAAACCCAAACGCATGCTAGGCTACTAGAAACCAAAACGAGAAAGTGCTGAGAAATCATCATCTAAAAATGACACTGACCTGCCTCACAACAGCAGATGAAACTTCAGCGAAGCTCAGATCAGCATATGGCATGTCACAGCAGTATATCTCCCAGAGGCAGATTCCAAAACTATATACATCACATTTGTGATTATAGGGCTTTCCATCAAGAACCTTCAAAAAAGCATTAAGCTAGTTTCAGAGAGAGACAACTATTACTAATCAAAGAAATATATCTAGAGAATCACATAGCAAAATCAGTTCTAGGAAAATATACAGGGGGCAGCTGATGTACTGCTTAGCATTGTGCAGAGGCCATGGTTAACAAGATACATGAATATAGTTCAAGGTTCAAATGAATGGCAGTAATGACTTCCTAACAATGTCTTATCCTTGTGAGTCTCTATTTGCTTGTGCCCAACTCAACAACGGATGATATAGAAATGTGCTTTTTGGCAGATTAAAAAACATAGTTTTCCAACTATAAAATCACTCTTTCAACTAATTTTCCTGCAATTATACAACTAAGTGGTTGTATGACTTTTTCTTAAAACTACTAAAAACTTTTTTCAGTACATCCATACCAGCAGTTTGGCATGAATTTGCTAAGTTAAAGTGACCCTGAAGTAGGCTTGCTACTAAAATCATGAAATTATAACCTTTTTATAATTATATAGATCCAAGTACAAGAATTACCTCAGGGGCCATGTAACCAAGGGTACCGGTTTCACCAGTCATATCCTTTGGATTCTGAGCTTCTACACGAGCAACACCAAAGTCGGCAATTTTTAGGTTTCTTTGAGAATCTAGCAACATGTTTTCTGTTTTAACATCACGATGGACAATCTTCTTCGTATACAAATAGTCTAACCTGAAAAATATTAGAAATAAATAGATAAGTTTGCTTTCAGTGCCAAATTACACCGTTCGTAATATTTCACAACAATTTTTTCTCTTTCAAAGTTCAGCAATATGGCTTACCCTCTGGACAGATCTAACGCGAGTTGGATCACAGTTTTGAAGGCAAGTTTCTTCTTCCGGTTCCTGATCAGGAACTTCTTGAGTGTGCCACCAGGAAGATACTCCACAACAACACAACAGGCTTTTGTAGGAAGAGAACTTGGAGCATCAGTTGAGGAACTTTTGGAGGGAATTTTGAGATTTGAAGTACCCATCGAAGCACCAACAAACTTAACAATCCAAAATAAGGAAACAAGATCCATTATCAATCAAATTAAAAGAAAGTAATGTTGTATTCAATCACATTAAACATAAGTTTGTAGTAAAAAACAAATATAAGCAAAAGAACATCATATATTGATTCAAATACTCAAATCAACAAAAGAAAAAATTATCAAGAATAGAATGCCGTACTTTGGTAATATTTGGGTGATCAAGCTTATGCCAAACTGCAACTTCTTGCTGAAATGATGCTCGCAAAGCAGCAGCTTCAGCAGCAGTAACCATACCATCCTCTCCCCAGTCCAGCACCTTCACTGTTATAGTCAAAGATACAGAAACAAGTAAGATGGTTGGAACAGAAACTGACATCCCTTTTTAGTTTTTCCTTCCCGGTTAACCACAAGTTCTTTTAACAAGGATGCAAACATTCAAGCCCAACAGCTGCATCTCAGTCATGACCACGGAAATCTTCGTATTAGCAACAACTCTATACCACAATCATTAATTGAAAATCGAGTCATAGATGAAAAAATGTATACTAACTCCAACAGATCTATTATCCTAATCCTTTTTATATCCCCGTTTTCCCTGAGCCCTGCATCTCCATTTACATGGGGCTTTTATACTGAACAAAACTTCAACAAGTTGTGGCCTTAAACAAGGTCAAAAATTACAACCAACCAAAGTTGAGCATAATATCGAAAACACATCAAACTATCTAAATCAAGCAGGGTACAACTCTAGCATCTGGTTTGGAGTTGTTAGAGAAATTGTGAGCTTGGAAGATAAAATTGGACATAGTTTTAACAAATCAAGGCAAACATTCCATCCCATCATAACTAAAGTAACTAATCATTTATGAATTTCCAAACAAAGAGAGAGAAAACGGTATACCTGCAACGTCTTTATCTCCATAGGTTCCGCGGTAAATGGTGCCATAAGTCCCCCTCGCAAAAACGTACCTCAGCTCCAAAGCTGCCAACTCAATCTCCCACTCCTCCTTAGGCCTGTTGGTCTCGGCCGCAGATTTTGACCAAACCTTGTTCAATTGCTTCTCCAGCTGTAAATCCAGGTTCTTGAGATCGATCTTATCAGCCCTAAACATCCCCTCTTTGTTGGCAACACTGGTCCCCTTCTCCGGGGGCTTCCGATCCCCTGATTCACCAGGCGCTTTCCCCTTTCCTGCCCCGTTGCTCATCGCTTCACCTACAGCGAAATCGATACTGCAAGATCGCTAATCGGAAATCACCCGGCTAATGGAGTGCTTGAGACTTGAGATTTTAATAGTACTCCGTATTTGACTGCCACCGACTCCAGAAAAGCTAATCCAATTCAACAACGCCACGAAATCGCTTTTAAAAAGCGAAATTAGGAATGGTTTAAATCAACTTTGATCTTCGGATTTGACCGTAATCAGTAAATAAAGATAGAAACCCTAGCGATTCCCGAAACGGAAATTGATCCGAGAAGGGAAGAAATAGAGGATCGAGACAAATAAACAGAAAAAGAAACAAAAAAACAAAAACAAGTACTCCGTAGTCCGTAGGAAGAAGCTGAGGAAACAGCAATCAAAAGGTCGAAGGATGGAGGGAGGGAGAGAGAGTCAGAGAGAGAGAGTTGACCAATTAGCAGTTCAAACGGAGGTTTAAGCAGGATATAAAAAGCCGTCGACTTTGAATTGCGTGGAGAGGGGACAATGAAAAGCGCGGGTTAAACTCTCCCCTAACAATTTATAATTGTCAAATTATTAGTTCCAGCTGACCAAATAATTTTCTCTTTTCTTTTTATACTTCTTTCTATCTACTCCGTATCTATATTATAAATATACTCCGTTCGCCGTTTCGACTTTGTTGGCCCCTCGATGAGGGTGGTATATGAATATCTAACCTTCGAATTTTTACATAATAAAAAAAATCTATATCTATATATATTTACTCTATTTTAAATCAACATCAATCACCCAATATATTAAATTATCTATCTATATCTATATCTATATCTATATATACGTGCTTTACTTCAACGAGTCAACACTCAAATACAATAAATTATACTCTCTCAGGTCAACAATATGTCGTTTGACTTTTCAAAAGGTTTTTTTAATGGTTTAAACTATATAAAATATTAGTTCAGTACCCGCAACTTGTGCGGTTTTGTAATATAAATATTAATTAATGCGTTTGAAATTAAAAAAGCGCATAAAAAAATTTCAAATAACCTTAAACCCTAATATTCTTTCATTTTTTGGAATTTAGATAAATTTTCTAATAACATCCATTCAACTAATTAACATTCTTTGATTTTTTTTATTGTTATATCAATTTAAAACAATTTATATCTATTCTTTCAAATTTTTTTTTGAATTTAAGTAAATTTTGTATTAAAACTCGTTGGATAAAAAAGTTGGTAAAATTTGGCTATTTGCAAAACTAACCTAAATACCCGGTTGGATCGCGGGGGTTAACCCCCCCAAAAAAATTTGCAAAGTAACCGGTTTCTCACAGCTTGCAACCGGTTGGAGAGAGAAAAGCGCGCAACAGTGAGAGAGGAAGGGAGGGATGAGGGAAGACGCCGTCGTTGGAGGCGGGGTTCGCGGCTCTAGGCGATAGGCCTCCGGGCTCGACGGGAGGGCTTGAGCGCAGTCATCTTGGTCCTTCTTCCTCCCATTCGTCTCCCATGGCGGCCCCAAACCCGGATGCCATTGTTGCGGTCGATCCTGTCGCTTGGAAATTTCTCCAGATCTGGCAGATTTTGAGGCTAGTGGTGCACGACTCCTACGAAATTGAAGGCAATTGCTAAGGTCGATAGAGGCAGCTATGAGTCGAAGGCAGTTGTTGATCGATTGTAAGTGAAAATTCTAGGGTTAAGGTTTTGGCATCTCCCTGATTTTCCATCTATTAAACCTAATTTAGAGATACATAGATAGAAATCGTTGATTTGGGGTTTTGATTTCTATAGTGTAAATTAGGGTTTTGATTCCTGCTTCCTGATGGTCCTGGATTTCAATTTTCAGTCACAATTTTGATTTCTTGCTTTGGGATGACAGGATAAGAGCTTTAGTGCTTTACTTTCATACTCAAAACTCCCCCAACATCAGTTCTCCTTCTTAAAGTTGCAGGTACTACTTAATCGCTCATCAGATTTGTCCAATTTCGTTTCAATTGCTACCAAAGCTATGTTAATATAAGTTCATGTCATGTATCCAGGATTTGAATGATATGTTAATATAAGTTCATGTCATGTATGCAGGATTTCCTTTGATTGATCTGATGTACCAAAGCTATGTTTTGATGTGTACAAACTATGCTGCGTTTTATTGTAATGGCTTTCAATTAGTGCCCTTGAACCTTGATATAGATAACATCTTTTATTCATAAATATTTATAGCAAGAGTGAAACTTCTGTACAAGTTCCATATTGAAGATAACTGTGCAACTATCACCACACATTTTCTTTTAATGGGTGTTTTCGGCACCTGAACTGGCATGGCAATTTCTTTTGGTGGACCAATCAGTGTATTCTTGAGCATTGTAACATTGCTAGTTTGTTGATGTTCTCAATGTTGTGCACGGTTGATGTTGTCAATGTTGTTGCTGTTACACTGGACAAGGGGTGGGGATGACATCTCGCAAGATCATGGAGTTGCTAGCAAGGCACAACATCTGATGAACAAGGGGGGTTGCAATGTGACTAATGAAGCTGCGGTTTATGCTAGCGCTGCAATGATTGATTAGTGCTTTATCTATTTGCCTTATATATATAATCTTCATTTAAAAAAAATATTGATTGTGAAAAGCTTGCCTTAATGAAAGAAAATAACATGACATGTGATGCTATTAACATGACATGTTATACTATTTAACATGACAGGTAATGCGAATAACATGACAGGTAATGTGAATCGAGCCTCTTCTCCTTAATGATTGAAAATAACATGACATGTAATGGTATTAACATGACAGTTTATATCCTTTAACATAAATTAAGAAAAAGGCTTTTGTTGGGCAACAACAATCTTCCTCTTCCTACATTTCAAGTGTGGGATAAGCCGAACGACTGGTGGAACTCACTCTACTGGAATGACTGTGAAACTAAAGTGGCCTTCCAACAGCTTTATTAATTTCAACAATAAGAAGACATGCCAATCCAAGCAAAGAAACTAAAGTGGCCTTCGTTTGATGTTTTATTAATAATGAACTCACTTCTGCGTTGCGAGTCCCTCAAACAAAGAAACATGCTAATCCAAGCACTTATGCCACTAAATTATGTGATAGCAGCACCAAAAATAACCCATAACCCATACTGAATTTACATGTCATTCATACCGGATTTACATGACATATAATGTGTTTTACTTGACATATGAATTGTTTTTACTTGACACATGAATTTGGTGATGTAGCAAGCTTGACTTGTTCTAAACATAAGTTGATAGTCGGTGTTGATTAATGAATAATAAGCCTACGTGGGAATTGAACCCACATCTTTGTGTATGACCACAATGCTCTCCCATTGAGCTAATAGGCTACATGGGAAGAATATTTATGTCAAAGAAACTTGATATGTGAGGGTCTATCCATTTACCTTGGCCATTATCATTTGCTCTGCACACAAAACACACTAGTGCATAATACACAACCCTAAAATGAATCAAGTCAGCAACATACCTATATTAAAGGTTTCTTCATTCATTTAGATCTCCAACTTCTCATGAGAGAACAAATAGCACACAGGAAAGCCAAATTTACAACGGTGGGAGATCGATAGCCTTGCTGATATATTCAGCAACAGGCCCTCCTTCTAGAACAACCAAGCGCTCAACTCATGGAGGGAGTATTGTCTGGGGACATGAAAGAAGACGATGATACACAATTCCACAAGTAACAAATCCTAATTCATGTGAACGCTGCAATCATGGAGTACTCCATATGAGGTATTGTTTCAGAATCTCCTACTCCTGACATTGACCTTTCTCCAACCAATCCCAACTCTTCATCATCATCTTCCTCTTTACTGACTCCTACCCTTAACATTACCCCCTGCCCCACTAGAAAATCCCACAGACAAACTCAACCCTCTATTTGGCAACATCACTTACTACATGACACCTACACCAATCAACATGTCACCTGTTTATTCAGACATGACAGACAACAAACCCCAACCCTAACCGAATGGGAAATTTCAAACCAAACCATTTCAATTCCGAAATTCGAAATTTCAGTCTCTAGCCCTAAACTAAAAATTCAAATTCAAAGGCTTGAAAGATAGAGCAGAGAATAAGAAGGGTGAAGGATTGTACCTGGAATCGCATAATGGAAGCCACTTGTGGAGATTATCCTCGACGAGGCTCGAAATCGCCTGAAGATAGAGAGAGTGGAAGTACTCGCCGCCTGCGCCTCCAAGCCACGGATCTCCGACGATAATAGCCAACAACAGAAGGAACTAACCCCGTTGCCTTCAATCAACTACAGAGATCGAAGGAGATGCCTCCGCCTGCGCCTCGTCTCGAGCAATCCACCGTCGAGGGAGATGCTTCCGCTTGCGCCTTCCCTCGATCCCCCTCCTTCTCCCTCCTTTCTCGCTCGCCTCTAATCCCCTTCTAGTCGTCTGCGCCTCGCCTCGAGGGAGATGCCTCCGCCTGTCCCCGTCTCCGATCCCCTTCCTTCTCTCTTCCCTTTCTCTCCTTTGCAACGGGCTACCGGGTACACAGGTTACCAAATATCCGGTTTGACCTAATTTAAAATCGGGTTGGGTTAACCTTGCAACACTTTTCGTTTTTTGGGTTAGTATGTGCAATTCCCTCAAAAAATTATATCACTAGCAAAGATACGTAACAAACTTGCAATTGTAAATAAAGTCGTAAATAATTACCTGCAATAACAACACCAAAAAGAAGGGAGACTACGTCAACATTTGTGAAATAATATTAACAATCTAAACTATATATAGGTCAAAATCTAAAAATCTATCCACAATTATATACTCTATGTATAAAATCCAAAAATATATCTCATAAATATATCAATATATACTTTCAAGATAGGAAAATTTTATTTCTTTATCCATAAAAGCGATAGATATTCCATAAAAAATCGTGATTAAACGTACTCTTCCAAAATTATATCCATATCTAGAAATTTTGGGGAAAATATATTTACAAAAATTGAATTCCATGAATTGATAACATTTACACGGCTAAATATTATTTCAATTTTGTCAAAATCTTTTATCTTCTAAAAATATGTTCATATTGATAAAGTTATCAATTAGCACGACCATGCTAAATATTATTTCAATTTCGTCAAACCTTTTATCTTCTAAAAATATGTTCATATTGATAAAGTTAATTAATTAGTATTACTGAAGTCCGTTGCGAATCATGATCGAGGGTCGTGTGCACACGTGCGTCCGTGCGCTAATAGCCTAGCACATAATTCGAGCGGGGTTCCATCCTAAAATCAATTGGCAATAGGAGGAGTAACTCACTAGTCTATATACTAAGACTTCTTTGTTCATACTATCAATGAGTGCAACTAGTTTTCGCCTCTAGTTAAGACTTGGACAACAGGTCTAGCATCTCATTCTCTTTTTAGAAGATAAAAGGTTTGACGACCTCTGCAACTGGTCGTTGTGACTCTTTTGCAAATTGTCATCGCGGCCACCTATGGGTTTGGTCGGTGCGAGTGTGCGACCATGTATATTTTGAAACAAATGTCAACTGGTTGCAACGACCAATGGACATTTGGTCATTGCGACAACATGACCCTGCGCTAAATGAGAATTTACCCTTGCGCTAAATAGAAATCGCGTAATTATATTACAAAACATTACATGGGAAATACACATTAGAAAACTATTTCAAGGTTGTTTAAATGGACAAAAAAACAATCACCTTTGAATATATATCAAATCTTTTTTATTTATAAAAAATGTATAAACACAATTAATTTGGAACGATTTCTATTTAGAATTTAATTTTCCTCCTTTCTTTACAAATCAATTTGCTACCCTTCTTAAATCACCTAATTAATCTATATTCATTTTTTAGAAAATATTTTATTATAATCTTAGTTATATTATCACACTAAGATTGTGTTTATATACAACTTATTTTTGATTTTTTTTTTCAATTTCTCTCTTCCACATAATTTAAACTAAAATATGATTATGTATGCTAATTTATATAAAAAAAATCATGGTTACATATAGACCTGTCAAAACACAACCCGACCCGGTGACCCGACCGACCGACCCGAAAAATTTCCGACCCGAACCTAAAAATTTTGACCCGAAATTTTCCGGGTAATCTGGGTTTCGACCCGGTGACCCGATTGACCCGATTTACCCGATTGACCCGGTTGATTTATAATTATATATAATTAAATTTTTTTATATATAATTAAAATTTATCACAAAATTATCAAATAATGATTTTTTTAATTTAAAAAAGAAAAAATTGTCAAACCCGAACCCGACCCGAAACCCGATCAAACCCGAGTTCGAGTCAACCCGAAAAACCCGAAACCCGTTTTACCCGAGACTCGTTTTACCCGAAACCCGAAGTGACCCGACCCAAATCCGACCCGAATGACCCGTTTGACAGGTCTAGTTACATATATAAGAACTTTTACAAAACAGGTTGGATACCACGCAGAATTTATCAAAACTTTGTGTATCGAAATTTATAAAAATTCATGGTTCCAGAAGAAATTTGCCTTTTAAAAAAAAATACTCCCTCCCTCCGTTCAACAAAACTTGTCGTTTACTATTCACGCACGCTTTTTTAGAATGATAAAAACTATATAAAATATTCATTTTTTTAAAAAATTTTTTTAACAAGTTTGTGCTTATTAATAATAACTACGAAATTGTTAAAAAAAATTATTTAAAAAGTCAATATTTTATATAGTTTTTAGCTCCTAAAAAAGCGTACATGAATAGTAAAACGTCAAGTTTTGTTGAACGGAGGAAGTAATTTTTAAGGCTCACACTCTACAAATACAAGGTTTTTGAAAGCTGAAGATCATATGTGAAGATACAAGACAGTAATGTGAAACAAGTATACAAACTGCAGCGATTCCATATTGCATTCAAGAAAACGATCAACTAATGTGTCTACGTACAACTATGCAGAACAACCAACACTCCGACAATCGACAGGATAAGTAAGTACCGCCTTGCACTCACTATGTCTCCGTTGCAAAGGCCGGTTAGGTATGCAGTTGAGCCTATCATCCTTCGCTTTGAGCCTCAAACACGCCACCGGCTCACTCGTGAAGAAGTTCGACGAGTAGGTGAAGTTGATCAAGCTGCGCAAGCTGCAAATGCTCGATGGTATGCTTCCACTCAACCTGTTATCCGCGACATCCAGCTGCTCCAAACTCGTCATCTTGCCCATAGCATTCGGCAAAGGCCCCGAAAAAGTGTTGTGGCTCACATCAAAGACGGTAGCCCTCTTTAGTCTCCCCACCTCCGATGGCAAGCAAGACTTCAAGCCAACGTTCACGAGCACAATCTCATCCAATGTGTTGGCCATCTTGGATATGCTCCGCGGGAGACATCCATGGAGGTTGTTGTTGGCAAAGACGGCGACTGAGACAGGAGAGTTGCCGATGTTGCGAGGAAAGGTGGATTTGAATTTGTTGTTGTTGATGAACAAGGCGTCAAGGGCCATGTCGAAGAGGCCTGAAGGGAGTGGTCCATTGAACTTGTTGTATCGAATGTCGAGGAATTTGAGGGATGGGAGGGAGAGGGCAACGGAGGGGAAGGGGCCGGAGAATCGGTTGTTGCTAACATCGAGCTCGAAGAGGAGGTGGAGGTTGCGGAAGGAGGTAGGCAGCGAGCCAGAGAAGCGGTTGGAGTTGATGTGGAAGAGGGCGAGGTCGGTGAGGAGGCCGAGGTGTTCTGGCAAGTAGCCGGCGATGTTGGCGTGGTTGAGGTCAATGCCGGCTACGGTTTGGATGTAGGAGTTGTCCGGAGCCGGTGCACAGAAGACGCCGGTGTAGGAGCATACATTGGGACCATGCCAGTTTGAGGTGAAGTTGGTTGGGTCTGAGGACATTGCTTTCTTCCATGATTGTAGGGCGGTGAAGGCCTTTTGGAGCCGGGGGTTCGACAAGGAATGGGAAGGCGTCGAGAAGAGGAGGAGGAGCGACAACGCACCCCAGAAGACGAGGGCGAGGGCGCGGTTGAAGCTCCTCATTAGGGTTTGTGGTGTGATCTTATTAACCCTTTAACATAGAGGCTAAGAGGGTTTATATAGTAAGAGACAGCTATATGTTGGGGAGATGATTGGAAGTGGTCTTGGATTGGATGAATGTGAATTGCTATCTGTATGATTTGAAGGATCAAAGATGAGAAAATCTGTATATTTGTTTATTAGTAGTAGTAGTTGTTGGCACATTTTTTATTTTTTATTTTTGGCATATAATTTTATATAAGATAATGAGTTCTTATGTAGACTTGCCTCATTTGAGGAAATGGTAAATCATCATGATTAGGTTTATAATATGCATATAGTGGTGGCCATGAATTGTTAAAATCCCATAAACAAATTAAAGGTTCTTTATTTTAAGGGTACTTTTTAAATACAACCTAGGGATGTACTGTACTGTATTAATGGTGAATGGATATTTGACCATGTATGTTATAGGAAGACATTGCAAGGGTTGAACACATGTGCCCTAATTTGGTGAAGATGAACACTTTCGCTGTAAAGAGCTGCAATTTATGCTGTTCTTGTAACTGTGGTACTGTCTAGAGCTCGAAATTGATGAGCTAGTCAGCAGTTTCTTATTCTCAAATTTGCTAATGTAGGTAGGTAACTTGTGAAGTTCAGACGGAGATGTTTCGTTGGTGGATTCTGGGTCTAGATGATTCTTCAGCGGCTATGATGTTGAATCCACCATTGCTGAGCTTAACAAAGTAACTTACTGAAGTTGCTCTTCTTTCTGCATTCAATTGGTGATTTTATGCTATTTTCTTCATGTTTTTTCTTTTGCATATTTTGCCTGCGTATAAATGTTGTTTGAACATCCAAGATTTTGTGATCTATGAAGATGTGATTTGTTACCTTGTCGAGTCTAAAACGAATTGCTTAGTTAGCGGTGTAAATTGAATACGCCTTTCTCCTATTCACTGCTAGCGTTAGTACAGCTTGATAAATGTCCGAGGTTCACTGAGTTTCTTGTTTCTTATTTCATGCGGGACTTTTGCAATCTCACCAATTGAATAAACCCTTGAATGACCGCAGTAATGGAGAGCTAATAGGGATGCTGGGCCCTTGTACATGGTGCCTCACCATTGCTCGGTGACCCTGGCAGATGAGATGCAGTCCTCCAGCAACATATCGTTCATGCTTAGATGGCACGAGAAAGATGAATAAATATGGTTCCAACTTAGTCGTAAGCTCTAACTACGTTGGGAGAGTCAAAGCTCAAAACATTGCATATACTGTCTCTATCTTATTCTCTATGATACACATAAGCTACCATTGAACATCTACCAGTACTGCTTGTGGGACCAGCTCAAAGATCTACCAGTACTGCGGTAATGGTGAAATATACCGAGGGCTTGCCTCTTTTTCAGTTTTGAGAAATCGAACACAGGATCACACAGATTGAGAGAAATAAAAAGAAAGCCAGAGGTGGATCATGGAGACTTTAGACCTTGTTGATATCACTCTTGTTGGCATTTTCCTCGGCTAATCTAACTTATTCTGTTAATACCTTGTTATACCTAAAACCTTTAGTAGTAGATAGTTATTTTTAGCCTGCACTGTTTTGTTATTTATGGTTCAAGAGGCAAGAAAGGGAATTTATGTTTCCATATCTAACATGAATTTGATATCAAAGTGTATTGGTCATAAAACCAATTGGTACTTTATATACTAGAGTTCAACTTTTTTATAACCGATGTGGATGGACATGCTCAACAAAGTGCAAATAATCCCTCTGGATATGTTTTTCCTTTACAATTTATCAATTTCACGTACAGAACTGAGAACCCTAACCCCCAAATCCTCCGGAGGACTCCCCTTGCTCCGGCAACCCCCAGCCGCCGAGCTACTGTGAAGGACTGACAATGACGCCGCTCAATTGCAGTCGAACAAGGCGATTTTTGTTGGCCCTCTCCGTCTCTGTCGTCTCACCTACCGGGGCCTCTACTTCGTCTGTCGATCGTCGCCGGCCATGGTATGCTTTTCATCTCTTGAAATTCATCCAATTAGAAAATGCTATGCGAATCTGCACTTTGTTCTCTCCATCTCTCTCCACTTATCCCAATTCATACTCTGTTGTTTCTTTTTCATTGCTGGATTTCTACACTGTCTGAGCTGGACGTTTGCTTGAAATTGATTAGCTACTTAGAAGAGGAAGAAACATTTGGTGTTTTAGCTGTCACTTCCTTACTTGTCTTGTTTTAGCGGCCACCTGAAGTTCATTTTGATAGCTTGTGGAGTGTATGCCAAATCAATTATTAAAGTCATCACCTTTGTTTGCAGTGTATTGCCTTTGCTCTCTTCATTTGACATCATGTGGTAGCCTCCTCACATTCTAGTTCTCTTCATTTATTCTCCTATTGCAATAGAGAATGGCTTCTAGAGTCGACATCAGAAAACTCTCTTCATTTATCTCTCGTAATGGCAAAAGGAGGGCACTTGACAGGTTTCTACAAATTGACTGCAAATCGGGTAAAATTGACATCAGTGATGCCCATTACTTTTTCCACCACATGCTTTCTATGAGACCTTCACCCCCAATTTCAGGTTTTTATACACTATTGGGTGCTCTAGTTAAGTGCAAGCATTTCTCTCTTGCCATCTCATTCTACAAGACATTAGATGTATCAGGTGTTCTTGGGTCGAGATCGAATCCCATCATCTTGAATATTTTGATCAACAGCTATTCTAGAATGAGACTAGGGAGTGCTGCATTCTCTGCTTTGGGCCTTGTGTTGAAGAATGGGTATCGCCCGGACATCATTACTTTTTCTTCGCTCGTCAAAGGATTGTGTTTGGAGGGGAAATTGTTTGAAGCACTTGGTTTGTTTTCAAAGATGATTCGATTGGGCTGCACTCCTGATGTAGTTATTTACAACACTATAATCGATGGTTTGTGCAAGACCGGGAACACTGCCACAGCCCTTCAATTACATCAAGACATGGTGCATGGTAAGGTGGGAATTGCCAAACAGAATTGTAAACCAAGCACAGGGTCTTATGTTCTGATTGATGGTCGATGTGTGGAGTGGCCTACATCTGATACTAAAGAACACAAGGGAAGAATTGCTCCGAATGTTATCTCTTATAGCTGTTTGATTGATGGGTTATGTCGATCAGGTTTGGAAGAAGATGCTAAGTCTCTCCTTGTTGAAATGATAGATAATGATGTTCATCCTAATGTGGTGACTTTTAGCATTCTGATAAATTCACTTTGCAAGAAAGGGAAAGTAGAACAAGCAATGGAGGTTTTGGAAATAATGATATCGAGAGGCGAGCACCCAAATAGAGTTACATATAACACTTTAGTGGATGGTTTTTGTAGAATTGGGAAGATGGAAGAAGCTATGTGTGTGTACAATGATATGAAGCGTAGGGGAATATTAACAGACAGTGTGACCATAAACTCCCTACTCAAAGGTCTTTTTCACTTGAAGAAAGTGGAAGATGCTATGAGTTTATTTAGCAACATGAAAAGGATGGACGCCAATGGTGCTTGTGGACCCAATCTAGTTACTTATGCTACTATGATTAGCGGACTATGCAAAGAAGGGGACGTTGATAAAGCAGAAGGGCTTCTCTTGGAAATGCAGGGTAACGGGTTTTCTCCGGATGTCATTATTTATGCCTCTATGATCGACGGACTGTGTAAACAGGGGCAAATCTGTAAGGCTGAAGAGCTCTTCTCAAAAATGCTCTTTACTGGTGTCTCTCCCAGTGTTATTGTATATAATTCTTTGATTAATGGATTGTGTAAAGAAGGGCAATTTGACAAGGCTAAAAAGCTTTTTTTGCAAATGCAAAGAAGTGGCATTTCTCCGAATGTCATTTCCTATAATTCTTTGATTGACGGGCTTTACCAATATGGAAATGACGCGGAGGCAAACATGGTACTGGAGAATATGATCGGAGATGGTATTGTGCCAGATGTGGTGACTTTCACCATTATAATTAACAATCTTTGCAAGAAAGGGAGTATTGAAGAAGTAAAGAAAGTGTTAGAGTTGATGACCCGAAAGGGTGAACTTCCTGACATGGTCACTTATAGTTGTTTGATCAAGGGGCTTTGTTTAGAAGGAAGGATTAGTGATGCAACGAAAGTGTTTTCTTTGATGGAATGTTGGGGCTTTGAGGGTGATGTTGTGACTTACAGCACACTCATAGATGGGTATTGCAAAGCAGGGATGTTGGAGGATGCACATGATTTGTTCCTTCAAATGAACACCAAGGGGTGTTCCCCTAATGTAATCACATTTCAGACATTGATAAACGGGTATTGCAAAGCAGGTTTGTTCGAGAATGCACACAGTTTGCTTCTTGAAATGGAAGCCAAGGATTGCTCCCCAAATGTCGCAATTTATAATGCATTGATTGATGGTTTCGCCCGTGAGAAGAATGGTACAAGAATTGACAAGCTAGTCCAGAAAATGCATGCCGATAAGATTCTACCAGACTTGGACACAATGTCCATTTTATCGAAATATAGCAAAATGGTTGAAAATTGCCAAACTTGGATAAACTCTCTCCCGGATTTCTCTTCATTTGGAAACCCAAACAAGAAACGCATTGAATCTCAATGTGAGTTTGCTCTTTGATCTCGATTCTAGCTATGTGTTTTCTTAATTCTTCAATTGCTTATCTTATACTTCTCCCAGTGCCTTGCAAAGCATTGTCTGTTATTGGATATGTTACTTGCAATGACTCGTTTACAGGTTCAAACTCTTATAAGAAGAAGCAAAGAGGTAGATGATCAATGGGTGTAATGTAAGTGCTGATATTGGAGATCGATATGATGTTTTCTTCTTCACAATGAGCTTATTTTTTTCTGTATCTCATCCAGAACAATTTCCTGAATCGGTGGTGAATTAATTAAGGCATCTCTCTCTCTATCTGACTGATTAGATCATTTATAATTTCATTTACATAATCTTTTGTGTCTATTTTCTCTTATTTTTGAACTAATAATGTCTTTAAGAATATGCAAGATCTGTTAGCTTGGCCAAATCAATATTTTATCAGATTTTCCCTTCTTTGGCCTATTTGATATACAATATTGGTTACTGGCAGTTCTTATTGAAATGGGTTTTGCTGAAGTTCTGCGAGGATCTCCGCTGTATCTTGTGTCTTATTTCAGGGGAGTCTTTTGCAGTGTCCCAAAGGCGATTTCATGGAACAACCATAAATTGTCGATGCACAGGCATACTGCAGTGATGGAAATCGAGCCGGATGATTGCATTTAACTGGTTGCTGATGATGTCTGAAACACTGATTTTTGGCCTGGTGTAGAGCCGTAGTGGTGTGTGACATCTTGATTCAGAATTTGGTACTTTGTGCTTGATGATTCAACTCTATGAGCTTGAATAGATACTTAAACCTTTCAGTGATGATCCTATTGTCATGAAGCCATAAAGGAGTTTATTCTCGGTATGCACAAGAGAGTGACCGAGCTCAAGCTCTCCTCTGGAGATGACACAACAAATATAAATAGCAATGAAGGAGTTTTTTCTGTGTAATAATAAATGATATTGCTATTTCTCTTGTTGATTCACATTTGGTTTCAACTATTGTCCTATGTTTACCCGAAAAAGGAAACAAAATGATGTTTTAGCATAGTTGTTTCAAAACCTTTTCTACATCATTGTAGTTTTGGTATTCAGACTTTAGCATACAAAATGGGTTTTGCTGCCCAGCTGCATATCTGGATAAGCACCTTGTCTATCAAACTCGTGTACTCCGCCACAACAACACGTCGTGAATGTAGAGGAATGCCCAGGTAAGTAACAGGGAAGGCCCTCTTTCGATCAGCCTCTTCAACGGAGGTGCCAACCACATACAGGGTTACTTTTCTCAGGATTAATCTTCATTGCCGCAGCTTTCGGAAAACCATCTAAACCATCCCTGCGCAGTTTAACAGAGGTCTTATCGAGCGCCCAGGGATGAAGGCACCCTGAGCATCTCCAATGAGTGTAGCAACCAGGGGCCTTATGCGATTCACAATAGCTGCTCATAATACTTGACTCTGTGGAACATATTCACTCGTATTGCAGTCATCCCCAATTCGAACCTATCAAATAAGGTCCGGAGTGGCCCTTAAGTACTATTTCGCATTTTCCAAATCGTGATTCACTTTGAGATCAATATAATGTAGTTATTTCTTTGCCATTCATGAGTGTCATAAGCTATATACAACTCAATGGTCAAACAGATCGAAACCCGACACTCTCAAATCCACTCCTACGGATGGTCTCCTCCGTGCCAGTGAATCAATCCATTCGGGAAACCCAATCAACCCGAAGCTCATAACCGGAAAGGTTATCTAAAAATATGTTGACTTGATGTAGATCACGGCTTCTCTGTTGCAGAAGCTCAGCTTCAGCTGCAGTTATAAAGGGCCCTTCGACGCACAGGAAAACTGTGTCATTAACATTCATCTGGAACTGATATGAAGAGCTCTCCATCTGATCTCCCATGAGACCCCTCCTTGAGTTGATCTACCGATATTGGATATTCATTCACCTTGTCAACTGTAAACAGAAAATGGCATTAAGGGGACCAGGTGATTCTTTTGTGCATAGTTGTGATCTGTGTAAGAAGGAAGATGAAGCTGCACGCCATGAGATGCGATATGAGCACAAAACAGAGTTTGAAAAGGCAATTTATTTCCAGTAACGAATGTAGGCTTTGTTTCTTCCATTGCTACTGATGCAATTGTGATGATGTTCATTCCTTCTTTGGCTTGACTATTTGGTTAAGTTAAGCTTCTTTTGTAAATCTCGTTACACATCTAATTTACATCTTCATTTGATTTATGACTTGTGAGATTCCTAATCATAAACGAGACTGTGAGTGTATGTGGAAAATTGTGTAGCTACTAGAAAGTTTAGCTACATTCTGTAAATAGGACTAAAGCTACAGCAAACAGTGTCGTTTCATTTCTGTTTTGTAATCTGATTTCTTGATTTGTGTTGTTCATTGGCAACTATGGTTGGTTGAGATCTGTTTCAATCTCTTTACATTCCTTCATTTTTGGATTCAAAAGTTAACTCAAATTAACAGTTCCATGTATATGTGTTGAATTGGGTTTGTTTTCCATGATTTATGACTCTCTTTTTTGTCGTTGCAGAGGAGCTTGTGAATTTGATTGTGCATGCTTTGATGAGGAATCTGCAAGTTTATTTATTTTGCTTGCCTCATCTTGTTTTCAATGTATTGCTTTTATTTTCAAGTCTTTTGCTTACTTCAAATTTCTTACAAGATTTTACATTCTTTTTGTATTCATAATATTATATTATACAAGACAAACTTTCAATATTTACTTATTCAGTATTTTGTTTTGGTTTCAATATGCTTTCTTTCCATACCTAATTGAAATATTTTCCATACCCAGTCCAAAAAAATTTGTAAGTTTTCAGTAAATATTTCCTGTCCTTGAGATTTTTGGTCAAATCTTTAGTAAGTTGGTTGGTTTTTTCTTTAGGATTATCTGAAAGAAGACAATCTCTCACCAAGCAAGGAATTTGACTTGTACATGTTTCGAGTTTCTTCAAGGTAATGTCCAGATCTTCTTATTATTTCTTTTTTGATGTCCATGAAATTTTGTCCATGATTGTAGGGCGGTGAAGGCCCTTTGCAGCCGGGGATTCGACAAGGAATGTGAAGGCGTCGAGAGGAGGAGGAGGAGCGACAACGCGCCCCAGACGATGAGGGCGCGGTTGAAGCTCCTCATTAGGCTTTGTGGTGTGATCTTATTAACCCTTTAACATAGAGGCTAAGAGGGTTTATATATTAAGAGACAGCTATGCCTATGTTGGTGATGATTGGAAGTGGTCTTGGATTGGATGAATGTGAATTGCTATCTGTATGATTTGAAGGATCAAAGATATATGACAAATCTGTTGATAATTTGTTTATTAGGCAAGTATATGTAGTAGTTGTTGGCACATTTTTTATTTTTTATTTTTGGCATATAATTTTATACTATAAGATAATGAGTTCTTATATATTTAGACTTGCCTCATTCGAGGAAATGGTAAATTATCATGATCATCAGGTTTATAATATGCATATAGTGGTGGCCATGAATTGTTAAAATCCCATAAACAAATTAAAGGTATTTCATCTTTATTCTATGGGTACTTTAATATAATTAATTAGGAGAAAAAGACTGGCCGGATATTCACTATTTTTTTTAAATACAATCTAGGGATGTATTTAATGATTTATTCTAGGAGTGGATATTTGAACAAGTTAAAATTTGTTCACTTTTTATATAACCTAAACATAGACAACATACTACAATCGTATGAGTAGATATTTAATTTTGTTTTTTATATAATTTATAATTATAACTTTACTCCTAAATTCAATTGGCTAAATTGTTGACTCTTTCGTTGGCCAGTGGTGCTATTTTGCGATGATGCTTGAGTTCGTCCTTAGTCTACATCTACAACGTGTTACTTTTAGGTCTGTTTTGATTCGTCTTTTGTTGTGCGTGTTGCCTGGTCTATTGCATCTTTTTCTGTATTTTATTGTATATTTTTACCTACGATCTTTCGTCTGCCAACTTGTCGACCTCTCGAGTTTCAAGTATGTCTGAAGTCTAAACTCGAATTCTTACTTTATCCAAAAAAAAATTGGCTAAATTGATTCAATTTTTTTTATGAATTTTCTATATTTCTTACCCTTTCCTAAATAATAACGAAAATTTACTTTTACATGTTCATAGTGAATAAGTATAACGGAATAATGTTGTTTACTATTCAAGTACATTTTTTTAGGATGATAAAAACTATATAAAATATCAATTTTTAAAAATAATGTCATACTTATTAATAGTAACTCCGGATAAAAATAGATATTTTATATAGTTTTTATCATCTAAAAAAACCTGCATGAATAGTAAATGACGTGTTTTGTCGAACGTAGGAATTATACTCATAAAAAATATCGCAACAAGTTTTGATGACAACCTTTTCTCCCCCTTTGTTTTTTTACCCTTTCCACCCCGATCGCCTCTGATACCAACACCCCCCTCTCCCCACTCGTCCACATCCAAGTCAATCCCACCAGCCACTGTAGTCTCATCCTCCACCACCAATTCCATAGCCACACTCGTTCGCCCCCCTCTCCCCCCTCGTCCACATCCAAGTCAATCCCACCAGCCACTGTAGTCTCATCCTCCACCACCAATTCCATAGCCACACTCGTTCGTCTCTCTCTTTTGGAAGTGTTTGCAACAAGTCGCAGAACACACTATTTTATAGCGCCCAATTGATTCGTAACCTCTTACGTTTCAAAGTCCGACTCGGACCGATAACCAGGTGGTCGTGTGCACGAGCGCATATGCACTACTACTGCACTAGTAGCCTAGCACACAAGTCGAGTGAGGTTTCATTCTAAAACCAATTGACATTAGAAGGAGTAACTCACCGACTTATATACTAAGGCTTGTTATGTTCAACTTTCGATGTGGGACTCTTTATGGTCTCATTCACATCTCTAACATTACGGACCCGCCCTTCCCGCCTAAACAACAACGCTTTCCCGAAATGTCACTCGGTTTAACTGATCCACAACCTTCTGCGAACTATTCGTTCCCCCACCCAAATGACCTACCTTCCCGCCCTTTCACCTCCCCATTAGTCTGCATCCTCTTGCGACTCAAATATCCGTCTCTTCTTATGGAACGATATTTTGAACTAAAGTTAAATCAGAGAATCAAACTCGAAATCAGGTCAAGAACACAATGAACAAGTGGTGAACTCAACTTCGTTTTCTGTTTTGGTAGTTGCAACCAACACAACTTGTCCAGATCGAGGAGGAAGGTATTTATAAACCCTCACCCTTTACTAATTATCAAACTACCCTTTAGCTCACTTATGACACACACTCCTACAGATATGTCCTAAGGTCATATTTGATTGCTCTGACAATGTAATTTGCAACCTCTTAGAGCATCCACAACGTTTATATGACTAGTGTCTGCCCTGCTATTTGGTTTTAAAAAAAATAGAAAAGCCAGTATAATGTCAGAAAAACTCACATTGGGGGGAGAAAAGTATATGGAAGAAGAAACCTTTTATTTATCTGTTTTAACAAAGTGGTGGGCCAACTAATACACAAATTGAAGAAGCCACTCGATTCAACAACTAACACACTACATTTTTTTTTTGCAACTAATAGATTGTGTTGGATGATGCAAGTAAGAGAGTTAAAGAAATCAATATCAATATATCAAGAGGGAATGTTAGTAAATGACCATTGACCCGGTTATCTTTGCTAAACTAACCCCTGCAAATTTTTTTTGCAAAGGATCACTACATCTGCCGGTAAAAGACTGATTGCAACCGGCGGAGAGAGAGAAAAAGAAACAAGAGCTCCCTTTCACCCACCAAACCCCTTCTTATCCTCCTTCAATTTGTGAAAGGACTAGGAAGCTCATATGGAAGCTCTCGAGAGCCTTCAATGGCGGCAATGGTGAGAGAGGAAGGGAAGGACGAGAGGAGAACGATGAATCAAGAGAGGATTTTCAGATCTGGAAATTAAAGACTGGAAAAATTGAAGACTCGAGGGTTCCCAAATCAAACAGCGACTCTCCCTTCTTTAATTTTTTTTTTTCAAAACCGGTTGATTTAGGGCAAAATAAGGACGTCCCCTTCGCCGGAAATTTGTTTGGAGGAGCCTGGAGACGCCGAGTCCACCGCCGCAGGTTTGCACAGTCGTCATCGTCGTCCAATTTGTTTGTCGCCGTCGCTGCCCCCAACTTCCCCTGGTCTGCACAGTCGTCGTCATCGTCGTCCAATTCGGAAGGCAAGGAAGCCGATTCGCCAATTTGCATATCGTTCGGAAGGCGAGGAAGTCGATTTCGAAACCGAGGAAGCCAAATTCGAAGGTGAGCGAATCTGCTCGACCGCAAATCGGCGAACAATCTGTTCGGAAGGCGGAGGTGGAGGTTGTCGCCGTCGCTGCCCCAACTTCCCCTGGTCTGCACAATCGTCGTCGTCGTCCAATTTGGAAGGGCAAGATCCCAATCTAATCTCGTGTATCCAATTAATGATGGTCATGGACGGAAAAAAAAAAAAGAAAAAAAGGAGAAAGGATCCCAAAAACAGTACGTATGTGACTCCCTTACTAATTGAGAATTAGGTGAGTTCCCATATATGTTTTTTTTTTTAGTTTTTCTTTGTTGAGCCCTCAACTAATATGGTTTCCTCCAAATTCAGCCCATTCTTCGTCTTCATCGAGATTGGGTGTAGCAAACACCTTCCTCTGCCATCAACTTCATGTGTCAAGTAAAATACATTATGTGTCATGTAAATCCGGTGTGGATGACATGTCAAATAAAACAATTCACGTGGCAAGTAAAACAATTCATGTGGGAAGTAAAATACATTATGTGTCATATAAATCTAGTATGGGTGGCATGTAAATTCAGTATGGTTGACGGATAATTATATATGATCGGTCAGTTAAACTTGTGACGTTTTCAGTCTCTCAGCAACTTGCATAAACCCAAAAATCACTTCCATCTCATTCAATTGCTTCAAGCATCCGTCGAGCGTTTTTTTAGAATATATATAGACGAGTTCACAATTCTAAAATTCAATAAAATACCAAAATGGCTAATTCATCACCTAATACAAAATGGCTAATTCTAAGCGGTATATCATTCACTTTTATTAAAACTCAACCCAAATTCTAAATTCAATAAAATACCAAGCTATGTCATGTAAAAAAACTTCACCTGTCATGTAAAACAATTCACCTGTCAAGTAAACAATTCACGTGTTAAGTAAAACAATTCACCTGTCAAGTAAAAAATTCACGTGTCAAGTAAAATACATTATGTGTCATGTAAATCCGGTATGAGTGACATGTAAATTCAATATGGGTGACGGGTAATTATATGTTGATTCGGACCTTTATAATTGAAATGGTTATCCCCGCGATTCAATCTATGTGGCCAAGGGAGGATTCAAGGGCTACGACTTTCATCCAACAGGACAACGCAAGAACTCATCTTCATCTATACGATGAGCAATTTTAGCTTGCCGCTTCACAAAATGAATTTGACATTAGATTGATATTTTAACCGGCCAACTCCCCGGACTTAAACGTTTTTTTTGGTGTTGCTGTCATAGAAAAGAGAGGAAAAAGTGTTCGGTTTCGATAGAAAACTGTGTAAATTCGTCCACAGGAAAAAGTGTTTGGTTTCATATGCAGATGAGGTTATTCAATATTGTAGTATAGTATAAATGATCAAAATTTGTTTTTATTACCACAAGTGTTATCGAATATATGATGCATGATCTTTGGCAATTTCGCATTTAACATGTTGTTTTACTAAAAAATGTACATTGTCTATGAATTACAAGTTCGAATTTCCCATAATTACAAAATGTGCGAACCACTTGACCAAAAAAAAAAAATGTGCGAACCACAAACTCAATTCTTCGCTATGTACCATAAGCGTTTCCATGTGCATCATAAGTGACACAAAAACGCACCGGTCAGTCGACCAAGATGCACATAGAGCACTGCCATGTCAAAACTATTAACTATCATGTCAAAGGTATTACTTGACAGGTTAAAAGCATTATATGTCATGTACATTGTCGTTGAATGACATGTTCGAATTTCCCATAAGTACAAAATTCGTTAACTACATATTGAATTACAAAAGTCGGAGCATAAGCGTCTCCAAAAGACACCAGTCATTCGACCAACACATACATGGGTCGTGAAGAACACACAAGGGGAAATGAAGAGCTATTCACACACGCTGCACTTACCATTTTTTAGAGAGAAATTCATGGAGTGTATTTGCCCATTACACTAGCAAAGTAGCAAGATTGACAAAGATTATTCAATGGCACACATAGGATTCATGGGAAATCCTAATTACACTAGCAACGTAGCAAGACTGGCAAGTAAATATTAACTAGTGTCATGTACAAACGCTGAGGCTGGAATGTTGACATAAACGGGTGACATGTATAAAAGCTGATGGCAAAACGTGAGTTGTTTTTTTCTGAAAAAGTGAGTTGTTTTTTCTCTCTCTTTCTCTCAGCACTTTCTGAAAAAGTGGGTTGCTTTTTCTCTCTCCTCCTCTCAGCACTCTCTCTCCTCTCATTAATTCACATCTGATGAGTTCTACTTTTTTATTCCCTCTCTCACATTCTTTTCTTTTTCCTTTTTTTTCTTTCCTCTCTCAGCTCTCTCTCCCTTTCAGCTTTTTTGTCCAGTTGTCTCCCACACTATGACCTGCTACCTGCTACACTTGTAAGCGGATATCCGTTTTTAGCAAAAATTTTCCGGATGGAGTTAGGTGTGCAAGGGTTTCACTCAAAAGGGTTATTTTAGCAAATTGCCCATATATCAATATATCAATCAACATCAATCAATATATAATACTAAAACAGAGGCGTGGAAATCCTATGTGGCGTGCTCTGGTGCGATTCGCTTACGTGTCGTTCTCTGGTGCAATTTGGCCCGGGTTTTTTGCCACGTCAATTAATGATGATCCAATAAATTTAAGCCATGCTAGATGATAACCCCATCTGTTTATACATGTGTCATCCCATGTGTCCATTTTAATTAATGATTAAATTAATTTTTATTATAAATATTCAATCTCATATCTTACAAATCTTATCATTTTACCTTAAGTTATTTTATAAATATTTTATCTAGAAAAAAATCTAAATTAGATTAATTTATATGAAAAAAGGTTAGATTAAGTTATTTTATAAATATTTTATCTAGAAAAAAATCTAAATTAGATTAATTTATATGAAAAAAGGTTAGATTTGTTTTATTACTAACGAAAATTGATTTAAAGCAATCTTTTATATCGATTAACAAAGAATTGGCATATAGTTTGTTTTGGGGAAGTAACCAACGAGACTTAATTTGCTGATTTTATTTCAATTAAATATTAGATCATCTTCACGCATTTTCCCTTATGTTACACCATTTTAAAAATAAAAAATAAAAAATTAATTAAAATATTCTTCTTTTATGAAATATGATGAGGAATTGAGGAGTTTGTGATGGTGGTTGTTTTAGTTATTTCACCATATTTTCCTCAAAAAAAATTATGGGCTATTTGCAAAAATAACCCAAAAAAGCGAAAAAGGTTGCGGGGCTAACTCGATCCGGTTTTTATTTGCACAAAACCGGATCAGGGTCCGCCTTGCAACTGACTGGCGCACCCGGTAGCAGGTTGCAAAGCTTTCCCCTTCCCGATCTTTGTCTCTTACCCTCCTAACCCTCATCGACGTCGCACCACCATATATCCTCTCCGCACCTCCTGCCGGCCACCGTCGGGATCTCCGCCCTCTCTGTCACCAACTAGATCCCGCCTGCAGCCATCACATCCCGTCTCGGCGATAACTGAATCAGAGGCCGAATTGGAGGCGAGTGAGTTGTCCAGGTCAATTTGAGGCGAGTGGAGGCCGGATTTGGAGTGGAGGAGGTGGAATCGAAGGGGAGGGGAATTCAGAGGCTTGGAGAATCGCCATCGCACAGGTACGCCCGCTTCCCTTCCCACCTTCCTCATGTCGATGACAGTGGATTGCTCAAGGCGAAGCGCATGCAGAGGCATCTCCCTCGATCTCTATAGTCGATCGCAATCAATGGTGTCTGTTCCTTCTGTTGTTGGTTGTTCTCGCCAGAGATCCATTGCTTGGAGGCGCCGATCGCCACTATCAATGACCTCTCCTTAGATGTTGCTCAATGCTCCCCATATTTCAAGATGAGATCCATCTCAAAGATTTCTGCCCCTTTTCCTCCAGGTTTCCTCCTTTTCCTTTTCATAATAATTCTTTTCCGTTGGATTTCCTTTATGTGTTTCTTCATTGATGCGAATTCATAGTTTTCTGTGCTCGATTTCTGTTTGTGGTTGAAATTTCTTGTTTCTAGGGTTCTTACCATAAGAATTCAGGGGTTCTTGAAAATAATGAGATGATCGTAATTGAAATCATGGATAGTTGATGTAGTCTCAAGCTCTTTGAACATTATGAATAATGATGGATAACAATATCTAGGTTCTTACGCATCAAGTGTAAGAACAAAGTTGAGGATGCTTTATAATTTGTATTTTGCTGATTATGTTAAATTGATGGATCGAAGGACTGAAGTTGAGGATGCTATATATCTAGGTTCTTACACCCAAATTGATGCAAGGATAACAAAATCTTTGAGCTTTGGGACTTTAGAAAGACAAAATAATGTTTTAGGACCTACATTGGACAAGAGTAAAGGTTAGTATGTCAAAATTGAATTTACCATATTTTTTCATTTTTTTGTGATGTCTTCTATGGCATCATAATTCATAAGTACATGCAACTTATTCATAGTGTTCTACTTTATGATTTTTTAATTACTGCAGAATGCTACTAGTAAGGAAAATGAAACACTTTTGGCTATTGGCACTGCCTATGTGCAGGGGGAAGATGTTGCTGCCAGAGTATGTGGTACAGAACTCATCAACATTGTGGTTATTGAACATGTCGACTTTGGGAAGTCCTCCACCATTGCCTTACCTACAAGCTTGGTATGTGGTATTGACAAACGTGCAATTGAGAGGTTCGAGGAGGCTGCTGAGATGAACAAGAGGGCATTCAAGTACGCATGGGTGCTTGACAAGCTGAAGGCCGAGCGTGAGTGTGGTATCACCGGGAATTCATGATATGATTTTTGATCCAGGAATTCATGTAGAGAATTTGACAATAGCACAAATGATTATTTGGGTAATAGCTTGGTCACTTGGTTACTAGCAAAGTGTATTGCTGGTTGAATGGAAATGATGTGTCCAGCAGATAACCATAGGGTGTCCATTAAGGAATTACAGGTGGACAGTTGATTTTGACCGTTGTCATGTTAGGTCAATCTCATGTACTAAAGAATTCAGCACTCAATATAATTTTCCATATGATGACAGTAGAATGAAAGTTCACTACAAAAAAACAGTAGAATGAAGGTGGATTATCTTTTTTGAGAGCTTTATGATTTGACCTCTTCTAAAAATTAAAATGTATGAGCTTTCTGTTTGCAACCATGGCAGCAAGTATTATGTTCATCAACTACACTAACGCTAACTTTGATCTTGGGCAGCAGTAGATTGGCATTTATCTAAAGTAAGCAACTTAAAAAAGCTAGCTTATTGCTTAGTTTGTCAAGACATTTAGAAACGGCGGGGCGAATGCTAATTCAAAGCTTGAATAACACGCAAGATAGGAAACAACCAAAATTTGTCCAGTAGATAACCATAGGGTGTCTAGTAGGGAATCATAGACTGGGCAGTTGATTTTTACTGTTGTCATGTATAGTGTACATCATGACTCGTATTAGTGCGACTTCCTTAGTGATTAGACTTGTTATGGAACAAGGGGCTTCTTATAAGACTATAAAGAGGGAAAACATTGACTACCACGATCCAAAGATAAACTAGAAAAAACCAATTCAAATTATGTCGAGTAGACAACCATAGGGTGTCCAGTAGACAACAACAGGGTGTCCAGTAGGAAACTAGAAGTGAATTTTCAAGTTTTTACTACTGCTCCAAGTTGTATCAAGTAAAACTTTTCTCGTGTCATGTACTTCGTATTTAAATGACATGTTAATAACAGTTCATGTCATGTACATCATCTTTGAATGACAAGTTCGAATTTCCCATAATTACAAAATGCGCGAACCACATACTCAAATACTTGGGCACTCACGTGAATTGTTTTACTCAACACGTGGATTGTTTTATATGACATGTGAATTGTTTTACTTGTCACCTAGTAGGATATACATGACGCCTATTCGATTGTACATGACAACTGTAATGTGATCGCAATTCCGGATGATTTTTTTTCTTCAAATTATATATAAAAAAGGCAAAAGTACCACGAGCAATAAATTACATACACAAAACCACATGCAAATGGAATCAAACTCACATCTCCAAACAAAAGTACCAAAGTGAATAGAAACACAATTGTAGAACCATTTTGTTTAGAAGGTAACAAAAGTATTAATTCAGTGTTATGACAGACATTTGAGAAACAATACATGTATAGCCCTGCTGGGTAGACAACGTCGGCTGAATGTACTCGGTTTGACCAACCAAACTCTTACTTATCAAGAAGAAAAGACACCCTCAGGCCTCAGGAGATGGAAGAAAGAATCGAACCAACTACGGCGAAGGAATACCCTATTCAGCTCTCGACTGCCCATCGCGTGAAGAGAGAATGATAGCCACCGTCCCATTGAGCATCATAGTATTACTTACCAGTGATCACAATAAGTTCTTTTAATAGCCACCATCCCATTGAATATAAATGTTGAGACGTGTCCAATATGGCTTTTAGCTACAATTCCATGCCTGATTCTCCAAGCCCAACTCCAGAAAAGTGCAGCTGGGTCGCTGACAATTTTCAATCAATTACAGAAACTCAATTGTCAAACCTCTCATTGCCACAACATTATCAAACTTCACTCAAAATATTTGAAAGGAAACACCGACAAAAAGATGTATGTAGAGTAGACATTCAACAATGAGATCCATGATAGACTCAATTCCCTTCCAATAAAAATAATCAACATGATACGGGGTTAGCCGTAGGATGGCCCGATCTTCGACAATCAAACTAGAATAACAAGAACGGAAGCAAACGACTCAAGAACAATAAACAAAGACTCAATATCGACTAAACGGAATAAAAACGCAGCAACTCTAGACTCGATTAAAAACAATAGAAAGACCGATAGATGGGGACTGATTCGAACTAAAATAGAACGAGGCAAAGACCCCAGGCCTCCTAAGAGGGTAAGAACCAAATACCAACGACTATAAAGCCCGCCTCTACAACCTTACACAACCAAGCGGACAACTTGGAGGCACAAGGAGGGGACTTGTGATTACCAGGATCACCAAGCTCTCGCGAGGTTGACGAACTCAAAGCAAACCAAGCAGGATCAATAACCAATTGTGCAATCGATGAGCAACGCTACGAATCGATTGACTTTCTCACACTTGTGTTTCACACAAAGGATGAATTTCTCATAAAATTGTACGTGAGTTTGACAATGGAAGAATCGGCCTCGTATAACCCTAAGGAGGCTGATTTCTAATAAAAATAATAAATAAAAGAAATTAATTAAAGTACCCCTAAATTACCTAAAATAACTTAAGTAAAGAAGGTCTCTAAAAATAGTAATAAAAAGAGTTCCAACACTTAAGAATTCCCGTCTAAAACACTGACATCTGCAAATAATGTGATTTTCGGCCAATCTCTAGGTCGAATCTGGAAAAACCTTCAATAGCAAAGTTGTAGATCATTTTACTGAGACGTCGAAAAGCTGTCAAATGTATATGAATGAACCCAGAACGAACGTCAAGCTTCCACCTTTGCACCTTCTCCCATGGTGGAGCCTTCTTCTTCCTCTTGAGGATGACATCATTCTCACGAGCTCGGATTATAGGTCCATCCCCAAGTATAGGCGTGTCCGAAGGTGTCTTTGATGGTCCCGCATCACAACACAAGCAATATTAGCTCTCTTATCTCAAAAATTCAGATCAATCAGACAAAAACTCCACATATTATATGAATTGGAGCATATAAAGTCATCCATGTAATATTTTAATTATATTTAGAGTCGTCCATGATAGGGAACTTAAACATTTCCAAGTACTGCTTCTCCACATATTACCTCTTTTCTGTCTGCCACCGGTTCAACAATGCTCCTCACGTCAAGCTTGTTGCTATTAAAGTGTATTCTCACTGCAATGCATATATAAAAAACCAGAAGAAATTAGCAAAATAAATGCAATAAAACTCAAATTCATGCCAGAGTTCTAAATCAAATTATGCAAGATACAAGCAATTGATGGAATAGCCCTACTTTTCAAGTCATTAATCATTTGCAGTTGACTTATAAGTTGCTTCCAAAGCAACACAATTCATGTCAATCTTGGTGAGCTAACTAAACAAGTAACATTAAGGAAAGATTACCTCAAAAGCAATAGACATATCCTAGGCTCAGCTTATAAGGTATTGGTAAACACGAATCGAGCACTTGCAAAAGTCTGCAATAAGCCAATAACACATCACGAAGCTAGGACATCCTCACAACAAAATCAACAAACAAGGTAACAAAGAAGATACAACCTTCCTGAGATTACAGATTACAATAGCTTAATTCACCAATCTGTACTAAAAAATTCAAGCAAAATTCTTCAATTTCACATATCCAAAATCTCACAATCCTTAGATTTCAAGCTCTACATATTTCTAATTATCATAATTAAGCTATACAAATTTCTAATCAAGCAAAAATCTTCAATTTCAAGTTGTATAAATTTCTTAGCAAGCCAAATTCTGATCAATCTCGAGCGAGTGAGCAGTTCTAAGCAAACAAATTTCTAAGCAGGCAAAAATTTTCAATCAAGACACTCCCGGACTAAATATACTTCTCCTCAATATACTTCTCCTCAATTTCAATTTCAATTTACTTATGTGCTGCTAGCAGAAGAAGATTAACAAGGACGAGCTCACTGGTGAGTCGGGGAAGATGACAACAACCGAACAAGGAGGGAGTAACTTAGTAAGGAGGGGAATGATGCTTACCTGTCGCGTGGTGCTGAGTCCGAGTCGAGGAACGACTACAGAATGCGGAAGTCAACCTAACAGAGAATCGCCGGCGCCGCCTGTCCGGTGGTGGTGGTGCAGTTCACGGACGCAGCCTGAGCCTGAGGAAAGGAAGGACGAGGAGCGCCGATCCCCTTTTAGTCGCCTGCGCCTCGCCTCGAGGGCGACACCTCCGCCTCCGCCCTCCGCCTCCATCTCTCTCGCGTTGATTCCGCCACCAAGGTTGCTCCCTTCCTCCTTCCTCCTTGTCCTTCTTGTGGATCCCCTCCACTCTCAATCTCTCTCTCTAACTGCCATCGACTTGGGCAAGAGAGAGGCAAAGGAAAGGAGAGGAGAGGCTTTCCTAATTTCTCCACCGGTTCCTCCAGGTAAGTTTACCGCTTGGCTTGCAATTTTTTAAGGGGGAAGGGTTAGCCCTTTGCAAATTATTTGAATAGTGGGTTATGGGGTGCAAACGGAACCGGATAGAGGGTTACTTAGTGCATTTCCCTCAAAAATTATTTCACCATGCATTTTTTTTTCTTTGAAAATCTTTTGTACGTACTTTGTAACTAATTAAACTAATAAAATATTATTTTCCATTGGCAAGTTACATTTTGATAATATTTTATGACTTATTTGAAGAAATCTATATAATTTTGATAAACTAAAATTTGTCAAATATGTTTAATTAATAATATTAATTAATTTAATATTATATTATCAAAGTATAGTTATATAATTATCTCAACTTATGTTGTATATACATGTAATAAAACTATTTCATGATTAAAAGAGATTAAATATAAACCATTTAGGCATTTACATTTTAATAGTTACATAAATCTTTGAGAAACACTATTTTATTTTATAGTTTTTTCTTTGTATAATGAGGTTCTTACATCCATAAATAATAGTCAATACATTATTTCAATAGTCATAATTCCTCAATGGTAAAAAAATAGTTTTATATTCCCACAAAAAAAGCATTTTACGTAGTAATTCAATAGTCATAATGTTTCATATTAATTTGAAAATAATTGATATATAAAAATTATCAACAAACTGCGAAAATCGCGGGTAATATAACTAATTTTGATTGAATACGTGGGATGTGTGAAAAAAATTAAGAGAAGCATGTAAAACTGATGGGATAAAGAGTGAAAGATAAAAATTGGCATAAGAAACTTTAAATTAGTATGTGAGTTGTGAACAGTCGTATTAAACCTCTTGTAACATTTTGCGGAGATTTGCGGTGTATCTACAAAAATGAGCAGATAATATATCTTTTTAGGAGTCTCTTAAAGTTGTGAAATTCGACACGGAAGTTGAAAAGGTAAATCAGGTCCATTGCGGAAATGCATTTCATCCTAACACTAAAACAGTATGCTCGTTTAATCAGAACAAAGAAAAAGTTTATGGAGTGGATGTAAAATCTCAAAGGCTTTCTTCAATTCAAGTTTTGTTCACTGATCACTGATGGCGGGTGGCGATTGAGGAGGCATCGGTGGCGGGCGGAATAGTCATGTACAAATAGAAGAACCCTAGGCCAGCACCAGGGGGGTAGTGGGCGATTCGGCGACTAAGCTACGAATTCGGTGAGTCCAAGTAATTTCAAAGGCGAGTCCTTCAAGTTTCAAACTCTCTCTATTCCCCTTTTCAAAAGTCTAGATTGGAGTTTGACCCGGCTGCTTTTGATTGTTTTAGCTCCGTGTTTGTTGACTATCGTTTCGGGTCGAACTTGATTGCTTTTTTGCTTGAGTTGAAGCTCAAAACTGAACTTGTGATTTGGGGTTTCTTGTTTATATCAAGTTTCCTGGATATTGAATAGTGTTTGTCTCTTTGAATTGGTTGATAGGTACTCAATTTTGGACGAGGATGGAGATTTACTGACAAGGCTTATTCTTTGATAATTGGGGTTTTCTTTTTTCTTTCGGTTTTGATTTTGTTTTGAGTGATTTCATTCATGGAGAAGCAAAACGGCTTCAAGGTGAAAAAATTAGAAAAGCAGGTTAGCTTCAGTGAAGAGGTAGGAAGAGAGGGGACTTTTGCTAACAGGAAAAAAAATAGAAATGGGGTGATGGAGAGACAGAAGAGCTTTAGTGTGGTGATGGAACGCCAATTCAGCATTGGTGGGGCGGAGAGGAGGAGCAAGGACTCCCCGGGAAAGCGGGGTGATACACTGCTCCATCTTGCAGCTAGAGCTGGGGATTTGGCTAAGATCAAGCCGCTCATTGAGGGTTGTGAAAAGGGTTCTTCCAAGGGGTTGTTGAGTAGGCAAAACCAAGAGGGGGAGACTCCTCTGTATGTGGCTGCTGAGAAAGGGCATTCTTTGATAGTCATTGAGATGTTGAAGTTCTTGGACTTGGAATCTGCTTCCATTGGTGCCAACAGTGGTTTTGATCCATTTCATATCGCTGCAAGGAATGGTCATGTTGGTAAGAGTTCTATTCCTTTTCGCATGTTGTGCACTGCTCTACTTCTGCATCTGCATACTTTCTTGGTGGCAAAATGTTGGGTGTTGGTGTGGTAAGTGAATAACAGAAAGACTGCTCTCTGTTATTTAAAGAGTAAATTTAAGAATGGAAGAAAAGGGATGATGGCAGTTAAGGGAACTCTATTTCATAAGCAAAGTATACCTAATTTTATCTAGATTGTAAGGATAGATGGCATTAAAGTTAATTTGTGAATCGTAGGGAGCCCTTTTCTCTCTTTCATTTCAAACATTATGTGGACAAGGAAGAAATCCATGCTTACCAATTTCAACACATACCAAGCTCTTCAATCTTCTACCTTCTTTATTGTCCACTTTCCTTATATTTCATTTATGGCATCTTGATGTATTAGCTTCACAATAAGGGTAAACTGCCCAAACCACCCCTTGAAAATTGAATTTGACGTATGTTTTGTTTACAATTCATCACCTGTACCCATTTGATCATTATTTGGGAGTTACAAAAAAAGTGTCAAATATTCAATGTATCTCTTATACTACGTATATATTTAGTCTTTGAATATTTCATACGTTATTTTAAACATAAATAGGTATGGGTGGTGAATTGTAAATCAAACATAAATAAAGAGGGTTAAATAAAGGGTGCTTTGTGTAGTCTACCCTAAACTGAATCCCAAAAATCACATGGAAGAAGGAGAACAAAGATACAAGTTGAAAGCTTGCTGGCTTACCTGCTGTGCTACTAGGTGTTTTGAACACCCAAAAACTGGTGATTACTATTTCAAAATCAACTTCACGTAAGGAATATCTTGCCATGGTTCATAAAATCCAATATGGTAAAAGCATTTCCTATACGCAGGGATTTCGATGATTGTTTGAGAAAAAAAATGTCAAATACTTTATTGTTTTACTCTGCACTCTGATGTTGCTGATCTTGCAGAAGTGTTGAAGGAGCTTCTTGGTGTTTTCCCAAACTTGGCTATGACGACGGGTCCTTCCAATGCAACAGCACTACTCACTGCTGCTTCCCAGGGTCATATTGATGTGGTGAATCTACTCTTAGAGACTGATTCAAACCTTGCTAAAATAGCTCGAAACAATGGCAAGACTGTCCTTCATTCAGCTGCAAGAATGGGACACCTGGAAGTTGTCAAGGCTTTAATACACAAGGATCCAAGTATTATTTTCATGATTGATAGAAAGGGTCAAACTGCATTGCATATGGCTGTGAAGGGATATAATACAGAGATAGTTCTTGAGTTGGTTAAGCCAGACCCTTCAGTTTTGCATCTTGAAGATAGCAAAGGGAACTCTGCACTACACATTGCAGCCAAGAAGGGCCGTACCCAGGTGTTTTCATAGTTTCTTATTCAATTTTTCGTTTCAAGTTATCCTGAAAGTTTTCCATGCCACCTAATATTTGTTGCAAATTAAAAATCATGGCATCCTATGCAGTTTTGTGTGGGAAGAAAATTGTTAGTAGAGAATGACTAGGGGAAAACTTGCTTGAGAAGATCAGTCTATAATTTCTCAGAAGATGCCCACTTTCATTGAGCGAGTGCAGACTGCAGAATCTGTTGGTCATTGCGTGAACCAATGGAACCATATCTATTTTCAGTTACCTGTAGTGGTTAATAAAAATGTTTTACACAAGACTTTAATATTCATGATGCGATTAGTAGTCATTTACAGGATCAGCACTAGAGGTTGATTTCTAACAGACCTTTTGCTAATATGGTTGGCACATCTTACTGGACATGCTAGTCAAAAGAGAAAATGGAGATTGCATATTTGTGAATAGAGGACACATCATTCTTTTCAGCATGTTGGGTGTTTTTTTCGAAGTAAAGATAATGGCTACAAATTATTTACTTATGGAGCAAAGCATTTTTTATATCATCATTCTATTTTGCAGTATTTATGCTCTTATCCTGTTTCTATCGACTGAAAATTCTGTTTACATGTTATGTTCTTTGTAATACTTGAAAATGGCTTTTATTAATGTTTTTAAAAAACTGCAGATTGTGGAATGTTTGTTGTCTGCTGAGGGTATCAACATCAATGGGCTTAATAAGGCTGATGAAAGCCCACTTGACATTGCGGGAAAGTTTGGACCCCCAGAAATGGTCACACTCTTAAAAGAGGCAGGTGCATTGAACTCTAAAGATCTCAGCAAACCCCGGAGTGCAGAGAAGCAGTTTAAGCAGACTGTCAGTGACATTAAGCATGATGTTGAATCCCAGCTTCAACACTCCCGCCAAACTGGTTTCGGGGTCAAGAAAATTGCACGAAAACTAAAGAAGCTCCACATCAATGGCTTAAACAATGCCATTAACTCTGCAACCGTGGTTGCTGTTCTCATTGCTACGGTTGCCTTCGCTGCCATCTTCCAAGTGCCTGGCCAGTACGTCCAGGACAAAGAAAAAGGGGCTTCCCTTGGAGAAGCTGAAATTGTGAGCAAGCTGCCTTTTATGATTTTCTTTGTGTTTGACAGTATCGCCTTGTTCATTTCCTTGGCTGTCGTGGTGGTTCAAACGTCTGTCGTTGTGATTGAACACAAGGCAAAGAAGCAGCTCGTGTCTGTGATAAACAAACTGATGTGGTTAGCTTGTATCTGCATCTCAGTTGCCTTCATATCTCTGACTTATGTGGTGGTGGGACAGAAGGAGAAATGGCTAGCCATATGGTGCACCTTGATTGGTGCCACAATAATGCTTACAACTATTGGGTCCATGTGTTACTGTGTGGTTCAAAACAGACTGGAGAATTCAAGGTTACGGCGTATCAAGAAAGCTGAGAGCCGCTCCATTTCGTTTTCTGTCTCAGCGGAAGCATCAGATCCAGAGATGTTGGATAGTGAATTCAAGAAGATGTATATACTTTGAGCTTCCAGGAGCCGATGGTGAGCAAAATGGGATTGCCACAGTTAACAAATCCAAAACGGGGCTAAAGATGAGCTTCTGTAGAGTTTGAAGATCATTGAAAGACTCGAACCTGATTTTGAGGCCCCAAGGAAGGTAAACTTAATCTTTGATGAAACACAGTATAATCACCTTTAGATTGTATTTCATCTATTCCTGTCAACACCCGTCCATCGGACAGAATCTGCTGATGCTTCAGTTTATGAGTGTGTGCGCGCGCCTCTTTGTATTACACAATTGTAAGTGTCGTTGCAAGATCACGCCTAACGGCTTACATTGTAATGTAACATCGAACACCAGTTAACGCTAACATTTGGCATAAATAAGTCTTAACAATTAAAAGAAAATTAGTAGTAGTAGCATTGTAGAAAACTCAACAATCAAAATGACACTTGGTTGCAGATAATTTTCAGCAAGTGAAGCAATAATTTTTTTTTTAATAATCTGATTCAAAACAAATCAATTCACTAGTGAATTGCTACTATGAAGTATGAACAACATTTAAACTGATATTGCATTTGAATAATTGAATAGAATGTACTAATGGATCATATCACTACACCTCTGATCCTCCTCGCTCAGATTCTCGTCTACTCGTATGGTATTTTGTACTTTTTTTCCCCCCCTGTAACTAAGTTAATTTGCAACTTTGTGCATGGATTATAACCTCTAGCATGTTGTACCGACGCCATTAATTTGTTTGCCATTTGGTGACAAACTATTTGTTTTTGTTTTTTTTGTTGGATCAAGGTAAATTTACTTTTTTTTTTGGTCGAATGATAAAGGTAAATTTACTAATATGTAAACCAAATCAGAGACACCTGGTTGATTAAAAGAGTCAATTACAAACTATAACATATTCCAGAGAACATGTAAGCTCTCTCAATATATGTATAAAAAAACTAATATGTCATCATCTATATATTTACCTGTTGAGATAAAAAAAAAAGCTAATATGTCACCATCTATTAGTTGACTCATTTTTTGTGTGAGGTGACATTTTTTTTTAGTGAGACCCTTTGTATGGTCTTATCTCTTTGTTATTCCTTGACATTTATGTCCTCATTTATATATTTACATATTCAGATAAAAACAACTAATACACAATACAACCTTGTTGATCACAAAACTATAACGCAAACTATTTGTTTTTTTTAGTGTGACAAACAAATACGTTTGATGGTTTACAATTACAACCTCTTTCATACCAATGGAAGATGGAACAGTACATCTGTAATTGTGTTTCAGAACATGATATTTTTTTATTTTATTTTATTTTCATCATTTTTAGGTTTACTAGTGGAAAAAATGGCAGGAAAGTTGATTGTGTCACTCAATGGAAATTAACAAGGTGATACATGTTCAATGAATTTAACTTAGGTAACAAGCGCTCATGAAAATCAAAGGTGGCAACAAAGATTAGTATGATGACAAACAAAGAGAACAGAAATAATTCATTAAGCTATAGAATTGCAAATTACAAAATCAAACCAAGCCCAGCAGTAGGGTACAAGGCTATATAGCACCAATCAAATAAACAAAACATTAAAAAAAAAACATGAGATAGGCAAAGAAATGCTATGCCTTGTAGATTAGCCAAGAAGGTACTCTATATAGCCTATAATAATACATAAAGAAACTCATTCCATCCCACATAACTCTTGAAATATCTCTACTAACAAAATACCTCCCATACCAACAGAGAATGGCTTTGCCTAAGAAAATCGTCTTTCATTTGTATGAACAACAGTGTAGTATCTTTCACCGCAAATCAAAGGAGATATTGGCACCTGGGGCGGGGCCTTAATTCAAGCGTCCGCTAAGCGTTTTTAGAACACTGCTTACCTGGCTTGCAGTTGCAGGCGTTCTCGCATGCTCTCCACCACGGCCTTCTTCCTTTCATCCTGATCGACTTTGTCCAGGTCAAAGGCTGTAACCAGATGCCCATAAAAGATCTTCTTCCTCTCTCCAGTCCGTTCGTCCACCTTCAAAAGTTTCGGATGGTTCACATCGTCCATTCCCAACAGCATTGATTGAACCTCAGCCCATGCTTCCCTGCCATGGTTGTCCTTCTCAAAAAACATGGCCATTCGAATGGCCTCCCTCAAGCCAGACTCATCAGGGTCAAACTTGACCAAGACAATACCACGATGGCCTTCTTTGCTGTACAGGCTTCTGCACTTGCCTTTGCGAAACCCAATACCTGAAAACACAAGAAAACACATGGTATTATTAATCAAAGATCTAGATAAGACGATTACCATGTCAGAGATATAGTATTACTGAATGTCAGGAATAACTCATTACAGGCTTCTAGTTTTTCACCAGTAAAGCAAGAATTTAACAAGTGAAGGGAAGCCAAACAAAAATCAAATCAAGTAGGAATTACGTTAAACATTTCCTGCATTATGAGTACTGAAATACAATCATCGTAAATAGGAGATTTCCGCAAAAGATTCAATGAATCTTCAAGAGGAAAAGTTAAGCATTACCTCCAACTACACAACAAAATATGCTGTGAGAAATATGCAAATTGCTTCAAATCCAACTGCTTATCATGTGCAAATATATGGCAGATCCAAGATTGAAAATACAACCTTGATATGAAATGCTTCACGGAAGGCATAAATAAGAGTTGCAACCAGATAAAATACACAGCATAAAGGCATGCTAATGTTACAATAATTGGCACCTGGATATAGGACTCTTGATATGAAAATACAACCTTCTCATGAGATGCTTAATGCAAGGGATATATAAAAGTTGCAACTGGGCAATTCACAAAACATCAAGGTAAACTAATGTTACCATGGGTCTCCACATGTATACCACTCTTGATCAATATCCAGAGAATCTCCTATTTCTGTCATCAATATCCAGAGAAAATGATGAATTTCTATATCCTTCTGCACATGGCATGTACAGCTACAAATACAAAGAAAGCTTTCCTTTAGTCCCTCCTTGGTCAATCTCAAGCTCCAAAAATACGGACAAAATGGATTCACTTGGTCACTAACATGACGTTTTACATTTTTCTTAATTAAGGAGCACAGAGAAAATAAACTTGGCTACTTTGTTCTTAAATCAAAGAGCACCTATTTCATTTCCTACAAGCTTGCTCTTTTAGTGTGGAAGAACCATAGATAATTAATTATGAGACTAATGAAGCAAAAGTTTGTCAAAAATTTCTGTTCTCTCATTTGTAGTGGTGAACTGGTGATGGCGGTAGGAAAAGGAGTGTGAACAAGGAGGAGATTGACAAGGAAGATGGTAGATCTTGAGGTTGCACTGGTTAGGAAAGAGAAAGTAAAAAAGAAGGATGACGTAACTTAGTAACCCTCAAGTGGAAAGCGTTTAAATGTCAAAGTACCGAAGCAAAATTAACCCAAACCCATATGTAGAAATTTCCCCTAATGCCATACCCCCAAGTGAAACTTGTCCTTTCCTTCTCATCAACTTCTTTCTTTCTTTTTTTTTTCTTTTCAGGAAGACTTAAGAATTTCAACATAGGGGAATTAACTACTATGTACAGCTGCACAGAAATCCCTCCAAGAAAGCAGGAGAAAGATACCTACCCCTCCCCACCAAAAAAAAAAAGTTAGCTACCCCCCAAAAAATGGCGCGAAATCCTGACAGGCACTAGTACTGAATCAGGGGATTGAGTACTTAGGCTTATATAGTACTCCGTATGATATACGGATTACCAGTTAAAAGGAAGGGGAAGATAGCAAGAATTATCAGCACCCCCTCTGAAGAAAGAGGAGACCATCCTATGATTCCTCTATCAGCAAAAAGAAGGCAACTCCTGCTTTTTTGAGTTTTTTTTATTTTTAAATCGCCTACTTATTTGAGTTATCTCCACCTAGCAAACCCGAGAGAAACAAAACACATGGAATGCTACAGACATCCACCCATGATAGACTTATGAGATTGCATATCAATAATGATAATAATGCAGAGACCATAGAGCGCTTAAAATTTCAATGCCCTTTATTTAAATTTGCACTTGAAGTTGTTGTGTCTTAGATGCATGGGTTCACTTGCTCCCCCAATATTATTAGAAGGCTGCAAGGAATTATGTTCTTCTACCTTGCAGCTTCTTTTACTGTCTCTATTTCCTTCACTTCACAAGGCAGAAAGAAACCTTGAGGTTTTCAAGCAGCAAGTCATTTCAGCAGAAGAGGGTACCAAAATGGTAATTAATATCAAAATCAACCTGCAGATCAAGATTCAAACCTCCAACAGGAAAACAGATCCTAGCTTCACCTGCTTAGAATTTATTTTGAATTGATCCTCCAATGATCCATGTATTACTTCTACTTTATTTTGAGGGGGTGGCCTTGCTACCTGTGGTGTGTAATTGAATGCCTATGTGGAATTTTATCTGGGAATAACTTTACCATTTCAAGATGATTAAGGCGTCCCCAAAACTAAACTCTTTCACCTCAAACATGACATCAATCTCTAATAGAAGATCATTTATGCCTATTAAATCCATCATAGAACTTAATGGAAAGAGGCTCAACTTGTTCCTAAAATCCATCCTGCACTCGTACTTATAGCCAAAAGGATCCAATCCTTGCAATAAAAAACTGTCCCTTCCTTGACCAAAACTGCTGATTCCCATACCTCCCATGTCCTAAAGAGAAACAATTACTCGCCACGGAGGGTTATGCTGAATGTCAGAGACAACTACTGAAGATTCACACAAACAAACAACAGAACCAGAACCAGACAATCTAATCCTTCAACATATTTTAAACTACTAAAGACATAACTCGAACAAACACTCATGAAAGAGGAACTCATAGATCACTATGCTAATTTCATTCATCAACTCTATGTAACCATTGCCTTAAGTAGCCAGACATAGCTAGTCTCCATGAACTAAGATTTCCTACAAGGATATGTGTATCTAAGACAAACTTAATTAAGAAAAGGAGAGTGAAAAAAAAGAATGATGAAGAACATGAACTAATGTACAAACCAAAATTAGATGATGCTATTTTATTACAGATACACTGTTTTCTCGTCCTGTAATCCAGGTTAACCAATTTTTTTTAATCATTAAAAATATGTTAAGCATTTGTTAGGAAAGACCTACAACATATCTAATCAGAGGTGTTTCCCAAGTGTTAGAACATATTGTTTTGATGTTAATGCTTCAGGTTCGCCGATTTTTTAATTGATAAAGAGAGAACATAGCCACAATCATGAGATCAACTAAAGGGGATGTCTCGTTGCATTTTTAACCCGCGGGCCACAAACTATGTTTGGCCATCCCCTTTGTACAAGAAATGGTACAGAGAAAAACAGAGGACAGGGATGTCTAAAGATTTACTGGATATCATTCATGTAAGGGGAAGTTTATCTAGCAACGAGCTTGGAATTTAGAATATTCAGGTGCGTTTTGATGCTAGGTACTATGATCCAACTCGTGCTCAGTTTTCAGATAATTTTTCTAGCGTGTACATTTTTCATCAATGGAGTTAATTAGAGAATAAAATGAAAAATACATACATAGGCGTGTGTATGTTGGGGGGTATATTACAATTGATCCTAACAAATTGTTACCAAACTCTTGAGCAATAAGTCTTATTATTTTGTGTAGAACCAATTGAATTTGATGGTACATGAAAACCCAATAGGTTGAAAGATACAGCCATGCTCTCCGACATCACTATATGATAGAAAATCCAACTAGGCACCCACAAAAAACAAGCAAGCTGTTCATACTATTAACTGTTAGGGGGCACTGTATACCTTTCAATATTCTTTTCATTGCCTTATTTCCGTAACCATCAATGCGCCCATCTTTGACCTTGCCAGTCCTTGTATTATAAATCATTATGACAGGTGGCCATAAAATCAGGTCGGCTTGGTTTGCTGCTGCTACACCAAATGGGAGAAACTGATATGCCATTGAATTATCTGGAATTCTCATGAAATTCCACCCCAATAGAACACAAAGTGCTTTGTGCAAGCCCAAGTGATCCGCACGCAACTCATCATTATCCAAGTTGTAAGCATGCAGTACAAGAGCATGGGCATCTGGAAAATCCTCAAAAGATCTGTAAATTTTTTAAATCAAGTGTTGAATAATACAAGTTTCAAGCTACTTCTTGAAATGTTAACAGCCATAAAGGAAAGCAAAAGAAACAGTAGGGCCAGTCAGTTAACTTGGGTAATCATCATTCCAAAAGTACACTTGTCTGGGGTAATCCACCAACAAAAACTGGAAGAGAACTCTTGTCACAGCGACACCAGTTCCCAACATTTATCACAAAAGAGAAAGGACTGTGTCATCATTCCCACTTCAAAGTATCTGATTTGACTTGTAGTTAAAGATAACTCTTAAGCAATAGACAACGCAATAGGCCCAGTAAGATCTTTACTACCATCTTACCGTTGTACTAAAAAAAACTAGGCGGGTCCCAGCCTCCCAGGTGGTGTGGGGGTCACCTCGCCTAGGATGCCTAGAACCGAAGGCAGATCAGGGGTTCTTGGGAGGCTTCAGCCACAAGCCCGAAAGAGAAAAATAGCAAAATAAAATAAAATAAAGAAATAATAATAATGATAATGATAATAATAATGATAATAATAATTGTTACTGTTATGTGTTTTTTGTAATTTTTACTAATTTCAGGGCTAAAAGAAACCATAACAAGTAAAAAATTACAAAGTCTTCTTAGCTTAGTTGGTAGGGGGTGGACATTTAACCCTTGAGGTCATGGGTTCAACACTTCAACCCCTTTGGCTATATTTTTTTTGATAATTTTTGTTTCTCTTAGTTTTTTCAACTAAAAATGACTATTTAAATCACAAATTTAAGAATTTTTCCCCATATATTTAAACAAAAAATTATATACCTATAAAAAAAAAATCACCCGAAAAAATTCAGCCCCCCTAAAAAAAATTGTGGATCCGCCAGTGCCTTTAGAATATTGCATCTTACAGTCTTACTAAAGAGTATATAACAAATGCTTCAGAGCAGACAACATGAAATATTGCTCAAAGATTACTATGGGCCAACCTGGCCAATCCAAGCTAGCTCGTTCCATCGACCCGCAAATATGAGTAGGTACGGGCAATAAATTATGTAAATTTAGAAAGGCCAAGCTATTTAGCCCAGCCTGAACCTGCTGTTTTTAGCCCAGCCTGAAACTGCTGTTTTCCGGTATGTGTAATTGTGAAGCCCTACAGGGTTGATTAAGCCCAAATTTAACCTGTCTAGGCCCAGGTCCACTGGAAAAAGCTTTATTCATGCACAAATGGAAAAAGGATCAAATGTTTCTTCCATGAAAGAAAGAGACGTTTCTAATCAAATAAACTGCTGAATATACGAGCACCAAGGATACCTATGCCAATACTATTTATGTGTGTTTTTGTGTAGAGATGAGGGGGGGAGATAATATCCCAAAATACCGAACCTACATCAAAGAGTCATCAAATGGAGTATCAACATGCCAAATGCCTCACATCAGATCCCTTCTTTCTCCTAGTTGAGGTAGGTTGATGACTTAAAAAAAGCAATTTTGTAAAATTCCAGTCCAGAGCCAGGTACTTCCTGACATAATCTAGACAATATCAAGATAGAAAAGAAAAGGAAGAAGAAAGAGGATCATACTGAAGTACCCTACAAGGCTAGCATGTCCAAATAATCTTAACTAGCAAGGATTATCAACTAATAGAATTATCGTCAACGAATAGCCTAGCATGAAAATGCGATCTCAACTGTCACAGAAGTACCCATGACAATACTGAACTATCACTAGTACAGCATCTCTTCCATTTTACCATGAAAGGGATAAATCACTCTTAATAAAAAGAGCCATTCCAGAATCAGAACGAATCGCAAGCTCAAGAACAGGCTGCAAAACTCTGCCATTTTCAAATGTGGGTACAACATTTGCTAACAAACTACTGACCAGTATCTTCAAAATTAATTCATAGCAGCAGGAAAATTTAGAGCATCAACACTAAAACATTACGATTTTAGACAGTAAACCCAAACTTGGCTAAGTCTTGCATACACAAACTTCTGGTTTTATCAGCTAGCAGGCTCTGATAATTATTCCAATAAAATAACCAGTTTTGAGTTGAGGAATAGAGTATAGCACTAAGGATAGAGGGCAGTGGTGCAATTAGTCAAAAACGGTTAGTGCTCATCCCCATAAGGTTGAGAATATTTTAATAGATCTCGGCTCCATAAGGTTCTTGCAAATACGAACCTTCTTCAAAACATCCCAACCTCAAACTTTAAAATATTGAATGATCCAAATACGAGCATCATTTGATTATCTAATTGTTTAGAGCTCTGTAAGATCCAAATACGAGCTTTGTAAGCATGACTTTGTTTGCAAGTTATGCCAACTTGTTCAATCAAAATTTTCAGAAAATGCAATTTGTACCATGGACAAAAGGCTATATGAGTATAGAGTAGGCTCTATTTAACACGACCCTAAAATTAAGCATCATATGATGTCTGAAAAGTCAGCAAGAAAATTGCAGCAATAAGCACACTTCAGATCATGTAAAGGCAAGCTAATGGGACAGAATCAGCAAAAGACACAAATAAAATGTTAAGATGGCTACAGAGTACAAACCTTTCACAAGCAATGCAGGGAAGATGGCCAAATTTCCCATTCTGCAAGGAGTTCTTCAGACGCAAATTCTCATTCAACAGTTTCACAAATTTAAGAAACGCCTTCTTCAAAGCATCCGGATCAACTCTATGATAATGGTGAGAAGCTTCAAAATCATCGACAGAGGAATCAAAAGCACCAACTCTCATAATCTTCGCAGGCTTGCTACTACTAGTAGTGTCCCCTGAATTATTAGCCCCAGACAAGTCCCCAAATTGCAAACCTTGCAGTGTTTTCAATGGCAACTCATGATTACTCCCATCTCCCTCCTCCTCTCCACGTTTCCTCTTCATAGACACCGAAGGAGGACCATAACCAACCCCACCGATTCCGAGCGGATCGCCATGAGGCTGGTCGCGGCTCCACGAAGACTGCTCGTACTGGCGTCGAGACACATCCGGGCTCATCAGCCTGAGTGGAGGAAACGGAGCGCCAACTTCGGGGGCCGTTGGCTGAAACCGGGGTAGAGGAAGCAGGGCCCTGGGTGGAGGGATGAAATCCTGGTAATCCGGCGGCAAAGCCATGAACGTTCGAACGGATCCGTCAGATAAGGCGACTGTGCGGCGTTCAAGCATGTGCAACCCGTAGGACGGTTGTGGGGGAGTATCCATGGGCGGAGAAATTGGGCGACATGGGGTGGATTCGGGCAGGGCGTTCGCGTGATGCCTTGTCCTAGGGCTAGGGTTGGTCTTAGCAGATTCGACACCATCATGTTTAGGGGTGCGATTGTTGTTGCTGCAACTAGGGCTAGAATTAGGGTTTGGGGGAGAAAGTTTGGGATCGTTGGAGGCGGAGACGGTTGATTGGGGGATGAGGGTGGAGGAGGAGGGACGGTCATTTCTGTGGAAGGCGGAGGACGGGGAAGGATCCAAACGGGAGTTGCCGTGGCGTGAAGGCGGCGGATTGCTTGATGAGGCTTTGGGGTTGCCGCCCGCCATGAACGTAGCTGTGCGGTGAACTGACCTCCCAGGCTCCCTCTCTTTCAGACTTCTTCATTCTTTGTATGATATTACAGTTTTTACTCTTAGTTTTAAACTATTATATTCTGAACCCTTAGTTTTCAAGGTTTACGCTTTTGTCCCTATTTGAGTATTAACAGGGATCGACACATACCAAACATGTGGATAGCATCAATCCATTAATGAGGATCGACACACAAGTCAAGCCAAGCTAGGAACAACTCACCGAAACCAATCCCACGCAGAGGAACTCAGTTCCTCAACAAGAGAAATACTCTCTTCAAATATGATTTTTTAGCACCTTAAAAGTCAGTCTAAAGTGTTATTTATAGGTATAGTACAAATACTAAAATACATCAAACAAGTGGCTAAATAAAAATTGTATAAAATGTCAAAGGGTGCTTTGCAACAAATTTTGTACTTGATGATCCACGGTTGGACACTTGAGGCTCCTTGGACCTAGACATTCCTTGGGATGACCCAACCTTCAACATCAATGACTCGAATGAGAACAACATGGAGAGATGGGTTAGAAAACTATGAAAACATAAGCATGACACAACGAAAATCGAAAGAAAGCATGAATGAACAAGATAAATTGATAATACTAAGGTTAACCCATTGAAACTACGACTAGACCCACGATTAATCGAAATCGAGAACCAAGCCAAATGATCCAAGACCAACTTTAATACAATCCTCAACAAGAGAAATACTCTCTTCAAACCTAATTTATCAGCCCCCTTCAAAACTGAGCATGGCTAAATAAAAATTGCATAAAATTGTTAAAGAGTGCTTGCATTTGCAACAACTCTTGTACTTGATGATGCACTGGGACACTTGAGACTCTTAGGAATGGACAGTCATGGCTCGAAAATTAGGCTTCTCAGACCTAAAAATCCGTAGCTTATCTTCTAAGCTAATTCCGGACTCGTTAATCAATAAAATCGGGCTTGCAAAACCCAATATATGACCTAAATACCAAAGAGACTCAAAACATGAACGAATTCCTCAACTTTGCTTTCATCCACTATTTCTATTCCGTAATAGCGAAATATGGCCTTTGAGTTCTTCACATTAGTTGTAGCTTTAAAGTCTTATACAATGTTCTGACTAAAAAACCTTCCTTAACAGTAGATGCACTTGCTTCTCAATATATGACATTGGTTGTTATTCAATTTAGATCAAAAGCATTCATCGGGATCATCCTTCATCGCAAACATAGTTACTAGCTATACATAAAAAAAACCCAACTTGTTCCAATCTCAATTTCAACTGATACCGAAGCTCTGTAATTTCAAGACGGTTTCACTTTCAATGAATTTCAAAACTGAATTCCAAAAAATAAACACCAAATCTAAGAACTCTTAAAGTCGTTGTTCAAGGAACCTTGATGAACTGATTCCACCTGACTGGAGTGTGCACATGTCAAAGAACTCATGAAATTGAGAAGAGAACACAAAACTCATATAACTCATAGCCCCAAATTCACATGAGAACCCACTTTCAAAAAAAATTCAAAGAATGAAATGCTTTCTCGGCCTACCTTAGTACGACATCAATCCATGCTCCGGCACCAGTTCTTGCCAGTGTGCCAAGACAGGCAGTTCATTGTTTCACTCGGTGCAAATACTTGCCGCTTAAGATAACACACAAGGTGCATTCTCAAGCAAACAACAGGACATTTAGCATTACATTATAAAAACAGGACATGAACATCACCTCCTATAACAATAAAATAAAACAATCCATCGGGAGATCCAGAGAAAGCAAGCAAACATTTCATTTAAAAACTCTATAAAAGACAAATCCTGTGAATGTGAAAACACAAGGAAACTCTACATATCAGACCCAGAAGAGACAAGTTCTTTGTAAAAAGTTCATAGACTGTATAAACAGCTCATCAATACCTGTAATGTCCACAATACATTTCCATACTCTAATTGGGGGGGAACAGATAGAAGTTCAATCTTTGAATAAAGTACTACGAGAAAATGGCAATTAACACGCACAAAATCTAAAATTCTGTCACCTGCAACAGATATAACAGCTCTCCCTGCGGGACCTTGAGCACGGATCAAAGCAAGAAAAATAAGTAACAATTCACTTTCACAGGTCTCAAGTACTCAGGCTCTAAGAAGAGGTAAAACACTTTTACCTAGTTACTCCGTGGCTCTAATTTCTGCTTATATCTTGATAGGCTTAAAAGATCAGAGCAGACCAGCTTTTTTTTTTTTTTGTTGCTACAGAGCATAAAAAAGGGGGGAAATTCTTGGTTATTATCAGTTTCTGCTTCAACATTCTGAAATCTGTGTCAAACCATCACTAGCAGAATTACAACTTGGCCCATTGCCAGCGACTTCAATATGATTGTTGTGGGTGCTATCTGATCCATTTATCGATAGGATCTGATGCCATCTGTTCGATAGGAGAATCTGATTCAAGGGTTTGCATGCCTTGGAATTCATTATTACCATCCCCACCAGAGATTGATGTAAGCTTCGTATCAGGAACAGGTGCATCAAAGTGCTCCATTTGAGAATGATCAGCTGCTGCTTCAACCAGCACATGGGGCCTGGGCTCATTAGTACTGTCTGCTGAACATGGAGCGGACATTAAAGTGCCATTCGAGGAGATGCCCGAAGCTTTCACTAGATGGTTTGGATCAGCAGCTTTGACTTCAGAAGCAGGATATCTTTCACCCTCAAGACGCATCTGAGCATTATCAGAGGAATCTGGTTTGGATTCTTTTGCTTGGAGTGCATGTTCATCAATACCATCTGAACAAACAAGTGTTGCCACAACAGAAGCACCTGAAGATTCCAAAGTGGAATCTGCATGGGTTTTGGCACTGATTACAAGACTGGCACCCAATTTACTCTCTAAGTGAGGTTGAATGCTATCTTCAGCTGCAGATTCCAGTTCAACACTTCCAGTCAGGGGATCAAATTCATTGGAATCATCTATGCAAGGACGTATCATCATCGGAGAAGTGGGTACTGGTTTTGAAGCAGAATCTACTTCAACAGTATTGTCATTAGTTTCTGAAGGGGCATTGATAGCAACCTCAACAGCCTGAACATGAAATTCTGTTGGAGAATCCAGCACAGGTTTTCCCATCAATAGAGAATCATGACTGGCATCCAGAGAGAAGGGCTTCTTTACATCAGATGCCAAATCAGGAATGTTAACCATAGATCCATCAACCACTTCTGATACTGAATGATTGACCCCCTCTGTTGAGGCATGGAGATTTTGAGTACTAGCTTCAGAAGGAAAATCAACCTTTATATTCTCAGGCAGAGACTTAACTAACTTATCCTCCAAGTCTGATGAAATTTCAGTATCCTGACTCGCCTTGCACTCTCTTAGCTCACCCTGGATGTCACTAGGAACATCTAAAGCCAAAGTAGGAAGAGAAACATCATTTAAGGAAACACATGAATGTTGTAAAGTAATAGCAGCATCTGATTCCTCAACAACGTGATCATTTTGAAGCGCATCAGGCTTCTCAATTGACATATCATTGTGAGGATAAGCGTCACCAGCACTGGCTTCACTAGCAGAGGTCTCCATATCAGATCCCTTTGTTAAATCAGGCAAAGGAGAGGAACCACCATCATCTTCACATAAATCTGCACCTATAGGATGAAAGTTGAAAGGTTAAGAATTAATAAAGTTATATAATAGTTGCTATGTGAATATCCAGTAATCAAACCTTTGCATGCCGCTACATCCTTCTTAGATGTTACTGGTTTCACTAGCTTCTTTTGTAACATATCAGTTCCAGGAAAAACCAACATATTCAAGGATTTCATTTCTTGCTTGTGTGAATCCCCAAGTTCATTGAAACCAAAAACCTTTGTCCAAGTATGCATCATATCAGATATGGCAGGAATTATCAGCTTCTCTACTTTAAGAGAGCGGAGAGCCTGAAACATCAAATGCACAAGATCTTAATCACCAGGGAGGGGGGAAAAATCCAGAAACTATCGTCCAAATTTAAAATAAAAGATCTAGTTCCCCTAAAGATCGAGTTAACAATTCCAAAAACAAATACTTTACCAGCATCTAAGGATCAAAAATACATATAACATATTTAACGATCAAGTGGAAGAAGATCGATAATAAAGGTTATCATTTCCCAGCAGGTCTTGGCAACTATCTACAATTAAGTACAAATCGTGGATAATATTATGAAGAGTTGAAATGATAGCTTATCATTGTGTTCCGTAAGCAATACGCCAATACATATAAAACATAATATACGGAACTTCTTGTTTTAAAGGCAAAAGATCATCCTTCCAGACTACAAACAGCAATTCAAATTTATGACTACATGCACAATCTGATCTTTTAGATTTTCTTGTATAAAGGAAAAGGATGGGTTAAGTGAGAAGAAGCATAGGCAAACCAAAATCTTGGTTTGACATGTTCTCCTCAAGCACTATGGAATACATGAATGTGATGTCAGGTATGGCATTCAGTCAGTGTTCTAAAAGGCAGCCCTGGCAGCTGCCTAGACCCCGCCTAGATCCTTGGTGGCTTGAGACCCATGAGTTTAGGTGACTGGCAGGGGGCCTGTTTGGTGGGATTTTTGGCAACCCTGGCGAGGGCCTGTTTGGTGGCCCTCAGTGGTTTAAGTTGGCTTTGGTGGCCCACAGTCTCTCGCTTTCAGTCTTTCTTTCTCAGTACTAACTCACTAACTACAGGAACTGTGTACTGCAGAATCCTGTTTAAGGTTGAAGCCACTTCCCGAATTCTGCAAAGCTTAACTTTGAAAGAGTTCTTGGTTCTGCATTGAGTAATTCAATCTGCAGGCTACTCTCTTTAGCAAACAGTTTTGAGTTACAGACATCTTCCCATAGTCTCCCCTTACTAAATTTATTTAACGACAAAGAAACTAATTCAAATTTCTCTCCCTATGGCTATTAAATACAAGATATGAACCATGAGGAATTGCAAGCACCATTTTAAGGCCATAGTTTCTACAACATACCAATTCAATTGCAAACAAAAGCCGACGGCACATCCCTTGGCGCCGGTATATATGTCGTGTTCCAATGAATGGCATCTCAGCTAACTGGTTACCATGGATCCTGAGAAGATTAAAGAAATCTATTGAGCAGACCACTAAATAGCAAGCAGCCCCTTCAACTCAAGTAAGACAAGGGAGCATGCCTATCATATACATGGAACTTTAAATGGGTGGTTATTAACAAACCCTATTTAATGGGTGGTTTTGTGTAAATTTCTAATTTAATAGGTGAATAAACTTGATATTTAGTGGGTGGTTTTCTGTAATTTACCCTAAATGATTATATCATTTTAGGCAAAAGTATACTTGAATTGGCATGGGGTTGGTAAACTATGAATTCCATTTAGCAATGTTTTGAGGTTTGGATAAACTATGATTACTAGAACTATGTAAATGATTATATCATCAATGTCATCTACAGGTAACCCAATTCCAAATAAATAGGAACATCATATGGGGTATGAACGAATACCTGATGGACGCTGCAGATATTATTTCTTCACCCCTCTCCAAGATAGCAGTATAAAAGCCACCATAATTCAACCGGTTGAAGTTAGATCTACAGGAAACAGAAATTTTAGTTCATGACTAAAGCAACGAACACACAAATCATAAATAGAAATATGTGCCAATACACAAAATAACTAAAGCACAAATAGAATTCGATTTCCCAAAAGACAAATATGACAGATGAGAACTTGTTCAAAATATTATTTGGAAAGCCTATTAACTTCACACATTTAAATTCTGGAGTAAAATTATGTCACCATGAGATAAAGTATGCAATCCCCAGTACACATCCATGTACAAGGTTTGTTCTTTTAATGTGTTAATGATGTAAACAAAATTCAGCAAGAATGTTTTCCTACCATGATAGTAGTCGTTTGATAACATCTACCAAGAAGAGCCCTCTTACTCTTAGCTAATATCATAAGAAACATCCCGAAAGAATTATTGGTCAATGCAAACATAAGGTATGAAGTATGCTATTTAATGTTAAATAAATAATCTTATGGTGCATTTCATAGATTCCGTTACATTTTCAATGGAAAATGTCCCTCACTATACATGCTAAAGATATAGGTTTTTGCCCATAGTTCTAGTTCAAGTTGCAATTAAAAGCACAAAGCACGAATACCTGAACTCTTAAATACCCAAGTGTATCAGCTTTTCAGATTATGGGTTAGCCCTCTATGATAAATGGAAATTCCTCAATGGTGGCATTTCCTGTCTCCATTTCAATTTCCCTGTATTCAATTATCCTAATCATAGGGACATGACTAAAATTGCCGTGTTACCTACTATGTATAAATGTTTCCGTGTCCCTACAACTTAGCCCTTTGATATTAGGAATAAATCATGGGTTCAAACAAATTTGATTTCAAACATGATTCAAACAAATCAAAATGCTAAGCCAAAACAAATGGCCAGCAAATTTCAATCTCCAACATCATAACACACATGACACACATGCTATACACATAATAAGTTGTATTGTTCAAGTGTTCCCAATGGTGGCCACCAAATCCACCTACACCCCACCTAAACCCTTGGTCCCACTCTACCACCAAGGCTGCCAAGACCCACCACGAAGCGTCTTACAGAACATTAATATTTGTTTTCCGGGTCATAAAATGAGACTTAGAGATACCATACTCATTTCGAGCTAAAACACACCAATAGCTCAATGAATTGCAACTAGTAGCAACTTCTGAAACCATTATAGCAGCAAAGTATTTCAATTAAAAAAAATAGCCCCAATAGGCAACAAAAGCTCACCAGGCACAAGTAAGACCATTTGATTTTAGAGCAATATCCAATGATATATTAATCCATATCTAAGGATAAGTTGCGGAGAAGGAAAGCAGAATAAATGCTGACACTCATCATCCTTGACTAATATTATTACCTGCAATTATAGAGGACATTTTGAATCAGGTTGATGCCACTTCTTCGATCATTAATAGGCAAAAAGCACTCATCCATGACTGTCAAAGCAACAGCTAGCTTAGCATTCCATTCCACTTTCTGTGAGAAACCTCGGTGCGAAGGATCAGCATCTAAGTCATTACGATGAATAAGAGACCATGAAAGTCCTGATTCTAGATCATGCTTGACCCCCAGAAGCTTCTGTAATTGCTCAAAGAGCTGCAGAAGAAGCATACAAATTCATTTAAGTCACTTAAAGAGTGTTAGACACCTGGGTGTGTCTAGAAAGATCAATAAGTCTCCATGGCAAGCAGAATATAATTCAAAAACTGAAACAAATAGCAACTCTAAGAGGTCAAATATAAGCATAACAGCCACAAAAACCAAAAAACGTTACCACCAAGTCCTCCACACAAAATCTATGTTGTAAATATTGTATTTTAATGTGATGAAACACATGTAATGACCTGAAGAAATGAAACTCCCCTGATCTATCCCTTCATTCTGAGCCAAAATTTCCAAACACAACAAAGTAACAAACCCTCTTAACGAGCACGACAATAGACAGGTAAAAACAAAGAAATGCATATATGAAGTCCAATCACATTCAAAAATAATATAAACAATCAACAGGTGGCGTTTCTGCTGCTGAATGGCTTGGATGATTATGATATATGAGTTTAAGACTGCAACTACCCCGTGATAAGAACTGGGGATATATGAAACAAACATAAAAGAATTGCCACTTAAATATCAAATACAAGTCTGTATTTGCATTGAAGGGAAGTCAAATATTTATCCTTAAATAGGGCTCCTAAATGGGGCAATGTGTCCAAAATGTTTAATCAAGACCACTCGGTATAGCAAAAGGTTGCAACGTAATATTTTCACTGGCAAGTAATCCCACACAAGGGTTAAGCATGCTTCAATTCCCCCAGACAGCAATAACATAAATTCATAAGAAGCACTGGCTTATATAAGAGGTAGCAGCTCTTCACATTTGAAGATGTGCTAAAACAATCACACAGACCAAAAGACAATTATCTTATGAAGAAGGGCGGACAGTTAAAAGAACAAAAAGATCAAAATATGTTTATAATCTCATCAACTGCCATACCACAAGGAAAGTCTGAAACATGATGAGATAAATCTAGCTTTGGCACTAAATCATGATGATCTCAAAAAAGTTAATTACCTCCTGACATTTCCTCCCGCAAAACGAAATTTGATTGGTGGAATTATTAGAAATAGAGGTCTTCTCTGGGATGCATGTCTTGTGATCTACAAGAAGAATAAGTTGAATAACCATTAACCTTTCTAACACTGCAATGAGATAGTAATAAGAAGCTGAAACATTATTTTGAAAGAAACATACATTTTCTCTCACAGAGACTGCATTCCACTAGTTCATTAGAAGTGTTTTCATCAGTTTGAGAAGTATCAGCATCTGCGAGGCCACAAAATTTGCATGAACAATGTGGGCAGTGCCAATCACCCAGAGGAAGCATCTGCAACAACAAAAAATGCAATTGCACAAAGACAAATAAACATGCTATGTGGTATCAAAACCATCCACTGAGACAATCTCCGAAATTGATAAATGGACTTTACGTACCTCTATACCTACGCAGCTTTGATGGAGTGTTGATGGACAGCCATCACAGCAAATTAAGTTTCCACCATCACCACAAATCCCACATGTATCATCATTCGGATCATCACCATCAACATCAACTCTATTAAAACCCGTGCGCTGAGATTCACCTTGGCTATTCCACGCATCAACCTGACATTGTAGCAAGGATTCCCCAGATGGCAGGCATATGTTTTGATATGGCTGTCGCAGTTTGCCTGCAGCATGAATCTCAAACTTGGAAACAGTGACAATTTTACTACAACAACTACAATGAATTCCATCTCTCGTGATCCAACCTTCTAGCATGACCCTCGTTCGTCTACGGTTCATATAAAGGACCTTCTCACTTAGCTTCACTGTTCCAGAATCAATTAACCAGGAAAGTATTGTACGCTTTCCTTTGAACGGGACAAAGCTATCTTCTGAATTTAGCTCTTTGTCAGCATTGCGGACCAACAATGTGCATCGGCCAATTTTTTTAGTTTTCCTTCCATGGAGGGATGCAGCTTGTTTTTCAATTCTTTGCTGCAATCTTCCATTCCCATTCCGAAATTCATGCAATCTTCCTTTCGAAATTCCACTTTGTTTGATGAAGGAACTCAACTTATCCTCATCACTACCACTATCTGTGCAGTCTGTTTCAGGATCATCATTCACAAATTTACCTGAGGCAGCCTTTTTCTTCCGTTTAGATGCATTCGCTTCTCTGTTCTTCCTCTTCATCTCCTTCTCAAGCTTCTTCTGGGTTTGCCGGGTTAATTTACTGAGCACATCATCTGATATCAGATCGATCCCAGGGTTCTCTCCATCAATTTTGGCTTTATCCTCCTCAATTTGCTTTTGCAGAGCATCATAAGCCTTTATAATGGACCAATAAGCCGTACCCCCAGGATTTATGTAGACAGCATCAAAGTAGTCCCTGTTCCTTCTAGGCCTATAGTCAATAGTCCAGCCAGCACCCACAAGCATACTCCTGATTTTTTCACGTAGGAGTTGCTTCTCAGTGCCACTACCACGCTTGACTTTAGCCTCCTTTGATTTTGATGCCTGAACACTTTCAGGCGAAGGGGTAACTTCAGCCTCACTCCTTCCCCTCTTTGTGGGCCTGGGAGTATTGGCATTGCTTGATAGTACCCTTGGTTGCTCTTCACTTTCTTCTGGTTTTTCATCACTATCCTCCTCTACCTTTGATGGCAACAATTTTCTTGACTTCATTTTGCCAATTTGTCTCTGACTCTGATCAGCGTTAGTTGGATCATTGAGAACCTTCTTTTCTAAATAGACTGGGCGGCGCGCCATTGAATTCTTTGGAGTTATTTCCCTGGACCTAGACCTATTGCTTCCTTCAACTTCTTCACATTTTTTAGCTACTGATGGTCCACCAACCTTATTTTTTACCATAAGTTTCAGAACACCATTTTTGCCTTGCAGCCTAATAGCTTCATTAGAACTAGACTCAAACCTTTCCTTTTGAACTGGAACCGGATGCTTACTCTTGATACCAAACCCCCCATCAAAAGAAGAGCTGCCACCTCTTATCTTCTCACTACTGGTACTGTCAAAAAACGGCCTTTTCCTATCACTCATCAGCACATCGTGTTTGCTAGAGCTAGTTACGAGCTCTCTCCTACTCCCACTCCTCATTGCCATTTTTGCACCCGCAAAGATCCGACCACTGGCCTGAGCAGCAAAATACCCCTTGTCCACATCCTCTAAGTCATCATACTCGTCAAAATCATACACATCTAGTGTAGTCCTCTTCCTAGCTTCTGGAAATATGTCATCTCTAGCAAAATCCAAATCCATGCCTTTCTTCTGCCTAGCAAATTCACCCCCCTTGGGAGCTCCCTTCTTCACGCGAGAACTATCACTAGTACTAACCTGATTTGATCCTATCCGCCTCCTGTAGAACTCGAGCAGTTCATCTTCGCTCGATTCTGAATCACTCTCCGCCAATCTCTGCCTCTTCTTCTCCTTCCTCGTATACACAATATCCGGACCCGAATAGCCACCCGGCCCACCCTCACCACCCGCCTCATCCACCTTCTTCTTTATAATCAAACAGCCAGTTGAATTCCGATTCTTTATCACACCACCAGACACTCCAGCATTCCTAGCTCCCTCGTCCATCTCATACACTAACCATAACAGAACCCCCCAAAATCCCTAGCAATATTAGATCCAAACCCAAACCTAATTCATCAATAATCAACCCCCACCCCAAAATTGATCATGCAGTGCCAGATCTGAACACAATTCGATCAAAAAGGCCAAGAGATTGCATAAGAAACCACCTACCTACCGAACAGTAAATGGAGAAACAAAACTTCGAATTGCTTCACCGAGAAACACGGCGTGCCCCGACAACTAAGGATAGAGAAATCGGCAAGCAGTAATTGGCCGAGGAAGCAACGGAGACAGCAACCTAATTCCGTTTCCGGCGATGGTGATCCGGTGAGAACGAGAGATGGGTAGAGGAAAATGGGAGGTGGGTTTGGGGGTGGAGAGGGAGAGAGAGAGTTTATACGAAGGAGTTGATGTAAGAAATTGGGAGTAATGAAAATGTTAATTCGGAGTAAAAATATAAAGGGTGATTTTGGCGGATGGCTTTTTTAAATATTCAATTGGGCACTTAGGCTATAAATCAATTTAATTAGTTTTGCCCTAAATTCCTTCCCAATAGAGTGGGTTGGTCAATAGTCAACCGTTTGACCATTGACCGGTCAACGGTTGACCATTGACCGGTCAACGTTGACCAACCCATTTTAATGCCATTTTTTTTTTTTTTTTTTAAGTGATGCCATATTTTACCGTTTTGATGCCAAAATTTTACTATATTTTATTTTCACTTTGATGCCACTTTTCTAATAAAATGATTAGATGACACTTTTTTAATGTCACTTTTTTAAAACCTTGATGACATTTTTTTTACAGTAATGTCACGTTGATAATTGATGCCATTTTTTTTTAGTGTTAACGACAGATGCCACTTTTTTTTATGTCAATTTTTTTGATGATATTTTTTTTACCGTGATGCCATATTTTTTATGATATTTTTTCAAAGTAGTATTTTGATGGCATTTTTTTCTTTAATGTGATACAACTTTTTCAAAATGGTGTTTTGATGTCATTTTTAAAATATAATTATTTGATGCCATTTTTTTTAATCAAATCGATTGATGCCACATATTTTTAATTTAATCAATTGTATATCGATTTATTTTCATCGGTCATACTTTCATTCACTGATGACACGTTTGTGATTACACTTCATTGATGCAATCGTTTGTGGTGACATTTTTATTAAATGCTTATACAATTGATGAAAAAATGGCATAAAATTTGATAAAACTTCGTTGATGATGGCTTTTAATGATGACTTTTATTGTTGATGACATTTGTGATTACACCTAATTGATCTCAATCATTTGTGAAGAGATTGTTTGTTGATGATATTTTTATTAAATTTATATAAGAATAAAATTTAATTACACTTTATTGGTGACATATTTTGTGATGACATTTGAGAATCTAGTAACATAAAATACCACATAACACGTCTCTCACCGGTTGTGTACCAAAACACAAGCGGAGTTAAAAACATGTTATCACCTAGCTAGCAAGCAATAAACAAAGAGCAATGCACCAATTGTTATTAATGAAAATAGAAATTACATTCAAATGCACAAAGGGCAACAACTGCTAATGTCAGAATTACACTAGTAATTCATAAAAATGAGTTTTTTTTGTCAAAAATGACAGACAGAACCGACACAAATCAAAACATAACCACCTCTACTGGAACATAGAGAGGCTTTTTCGTAATGTCACTCAAAGAGAAACTTGAAACATTACACAAAGCTTCTGGCGGATCAAGAGTTTCTTGCTTCAGCCGTAACTCGTGTAGCTCGTGCTAACTCAGCCAAGTCTTCTTGGGTCATGCTAGTCGATGAGCACCGTACAGCCACCAACCCAACGCATAGACAACTTTCGTGTCTGCAACTCAATCACTATATAAGCTTCGATATCTACATATGATATACTGATTCATACCTTTGGATTATGGAGAACGAGTAGTAAACTGCTTGATTGCTGTCCGATTGTCTTCTACTGAGACCGGAACTGGTGAACTGATGAAGTCCTTCATGAAGGGCTTCTGGGCCTTACAGACCATAATATATAAGTGCAAATATACCTTCATCCATTGGGTCACCTGTGTTGCAGCCAGATGTGCATAGCAGACCGGAGACAATGCAGTTCAAATTGAAATATGAGAAATTTTACAAAACATGAACATCAACAAACACTATAGGAAACTAATACCAAAAGACATTTGAATGGGTTTGTGGAAGAAATATTGAGACCAAACTAACAAGCAAAGAAAAGCTTCATCATATAAAGTGGGGTGTATATTATAGGAAAATAAGAACAGAGTAGAAAGTAGTAAATACATATTTAATGTCAGCAAACTTGGGCAAGATTTGGAGCTATTCGCCAATGAAAAATAACAAACAGAAATACAGCTGCCAGAAAAGAGATATACAAGCAACTGGTAGTATTACGGTCAACTGCATGAAACAAGCCTAATCAGTGAAATCATGAAGATTTGTCCACAAATTGAACAAGGAAATTGAAAGAGGCCAAACAAACAAGCAAAAAAACCAATTTAAGCCACACGTTTGTATGATGCCAGAAGTTGGAGCAGATAAAAAGACCTGAAGCCAATTGATTCAGTTGAAGAAGCCTTCTAAATTTGACAGTAATGCAACAGAAGGTGTGAGATTAAATAAATGAACTGCTAACTAATAGGAAGAGCTCTAATATTTCATCAAGAGGTGAACACTAGCTGTTTGGTGCAACCTACTGTTGCAGTGATAGTGATTTGAGTTAAGACTGAAACTGGCTTAGCTAGCTCCTGTACACAAGTGATGTTCAGACGACAGTTGAATGTTATAGAGACCGGGCTTCGATGATCAGATCGTGGAATCCAAAGATTTTACAAAATCAAGTCATTGATTATCATATCCATAATAATTTTTTGAAAAAAAAAACATCATCATCAATATCCATTATGAAATCATCACTAATCTCCATCACATTATACCATCACATGATGCAACATCGATCGCATTTGAAAAAGTTTCAACAAATAATTAATGAGGTCACCAACACCAATTTTATTATTCATCAAGAGTAACATGATAAAGAATGAAATAAAAATTCAAAAACTCGCCCACAGTATACTCGTTGGACGATTCTGGGGCCAACATCGAAGGAGACGAGGCATGTAGAGGAGCATGCTGGAGATTTAAAGGAGAGGAGCAAGCAATTCAACTTTGGATACAATTTTTTTCATCACAAAAAGCCAATTTAAAGATAATCTCTTTCGAGCCACCCAAATCACAATGCTAAACGATGAGAAATTGGTAGATTGTCATCAATTTTGACATTTTCCCCAAAATCAAAACCCTAAATCTATCAGATTGGCAGATTGTACTCGAAAATTAAAAAATTAGGTACAATAAGATGCAAATTAATCGAATACACCATAATATAGGGGAAAAAATTGAATTGAAGGGTTGAAAAATTACCTGCAGGCAGGGACCAAACTAGTTGCACACAGAGAATCGAACAAAGGTGAACTACTCAGATCCGAAGCAACAACGAACCACAAAGAGAGAGAAACGAGATGAAAAGAGCGAGCAAGTGAGAGGGAGAGATGGAATCGGTGAGTCGAAAAGGATGGATGAAGAAGAACGACGCAACCGGAGAATGATGAAGGATGGAGGAGAACGAACGCCGCCGGCCTGGAGAACCAGAGAGCGATGGGAGGAAAGAGGGAAAGGCCTAAAGCGGCTAAAAAGATATTAAAGGGGTCTCGAGGATACCTAATGAAAAAATAAGGGGCTAATCACTTATTCAAATATGCCTAGAGGTCTAAATCAGCAAATTCCCTCAAATATAAACGTTTTTTTTATTAGCTAAAAATTCGATTTCCAGACATACCTGACTTATCAAGAGACGTGGAAATCCTATGTGGCGGGCTCTGGTGTGATTCGCCTGCGTGTCTTTTTCTGGTGCAATCTGGACCGGGTTTTTGCCACGTCAATTAATGATGAACCAATAACTAAGCTACGTTAGACGATAACTCCATCTATTTATACACGTGTCATCCTATGTATCCATTTTAATGATTAAATTAATTTTTATTATAAATATAAATATTCAACCTCATATCTTACAAATCTTATCATTTTACCTTAATTTAATTTATAAATATTTTACCTAGAAAAATCTACATAATCTTAAATGATTAGATTAATTTACATAATATTTTACTCTTTAATTAACATAATCTAATACGTAAGGAGTATATTGAATTAAATCCTATCTTTTCTATTATTGTATATAATATATTGAATCAAATCTTAAACAATATATTGAATCAAATCTTAAACAGCCGGTGCATTTTGAAAAATTGATTCAAAAAAGAAATATAAATATATAGTCTGAACTAAATCATATTTCATATAAATTTCATATAAAATAATAAAAAAGTATTATCTATATCTATAATACAATTACTCCAATAAGTAGGATTTATTTCATATAAAGGATATACGTGTACAAATCTGTACATAATTATATAATTAATTTAGATAATCTATGCTTATCATATGTTGGTTTAGTTACATTTTAATTAACAAATAAAACAGAGACGTTGAAATCCTACGTACCGAGCCTTGGTGCAATTCGCTTGCATGTCATTCTTTTGTGCAATCTGACCCGGGTTTTTTTGACACGTCAATTAATAAGCATCCAATAAATTTAAACCACGACAATTAATGATTTTCTTTATCCACCTATCATTTTATGTGTCCACCTTAATTGATAATTACAATTAAATAATTTTAATAAAAAATAATTAAAATATAGTCATATCTTGATTAATATTTACCTAAAAGATGTATATCAAATCTTTTTGCATATAACGTTATTAATATATCAAATTGATAAATTTTCATATCTAATTTCAAACTTATTAATTTTATTTTTATTAACTTTAAATTATTTTTTTTGTTCATAATTAATTTTAAATTTATTAATATGATGAAGTTTGACTATATTTGCACAAAATCATATATCTAATAAAAATGTAAATAATGCATGAGAGAAATTTGTTATCTTATTCATGTTGTCATGCCTAAAATTTCAAAGTGTGTGCTTTAAAAACAATATAAACTATCAAAAAAATTACAATCTCATATTTATTAGTAATAACTATGATAAAATAAAATAAAATAACATATAATTTATTAATTAAGAAACCGCGAAACGCGCGGGTAGTAATACTAGTAATAATAATATGCAAACACAAATACAACAAACAAACAATCACTAGAAAAAAGAGAAGTAAAAATATAAACGTAAATATGATGCTAAACTAATTTGTCGTCTTGTCAGTATTAAAAATTTTGTTTTGTTGTAAAAATATTTCAGATAAAATATCCCCTAATTTATGGATATTTTTTAGATTATACTATAAAAGAAAGATTTTTTATGTTGTAAACTAAACAAGAAATTAGATAAACAAATTGGGAGTAATGAAATGTTAATTCGTAGTATAAATAAACGTAAATATGATCGATGTTAAACCCATTTGTCGTATTGTCTATATATAAATTTTCGTTTTGTTGTCAAAATATTTCAGATAAAATATCCACAAATTTAAGGATATTTTTGGGATTATACTATAAAAGAAGGATTTGAGATGTTGTAAATTGAATAAGAAATTAGATAATCATGTTCAAAAAATATGATTCTCCTTTTTTATTTACCACAATAATCACACATTATGAACATGAGATCTAAAAATCAACTGAGTTTTTTAAATGTGAATGTAAAACCCTCAAATTCCCACTCTTTAATTATGAAAAGTGTTTTACCAAAATCGATTTTTCAATGAGTATGCTATGTACGTAGTTGTCCGAATTGGGATCCTTGATATGCGATATATTCTAGAGCGCATTTAGTAGTTTTTGTCATCATCTACATGTCATTGTGAGAGATATTTGTACGAACTTGGTGATTCGGAACTTGCTGAAGAAGTTGAAGAAATCATAGGATCATGCAAGTTATAGAAGAGTTGAAGTGAAGAAATTCGGAAGCAGCTGGAATCAGGTGAGCTTGGCGCGGCCGCGCTGCTACATGGCGTGCCCGCGCTGCTAGGAGGGAGTACCTGCGTCGTTGCCTCAGAGAGAAGAAGTAGCAGACATTCACTGACGTGCCCGCGCTGCTACATGGCTCGCCCGCGTCAATCCCTGGAGACGGATTCTTATCTGATTTTCCCCTATCGTATTAGTTGTTAATTTATATTTTTACGGGATTTTAAAACCCTTTTAATTAGGTTATATTATTTCCGAAGGGGGCAGTTTTAGAGTGGATTAGGTTATTTTCCAGAGACGTATTTTCCCTTTTTCATCTCACAAACCTTATGGAGAACTAACTCTCCTTTGTTACACTTGGTTCTTTGAAGCCCTCGATTGAATTGGTTGTGAGTATTCTACTCTAGTTCGTCCTTTGTTAATTGTTTCGATCTCTTGAGCTTATCGCTTGATTGCTTATTATTGATTAATCTGGATTGATCACCTAGGTTTATCGATACTAGTCATATTGCTAGGGTTTCCAACTCCAGGTTTGGGGTTGTAGACCTATTGTAGCAAACACAATCGTCATAAGTAGGTTGCTTGTGTTAGATTGTGAAGGAGATTCGATTACAGGCTATTTTAACGGGTTGTTATAATCGCTTATATCTCATTATAATTCATGTTTGAATGCTATTGCTTTATTATTCGGTGAAGGTTTCCCCTTGTAATTTGGTGATAAGCGCTTTTAGGACTGGTAGGACTAAAAGCTATTACACGATCTGAATTGAGAACAATTACTTGGACATTAGAACTTGAGATTTATAGAATTCGATGATAAACCATCTCAATTGTTGTGCGGATAATTACCTGGTGTAATACTTTTCCATCATATATTCGCAACCTCTATTTGCAACTTGTTCTGTCACTACTGCTTACACACAAAACTCCCCCCTGAATTGGTTACTTTTGGGTAATAATACTTGCTCTTACAATTGATTCTGTTTCCCTGTGGGTTTGACCCTAACTTACCTACTATACTTGTTATAGTTTGCATCTTAGGAATTTACTTTGATTTTGGCATAACGACATTAGGTCAGTCAAATTTGGCGCCGTTGCCGGGGAAACGGATTATCTTTGTTCTTGTTTGTCTTATTACCTGTTTGGGTGCGAACCTCTTGCATGGTTCGCACTCATGCTACTGATCCCCATCTTGTTGATTTTGATTGGGAAATTGACAGGACATACCACCACCGCCTTAGAGAACAACACCAACACTCCCAACAACCTGATCCAATGGCTGGAAATGTAAATCAGACGCTGCGACAGCTGACAGCAGCAAACATCACACAGCAGGCACCTGCTCTGACAATCCCTGCTCTGGGGGAGGACAACCATTTTGAGCTAAAGTCTGGGCTGATTCATCAACTGCCCAAATTCCATGGATTGGATGGGGAAGACCCCATCAAGCACATGGGGAAGTTTCATAATGTGTGCATGAGCATGAAACCAACCAATATAGATGAAGCACAGATAAAGATGAGAGCCTTTGGGTTCACGCCGGTCGATGCTGCGGATGACTGGTACTACAGTCTTCCTACAGGGAGCATCGACACTTGGCCTAAGCTCCACAAGGCCTTCCTGGAGAAATTCTTTCCTGCTAAGAAGGAGAACACCTTGAAGAAGGCGATCAGCAATATGGAGCAGGAAGATGATGAAACCCTCTACGATTACAATGAAAGGTTCAAGAAGCTTTGCGCTAATTGCCCCTTCCATGGCTACAGCACTAAGGACCTAGTCCTATACATCTATGGGGGGGTTGCTGGAATCTGATAGAAGAATGATTGATGCCGCCTGCGGAGGAAACATTCTGAATGCCACGCCAGAGGGAGCCATGGAGAAGATTCAGGAAATGGCTGAGGGGACTAGAAATTTTGGGAAGTCCACCAGAAAGAAAGGAGTCAATTCGGTAGACTCTAACCAATCCAAAGATATTGCTGAATTGAAGGAAATGGTTAAGAGGCTCACTCTGCAAGGGACTCCTCAACAACTCAAGGCCTGTGGAATCTGCAATGATAACTTCCACCCAACTGATTCATGTCCTACACTCCAGGAAGACACCACTGAAGTAAGTGCTATAGGTGGAAATGGACCTCAGAGACCCAGACATGACCCCTACTCAAACTCCTACAACCCAGGGTGGCGGGATCACCCAAATTTCAGATGGAGGGATCCACCAAACCAACCACAACAGCAACAGCCACCTCCCTACAATCAGAGGCAGCAGGGTAACGCTCCCTCTACTGAGTCCATGCTCAATACCCTGACACAGCACTTTACTGCGCATGTTCAGACAACTGAATCGAGCATAAAAGATATACAGAAACAAATGGGGCAAATGGCTGAAGCAATCACGAGGATAGAGGCAAAGACGTCAGGGGGTCTACCATCTCAAACGGTGGTCAATCCAAGGGAAAACATTAGTGCTATAACTCTTCGAAACGGAAAAGAGCTGAAAAGTCAAGAAGAAGAGGAGGAAAGCACGCAGGTCTCTGACGTGGCAACGCCCAACACTGGCGCGCCCGCGCTGGGTACTGGCGTGCCCACGTCGAGTCCTGAACTAGAGAACGAAATTTCGCCTGAATCCGAGCCCTATGTCGATACATATGTACGACCGAATTTTCCCCCTCTTGGGTCGGAGAAACCAAAACCTCCGTTCCCTGAGGCACTCAAAGAGAGGAGGATAATCGATGATTCAGAGCTTTTCGAGACATTTAGCAAGTGCCAGGTGAACATTCCTCTACTGAAAATGATAAAAACTGTGCCCAAGTACGCAAAGTTCTTGAAGGAGCTTTGCACGGTAAAGAAGAATCAGAAGCTGAAAGGTAAAAAGAAAGTGAAAGTAAGTGAGCAGGTCTCCGCTATGTTTCAGAGGAGAATGCCGAAAAAGTGCACTGATCCAGGTATGGTTACTATCCCCTGTGTCATTGGAGATGTAAAATTTGATAGAGCTATGCTTGATTTGGGCGCTTCCATAAATGTGCTTCCTTACTCACTTTACAAATCGCTAGATTTAGGACCTTTGCATGAAACTGGAGTAATTGTGCAACTAGCTGACAGGTCTAATAAATACCCTAAAGGAGTAGTAGAAGACGTTTTGGTCATGGTCGATAAACTGATTTTTCCTGCAGATTTCTTTGTCCTGGATATGGAACATGATAAGCATGATGCGCCTATTTTATAAGGTAGACCTTTTATTAAAACAGCTAGGACAAAAATTGATTGTGTCTCTGAGACACTAACAATGGAATTTGATGGAGAAAAGGTTGAATTCGATTTATACAAGGCTATGAAACATCCTGTTGATGACCATTCTCTGTGCTCTATTGATGTGATTGAACCATTAGCTCAAGATCTATTTGATATTTCTAGGGAAGATGAGTTGCAGTCAATTATTGAGAATGCGATTGACAAGTCCTATACAGATTTTTCAATTACATCTAACATGCAGGAATTAGTAGCCCAGATGGATGTAAAAGGTAAGATCTCTACACATCTTTTGGGCATTGGCCCCAATCTACTGACTCCCAGCGAAGTGCTTGTTCCATCTGTTGTGCAGGCACCTGAAATTGAACTCAAACAACTCCCTAGTCATCTCAAGTATGCTTTCCTAGGAGTTGATGACACTTTACCAGTTATTGTGTCAAGTAAGCTTTCAGCAGAGCAGGAAGAAAAGTTAGTGGAGGTTCTGAAGAAGTACAAAACTGCGCTGGGGTGGACCATCGCTGACATCAAGGGAATTAGCCCATCTACGTGCATGCACATGATTCTACTGGAGGATGGAGCTAAGCCATCACGTCAGCCACAGAGAAGGCTCAATCCTCCCATGATGGATATGGTGAAGAAGGAAGTGCTGAAATTGCTGTCCGCGGACATGATTTTCCCAATTTCTGACAGTCAATGGGTAAGTCCTACACAGGTTGTCCCTAATAAAGGAGGTATTACAGCCGTGGAGAATCAACAAGGTGAGTTGGTCCCTACCAGAACACAAACAGGTTGGAGGGTATGCATAGACTATCGCAAGCTGAATACAGTAACCAGGAAGGATCACTTCCCCCTCCCCTTTATTGATCAGATGCTAGAACGCCTTGCTGGGCGCCCCTATTATTGCTTTTTGGATGGATATTCTGGATATTTTCAGGTGGCCATAGCGCCAGAAGACCAGGAGAAGACTACATTTACATGTCCTTTCGGTACTTTTGCATATCGCAGAATGCCATTTAGACTATGTAACGCACCCGGGACATTTCAACGATGTATGGTTAGTATCTTCTCTGAATACATTGAAAATTTCATTGAAGTATTTATGGATGATTTCACAGTACATGGGGATAGCTTTGATACTTGTTTGAGCCATTTGACACTAGTGTTAAAAAGATGTGTTGAAACTAATCTGGTTTTGAACTCTGAAAAGTGTCATTTTATGGTAGAACAGGGAATTGTTTTAGGCCACATAGTCTCTGCAAAGGGTATTGAGGTCGATAAGGCGAAGATTGATGTAATTCAGTCTTTGCCTTATCCTACTAATGTGCGCGAAGTTCGTTCTTTCCTAGGCCATGCAGGTTTTTATCGCAGGTTTATCAAGGATTTTTCGAAGGTATCCTCACCCTTGTGAGAGCTTCTGAAGAAAGATGTGACCTTTGTACTCACACAAGAGTGCAAAGAGGCGTTCGACTCGCTGAAAGGACGCCTCACTACTGCGCCAATCATTCAGGCACCAGATTGGTCTCGCCCATTTGAGATCATGTGTGATGCGAGCGACTATGCAGTGGGAGCAGTGCTAGGCCAAAAAGAGGGAAGAGCCTCTCATGTGATCCATTATGCTTCCATGACTCTGAATGGAGCGCAGCGCAACTACTCCACCACTGAGAAAGAAATGCTAGCCGTGGTGTTTGCACTAGAGAAGTTTCGACAGTATCTGCTTGGAGTCAAAGTGATTATCTACACAGACCACGCAACCCTCCGCTACTTGATGACAAAGAAGGAGACAAAGCCAAGATTAATTCAATGGGTCCTGTTGCTCAGCGAATTTGATGTGGAGATTAAGGACAAGAAAGGAGCGGAGAATTGGTGGCTGACCACTTAAGCAAATTGGTGAATGAGGAGGACAAGCCGGAGTCACAGAAACCCATCTTAGGCACGTTTTCGGATGACACATTGTGCAAAATCGAGCACAAAAGCACGCCGGAGTCTGGCGCGCCCGCGCTGGATACTGGCGCGCCCGCGTCATTCCCTGACGCGCCCACGCTATTAATTCTCAGCCCATCTCAGTCTGTTCTAGGACTTCATTCTGTAAACCCTTGGTACCGGGACATTGTGAACTACTTAGTTTGTGGGGAATTTCCCCCGGATCACACCAAGGCTCAAACGGAGAAGATTCGAAGAGAAGCAAACCACTATGTTTGGGATGACCCATACCTTTGGAAACATTGTGCTGATCAGGTAATTCGTCGTTGTCTTCCAGATAATGAGGTACGATCTGTTCTTGAATTCTGTCATTCTCAAGCATGTGGGGGACATTTTGGTGCCAATAAAACTGCTAGAAAAGTGCTTGAATCTGGATTTTATTGGCCACATATTTTTAAGGATGCTTATTCTTTCTGCAAGGCATGTGATAGGTGTCAAAGAATGGGGAATATCTCTCAAAGGAATGAAATGCAACAATCATCGATGATTTTTTGCGAAATCTTTGATGTTTGGGGCATTGACTTTATGAGACCTTTTCCTAGTTCTTGTGGGAACTTGTATATTTTACTTGCGGTGGACTACGTTTCCAAGTGGGTGGAAGCGAAGGCCACCAGAACTGATGACTCTAAAGTTGTGGTAGGGTTCTTGAAAAGCAATATTTTTGCCAGGCATGGAATTCCTAGAGCGCTGATTAGTGATAGGGGTACCCATTTCTGCAAAAAAACTGTGACTACCGTGCTGAAGAAATATCATGTCACACATAGAGTTTCCACCGCATACCATCCACAGACGAATGGCCAAGCAGAGGTGTCCAATAGAGAGATCAAAGCCATTCTCGAGAAGACTGTAAATCCTAACATGAAGGATTGGAGTTTGAGACTTGATGATGCATTGTGGGCTTATCGCACTGCTTACAAAACTCCAATTGGGATGTCTCCTTTCAGACTTGTCTATGGTAAGGCATGTCATCTTCCTGTTGAGCTGGAGCACAAGGCTTGGTGGGCAGTGAAACAATGCAATATGCAGAGTGACGGGGTTGGAGAACACAGGAAGCTACAGTTAGGCGAGCTCGAGGAGTTACGTTTGGACGCCTATGATAATGCTGCAATTTACAAGGCGAAGACCAAGGCATGGCATGACAAGCACATCCATAGGAAGGACTTTAAAGCTGGTGACAAAGTCCTACTTTTTCAGTCTCGCCTGAAACTCTTCGCTGGGAAGCTCAGGTCAAAGTGGGGGGGACCATACATTGTTGCTGAAGTTTTCCCACATGGAGCTGTAGAGTTATATGACTCAAATAGCCACAAGAAGTTTAAGGTAAATGGTCAAAGGCTTAAGACATACTATGAAGGGTTCCCAAAGGAGGCTATGGATGAGTTAGTTTTGGAGGAGCCAAATGCAGAGTTAGAATAATTAAAAAAGGCTTAGTCGAGCCAGCGACTTGAAACAAAGGCGCTGCTTGGGAGGCAACCCAGGGTATTGCATTCTTTCCCTTAACTCGATTTTATTCTAACTTGTAGGTAATAAAGAAGGAGTTTCCGGTGACGAATTGCATCCGCATTTCGGACCCACTGGGTTAATTTTCTGTCCTTAAAAAAAAAAAAAAAAGACCACGGGCTGGAAAACCCGCTTCGGGCCAGCCCGCCATCTTCAAGCCCCATCATCACTCCCCCATCATCATCCCTCAAATACAACCAAAACTCTACCCTTCCCCACATCCTCTCCTCTCACACCCAATCTACCCCACACCCACACTCACACTCACTCCTCAAATACAAGAAGCTCCTGGGAGCCCTCAACCCACACTCACACTCAAACCCTTTCTCCCTTACCCCTCTCTCCTTTCCTTTCGTCCTCGGCACCGGGGAGAAGTTCCGCGTCGACAACCGTTTTGGGCGATTTCCGAATCTGCAGAAACCACCGACGCGGCCGCACCTGCATTTCATCGCGCCCGCGCTGTCAGGGTTACGAAACAAGAGGATGAAACTACTGACGCGCCCGCGCTGTGTTTCTGACGCGCCCGCGTCGGCCTCCTGAGCCGAGCCTCATCTATTCTTTGTGAGTTATTTCAGCTATCCTTATTTCGATTCGGATATAGTATTATTATCTGTCGAATATGAGTTCATCGGAGGAAGAGGTGAGTCGATCTGATGATGAGTTAGATTAGTCTGAAGAGGAGTGGGCTATTTATAATAAGGTAAACTGTGTCAGTTCTACAAAATATTTGCATAGAGAGACCCTTCAGAGACTTCAGATGCTAGATTGTATGCAGAAGTGTCTAGCTCACGCTGGTATTGGTGATTTTTTGGAGTTGAGAGCTGTAGGATACCCAGAACTTTGCAAGCAGTTCCTTGCGACATATCAGCTGAACCTTGGGGATAACATAATTAGAGGGGTTTCTTTCAGGTTCAATGGCACTACCTACGGGATTTCTGCAGCAAGGATGCGAGCTGCTTTGGGGATCACTAAAGCCCCAACTGATGGATGGGTGACAGCCGCGACCGACCCAGACCTAGTTGTATTCTTTAGAGCGGTGTCTGAAGAGGAATTCTTAACCAGTAACGAGTACAACAGCAGGATTACCCATCCTATCTTCCGTATGTTGTGAAAGATCGTCGCTGGGACATATTATGGGCTGACCACAAATACCAAGCTCTCCATGACACACCTGAGGTTTGCTTACAGCACTGTGCCTACTGCAAATTATACTCCTGACTAGGTTAGGCTTTTCTTCGATGGGCTCGACAAGGTCAGAAGGGATCGCAGTGTCGCTGGACCAGAAATGGTCCAAGGCGGACTTATTACTCGGGTAGCCATTGCTGCAGGCGTTGAGCCAGGTGGTTTGCAAAAGCTGGAGGAGCAGGTCATAGCAAGGACCTACACAGAGGAGTATCTGCAGAGGTGTTTGATACTTGACACTGCGCCGGATGGGGGAACCATTTGGTGTACAAGCAAGAAGAAAGAGCATCAGTTCAGGCTCCCTAAGCCCCTTCCTTGGTCTGAGACTTTGACTGATTGGTATATTGAGGCTGATTATTTTCCGACATCAGTTCTGGGTAGACGGCATCGCCTAGAAGTGGGTAGCAGTAGTGGCACAGCTGGAGCTGCCACGATTGAGGATGTGCCTGTGGCTCCGCAGGCTTTTGTTCAGACAGATACTCAGGGTTTCGCGCAGAACCCACAGCAGGAGGTACCTGCTTATCATACCCCTTCTCACGGTTGGGATTCTCACCCGACATATCAGAGCCAGCAGGATTCACATCAGTGAGCCCCTTGGCCCCCACAAGCTTTTCAGGATGCTCATCAACAGCCTCAACAGTGGGGTTACCTGCTTGACCAGATTGGCCTTCTGCGCCAAGACGTAGGGAGTTTGACAACGATGGTTCAAAACCAAGATAGAGCGCAGAACCAGATTCTCCACCAGCAGGCCGACATCCTAGAAAGCTTTGGCGAGTTCAGAGGTATGAGGGAAGAGCTTCGCCGCATGCGAGAGGATTACTCTCGCCACTATCCACCCCCTCAGTGAGTCCTTCTGTTTCCTTTCTCCCTACTTATTTCTGTCTTCTTTCACATTGAGGACAATGCTTCATTCAAGTATGGGGGAGGGAAAGGATTTACATATCTTGTACATATTCATTTCCGTATTATTTCTGTACAGATTCTGCACTTGTTATTGTTAAAAAAAACAAAAAAAAAACAAAAAATAAAAATAAATGAAAAGAGGCAATCAAAATCCTGGGATGAGTTGAAAACCCGAAAGGGCGACTCAGGCAAAAAGCAGGTAGTCTGGCGAGCCTTAGGCTTTGGCAATATGAGACTTGAGGGAAGTGAGAATGTTTATGTGAGTACCATCTTTGAAAAAAATGAGTGGCTTGGTGAAAACCCCAAAAGGGCGCCTTGGCAAGATGAGCGTTTACTTTGAGTGTTTAGGATTGATCTCCTGGTGAAGGCGACATAAGAAGTGGAGTGATAAGGAGGTTTTCGGGTAGGCCACTGGGAGCTATAAGGTGTAGATGGTCGAGATATAATTGTAAGTCTCATTTCCTATTTTGATTGTCTTTTGTGCTGATTGTTGAGATGGTGGAAACTACTAGTACTTATTGTTCATTTTCCTTGTACTGTCTGTGAACCTTGAGAGTTATGGTGAGAGTAGGCTTAGCTTCTATGCTTACTCGGGATGAGTAAAGGTTTAAGTATGGGGGAATTTGATATGCGATATATTGTAGAGCGCATTTAGTAGTTTTTGTCATCATCTACATGTCATTGTGAGAGATATTTGTACGAACTTGGTGATTCGGAACTTGCTGAAGAAGTTGAAGAAATCATAGGATCATGCAAGTTATAGAAGAGTTGAAGTGAAGAAATTCGGAAGCAGTTGGAATCAGGTGAGCTTGGCGCGGCCGCGCTGCTACATGGCGTGCCCGCGCTGCTAGGAGGGAGTACCTGCGTCGTTGCCTCAGAGAGAAGAAGTAGCAGACATTCACTGACGTGCCCGCGCTGCTACATGGCGCGCCCGCGTCAGTCCCTGGAGACGGATTCTTATCCAATTTTCCCCTATCGTATTAGTTGTTAATTTATATTTTTACGGGATTTTAAAACCCCTTTAATTAGGTTATATTATTTCCGAAGGGGGCAGTTTTAGAGTGGATTAGGTTATTTTCCAGAGACGTATTTTCCCTTTTTCATCTCACAAACCTTATGGAGAACTAACTCTCCTTTGTTACACTTGGTTCTTTGAAGCCCTCGATTGAATTGGTTGTGAGTATTCTACTCTAGTTCGTCCTTTGTTAATTGTTTCGATCTCTTGAGCTTATCGCTTGATTGCTTATTATTGGTTAATCTGGATTGATCACCTAGGTTTATCGATACTAGTCATATTGCTAGGGTTTCCAACTCTAGGTTTGGGGTTGTAGACTTATTGTAGCAAACACAATTGTCATAAGTAGGTTGCTTGTGTTAGATTGTGAAGGAGATTCGATTACAGGCTATTTTAACGGGTTGTTATAATCGCTTGTATCTCATTATAATTCATGTTTGAATGCTATTGCTTTATTATTCGGTGAAGGTTTCCCCTTGTAATTTGGTGATAAGCGCTTTTAGGACTGGTAGGACTAAAAGCTATTACACGATCTGAATTGAGAACAATTACTTGGACATTAGAACTTGAGATTTATAGAATTCGATGATAAACCATCTCAATTGTTGTGCGGATAATTACCTGGTGTAATACTTTTCCATCATATATTCGCAACCTCTATTTGCAACTTGTTCTGTCACTACTGCTTACACACAAAACTCCCCCCTGAATTGGTTACTTTTGGGTAATAATACTTGCTCTTACAATTGATTCTGTTTCCCTGTGGGTTCGACCCTAACTTACCTACTATACTTGTTATAGTTTGCATCTTAGGAATTTACTTTGATTTTGGCATAACGACATTAGGCCAGTCAATCCTCTACACCATAAACTCATAAAATTCTGAAATCTTCACGTTTTTCATCATTTTTTTCAGATCGATCAATTTTCAAAACTCATAAAACATATATAGAACACAAAACAAGCTTGACACGGTTTCATGAGTTTTTATACAAAATCGAGTGTTTTCGCTTTTCATATATAAAATACGAGAAAGCTTCTTTATCGATTTTTGTTAAATCATTCACTTTAGAACAAAATTAGTAGATCCGAAATTATTACAATAGATTTACTGAGAAATCGCACAATACAATACATTTTTAACTCTGTTTTCAAGCATCGCCTCATCAGAACTACATCAGGAGCTTTTAGTAGCAATGACATTTCTTGACCTCACACACGTAGTAGGAAACCACCAAAACCACTATCATCGCCATACAAGCCAACATCTTTAGCAAAACCCAATCGTTCTCGGTCATTTTTTTTGTGGCGCCGGAAAACTAGGGAGATTAATGAGAGGGAGACAAGGAGGATTTTTTTTAACAAGGGAGACTAGGAGGATGAATGTGAATGGTGGTTGGTGAGGGGAAAAGTGGAAGGGGTAGAAATAAATTATACATTTTGTTCTCATGAGGGGGAAAAAAAAGATAATATAGCGGACATATGATAAATGTATAAAAGTCGGTAAACAATCATTCACTTATAACTATCTTTTGAGAGCATTTTCACATTTTATATACTCTTAATTATTCTGATGAAGTCCATAACCATTTCCATTTTATGGTTTTAACTTCTGATTTTTTTAGCTCGAAATACCTCTCCACTTTAATTAAAAAGAGAGTTTTTTTTATATATTGCCTGAGAAAACCACAAAGACATATACACATCTTTGAATATATCCTCTACAACCAACTCTTGCGTATTAAAGCATTTTAAAATTTGAATTTTCATGATTCGATTGGACAAAAAATACCATATATTATATACTTCTCTATTTTTTTATGGATAAGAAAATAATTACGCAAGCATGATTCTCGAGAAGTCAGTAAACCGACAGACGAAAACATCGTTACAATCAAAGAAACGAAAAACTAGCATTGTCACTCTTTTTTTATACGAGGTAAGAGTTTGGGTGGTGTCAGACTCTGCTGACCCATGCCACCACCCAAGAGCGTCCTTTATAGACTAAAATTTGGAGCTTAGGATAAGACACAAGAAATTCGCGATTGAGGATGTGATGCGGGACCATCCAAGACACCTTCGGATGATGTCCTTCTCGACACTAACTTAGCAGCACTCGACAATGGGTATAAGTGCTCGACACACCCAGCAAATCAACTCGACAAGGCTGTAATAAAAGAAAAAAATAAAGAAAAACTAAGAAATAATGGAAATTTACCTCTTTTTGATTGAAAACCTTTAAATTAGGATGTTGTAGTTGCAAGGTAGGGTTTCAATTTTGTGGAGGTATGTGTTTGGGGATATGGGTGTGTCGACTAGGCACTACTACAATTAAGGCCTATTGTTGCACTTTGCTGCAACGGTTGATATATTGCAACGGTTTTTGCAACGGTTTAGTCTATTGTGGCGGTTATATGGCGGTTTTAATCATGAATTACTACATTATCTATTGAAGCGGTTAAGTGCTCTATTGTGGCGGATTTGTTGTGCTATTGTGGCGGTTTTTGGAGCTATTGTGGCGGTTTTCTAAAAACACTTTTTTTCCCACTATTGAGGCGGTTCTTACATTCTAATGAAGCGGTTTCAAAACGTATTCGAAACGTAGACATTCGGCGCCAATACGCGCCATAACTTTTTTCCCTTTAACGAAGGTAGCTAAAATAAATTTTGAAAAAAATTATTAATCATTAATTTAATTTATTAAAAAGTAAGTTTTTATCTGGAAAAAAACTAAGTTTCAACAAAAAAAAAATACACATTTTAATTTTTAATATAAATAACATAACTACCTTCACACTCTTCAGTGGATTAAAATAAACAAGGAAAATATATAGCAAATGATTAAAATAAAATAACCCAAAATCATGTTATTTGCCAAAACCCCCAAATCAACATTTCAGCGCCAGGTTTGGGCAAACTTCGCTCGCTCGAAGAACTGCTCGAGCGGTGAATCGAGCGAACAGCTAGGTTTGGGCACCTGGAGCGGCGAGCGGGTCTCACTTGCAGCGAGCGGCGAGCGGCTCTCACTTGCGGCGAGCGACTCTCACTTGCGGCGAGCAAATCGATCACATGGAACGGCGAGCGACTCTCCCTTTGAAGAAGGCGAACAGTTTGGCTGGCTTCCATAGAGGACGAGAGACTTTCACTTCGAGCGGTCTGGTAAGTTAGGTCATCCAACGTGTTGAATTCGTTGCTATTTCTGCTTGAATCAATTCCTATCATGAGTTAAGTTATTGAATTTGAGTCATGAAAAATGAATTAGGGCTTAGTTTAATGGGGATCTAGTGGTGTTTTGATTATGTGTAATTGAAATGTTTGGGCCTTTGTGTGTGATTTTTACTGTGTGAGTTTGTCCTGGGTTTGTGTCTTTGAAAATTTTTATTATGTGTAATTGAAATTTTGGAAACCGATTCTTAAGCTAAGGAATAATCCTCACAGATTAGAATTTGGAAGAGCAGGGTACCTGAATTCAAGTTCTATACTGGGGACAATTATATTTGGATCTTGAGTGCACTGCATCTCCTGTAATTGCCTTGATTCACTTCATTTCTACATTCATTTGATTTCAATTCATAACCAGAATTTCTTTTTTTTTGGTGCAACATAACTAGAATTTCTAATGAATGTTTAGAGTGAAGTTTGACTCTCTTCAAGATTTATGAGCTCTCTGTTACTTCTGACTTTGTTTATGATTTGTTATTTATTTCTATAGGATGCTTTTTGTGGCTACCACCTTCAACATTTGTAATTTTAGGTTTAGTTTCACTAGTTATATGATCTCTGCATGTTTAGATTTACGTAAAATCCCACACTATTGTTATGTTATAACTCCTCAAGATGGATGACGTGTTATTTACCTTATGTGATTCAAAATATTTGGGCAAAGCACTTCATGAGCTACATAGTTATATATCTTTAGCCTTCACTTCTATTGATGGGTGCACATGTGTGCTAATTGTGTTATGTGTCCAAGTCTTATTTTAATCAAGGTTGAAGTATTTTCTGAATTATTTCCCAAAATTTTCCTTTTAAAATTGTATATGACTCATTATATTTCTAGATTATTGCATTGTTTGCTTATTTTTGGGTATGATTAGTATCTTGTCAAAGCCTACTGATCTCTTCTTCATGTGTCTATTTAAATTATGAACATATATCTTAGTTTATAAAGTTTGAAATATATATATATATATATATATATATATATATATATATATATATATATATATATATATATATATATATAAATATAATGTTAACAGATGATATAAGGTTTCCGTAAATCTTAGTTATTGTGTTTGTCATAAATTTTCTTTTCATATAATAACAATTTTAGGCATGGATAAAAGTAACTTGAAATGGTGGATGTTTCCTCGATTGCATGATGTCTTGTATAGATGAGGAAGAAAGACAAGCCTTCTCAGCAAGTTCATATCTCAGAATATGAACAACGGAGGATAAACACAATAGCAGCAAATTCTGCCAGAATGAAAGCTTTCGGTTTTAAAAGCTTGGTAAGCAAAGATTAGCAGGATAAGTATGAATGACAAACTAGGGGTATTGTGGATGAAGTACTAGAAGAAAACATGAATGAAGCTGATTCGGTACTTGCTCCCTCTTATGTAATGTTTGCTTTATTACTATTCAAGTGTGTTTAGTTATACCAATTTACCCCAAATAAGACAGGTTGCAGCATAAATGTTAATGAGCTACTGTTAATGGCAATTCTCACTGATTTTTCATTGTGCAGGTTCAAATAAATGCTCATAATGCAAGAACTAAGAAATAAAGGAAGCAGTTGATCCAAACATTACCCATGCCTGAATTTTCAAGATTCAAATCTCAAGTGCCAACAACAAAATCAGAGTCAAACCATCACAAGAAAGATCAGCAGAAGTCACCCCTTTTGCGTGAACACATCGTAACAAGTCAGAGTCAAACCACCACAAAATCAGCTAGAAAAAGAGCAATCTAAGTCCTCATAAAGGAATCCTATGGTTGTACCACATTCGTCAACCTCTGAAGGAGATGGACTTAGTTCCCATGAGAGTTTAGGTTGACAATCTAAATCTTCATAAAGGTATTCTATGGTTTTTCTAGTTAAACAATTATATACATTCTCATTGGTTCCTACACTAGGTTCATTTATTGGTATTGGTTCTTGCTGTTAAGCTTATCTAATTCATCGTGGCATTTTATACTTATTCCTCTGATTTGCAAATCCGTGTGTAGGTATTATGAAGGTTGTGTTACATGTTATAATTCAGCAGCTAAGAAACGCCTGGTAAGGTGCTTATGCATCTGTTTACCATTTTCCACCTTTCTCTGATATTTATCTTTTATTGGCTGCATGAGTTATACTTTCTGGCAACATTTCTTCATGTGGATCGAGTCATGTAGAGCTTTAGGTGGACTAATAAAAATATTTTATTAATGAACTTGATAAAGATACTTGACCCAATTGTGCACTTCTGCAGATATGATAATAGCTACTCCGTATTTGATAGCTTTGAATTCCTTTTCCTTGACATTATAGTCTTTGATGACTAATTAACATCAACTATTGCATCCCCTCTTTACTGATTGTTTTCCTTATTTGGTTAAGAATTTCAGATATCCTCTTTATTGATTGAGTTAGACGAACTATTCATATATGCATTAGAAGTTAAGGATTTGAACATAGCTGATACTTCCTTGCGCTAACCATATCTTTAGGTCTTATCACCCCAAATTTGGCATCATTTTAGGATACTAGACATGAAAATTGTTATTTTTTGCTTTGGAGAATCTCAAATATGAACCTCTTATTTTCTATTCTGCACATGATCTCTCCTACGATGCCCTTTGATGAATTTTTTTCAGTGTCAAAGCAAACAATTTTGGATGAAAATAACAGGACTTGATATGGTTTTGTGTTTCTGATTAAAGTGGAGTGGAGTGGAGTGGATCAACTACTCTTTTGTGGGTTGTTAGCATCATCCAGCTTTTCTTAGTCCGTTAGAATTGTATTCAAATCCTTGTCTTTGTGATCTTCATTATAAGCTTTTCAGATAATTATTCTCAGGCTTTTGAAAGAATATGGGCAGATCAAGGTGGTAAGTTTCAGAATGGCCTTCTTGTTTGTCCGATGAAGAAGACTACGGATTATACATTTGTCTATTTTCAGATGGTGCAGATGCTAATGGACTCTAGCTAGTTTAGTATATTTTTTAAGTACACACTTTATGTGTTTTTTTGTTAATGAATTTTAGATATACTTGAATTTTTTTTATCTTTAGTTAGTGGAAATATTTGTATGTAATGAATTATATTATGGTTGTATATATGGTGTATTTTTGTTCTGTGGTTTCTTATTATTTTAGATATATTTGTAATTTATGTATATATTATTTACAAATCACAATACAGGAAAAATATTAATATAAAAACAGCTACAGCAATTTTTGTCACATTAGAATTAGAAAACCGCCACAATAGATCAAATATTACTATTGCTCAAAGAAGGATTGTTGGCATTGAAGGTATGTCTTCATGTTAATATAAATTCATTTTATATTTATATCTTAGTCACATTCTTACTTTAATTAAATAATTTTTTTTTTTTTGAAACAATAGTACTTAATATTGATTTGGGAAACTTCTATTTGATTATTCATTGTCATCTTACATGTTTTCAGTGCATCTATTTAATAATAATAGTTAAATAAATAATTATCACATTATTTCTTATCATTATTACAACACAGTGTTTGTATTATTATCATTATTTAGAATCTATTTTTCTGGTAAAAAAATTTGTTACTCAATTATGTTTATTTATGTAGATTTACATCTCGGTGAGAATCAATTAAGGGATTACACTCTATTTGAGATAGAGAAGCTCCTACAACGAAATGGAAGTAGTCTTCATTTTTTTCCGCCAATGCCTCTGCCAGATGATTCTTTGATTCCGGAACGACATAACAAGCTCATCGAAGATGAACTTCATTATGATAGAGCACAACTAACTTTGGAACATGATAGTTTGCTTGCTAGGTTCACTGATGAACAAAGAGGTGTCTATGATGAAATAATGAATGCTGCTTTACGAAACACAGGGGGTCTCTATTTTTTGTATGGTTACGGAGGAACTGGAAAAACCTTCATATGGAGATCTCTCTCTTCTGGTTTGAGAGCTAAGGGTGATATTGTTTTAACGGTTGCGTCCAGTGCCATTGCAGCTTTATTGATTCCTGGTGGTCGAACAACACATTCTAGGTTCAAAATCCCAATAGAAGTTAATGAAGATTCATTATGTGACATACGACTGGGCACTGATCTTGGTGAACTATTATCAAAGACAAGGCTTATAATTTGGAATGAAGCCCCAATGATGAATAGATTGTGTTTTGAGGCATTGGATAGAAGCTTAAGGGATGTTATGCGTTTTTATGATAACGCCAACTTACATAAACCTTTTGGAGGTAAGTTGGTTGTATTTGGTGGAGACTTTAGACAAATCCTACCTGTTGTTCTTAAAGGAAGCAGAGCAGATATTGTTTCATCGACACTCAATTCATCGTATTTGTGGAAGTATTGCAAGGTACTCAAGTTGACTAGAAATATGAGGATTGCTCAAGGAAATTCTGATTCAGAAGCTATTGCTGCGAAAATATTCTCAGAATGGATTCTTAATATTGGAGATGGTAATGAGGGGCATGGAGATGATGTTAAGTCAAACATACAAATTCCTCCAGATCTCTTAATCAGTGACGTTGATGATCCTATTGCATCCATTGTCAATTGGACCTATCCGTCATTATCTAATATCCAGAATCCTGCAAACTTCTTTCAAGAAAGGGTTGTTTTGGCTCCTACAAATGAGATGGTCGAAGTAGTAAATGATTATGTGTTATCTCTATTGTCTGGAGAAGATCATGTGTACTTGAGTTCTGATAGTTTATTCAACGGATTTTTGAAATAGCATTAAATGTTTTGGTGTCCCAAACCATAAACTGAAGTTGAGGGTGGGTATCCCAGTTATGTTGATGCGGAATATTGACCAATCAGCTGGATTATGCAATGGAACTAGATTGATAGTCACCCGTCTTGGAAAGCATATTATACAAGCTGATATCATATCTGGAAGAAACATAGGAGCAACAGTTTACATCCCACGCATGGTCCTTATACCATCTGATACAAGATACCCATTTAAATTTAAGAGAAAACAATTTCCGTTGATGGTATGTTTTGCGATGACGATAAATAAAAGTCAAGGTCAATCACTTTCGCAAGTTGGCTTATATCTTCGTCAGCCTGTTTTCACTCACGGACAATTGTATGTTGCACTTTCGAGGGTTACAAGCAGAAACGGTTTGAAGATTTTGATCTGTGATGCTGAAGGAAAACCACACAATGCTACCCCTAATGTAGTATACAAAGAGATCTTTCAAAATGTTAGCTGCACCATCACTTAACATATCTCGAAACGGTATGGTAACCCTTCTCTTCTATCCTTAGAGTATTCCATGTAGAATGTTTTCTATAAAGACGAAAAACGCTTTATGTGTTTTGAATTAACAATGTATTTAATTATCCTTTACCACCTTACCAACTATGTAAACTCAAAATATTTGCAAAAATATATTTTCCAAGTCATCTCCCATGGACTTACCGAAATTTAACATATTCGTAATATTACACGTAGGAGTATTGTTTTTAAAAAATATATTTGTCCATGTGGAAAATTATAGAGGCATTTTCATTTTCTATCATTTAACGCGTTGCCTAAATTAATGTCTTTGATTGCAGCCTTCTATGGTACGCATAGTATTTTAAGGATTGAAGGTCATGCTTGGAGGAATTTTTGTTATTGTATAAAAAGTTCATTAGAATGTCGTTCATGCATTTTTTTTTTTAGATTGTATGATCGGATGGTTCAATATTCAATGCTTTTATGCATTTTGTCATAAAAAGTTTCATTATACTCAATAGTATAATCGATCTCTGGTACGATATTCAATGCTGTTATTGTATAAAAAGTTTCATTGTAAAAATATATTACGTAAGACCCGTGCCTTGGGCACGGGCATTAAACTAGTTTAGTATATTTTTTAAGTACACACTTTATGTGTTTTTTTGTTAATGAATTTTAGATATACTTGAATTTTTTTTATCTTCAGTTAGTGGAAATATTTGTATGTAATGAATTATATTATGGTTGTATATATGGTGTATTTTTGTTCAGTGATTTCTTATTATTTTAGATATATTTGTAATTTATGTATATACTATTTACAAATCACAATACAGGAAAAATATTAATATAAAAACAGCTACAACAATTTTTGTCACATTAGAATTAGAAAACCGCCACAATAGATCAAATAATTGTTGCATTAAGTATGAAAACCGCTTCAATAGCCTTTACAACCAGCTGCAATAGCCTTTACAACCCGCTGCAATAGCACCCTAAACCGCTGCATTAGCTTAAAAACCATTACATTGCCTTGAAAAAACCGCCACAGTAGACCACTGAACCGCTACACAAGCTAGATGAAAACCGCCATATTAGGTTGATCTATTGTGGCGTTTTTCAAACCTATTGTGGCGGCTGTTCATTTTGGTTAAAAACCGCTACAGTAGGTTACAAAACCGCCACATTAGACCAAATGCAACGCGACCTAATGATATTGGGAAAAACCGCTACAATAGGCTTTAGGTAGCGGTTTATATGTCTATTGTGGCGGTTTTGAACCGCTACCTTAAGCCTTAATTGTTGTAGTGAGGGATGAGAAAAGGTTCACCAAAATTGTCATTGGGAGCTTTCTTGCACTAGATCGAACAAACTCTATCTTTTTTTTTTTTACTTACTTTTGCCCCTAGTGAATTTTATCCTCCTAGGTCCAAGTTCAATCTTTTTTTTTTTTTTGAATCTGATTTATTTTTTTTATATAAACTAATGCAAGAAAGACTCTTAAACAACTTAAAGGACTCGAAAATCTGGAAAGGATGGTGATAAAAGATAAAAATTCAGCCCTAATGATAAATATATAGACAACTTTGGATAAATATGGTAATAGGATCTATCTTATGGCTTAATATACTTGATAGATATAATTGAATTATTCCACCAAATAAAATCTGATTTTTAAATAGGCATTGGATAAATAGAATTAGATATAGATAGATCAAATATTCCAAAGATAGAAAAGAGCAACAAACTAGGGTTTCTTGTGTGTGTGATGGGTCGGCCAAGCAATGGGGACAGTTGATGCCGTCGGCTAGGAGAGTGAACACAAAGGCTGTGCGCACTAACTTGGTCGACTCCACGATCTCGGCTAGGCTTTGTGTTTAGGCTATGCAACCACAAACAATCACAAACTCAAGATTAGTGCAATAATCAAATAAAGAACAAGAAGTAAATAACCAAAACAAGAACTAACTCTATTTTTGTGTTTTTGTGTTTATGAAAAGAAAAAGACTCAATCTTGATGTCGGAAACCAAAGCTCTGATGCCAATTTGATACGGGGTTAGCCGTGTGATGGTCCGATCTTCGACAACAAGCAAGAAACTAAAAAAACTCGACAAGAAACAAAAGAAACGCAGCAAGAATTGCAAGATTCGACACAAGATCTTCAAGAACTGTAAAGAACTCGAGATCGACTAACAAGAAGAACAAGAACTCGACTGAATTGAAAGAAAGACTCGATGAAATTAAAGACACATCCTGATAAGGACTGAGTCGATCTATATAGAACAAGATAAAAACATCAGGCCTCCTAAGAGGGTAGGAACCAATACCAATGACTATATAACCCGCCTCTGCAACCCTACACAACCAAACGGACAACTTGGAGGCACAAGGAGGGGGCTTGTGGATACTAGGATCACCAAGTCTTGCGAAGTTGATGAACACAAAGCAAACCAAGCTGAGATAGATACCAATTCGTGAATGATGAGCACAACTCTAATCATCCAACAATCACTCAATGTGTTTCACACAATTTGAGAAGACTAATTCTATTCATAATGTTCCTACTGAATTACAAATGAGGAATCGACTTATATAGGCCTTAAAGGTTGTTTTGGGCCGATTCTAGTAAAGCTAGAAGATAAAAAGAATACTTAAGTAATTAAATAAAATAACCTCTAAATTACCTAAAATAACTTAAGTAAAATTAATACTAAAAATAGAAACATAAGGAGCTGATTTTCGTTCCAAACAGTACAGCTGCAAAGGTGTTGAGTTTCGGTCAAACTCTAGGATGAATCTGGAAAAACCTTCAACAATAAAGTTGTAGATCTCTTCGTCCTCGTTCCAACAAGGTATGGCACGCCTCAATCCGATTAATATTGAATCTGTACAACCCATTTTACTGAGATGTCGAAAAGCTGTCAAACTGCTGGACGAATGTAAAAACGTCAACCTTTGGATCTTCTCCCATGGTGGAGCCTTCTTCTTCCACTTGAGAAGGACATAATCCGAATGTGTCTTGGATGGTCCCGCATCAGGATGTGCTGAAGGTATGCCATTTCATCCGCAACTAGATTAATCTCCATTAATACATTGAAGCAAGAAACCACAAGGAAGTCCTGAAGCCGCTTCCGATAATCTGCCATGATAATCTCGATTTTCCAAGGACACAACTCCAGACATCATTGGAAGCATTAATAACTAGGGAGTCACCTTCAACCTCGAGCCTCAAGATCCCGAGATAGCGGGTTGCAACCAAACCCTGTGAAAAGCCAAAGCCTTATCCTTGAGAGCGGACATCTTTCCGCAATGTGAACTTAACCTTGGCATAAGACAATTGAGCCACAATGGTCTCGAATCACAATCATAATAGTCACCTCGCCCGAAGAACACACCTCCAGATTAAAGTTCAATTTGAAAGATCTTTCCGTCAGTTTTTTCCATCTCAAGTTCTTCATTTTCCTATGAGTCAGTTGCGTTGTCTTTTCCGTGCTTTCCTCCCATTCACAGAAGAATTGTTTTGATTCTTTCCATTGTCATACTTGGTATTTTGTGTATTGTTCTTGTTTTTGTTGATTTTTGAAGTTTTAATCATCCTCAGTTATTATCTTGTTCCTAATTGTCCATATGCAGCACTAGATAATGGTTGGATGTGTTTTTTGGTTTGTAGATAGTTTTTCAAAAATCTCGGTGGTCGCCTCCTTTATGTTTCTAATTGTTGTTTGTGTATTATATATTATTTCTCCTAGTTGATGTTCAATTTTTTGTGAGTGGTGTCTTGTGCATTGATAGTTTATAAACACATTAATCCAGCCTTAGTCGCATTGGTTGCATAGGTTAGAAGTTAGGGAGACACCCACCCCTTTGTCAATCAATCTCTTTTTTGTGTAGGGATTCTATCCAATAATAGTTTCCAAATAAATTTTTATTTTATTTTTGTGAAGCGTTCAATCTTCCACATCCATTCTATTAGTTGGTCTTGTGAGTTTATGTTTCCTGTGATGATTTCTAGTGCCAACGTTGTGCTAAACCAACTGTGTCTACTTGTTAATTCTCCAATAGAGGCGATCTATTTTTGTGTATTTATTTTTTTCCACTATATTTGTTTGGTAGGAGTTTCCTTAGTTCGTCTAACTTTCCATTATCTATCTCCTATAATAAATTTCTCCATTTTTTCCTTTTTGTTAATTGGGCTAGATGTTACGTTATAGTTAGTTTTATGTTATGTATTATATAATTCATCCCACCACTAAGCACACCGATCATTTTAACCCAATTAATAAGTTTATGAAGGAATATGAGATCCTAATTTAATATCTACATTACTACATATATGACGTTTAACTTCTTCCAAATACTCCACATGTTAGAATCATAAATATGTGTTTCAATTCAGCTCTTTACTCCTAAATTTCCGATCCCACATTTCTAATCGTGCATAACCATCTATAGCTAGCTACTAATATTGATGGGGTAAAGAGTGTATTCCGATAATGCATAACTATATCTAGCTAGCTAGCTAAGAGCCCTTGCAGTTGTAAACCCGAAGGTCCATAAGCCTTCCAGGTGGAAAAAAAATTGGGGGGGGGGGGGGGGGGATTTCATGAACCCGGATTATGGGATTCGTCTGCAACTACCCCAAAAAAGTGGGTTCATGGGCAGCAGATAACACATGGGGAGAAGAGGAAGAAAAAACGTGGGTGGGGGTATGCAGCAAAGGCAAAGGAGGTATTAAGGGTTGCCACGTGGCCTAATAGTTGGTCACTGCGTGACAGTGACTATATATATTATTTTTTCAAATTGATTTTTCGGTATTCTTCGAAATCGAATGAAGAAATAAATTTTTTTTAATGTAATTTAATTTTATCTACACATAAACATCCATATTGTATATACCTGAGATGAGCCAAGAGAAGAGGCCTCTTTGATAGGGACTCTCAAAGAGAGTTTCTCTCTCTATGATTCTCACTCTAACACTCTCTCTGAGATAATTTGTATGAGTTTGGAGTGGTGCTCTTCTTTTGGGTTATGGGACCGTCGGTGGCTCCGGTGTGGCTATTTCCGGTGTTCCCTTGCCCAGATCAAGGCGATTTCGAGGATGAATTTGAGCGTAACTCACCGAATCTTCTTATTCATGAATTCTCGTATGTGGTTCCTTGGCCTCAAGTTATTGGTGTCTCGGGGTCGGTTTTGACCGCTTGGTGGTGGGATCCGGGCTCCACTCCGGTGCGCTGCTCAGATCTATGGTCCCATCTCGCCGTCTCCCCTCCCTTCGTCAGATCCATCTTTTCGGTGGTTCGGTTTGGAGGCTTGTGGTTTACTTCTGACGCCTTGTGTCTGGATGGGAGGAGGAGTGTGAGGGCTGCCGAAGAGGGCGACCAGTCGGGGTTGCAACATTGCCCCCCCCCCCCCCGATTGCGGGTTTGCTCTCCCTCGTCTCATCTGTATGAGTTCTTATCGAGCTGTTTACTTTCGTGTTCTTAGGTTCACTTTGTTGTCCATTGCCTCGTGAGGGGATCACTGCTTCCGGCTGGGTGTGCCTTTCGACTCGATCTCTAGGTGTTGCTGGTGCCATAGTGGTGTGAGGTGGTTTAGAAGGAGTTGTGATGGCGGCTCAAGCCGGTGTTGGCGTCAGTGTCTCGGTCTGTTGGTGCTCCGGCCTTGCTTTGCTCTTCTTGGTCCTAGTCCTGCACATCCATTTGATTTTTTGGGCTTAATTCGTTGTGGGTCTGGTGCTTGGATGGTGGAGTTGCCGGTGCTGCTGCGTTTGTGACGGAGGAGATGGTGCGTGTGTGCTACTTCCTCTTGTGGTGCGTGTGGGTCAACATCTGTTTTTGCTGCTTTGTTGGTTTCACTAGGCGGGGTGTTTGATGAGTAAGGGCTGCTACTTGGGCCCACATCTTTGCTTTTCTAAAAGCTGCAAATGAGGTTTTTATTTGTCTATTTTAGAATAGCTTTATAGGTGTAGGCTTTGACTTTGTTTTCCCTTGTTTCAACTTGGTAATGTGAATTTCTATGGGTGTCTACATGGTTAGCTTTTTGAGAAGGAAAGAACGAGTTAGTGGCTTTATGCGTAGGTGGTTTTTTGTGTGATGATGTGGTAAGTGGGATGTGAATTTGTGGATGGTAAAATGTGGCGGGTTTTACGAGGGATCTATTTTTTTACCGTGAGACTCTTCGTTTGGTCTTGCGTTTTTGTACCTCCTTGGCATTTTGCCTCATCTATATATTTATTGGTTCAGACTTGAGAGAATTTTTTTTTTGAATAAATAATCCCCATATGTTCTTTTTCAAATATTAAAAAATAAAAGTTTTAACTCATATGTTATTATTAAATAAATAATAGAGTGATTTATTAAATGAAAATGGGAATAATGATAAGTTATGAGTTCGAGATTCGGGCTCACGAATGAGGGTGAAAGTTAAAAAAAAGAAAGTTGGAATAGGGTTCATAGAGCATCCGCATCCATGGAACCCAATTCGGTTCCTTAACTCTCTCTTTTATCTTTCTCTCTCCTTAAGAAACCAAACTTAATTTTTTACCCACATCCCTAAAACTCATTTTATTATAAACTAAATAATATAAAATTAAAAATAGCCCCACTACATACCCAAACCCCTCTCTTTCTCTTTCCTATCCCTCACTCATGTCCCCCACCTTCTTTCTTTCTTGAGATTTTAAGGGTTCTTTACTAGTAAACTCATCACATCATTCCTTAGCAAAACACATCATTCCTCCATTATTTTATTAGTAAATTTCTTATTTTTCTCCTTTAAACACCCATCCACTCCTCATTTTCCACTAACTCTACCACATCCCTTAAGAATTTATAACTTTTAACCCACACCCATAAGTTTACCCCATTACTATTTTTTTAACTTTATTTATACCCCATCACATATTTTTAACCAATCAAAATTTAATCTACCTAATAAAAATTTATAAAACCCACATTTTTATTATTTTGAAAAAACAAAAGGTGAATGGGGAAGGGGATGAGATTACCCCTTCCCACCAAGGTTTCCCCTCCCCCTTCTCATCATGGGGTTGATCCCACATCAATGAGGAAGGGATAAGAGCATCAACACTCATGGACTAACCTCATCCATCTCTCTCTTCGTAATATTCCGACACCTCATTTTCCACTAACTCTACCCCATCCTTTAAAAATTCTAACTTTTAACTCACATCCATAAGTTTACCCCATCCCTATTTTTTAAACCTTATTTATACCCCACTACATATTTTTAACCAATCAAAACTTATTTCACTTAATTAAAAAATATATAGTCCACTTTTATTTTATTTTTTAAAAGTAAAAAAGGGATGGGGAAGGAGAGGGGTTGCCCCTTCCTGCTGGGTTTACCCCTTCCCCTTCCATGAGATGGGGTTAACCCCACACCCATCATCTACCTTATAGGAGGAGAGAGAGAGGGGTATGGGGTTGATGAAAATCCATTGATAATGATGCTCTAAGGGAGCTAAAGGGGAGGAGAAACCTCATCACTACTGATGCTCTTAAGCTGAGATGACGAATAAAAAGTAAGTAGGGTTGTTAGCCTGTTAGAGCACTTTTATCGAGATTGCCATGTAGATAGATACTAGGAGATATAACATTAAAATATTGCAACAATGCTCTGATCGATACTACACCGATACTCGGCTAGTATCAATACTAGAGGGTTGAAATTTAATGTCCAACCTGCAATAATCTGCCGCACTTGCAAAAAGTTGCAGCAAATGGGACACATGTCGCGTCAGGAGTGGGATGCAGGAGGTGAGCCATAGGATTGCGACATGTGTGTTGTGTTGGACGGCTTAGATCTTTCACGGTGTTAAATTGTTTTACACATTAAAACCAATATTTCGGTAATAAAAATGTAAAATAAAAAAATTACCACAATACTAGATTCATTTATTTTATTTTTTGCTAGGGTAAGAATTCAAGGGCCAGACAAGCCTGACACCTCGAGTGACGGCAAACCGTCAAACATACAACGTAAAATAAGAAAGTGCAATACAAATAGTGGCAAGCTAACAGAACTAGGCGAACAAGTGAAACCTAACCCAAACAAGATGAGGACAACGTAGACTTACTAGATTCATTTTTATCTACATGTAGACATCGATTTTGAATATGTTTGACTATATATTTTTAAAAATATTTCTCTTTAATTATAAATATGCAAAATATAATCCGAAAAATTAAATTATAATTATGGAATAATTTAAAATAATAAATAATGCAAGATATGAAATAAATAATTATTAAAAAATATATTTTAGTAATAATAAATGAATATAATAATATAATCGAGAATGAAAATAATTGTTGGAGAGAAGTATATTTGTAAATTGAGTGAGTATGAAAAGATGGGTTTTGGGACATTAGGGACGCTAATATGTTATTGATAAAGTGGGAAAAATGAGAGAGAGTATTTGATGTGCTAAATTTGGTTCTCCTCTCCCTGTCTCTTTCTCTTAATCTCTTCAATTTTTTTCTTTTAAATTTATTATTTTAATTTTAATTATTTATCTTTTTTAAAAAAATGGCTGGAAAAATGAGAATGAGATGCGGGGGAGAGAGAAGAATAAAATATTAGTGACCTTATATGAGCTCAACCGCTTGGGCTCGGCTCGAAAAAAGCTCGACTCGAGCTCGTTCACTAACCTAAACAAGTTGAGGCAGAACATGATTTTAAGCTCGGCTCGTTCAGTTTAGGCTCGAATTCTATGGAATTTCTAAAATTTTCTTTAATTTAATATGTTATGACCAAGTAAAATTACTTAGAGCTCGAAAAAAACTAGGCTCGAGCTCGTTCATTTACTAAAACAAGCCGAGCTTGAATAAAAAAGAAAGCTCGTTTAAAAATTGAACTCGGCTCGAGCTCGTTTAACAAATGAATAAGCTTGAACATTCCAAGCCCGGCTCGTTCGGCTCAAATAACACCCCTAAAGTAAGTTTAGGGTCCGAGGTTGGGCGCACGAATGCATAATCATCCCTAGCTACTAATATTGATGGTGTGTTCCACCAATAAATTTGACGTTGATTAATAGATTTAATCCGCGGATTTGCGGTGGATATATGGATACCCCCGACTCCCTGAAGTTAGATTTCATATTACATATGAACTCAATTTTTTGGGTCATTATTAGATCGTTGTCATGCAAAAGGCTGATCTCTGGCCAACTCCCTCACATTTTGCTTCTATAAACAAGTTGTATCCCAGGCCACTTGGATAATCAGTTATTATATGGCCATTTGTGACGATAGAACATGTATGAACACTAGAAATGGTAATGCCTAATTATTGCCCAACTCAACTATGATGCACTTCGAATCTGAGGCACTAACAACATAACAACATATGCTTGAAGTTTTTAAAAAAAGCCTATAGTACAGGAGATTCGACACAAGCATTACACGTTTGGTTCAAGTTCAACATGAAAATTTCCAATTTCCAAACTGCCCCACCTCGACCAACTTCGTTCCTGGCCATGCTACACAGCAGGTTGAACCTCAAAAGATCAAACTCAAAACATAAATGTATTCCTCAGGGGATAAGCCAATGTCCAGAGCACTGAACAAAATTTTGATGGTCTCTTTTTTTTTTTTTTTTGCCGCGAAGCTCCTTCCAGGATGAAAAATGACGGTGAGGAAAAGTTTAAATACATCAGCAAGCTTCAATTTCCCTACGCTCGTGCAACAGCAGCAGATGGGCATTTCCCCAATGTATTCCACAAGATGTAATCCCCTGCAGAGACCTGATTTTCGGAGCAAGTTTATTAGTATGACACCCAAAATACATCACAGTTAGCAACTTCTCGAAAAGTGCACAAAGGTATGATCATAGAATTAAATAATTAATGACCATCTATATAGAACAGTGTAGATGGAAAGACAAATTCTGAGCACCGAAGCACATCAGAGCATCTCCAACAACTTCTCCAAAAATTTATATGAAATGGAGAAGCAAAAATCATATTATCCAAACTATTTTTGCTCAAACTCCAATAACTTCCCCATTTTGAAGAATTGGAGGAGCATTTATGATAAAAGCTTTCTCCAAAAACTTTGGCAAACGTTGCATATTTTGGCTCTATTTTTTTTTTTCTCCTCTCCCTATTTTGGAGAATGGGATGAGGAATCTATTGGAAAAAGCCAAACATTCTTCAAAACCCCAAATATCAATAAAATGCAGAAACTGTTGGAGATGCTTTAACATCTCTATCAATAGCAAATATTCATTTCATATACCCGTGACAAATTGTGCCAATGACAATAAAGATAGTGACAAAAGTGGAAGGTGGAATTCTGGGAAATAGCCCAAACTTTGGGATAGTTACTTGAGAAAGGTTGGGGGGAAACAGCCCTAACTACGGGGAGTGTTGCCAGAACTAATGTTTACAATAGTCTTTTGAATAGTTCTCTGCTGTAATTATAAAGAGAGGGTTTTGTGCCCCGCAATAGATTATCACTTCCTTCATCATTCTCTCTCAATTCTCTCTAAAAATCCACCACTTATTAACCCTTGCCTGCATTTTAGCCAAAGAAAAAATGACCATGTCCTAACAGTAAGAAGTACAACTGATTCAAGTGAATGATTATTGGGGGTTAAAAATTACTACGTAAAATACAAAAAATACAAGACCCGTAGATGTTCCAGCAAATGTCATGAAGTCTATTAAAATAACATTGACTATAATGAGATTCAGAACACTAAATATGAAATTACCTGATTTGAAATCTCTACAGGTGCTTTGACAGCTGGATAGATGCTGACCTGCATGAACAACAAAAACCAAGCTCAAAATTACTCACGGAAAATAGTGAAATGGCAATAATGCAGATATTAACATACTGTACTTTGTGCGTGAGCACTGAGCACAATATATGAAACTTGCTAGACAATGCAATCGAATTTCCATTTGCCACATCACAATCAAGTTTCTGCTATATTGATTATCATCGACAATTTGATATATCCTCGAGGAGGGATGTGTTCAATTCAAATGAACAAGAAACAGGAAAAATAACATCCAACCGTATTTGCTCCTCATATTTCTCCTACCTACACCTTTCTCTTCGAAGATGTAACTTGAACCTGTACCAATAACGATTTTTTAAATCTACTAACAGATTTTAGGGATTTAATTGTGTAAGGGTGGTCATGAAGAAAATTTGATTTTGTGGGAATGGTGGATTTGAACATCAGCAGTAAACCACCTATATTTGGGAAAGTAGGATGGAGAAGATGAAAGAGTTAAAGGGGTTTACAAATTAATTACTCTATTAAAATATTATACTTACACGTGGTATTTTTTTTATTGGAAGTGTAAGATATAGATTTTTTTTTTTTATGACGAGGAACCCACCTTTAGTGGCCAACCCCGGGCACGTGACTCAACCGGCAAGAGCCACGCACAAGGTAAACCGTCTTGCACTGACCGGCTCGACCCACTCGAAGGGAGCAAGGCAAACCTTGGGTTTTCACCCAAGGAAAGGAGCGCAACAAAAGGAGCGAAGGTAGGGATCAAACCCGAGACCTCCTGACTTCCCCCTTGCTCCCCACGAGTAAGATATAGATTTTACACCGAGTGTAAACCTACACTTTTCCTTAATATAATAATATATAATTACTGTACTTTTGTACTTTAAGCGATTTTAGTTTCAGTTCTCTTTTGTCTTGTGTGCTTCTGTAATTCAGTTCTCTTTTGCACTTTTGTAATTCAGTTCTTCTATTTCAGTTTCAGTTCTCTTTTGTGATCAGTTTTATTCAAAGGACAAGGTCTGTCCCATCCCGGTCCCGTAACGGAAAAATTACATGGGACGGGACGCGGGACGGCCCTCATCTTGTCCCATCCCACGTCCACCCCTATGTACCAATATTCTTATGGCTTATCACAAGAACAATCTAACAAAAACAAAAGGATAGAATTCAAAAAACTCACAGATTTAGGATCAATGGACATTCCAGACAATGAAGCCCCTGTAACCTTGAAGGATACCTGTCCACATGAACAAGAATGTTAGAAAGAAAATGGCCATTCAAGTACTTCAACAACCGCAAGAGCTATAATGAAAGCAATATGAAGTCTCCCACACAATCTTAAACAAGTTGTTTATTTAAACTCGTCCATTTCAGAACTTAGTAAAACATGTACGGAAGAAAAGTAGCAATAAAAGCCTAATCTCTCAGAGGAAGTCCAGCAACCCCAAGGGTTAAGTGCACACCTTTGCATAATCATATGCCTGCCAGCAAAATGGCTCCTCTAAATCGGCAGGTGGAAGATCTTTGCTCATTTTCTCCAATAAAAATTCCTCTATATTGAGCATGTTATTTGAACTCCCAGTTTCAGTGTCACTGTCTTCATCAATTGTACTTCCAATCAGCGATCCAGAAGGTAGTGGCTTTTGCGGCTGTAGTGGTGCAAATCTAATTGTTCCCGGGAAGGTTGCCTCGATACTCTTTCCTGTGACACCTCGCCCACTTGGAATAATTTTCCATTCCACCAAGTGATCCGTAGTTGATACTGTCCCTACAGAAGGTGTACCGCTAAAAGATACAAGCCTCCTCCTAGGAAAAGGCATTATCACGGTGCAAAACTCCATTGTTATTGGACCCTTGTATCCTTCCATAAGTATCAACTTGAATAAAAATGCACCTTCATTCTCTGACACCATGGATAACTGGTAAAACCCCTTCACTGGAGGTCCAACTGTACAACTTGCCTGATAACGCAATAAGATAAAATTACCCGTGGGTGGCGAAAACATCACAGCCTGTTGATCAGCACCATCAGCACCCTGCTCAGGTACTTGAACACAAGGGTGGAATGAGAAAGAATCAACTTTAGCAGTGGTTACACCCATCAGGGGTAATGAAACATCAGGTAATCCTTCCAGCTCAGCTCTACAATTTACTTGCCCTGCGATTGAAATATTATCCGGAATTTCATCACGATCATACATGGCAGCATTGATTATCTCACAAACTGTGAATAGCACTTTTTGTTTGCCCCTGTATAGATATGGCTTCCAAGCTGGCTGTTTGCCATCTGCAGGTGGCATGTCAAAAGTAGTAAACCCATTCATTTTGATAGCCAAAATATTTGTGTAGTTGAGATCCAACGGCATTCCTGCACAAAAGCCAATGACATTTATACCAAATAAACCAAAATTATATATTTGCTTCAGTGTCCATGTTTTAACTTGAATTGAGGAATATCACAATGAAAAGTTACCAACCAAATGGCATTGCACTGCTGATGAAAGTCTGCAGTGCATCCTTGTCCAAGATCCTGGAACCAGCTTTAGGAGCGTCTGTTGCCAAGGATCCACTAGCTACGGGAGCAGGGGTAGCTGACCCTGCAACTGGTGCAGAGGCAGGTTTGGTTCTAGAAGAGATGCCCATGCCACCTGCCAGTGAATCCAGCAACCCCCCAACTGAAGGAGATGTATTAACAACTACTTCAGGTTCAACAATATCCCCTGTAATTATGTCACCAATAACATGTGCCACCATAAATGCCCTGCAAGTTTCAGAAGAAACTCCATGGTGATATAGTAACACACGTGACGAACATAGATTATCTCATCCTCAGCAAAAATTACAACATGTAGTCAGATGCACATACATTTTGATAACAAATAGTCCAGATTTATTGCATGAAACTAAACAAACAAGACATATTTTTGATGAATGAAAACCATGACTAATTGTATGACAGAAAGAACACTAAATTATTCTTTGAGATTCCTGTTGAAATAACCTATGCCATGTTGTGAATTCATGGAGCCATTCTTGCTTATCAGGGATTGAACAAATAAACAATCTAATACATCCTCACAGTTCTAATTCAAAACAAGAAGCAATCCAGTAAAAAGAGACAAAAAATATAAGAATCCTAATCGAAAAACATTTCAGCATTCAGCTGTTCCAAAATATTGCATCTAATGGAATAGCTTTTGCTGATGATAAACATGACTGCTCTTCCCTCTGATATTCGAAGAATTACCAACACATGGTTCCCTTCTAAAAGCATCTTTTTAAAATATTAATCCAAAAGCAAACTAGAGTAGCTGGACTAGTTACAACTTATCTACAACTTGGCTTGTACGTCCTAAAACTCAACCAGCACCTCAGAATGCACCTATCAAGTAACCCATGAATTAGAGTTTTTCATTCAGGCAGTTTCAGGATATCAACTTCCTGGCTAAGAGCTTAGAAAGATAAAGAATAACAACTGAATTTACAAGGTCTTCAATAAGACTTTGTGCCAACAACTATGAAATATTTCATTACAAGCACCCAAGTATTGATGGCTAATTTTACAAAAAAAATTAGTCGATAATCAAATCTTTTATTGAATTAGCAGGAATTGCTATCATGGGGTATTTTTAGGCCTATTCCTTCAATGTGATAAGGAAAGAAAAGCCTTATCAAGAAAAGGAAATGACAAAAGAAACACATTAGAAAAGCAAGACATGGGGTTAAATGTTTATTTTTGGGAACACACCCTTAACTTATATACATTCATTTAGAAGGAAATATGCTCAATTACAAGATAATTTGTTTATTTTAAATATGTTAAATTACTAAGCAATAGGTAGTGTTTGGTTAACAAAAGCTACAATACAGGTGATCATCTATAATTTTCCACATAAGGGGTGGTTGTGCGTAGATTCCCATACTATACAAGTGGATTTATATAAATAACCCTTATATTCTAAACAATTAAAGTGTATGGGAAGATTCGAGCTTGAATATAAAGTTCTATTTTGATCGATCTAAAGAAATATAGCAACTTACTATATACCCTGTGATTGATGGAAGATCAAGGAATAAGGCTGACAGGTTAGGATCCTCTCCAATGGCACCTCCACAGTCAGATCTTCTATACAATCTCGCATACGCTACTAGATGCTTGGGCTCAACTAAAGGCAAAACAAGAATGTAAAAAGGGCCTTTCGTGTGCAAAACTAATGGCCATAATAAGTGATATTCCCCTCCTAATTTGCTAATCTGGAGACTTATAATATGGCGGGTAATTGGATCATCAACCCAAGCATCTGATCCTTCAACTGACTGAGGCATACGCATCCCTAAACCACAAGGAGTCCCTTCCCTGTAAAGGAAGAGAACAAAATAGTCACAAAACCAATATATATGAACAGTCATCGTACAAAAGAAACTACTCCCTCCGTTCCACAATACATGTCCTTTTAGTTTTGGGCACGTTTTTTAATGAGCGAAAAACTCTATAAAATATCATTTTTTTAATTATTATTTTTATATAATTTGATACTTATTACTAATAAGTATCACATTATATAAAAAAATTAATTAAAAAAATAATATTTTATAGAGTTTTTCGCTCATCAAAAAACGTGCCCAAAACTAAAAGGACATGTATTGTGAAACGGAGGGAGTATTTCAAGAACATTAATGAGATTAGGCAATGAACCTTGTCCCAGCTCAACAAACTATTTCAGGTAACAGATTTACCTTCCACTGGTAGATGATTGATATGATGGTATATTTTCATAATCAAATGAGGGAAAATTACTTCCATTTTAATTTCCAACAGATTAGTCCCTATAGTAGCTTACAAGGTGGAAAGTATCGTCCACTTGACACAAACAATTACCAAATTCTACCAGTGTTTATTGACAGTGAAATATAAAGCGTGACACAACACACATATTTCATCAATTCCTTACGCAAGAACAACAATTGGGGGCAGAATTTTCAAATTCATATCAGTATATATAATCGTTTACGAGAAAAACACCTCCTCTTCCGTTCAACGAACGCATCGGCGACCTCCGAATCAGTAGGAACAACGGAGTTGAGACAGTTGCCCTCTTCCTTAGCAGCGGTCATGCTCTCCGCCTTGCAGGACGCGCGCCATTGGCGCTCAACAACCGGAAACCTCCTGATCAGTTCAGATTCGCCGCCAATTCGAAAATGAAATCAGAAATCAACAGCAAACAAAATATATGAAAGAAGAAACTGAAAAATCGAAGACATGATCGGGGAAGAAATTCAATAGAGGAAGTAGACCTAGAGAAAACGACAAGGTCCTGCTTGTTGAGGATCCATAGAGCACGAATGCTGCTCCTGCGCATTTTTCTCCCTCTCGGATGCGTTCGTCCGAGTGGAGGTCAGGTCAGAACTGGATGAAATTGAATTGTGCTTGAAAGTTGAAACCCTTTGCATAATGGTGTTGATCTTTTCCAGCCAGTGAGTGAATGTGTGATACCTGATGAGGGTTTTCACTATAGTTTTGCAAAATTTAATACTATAGTTTATTATGTTAAATAAAATTTTAATCATTTAATTTATTTGAAAGATAATCTATCTGTAATTTTTTTGTTATCAAAATTGTATTTAGATTAGGTTATGTATAGTGGTGTACACTTTCTCCTTTACTTCATCCACTTTATTTTCTCGGCATATCGTAAAAGTTTTGGAGAAAGTTACGTGGAACTTGATTTAGATTCATTTTGAATTAAATCGATGGATTTGAGGTGGAATAAAGAGATTTATAATTGTTGTGGGATGATGAATGTTGATGTAATAAAGTTATATTTATGGGATGGGGGAGGGAGGGTAACTATTAAAGTTGAGATATAAAATGTACTTATTATTAATTACAATTACTTACAAAGAGTAATTTGAAATTTTTTTCTAAAACATATACAAAAATGAGTTTTCATGGATAGACAAAATTAAGGGCATTTCAATTTTTTTAATTATAGTATCTTTTAATTAAATGCAATTAAAAACGAGTTTAATATATACTCCCTCCGTTTGATTTTAAATGTCGTTTTACAAAAATGCACCAAAATTAAGAAAATATTTACTTTGTACTATAGTATGCAGCTTTTTACTTCTCTCCACCACTATAAATCACACATTAATGATTTCATTTTAAAATAAATTCAAATTAACAGATTAAAAAGTACAAAATGTGGGACTATAGATATTAATTAATAAAAACGACAAGTAATTTGCTACACCAAAGAAACCTCAAAACGGGAAAAATGTTTAGAATACCACCCTGGTAGCTCACCACCCTACGTGGCATCGCTGTTGGCGCTGAGGTGGATAAAATTATTTTTTATTTCTAATAAACAAAATTATACGTGAGTTCCAAGATCTTTAATAATATCTTCCCCTCATCTACCATGCTAATGTAATGAAGGGCACTTTTTTTTGTGGGTAAACAAAATGCAGCAGTCTTTGAGAGTTCCAAAATCGAGCATTCACCCTAAATGGAAGAAAACTAAGAGGCAAGAAGAGTAAAATGAAAAAGAAAAATAATGATAAATAAAAAACTAGACCGTTGGGAGAAGAACTTCTTGTATGTCCTAGTATTCACACACGAACCCGGAATGACTCAGAGTGTACCGATTTCATCTCCTCCTCCTCCTCCTCTTTGCGTGTGTTGGGGGTCTCTAAATAAACCTCTTAATACTCCCTTAAACTATCCTGGTAGTCTACCACCTGCCTAGGCTTCTTTTCTCTATATGGGAACTAGTTCGAAAATCTTAAAGATTTTTGCAGATTTGGGAACTAGTTTTTTTTTTTTTTTTTGATAAGGAAATAATTCGAGGCCGGACAGGCCCGGACCTCGAGAGGCCGACAAGGTCGGCAGACGGTAAGCCGTCTAAACATACAACAACGAAATAGAAAATATCACATAAAATACATCAAAAGAGCACCCAAAGTAAACCCGGGAAATACCCAAGACCTAAGCAAACCAGCGGACACAATATCGAGAGGAAGGAAGCCGTCGCGAAGAAGTGGATAGCGAGCGCATGGGACAACGCTAGCTGACACGATGTCTCGCCGCCGGAAAGACGGAAAACAGAAATCCTCGTAAGGCAAAGGCGACACCTGGGGAAGTGTGGATCACACGACGTTCCCCCCACCTAGATGAGGGATCTTCGGAGACCACAAACACCACCAACATGATCACTACGATCAATCAGGGCCGCAGAACTGCTCCTCAACCGAAACTAACCACGAACCAACAAACGGACACCTAAACAACACGAAGAAATGAAGCACGACCGCGAGTAGGACGAAGGGCGAGAGAAGAATCCGGAATTTATTTAAAGCAATTATTGCAATATACGAATATGACCCGACAAATTTGTAATTAGATTTTTTATTATTATTTTCTTCCAAACGGGCCAGCCTTCGGGCCCAAGGACAAGCCTTGGGCCCAAAGCCATAGATTCCGGGTCTTCACGGGCCCAAAGCGAGAAACAACGGGCACATGAAAGGAAAGTCCGAACTGAAGCCGTCGAGCGAACCCCAGACAGAGAATGAGCCATCGGCAAGACAGCAAGTCCGGAGTTCCCAAGCGACCAGGAAAACAGCCCCATCAACCCACACCGGTAGAAGATGAGGAGAAGGGGAGAGGCGTTGAGATGAACAGAACCCCGAAGGGAATCCCGACTAAGCGAGAGCGCCGAAGGAGCCAGATCCACCCAGCCCAGCACGAAAAACGAAGGTCTCCATGAAGGGGAAAGGGGATTAGGCGGTGCTGGGGGGAAAACCCGAAGAGCCAACGGAGAGTGGTCAAGCACCACCCAGGGTGTGCAAAGGGACAACCAAGCCGAGACCAACTGACGGGGAGCTAGGAACCACCCCCGACGACAGCCCGAACCGTGAAGAGCCCGATGAACAAGAGGACAAATTCGAGGCAATTTGATCGAAATTGGGTGAAAGCGAACCGAGAATCGAGCACCACAACCAACGAACAATCAAAGCCCCCAAAAAATTGAGCACTTTGATCGACACAGGAGGGTGCGGAAGCAAGTCAAAACGACCTCCATGACAGAGGATTGAGAGACGGGCCCGGAGCCGAGGAGGGAGACCTACGGGAGGCCTGAGCAGAGGAGGGGGACTGGGCAAGAGAAGACAGCCCCGTGGGGTGTTTCTCCCTAGCACACAGGGGAAGAAGGAGGCGGAGCCTCGAAGGGGGTCGACAAGCCCGACTCTTGACCGACGGTTTTAGGCCTCCGAAGAGGATGTATTGGGCCTCCGAAGAGGTGATTGCTTACCTCCGGAGAGGTGGTCGGCAGTGGTCGGCGGTGGTCGGCGGAACCAAAGCGCTGGTTCTATTTCATCTCCTATAAGAGGCCAAACAAGGTAGAAATGTTTTACTAGTAGTTCTTTTTTTTACAATGATTTGGGAACTAGTATATTAAGTCGAATCCCAAAATATATGGGTTTTTTTTTATTTGGATACAATTGGGGCTAAATTCCTACATGAAAATAAATCTTGAGTTGAACACTCCATTAAATTATAAATTAAATTTGGGATAAGAATGTTGTTTTAAACGTTTCAAATTGAAGCAAAAATGGGGGAAATACCATGGAAGGGTGATCGCTCGAGCAAAACCGGGAGGAGGGAGATGATTGAGTCAACTCGATGACTCAGCTGAACTAACTCGCCGAATTGGGGTGATTTTGTTGGGCCGGTTCGCCTTACTTTTGTTTGGGCTTCAAAGGCTTTTGATTAAAATGTATTATATACGAATATATTAGTAGTATTAATTTATTATATAGGAAAAATGGTCAAAAATAATATCAAGTATCAACTTTTGGTCAAAAATAATATGAACTTTGAAATTGATAGTTTCATATACGAACTATCGCCTTATTAACCGAAAATAATACATATGTGTATTCCGGTGAACTTTCCGACCAAATATGCCACATGGACGCCGGAAAACACACATGACATAATTTTTTGTCACCTCACCAAACTTTTAAGGCTTCGTTTGGATAACCATCATTATAATGACTTTATGCATTATTGATTTTATTTTTGCAAATGCATTATTAAATGATAATTTATTGTTTACTACAGAGTATCCATGAGCTTAAAGATAAATAAAATAAAATAATTTTGATTTTATTGTTCACCTTCTTCTCCATGGGACTGCATCCTCAATTCTTTGCTATTACCCATCTTCACTCGTAATTACCTCACTTAAATCCAAACAAAAGGGGGAAATTTCAATTAACTAGATCTAATAATCTCCAATTTCATCTTTATTCTAAAAATTGCAACAAAAGGGGCAAAATTGAAGCAAAAGGGGAAATCAAATCGTTGTTACTGTCGGCCACCACCAATCACCACCTCATTAGCCGTCGAAGTCACCGGCCACTTCCACCAACAGATCTGACAACTAGCAACCCAAAGCCTCATAATCTTCTCTCTCTTTTGCCCCTCTTTCATCCAAATATGGCACCACATTCGCTAGGTAAAATCCATCAAATCAAATAGCAAAATAAACTAAAAAATTAGTCAGGTTAACCCAAAATAAGGGTGTTTGGTGGCTGATATGGAGGAATGCCCTTGGTGGCGAGTCAAGTGTTGTAGTTGAGTTTATGGGCTGCAAAGACGGTGAGGGATGGGGGCGAAGCTCGCGAGGAGGAGAGGTTGAGAGTAGAGATCCGGAGAGGAGAGGGAAGGCTTTGGCTGGTAGGTAGCGAAGGGTCCGCCGCCGTCCGGGAGGGATATGGATGGTGGTAGGAGCCAAGAGCGATGCCGACGTCAAGCCCTCGGAAGGTGATGAAGCCAAAAATTGCATTACGTTTAGGAAAGGTAAACGCTAATTATAAATAATACTCCCTCCGTTCCAAAATACATGGGTTTTGACTTTTCAGCACGTTTTTTAAGGAGCGAAAAACTATATAAAATATTATTTTTTTAATGAATTTTTTTTATATAATTTGACACTTATTACTAATAAGTATTAAATTATATAAAAAAATTAATTAAAAAAATAATATTTTATAGAGTTTTTCGCTCCTTAAAAAACGTGCCGAAAACTAAAAACCCATGTATTTTGGAACGGAGGTAGTACTATCATTTATAAAACATGAAGCATGCTTATAAAACAAAACGTTGGAATCCAAAGGAATTATAAAAAAAAATAAAGTTAAACAAATAGCTACAGTATGGAGGGAGAGATCGAGCAGATAACGAAAAGAAGGTAGTTTCTCTATACTGTTTAACTTTATTTTATTTTTTAAAAAATGAAATTTTTTTTTATGAAAACTTAAAAGTTTGGTGAGGTGGCAAAAATTTACGCCATGTGTGTTTTCTGGCGTCCATGTGGCGTATTTGGTCGGAAAGTTCATTGGAATACATATATGTATTATTTTCGGTTAATAGGGCGATAGTTCGTATATGAAACTATTAATTTCGAAGTTCATATTATTTTTGGTCAAAAATTGATACTTGGTATTATTTTTGTCCATTTTTCCTATTATATATGGAGACAATATATTGTCTAAAACTTATATAAATATATAGGGTGAATGATAGTATACACTTTAGAAGGATAATAGATTAATATATACAGTACTACTTTCTCTATAAGAGACTGAAGGGTCCCATCTAAAAACAAAATCAATTTTTAGGGTGTTTTCTCTAAAATCCCTCTATTTTAAAGGAGTATATATTGTCTAATCCAAAATTCCAGGTTGTATATAGGCTAATAAAATTATAAAATTATAAATTTATTTATATTGTTATAAGAAAATAAGTTATAATATAAAATATTCGATATAGTCAATATATATATAAGAATAAAACAAAATGTTAACATAACTATCATTTACATAGTAAATAGGAAACCACAAATGAATCATATAGTAAAATACATAAATATAGATAAAGAAACAAAACAAAACAAAACTTTATCTTATCTAGCAAAATACATAAATAGGAGAAAAAAATTAATGTTAAAATTCCTATACATAAAAGTTTATGTGTATATAATTTCATATTAGTAAGGTTTATGAGATTGTATTGTATTTGATTATTCGAGTTGTTATTAATGTGAGTTTATATTATAAAGGATCCTGAATATGGATTTATTTGATCATATAAGTTAGTTTGCGTATGAATTTATATAGGTAAAATACTAAAATTTATCAAATTTGATATGATTTTATCGGTTTATGATTTATCAAATTGAATTTAATCAGTTTATAATGAGCTTATATAAGAGGTTATGTAATCAATATTTATGAAATTGAGTAGGGTTTGATCATATAGATTAATTTTATGAGTTCGGGCTTATATGAGTAACACTTATGAAACAATATCATCAAATGTTACTACTTTGACTTTATATGATATTAGATTTAGTTTAGTTATATGTATTTTATTAACTTTATTTTATATTGATCATTAGGGTGCCAATTCATCAAATCATAAAAAATTTGGCCACTTTTAGTCATATAGGGTGTTAATTTAATAAACAATAGGTAAATTTGGGCTCTTAAAATAATTTCCTACCACTATCATGACATGAGTACAATTAATTTTAATTTAATGTTTAATTTACTGTGAAGTGTGAACGCATGAATACAATTAATTAGGGTATGGTATTTAATGGTATAAAAATAATAATTTTTTTATGGTGATGTGGCAGGGTAGTGGACTACCAATATGGTATCTAAAACATGCTTCCTCAAAACGTCTTTTATAATCAAACGAAGGGAGTAATATTTTAACAAAACACGTGGCGAGATGTCATTGGTTGAGTCATTGCCAATAACATCTCGACACATGTCCCCCTTAAGCCAAATTGAAATTCACCAAAATATCTCTATGCCATTGTTCCAAATTGCGTATTTCTCCTCCAAACACGTATAGGTGGGCTGCTACTTTTCAAATGAACCTTGATACGTTTACACCCGGTGTAAAGATGTGATTTTACACTTTCAATAATATTTAGCCACGTAGAAGACATTTTAAGTAGTTTATTTGATTTTTTAGAAAAGATGAGAGAAGTCAGAGACAATGATGAAAAAGTCGCAGGTGATTACTAAAAAATGGAAAAGTTGCAGGAACAAACCCACCCACCCTCCATCCTTACCAAGCTCAACCACCGCATCGAACCAAACCTGTCAAGAAGGCTAACCCAACATCAACACACTTCCCTCTCTCGTATCACACTCAGCCCAGTCGCACCCTACTAGATCCCAAAGCCCCCTCGTAGTGCGGTACAACAACAACAGTCTAAGCCTAGTACACCTCCCAACTTCGCCCGATCCGTTATTCCGAGACCAGGGCATCCTTCCAATCTCATTCGTGGCACCCTGCCATAAACCCTAACCCCATCAGAATCGCCACATTTTGAGGAGAAGTTGCATAAATGATACCGTTGGTTCAATTCAAACAAGAAGTGACCGAAATTGATGCCCATGAAGTTAAATTTGAACTTTAATTTTTCTGGTTCAATTTACTCAAATAGAGTGAATGGTATGAAGAGGAGGACATGGACAATATAAGAAAGGTGAAGAGGAAAGGCCTTATGGTATAATTAATTAGTACTCGTCGATTTTAATTTTTTTAAAGTATATACGTGGATGTTTTTAAGTACTGGAAGTGTAAAAATTGGTGTTAACACCTAGTGTAAATGAGAGTTTTTCCTTTTAAGAAGGTTGAAGCAAGTGTCATATGCTTCATTAGGCTCCTAAAAAAGCACAGTTCAAGGGTGTACTTCACTATTTTTTTTTAATTTAAATTTGGATGAAAGACGGGGCAAAAGTACATGCACTGTTGTGTATGCCCTTATAATCTCTCCAGTTTGGTAGTAGCTTTTTCGGCGGAGGTGGAGATTGAAGATAGATGCTTTAGGATATTTTTTTATAGAAAATTTGGTACATTGGATGATAAGGTTCATGAGGCTATTCTTGGAGGTGATTGATTTTTTTCCGCATTTGCCCTTGCCAAGGCCATACCACTTCAACAACTTCGAGGTCTCGAGAAGAGAATGAAGAATCTATAGCAAAAGTAACCGGTTGGTGAAAATTTCAAAGTACAAAGATAAAATGAATGCATGAAGGACACACACATAATATAGAGCGTACATACGGAACTGAGCACGTGACATGAGAGTACTAAGAATCATATATATCCAAATCACCATGAATCTAGTAGTGGATTATAGAACTTACCTTAAATTTTCCGCCATTAAACTTCCAAATCCATGAGTCTTATGTATTTATTTATCATTCTCCATCGATCGATAAGGGCCAAGAAAGAGCTCATTTAGTTAGGTTCGAGAAACAACGGAGTATATGATTGTCATTGACATTCAGGTTTCAACTCCTATGCTTATGAAGACGAGCATTGTTGTGAGCATTTTTTACTAGCTCTTTCACCGTCGTCATTATCAAGCTCGTTCGTCATTGTCGTCGCGCTTCTCTCATAATGTTCTTCAAATGTTATGAGAGGTGGGCTATAATGAAAGAACAAAGAGAATTTTTCCATGAAACAATTTGACACTCATTGGATTGTATTTTTCAAAAGGTACGTGAGTTGACATTAACAAGGGGTATTTAAGACATATTCACCAATCAGTATCTATATATATCTATATAATATAGACTTGAAGTATCGTTTGATGTATTCACTTATGTATCAATTTCTTAGAGGTCGTTTGGTATCGACATCAGTATATCATATATCAGCCTCTGATATCGGTATTTGGTACGGGGGGATATCGATATCAACTCTTGATATCCCTTTTAACTATATCCAGCCCAAAGTGATATACTGTTTTTTTTGGGTGGTATCACTTGATATCTCCAGACTGTCGCCCTTCTTTTCTCTATTCGCTCTGTGTTGTGCGTTCAACAGATACGCTTCTCTTCTCTTGTTTGTCTCTTCTCTTCTCTCCTCTTTCTTTGCTTCATCTCTGGCTTGTTGGAATCTATGGGCAATCCTGATTTGCAAATTTTTAGCTTCGGGATGTGAGATTTTTGGTTTAGGGATCTAGGGTTTGTACGTTGTTTGTTTGCTGCAATTTTTGGTTTGTAGATCTAGGGTTTGTTGTTATTTGCATCTGCCATTCGATTGTGTTTGCCTTGTGCTCATATGTGCTGAAAGTTGTAGGTCCACTGTAAAATATGAAATTCTTGTTTCTGAACCCTTCTTTGTACAATCTGATTTTTTTTTTGTTATGCGACTTTGTTTGTACAATCTGAATTCTTGTTTATGAACACTTGTTCTTATTGTTGTATATGCTTGCAAATGTGTGTTGATTGTCTCATATTATAATTGTTGTTTGTATTCATGAAATTGTGTCGATAGACTAACAACAAATATACACATGATATCTATAATATATATCCTAAAATTTTATTCCAAACAACAAATATCAGATCGATATCAGATATCCTGCAATATACCAAACATGGATATTAAGATATCATCTAATATCGATATCGATATTGATATCTGATATGTTGATATATATATATATCAATACCAAACGACCCCTTGTGCAATTTGACTAGGGTCTTTGACACATTAACTAATGATGCCACAATATATTCAAACCACATTAATTATACAATGGCTTCATCTATCCTATTCAGCTGTCATCGTATATGTCTATCTCATATCTTAAGTGATTTCAAAATCTATCATTTCCCCGTGAGTTATTTTATAATATTGTACTTTGAATTATTTTATCTTTAGTAATTAAGATTGATTATTTTAGTTCGTTATATCTAATGATAAAATTTTATTATTAATTAATTATATATTGAACAGTAAAATATAATCATCAAAATGAATATAAATATTTTGATGATTAGATTTTATTGTTTTTATGATTGCTTGAATTTTTTTACTAAAAAAAACAAATAAACTATTTTAATCTTCACATAAAATTTAACAAAAATAATTTAATACTCCTGTTTGGTAATACATTACATAATATTTCCTTACATGGTGTTGTAGTACGTTTTGTTAATACATTACATAATAAAATATAATGTATTAACAAAACTTGCAAAAACGCGAGTAACAAATACTAATTTAGCTTTTCCATTGCTGATAACATGTGTCACGTGGTTAAATATAAATCTACAACACCTTGTAAAGAAATATGAACGATTAATTAATAGTTAAAACAAAATTACCTTTTCAAACAACTGATAAATCGGGAAGCCACAAGATTCGATCGATCACTAAATAAATTCTCCTATATTTGTATTTCAAACTGTGAAGGATAAAAATTAAATCCTTAAATATACGATCGCTATTCATCCTCAATCTTTAATTCAAGATTAGAAAACAACGCACGACCGTTAAATCAGTTACTTATTTCAATCATACTCGTCTATAAATAAAAAGTTATTCAATGATCCATCATAACACAATTAATTATTATTATCATCACAACTTGTTTCTGAATCTCCTTTCTCTCTCCGCTTCTCTCTTCAGCTCGGAATAAAGAAGAGGGAGAAGAAACTGCGATCGATAACCCAAAGAGATCGAAAATGGAGGCCGTGAACAAGAAGCTCTTCGCAATCGTGTTGATAATGACAATCATGACGACACTAGCACTCCCAACGTACGCAGCTGAACCGGCTGCAAAAGAGGCGGCAGCAGCTCCAAAGGCCGCGACACCCGAATCAGGGGCTTCGGCGCCGGCCCCCAGCGGCGCTACGACCGCCTTTGTCCCGACTGCCTTCGGTTGCCTCTCCGCTTTGACCGTTGGCCTCCTTTTCTGAGACTCTTTTCACATTTGATGGAGATCGGTCGCATGTACCGGGAAGAGGCTAAAAAAGACAACTTATTGTTTGTCTTTTATTTTCAATTTATATGTTTTCTTCGTCTTTCTTTTTAATATATTCGTTTAATCAATTTCTCCTGTATGAGACCATATCTATAATATGAACTGAAGTAAAGATTACTACTTTATATGTCGTACATGATTTACTTCAAATTAATACCTCGATCTTAATTCCCTTTACCGTTGAACCCTTGTCGTTAGTGATATTGATTATTAATGATTCTTTAGAGAAACTAATCGATCTTAATAGTACGTTTCTTCGTGCATATGATTCCATATAGTACGTACATTGTGAGTATTTTAACTTTAGTGCATAGAAAATCAAGTTTTATTATTACTCATCTCATGTGGACAAATATGAACGTACACACAATATGCTGACACGACACGTGTTACATGTCCTTCAACGGATTATTCGATTGCAACGAAGTGCACGCGTTGTTATTAGGTTGTAATATATAATTATTCAATTGTAGTGACTAGTTGCATTTACTCGGTTGTAATGTATAGTTATTTGATTACGTTGTAGTGGTAACTAGGGTAACTCTAATGGTGGTGTGTATATATGTGCAAATGTACATTTTTTGTGTGTGTTAATTTTCTACTCTACTTGTGATTTTTTGGGTGCTCAAATGTCCAAGTGTGTATATATAAGCACAATATCCCCTCCGGTGTGTAAAAACTTTACCCATTTTCGAAAAAAATAATAGAACACACGGAGAAGGGTAGTGTGAAACAAACGTGTTATTACTCTATGGGCAAAAATTACGCGTGTTAACCAAGTGCCAGTGGAAGAGAGTGAAATAAATTGTTGCAACCCATTTCAGACAAAAAATGAGGGAAAAGCCTGCAATTTACTTTTGCTTGTGGCCCATTCATACAACTTTTTCATTTTGCATTTAGATAAAAGCTATTTAATTGTAATTGAATCAATCTAACGGTTGTCATTAAAAGGGCTTTCATCCAACGGTAATTTTTTTGATCCAACGGTTGAAATAAATAAATGCAGTGAAATGTATATTTTTTTTTAAAAAAATAACGGTCGGATTTGTTTACCCATTGTTCTACATTTTTTTGCTATAAATACAAGTCTACATACACTTCCAACTTATATTCTACATCTTTTTCTCTCTTCAACTTTCTTACACACATATATAAATATTATCATGACTTCTAGAGGTCTCAAGTGGAGTAGTGATGAAGATGTAATATTATGCAACTATAATGCAAGGCGTGGATTTCAATTTCGCAAGATGGATCGGTTGGCACAAACCAATCGTTAGATTTATTTTGGACAAGGATCCAAAACAAATGCATAGAGTATATCCACACCTTTAATCGAAGCAAAGATTCATGTCATGGGCGTTATAGGCTAATAAGCCATGAATGTTCTCTATTTTGACAAAGTCTAAGGAAAGTCAACGCATCTCCCGCTAACGGTTGTAATCAAATTGATGTTGTAAGTAATCTTTTCCTTGAAATTTTTATTTATTTACTTTTCACTTGATCCAATATTTATTGTCATAGGTAGTCAAAATATTTAATTTTTTATTCTACGTATATTGTAGGATCATCATGCACGAACTATATTTATCAACGATAATAAAGGTAAGACGTTCAAATTCGATCATGCTTGGAATCTCTTGGGAAAATTCCCCAAATGGATAGACTTGTTTGAAAGTCCCATTAATGTTGGCGATGCTACTTCTAATGCACCCGACCAATTCGAGAATCCCATAAATAATAATTTTGGGACATCCCCCAATCAAATGGAAAGTCCAACACTTATTAGTGTTGGAGGTTCTAGTTCACCCTCGGAGGCTTTGACCCCAAGCCCTAGCAACTTGAAAAGACCAATGGGGCGCGACAAACACAAGAAGAAGAAAAAGTAATCATAGATTGCATGCAATAGCGCCTTCGAAACATGAGAGCATCATAGATTGGGTTAGGATTAAGCAATCCTTCATCAACCGAAGATTTCCTTCACCTCTATCTCTATTTATGTATTTGCGCTCATGCTTGGATTCATCCTCTTCCTCCCTTCTTTGATTTTCACTCATCATGAGTGCCCTCATACGATTCATATGAGCTTCCATCCCATCGGAAAGCTCCATAGTAGACATTCATGAATAGTTTTCATGTGAACTCATGTTTGTTTTGGGGTGGGGTGATTGGGAGAAAAAAAAATGAGTTGGTTTAAACTTGGGAATGTGATATTGTATACGTAGTACTCCGTATATAGTAAGGGAAGAAGACATAAACAATGGATTTTGAAGACACGCCATTTATGTTTAGACTACTCTTAAAAAATGTGATTCATTTTGTATGGTCAATTTATATATATATGTAGGAGAAAGACACAACCATTGGCTTTGGGTGAGACAAATTCAACTTGACTATTTATACTTGGACAAAAACATTGTATTTTGTGGATATCATTTATTATGGTCAATTTGCATGTGGGACGATGAGACAACCATTGAATTTTAAATTTTACTTTTTGTATAGCCAACTTGTATGTAGTAATTAACATGGCACAAATATTATACTTTGTGTATACAATTTATATTTATACTATTATTAAAGTATTTGATTATTTTTCTATAACAAGGATTTGATTTTTGACATTTCGGTCAAAATAATATTTTTGTATATCAAAATGTGCGCAATAAAAAATTATAATAAGAAAAAATATTTAAAATTTAAAATATAGAAAAATCAAAATTATTTTTTAAGGTAAAGATATATTAGTTGGATAAATAAAGAAGGGTGTGTAAAAAATAGACATTTAACCATTGGAGTAAAAGTACAAAAAGTTGTGTGCATTTATACACACCTTGTGCAAATCTGCACATTTGCACATCTAACCATTGGAGTTAGTCTTATTCATTGAAGCACATTGGTATATATGTATCATGTATGTAGTAATTCGTATTTATCCGTATATTGCACAACAAAGAGTGCCCGCATATGAAATTTACGTACATTTACTCGATCAATTTGTTGAAATTAAAGTTTTGGGTGTATATATTATATAGCATCAAATCATCAATATATGGTAACATACCGTAGTGTCATGCATCATTAATTGGAAAAAAAGAATATCATCTACTTCCATTATTTAACCCGAGTCAACATTTAATTATTTAAATTATTAATTTTTGTCATGTGACCGGTGGAAGTGGACCCGGTTCACGCTAGCTAAACCTGCAACGGCTGCTTGTTGGAGATCGAAATCAAACAAGCCGGTTGCTCATCTCCTCCAACCGAACCGGTCAAGAACCGGTCAACTATCTCCACACTAGGGTTAACAACCACCTCCTCCCAGGCCTCCTCAACGGCTTCCTCCTCCTGCTTTTTCCCGCGCTTCACAAACACCTCCGTGGCGTCCACGTGGTGTAGGCCCCACCCCACCTCGTCCCTCATCCTCTCTATCTTCTCCCGCTCCTACACGCCAGCTCATACGTGTTCACCTTGACCCGGTCAACTCCCTCCTTCAAAATCTTCGCTAGGGTTTCTTTATCAACATCCTCGTCTCTCTCGGCTTTAAAGAACGAGTCGAGCTCGGGGACTCCGATCGCCCTCCTCACCCCTCTCGAGTAATCGGCATCAGCCTCATACACCGCCCGGACCTCGTCCACCAGCCCGGCCTCCACCATCCGATCCACCCGCTCCGAAACGAACCGTTCGAGGACCGGCAACGAGACGTCGATCCACAAGAAGCACATCTCGTACCTCCTCCTGAAGTATGCGTCATTGTTGACCAATGCCTCGATGAACGAGTTCGATCCTCCAGCGATGATCGGGATCTTCCCCTTGTCGGTTATCGAGGCAACCGCCACCCCAACATTGCGGCAAAAGTCGTCCACAGTGAAGTCCTCGTCAGGGCCGACGATCCCTAATAGGTGGTGCGGCACTCCCCGACACTCCTCCTCGGTCACCTTATTCGTCACAATATCGAGCCCTTTGTACACCTGGATCTTATCGGAGTTGATGATTTCCCCGGAGAAACGAGTGGCGAGATCGATCGAGAGCTTCGATTTCCCCGACCCGGTTGCTCCCATGACGATGATCACCTTGTCCTTGTGGTGGCTTAAAGTTGAAAGAAGGGGAGAACTCATCGTTTTTACCTGCCATGAGTTATTAAAAAAAGATTAATTTTATTATATACTCTACAAGTAATAACTGATAAGGTAACCTTTGTACATATATTATATATTGAACTTAAAACACTAAAATTATTGGGTTATATTTTGTGAAAATAAAATCATAAGATAGGTTTGTTGAATTGGTTATCATTTTTTTGTAGGAGGGATTTTATGTAATTTAATTACAATGACTTAGCTAGATAGTAACAATTGGATACTTATTTTTTTGGATGATTTTTATACTTATTTTCAATAATAGTTGTACTATATATATAATTGAACTTGGAACTCCATATAAAATGAAATAAATGAATTCATGGGTAGTTCAAATCTTGGGTGCATGATTTAAACTCTGGATTCATCAATGTAATAAAAATGTTTACCATAAAATGCATTATTAAACAACTAATGTAGTAATAATTAATTAATTAAAATATTATTGATATTTCTCAATATAGTAAGAGACAATGTGTGAGGCAAATATCCAATTGTTACTATCTAGCTAGGTATGCATGCCATGCATTGGGTCATATATATATATGTTGTTTACTAGCTTCGAGATAAAACTATTAAAATGTCTTAAATGATACGGAGTATTTTATTGTATATTTTTTTTCAGATATGGAGTATAAACTTCTGCAAATGTAAATATTATCAACACATCACTTTTATTTACAATTACAATGAAAAAAGGGAAATTACCGCGAATTTTATGAAATTAATCAAATTATGCATTTTTAATATTTAACAACAACCTAACAATTTTATGTAGTAAAAGAGTTTATTAAACTTCATCAAACTTTTCTTGCTTTATTCAATATAGTTTGTGTTTTTGTTCTTCAAAGTTTAAAATAATATTTTGATGACCTTTATCAAACTTTTCCTGCTTCCTACCCCCCAATAAAATAATCAAACTTTGAACATTTATATTTACACACATGGATTAAGGTAGATTTAAGTATATTTATATTTAGGTATAGACAAATGGATAAATGTAGATTAATTTAATTTATTTGAGAAAATATGAAAGTAATGGATAAAAATATAAAATAATTATATTTATATATCTAAGAAAAAACTAAAAATTATAAAATAAAATATATTTTTCAAACTTTCTTCCTATAACAAGTACTTCATGTTATATAGAGTTATTGATAAAACAAACTTTTAAAATTACAAGATTGAAACTATATAAATTTATACAAATAATATAAATTTTTGTTTATATGGAATATATAGTATCGAATTTTATTAAATTTTTTAAAAAGTAAACCCTACGTAGTACAAGCCCGTCCACTAGTGTGTGTGTGTGTATAGATGGATGAATGAATATATTGATACGAGTTCTGTTTTGTTTATTGGAAAATAAAAAATGGGAAAAATGGACATAGGGAACCAAAATGAACATAAACCCTATTCAACCTAAATGAACATTACCCAAAACCCAAATGACAATGACATACATATATATAACTCAAATATCCTAACCCATACCCGACCCGACCCGCTCAATTCTAACCTCTTTATCTCTTCTTTTTTTTTTTTACAAGAGGCAAACTCTACGTCTTCGTTTTGCTTTTAGTCCAACGCTATATAGTTAATTCATTTTGCTTCTCCTGTTTACCCTTTCCTGATTAAACTCCACGTCTTCGTTTTCTTGGAATTTTTTTATTTTATCCCAATTTCTTTAGAGATTTAATAAACTCACCGGGAATTAGCTATGCTCTATGGTAATTCCTGATTAATTAAATTAATCTCCAATGTCAATTTCAAGGGAAAGCAAATGTACGTACAATGTTTCTAGTAAGCTAATGGAAATTATAAAGTGGCATATACAGGCTAATTTCATATTTTAGGGGAAAGCAAATGTATAGGTTAAAATGGAAGTTTTTATTTAAAACAAAACTCGTGTAACATTAATGCAATTATTATATAAAAGGTTAAGTACAATGTATTAGGAAATACAATGCTTTTAGTCCAACTCTATAGTTAATTTATTAACTTGATTTGTTAAAATCGATTTTTTAATTGATTTTTCAAATAATTACTATCACCTAAAAATGCTGTCTGGTGGCCTTTTTGCCTATCGCTTATTTAAAAATAATTTTGCAAACCTTTGCTTATGAAATTTTACCAAAAAAAATGTTATGCTTTTATTATTATTATTATTATTATTATTATCAAAATACATAATATTTGATTTTCAACACATTTTTTAATGAACTAATTTTTTAAAATAAAATATTAACTTTTTAAATAATTTTATAGATAATAATATTATGTACAAAAATATAATATTTTTTAATAAAATAATTAATATTATATATAATCTTTTATTACATCTAAAAATGCTTGTCGAATCTTTTTAGTTTTTTGTCCCCTTCTTTCGATCGTGAAAGGATCTACCGCTGCAGATGAGATGGGCATTTGGGTTAATTTGTAGATATACAAACAAACAAATATATATTTTAAAAACAAACACTAATAACATAAAACAATGAGTACGAATCATTAAAAATAAATTAGAAAAAAAATAGCATACCTTTGAAAAGTTTTCGATCGAATCCTGTATTTCTTAAGCAACGTTGAAAACGTTGAGAAGTATATCTATATTCACTCACAACTTGAGAACCGAAATGAGGTTCTAAGATTGGAGATTCCGATTGGTTTTCATAGGGGTCTATTTATATGTTAACCACTGGCCAAAAAATGCTAATATATGTTAATTAACCTCACCTTGATCTTACCATGGAAATTAGATTGAATCAATTTTATTGTGGTATGTCAAATAATATTACAATCATAAATGTGATTGATTTATTACTATAACAAAAATGCCACCTACCAACATCTCTTTAAGGAGAATGCATGGATCACTTGTTTCAATTAATTAGTTAGATATTTCAGAATACATATCTCTTATTCTTAACCCATTTCCCCTTTCATAAAAAAATATTTCATCAACTTTTTTTTTAATATAAATTCCACTCGTATATATGTACATCCCACTTAAAAACCATTCACTTTCTTTAACCATTTTTTTTTTCTTATTACTGAAGTCAGCTGAGACGTGTAGCCGAGGACGTGTGCATGAGACACGTGCGTTAAAAACCTAGGACTTAAGCCCCACAAATGCAACTAGAGATTTTTCACCTCTAATTGAAACTTGGATAACAAGCCTAGCTGACATCTCATTATCTTTTTAGAGAGCCCAAAATCGAAAAACTGAATCTTTTGGCTTTACTGCTCTCTGATCCCATAATACCGAAATCCATTGGGACTCGTGACCAGAGTTCGTGTGCACAGACACACGTGCGCTAGTAGCATAACACAGAAGTTAAGGTTCCATCATAAAACCAATTATCGGTAGGAGAAGTAGCTAATCGACTTATATACTGTCTTGTTATGTACAACTTTAGATGTGATAATTTTTTGATCTTATTCACTTATCTCAACACTTATCGCCCCACATTATAAATTCATATATATATTTTTTAATATTGTTCGAGTCGAGCATAATAATTATAAACAAATTCATAATGTTAAACTATTTATTAAAATATTCAAAATTATCAGAAAAGCTTGTAAAATACGGAAAGAAGTAGTCTCTCTCGATCTCATTCTCTTTATATAGATTCTAACCCACTAACTCGAAAAAAGAGAGAAGAAGGAATCCCTAAATCCTAGCTCGGAACTTCGCCACCTCCACCATAACACCAAAAGAAATATCTCAGATCTAAAATCAAATATGCACCCTTACCATTGATCTCCTTCTCCCAATTTGCTTCCTTCTTAGTGTAACTATAGATAGGGCTCAAACGCTTTCTCTTAGGGATCTCAAAAAACTTGTCCTTCGAGGCAGGGACAAGCTGCGATTGCAGCCCCGAATCACCGTAATGGTTGTCGATTCCATCCGCTGGAGTCCTAATCTCTACCTTATCACTCCCTTTGGGCTGAATTAACCTTCTCTCTCGGGAGTCCGGTGCTATCTCCGGTTGTCTTCAAAGGCAGATTTCATGGTTCTTTGAGCGATTGGTTTCTCATCTCCTCCAATAGCAACCCAGCTTCCTTCTACCTTCGGTTTTCGTTGCCCCGGTGGCATGTTGGTCCTTTGGTGATCGGCGTCGTTGCAGTCCACCTCCCTCCTCTACCCAGTAGTCCCCACTTCTGGTCGTTGCCGGTTTCATCCCCTATACTCCCATTTTCTTCGCCGGTTTCATTCTTTGGGTTGTTGTCCGGCGATTTGACGCCAATCCCCTCGATTTTCGTCTTCGATCTCGACGCTTCCACCTCCTTTTGTCCGTCAATTTTGTCGTCATTGTGGCCATATTCAGCATCGCCGCCTTTGCACGAGCCTGGCTTCAGCCTTGGTTTCTCTTTCGATCTATGTCGTGTCCCTCTCGTTGTCCTTTCATCCGCCATTGTTCCCTTGACCGCCACCATAGCCCTTCTGTTCCCTTGCTATGTTCTAGCGGTGACTTGGTGTGCTGACGACTTGTAGGTGTGCCTTGACGTGCAAGGGTATTCTTTTGCCTTGCATGCCAAGGACATTCTTTAAAAAAAGGCTTTAAAATACATATATAAATCGTCCGAAAGGACTTAATTTAAATCCCGAAAGGGCTTGAAATCCCACTTGAAAAAAGCTTGATCAGGCGATGTGTGGCTTTGCTTTGGGACGGCTACACATTCTTCTTCTTTTTCGTTGGGGTTCTGGCACTCGGAGTCGAGACTGGATGTGATTGAGGTGGTGTGTACGATGCGACTCCATGATCAAAAAGGAGCTTATTGGGGGTTGGTTTTCACTACCCATAGGAATCATGATGCATCGATGGTCAGCGGTGCGCTTCCAGAGCGATATTTGGCTTCGTGTGTAGTCTACGTCCCCAACGTAATAGACTTAGTTTTGCCTAGTTTTCGTCTATAGTATGGCGTGCTTCTACAATTGTCTGTTTTTGCACCTTTTGTATTTTTTTTTATTGTGTGTTTTGATGGTGTTATGTCTGCCAACTTGTCGGCCATCGAGATTCAGATATATCTGATCTCGAATTCATACTTAATAAAAAAATTAAAAAATGATCTCCCTCTCCCCCATCTTTTCTCTTGGAAGCCACAAATTAATGAGTGTGAGACTCCCAAAAGATGAAAGCCTTAATCTAAACATTCACCGTCACCACCAAGCACAAAACGAAGTTCAACATAAATCTGAAGTAGAAATTTGACGCTTTCGATAGAGGTCAAATACAGATTTGATCGAGTCACCGATATTGGTTGATGGCGTGGTACGTGCACTTTTTGCCCTCGGGTTTGACTGTCTTTTCATACCATCCTGGGGTGAAAAGGAACCCAATAAAAGCTCAACTAAAGAAATACAGACAATGGAGGCAAAGGAAAATTAGACGAGTTTCAAGAAAGCCAAAATATTCAAGGCTGTAGAATCCCCCAATTTGGCAAAGATGGATCAAGTGACAACCATTTACAGATGGATCTTCGAAATTTGACGCCCTTGTTGAGTGTGGTCTCAAGCCGGAGATGCCCGCCTCTGTCGGATTGCTCCCTAATTACGTCCCTTCAATGGGACCGACTTCTTTTTGAACCCATCATTCTTATTGATTCGTACTTGAACAATGAACACCACCACAAAGGGTAACACCCTTTTTGATCACCAAGAACAAATTGACAAATTATGGTATTTTCGGTACCCCTGACATCCATAGATTCATATATTATGCCTAGATCTATCTATGTGCGTATTCAATCTGTGTTATCGTAAAAAATGTTGTATGAGCACATTTTGAAAGAATTTGTGATGTTTTTGTCTCCACATGTTGGTAGCTAGGGTGGTTGTAACACCCTTTAGTCACTGATTTTTCAGCCCTTCTAAAATTTTAATGAAAATCAAAGGAAAAAGAAAAAGTAAAATTGGAAGAAAAAATTATATCAAGGCTTGCTCATCAAGCATCACAATTGTGCAATGAAGTTGTAAACATGAAGTTGTTAAAAAAAAGAAGTTGTAAGCATCCCTAATCTATAATCTCAAATTTGTGTCATAATTTTCATCCCGCGCCTTTTTCCCTAATCGCGCGTGTCTTGCTTTTTTCATAGCTAAGAATTTCACATATGTCCCTATTTTTTAAAATTATGTAAAATGTTTTACACATCATTAAAATTTTTATTGATGTAACATAATGATTTAATATCTGTTAATTTTTTGACATGCTTAAATTACATGATGTCTAATTGTAGTATTCTAGTAGTGTAAGAGCATGAGTTATGTTGAATTGATGAGTTGAAGCATGATGGATGATATATGATATGATGAGTTATGACGAGATGATGTAATGAGTTGTGATGAGATGAGTTGTATGATGATGGTATGAAAGTGTGATGATGAGATCTTCGATTATGTGAACTTATATGAGAATTATTTATGCTTGTGTGTTTTGGAATATAGACTTATGTGTTTATTATGCTTACTAATACTAGGTGATCTTAATCTATCTCCTTATCATTCTTATTGATTCGTACTTGAACACCACCGCAAAGGGTAACACCCTCTTTGATCACCAAGAACAAATTAACAAATTAGAGTATTTTCGGTACCCCTGACATCCATAGATTCATATCTTGTACGTGTCTAGATCTATCTATGTGTGTATTCAATCTATGCTATCGTAAAAAGTGTTGTATGAGCACATTTTGAAAGAATTTGTGATGGTTTTGTCTCCACATGTTGGTAGTGTTCCGGTGGTTTGGACCACCTTTAGTCACTGATTTTCAGCCCTCCCAAAATTTTAATGAAAATCAAAGGGGAAAAAAAAGTAAAATTGGAAGAAAAAATTATACCAAGGCTTGCTCGTCAAGCATCACAATTGTGCAATGAAGTTGTAAACACGAAGCTGTAAAAAAAGAAGAAGAAGAAGTTGTAAACAACCCAAATCTATAATCTCAAATTTGTGTTCTAATTATCTATCTCTCTTCTCTCTAGCTTTCTAGAGAGGGTGGTTGTAAACATCCCCTGGGGCCTAACTCTAGCCTAATTGTCTCAATCGGTGCTCCCAATCTCCATTATCATCTCCGTTCTTCGGTGGCGGTTTGTTTCCATGGAACAGGGATGCCAAATCTTTCTCCTTCTTGGTTTGGGTGGTTCCGGGATTGCCAATTGTCACCTTCGGTCCCCTTGCGCCCTTCGGTTTAGGGTCATCCCGCAATTGCCGTCATTCCAAATTTGTGTCATAATTTCTCCTTCTTGCTTCGAATTTGGGCCCGCTCCAACTTCTTCCTCTATTTGGGTGAGTCAACTTGGTCGTAGGCTGTCTTTCCATTGCTTTAATTCATTGTTTCTGATGGGATCGCCAGTTATCTCTTTTGGACGAGGGACCGATCAAAGTCATACTAAGATAAGTTCAATAATTAATACATTATTAAAATTAATTAATTTGTAATTACAATATATATTATTGAATCGGGTCAGTCGGAAAACCCTAACCCCCAAATCCAAACACCACCCCCATCACCTACCCATTACCGCCACCATCAGTCAATCACCTTTCCTCAAATCCAAACACCACCACTACCAAATCCCCAAATCCCCAAATCCAAACACCACACCCACCACCTACCCACCACCGCCACCATCATCTTTCCTCAACACCACAACCACCTGTCATGGAACCTTATCACCACCACTACCACCTAACCACCACCACCACATCTAGCCACCGCCACCGTCACATCGGATCAAAATTAGCCTGTCACTCCCGCATCCATCAAATCTAGACTTCAATCACTAATTTTAGCCTCTGATCTCCTTTTCAAAGCCCTCCATTTCCGATTCCGCTCCTGATTTCTCGTTCGAGGTCCCTCGTTCATCGTCTCTTTCGTTCGCCTCCAACCGCAGTGGGTTTTGGTTGGCCTTCATCATCCCGGTCGCCACCTTTGGTCTCACCATCCCTGTTGGCTCGTTTCCACCTCGACTTCCCCCGTCTCACGGGCCCCTCCGCTTTGGCCTCGGGTTGCCTTGGGCCCGCTAACGGGTCTTTTTGGGTGGTTTCAGACCTTGTTGCGAGTTCTTTGGGCCCAAAGTTTGACTCGAACCAAAAAAAAAAAACTTACTTACGATTTCATTCGTTGAACCCCCGAAAGGGCCTAAATCCCCAAAAGGGTTGAAACTACTCTTTGAGTATACACCGAAAGGGCCTAAATCCTCAGGGTTTGAATAACCAAACTCTTTTGACCTAAATATTCCCGCTTAGGATGATTTTTTTTAAAAAAAATCCCGCTTAGGATGAACAAATTGCCCGTTAGGTTTTTAATAAAATCTTGTTCGCCTAAATGAGCTTCTGGTGCGTCTTCGATGGTGGTTTTCTGTTGCAAGTCTGGTTGTTATTGACGTTCCCTTTCTGAGTTGAGGCTCTAGTATCTGGTATCGGGTCTGGCTGGGGTCGAGGCGGTGTGTATCGAGACGACTCCGCGATACGGATATTTCTTTGGAGGATCGTCTTCACTGCCCACAAGGACTCTTGATGTACCGCTGGCCAGCGGTGTCACTACTTGATGGTGCTTGGCGTCGGCTCTTAGTCTACGTTGTCCCTAGCGTGTTCGGACTTGGATAGCTTGTTTCAACTTCATTTGTTTGCTTTCCACCGTTTATTTATATTGTACCTTTTTTATGCTTATTGTGTTGTATGTTCTGACGGTTCGTCATCTGCCGATCTTATCGGCTTCTCGAGTTGCCGGATCTGTCCGGCTCTCGAATTATTTCTTTATTAAAAAAAATAAAATTCGGGTCAGTCGGAATGGTTCAAGACTTCAATTTCTTCCAAGACAGATTTTTTCCCAATTTTTTAAAACTTAAAAAGGAACTTAAAAATGATTACAAACAATTGGTCGAATGAAATCTTCAAAGTTCAAACGCAGAGACGAAGCCCTCTCTCTCTGAAGCTCATTCATGAATCATGGCTTCCACTGCTCCTTCACGATCTCACAGCAACTGATACTCCCGCACCACCACCATGGCGGTTTCTGCAATCTGATTCCCCAATCAATCTCCCATCCTTATCGCCGAAAATTTTCGAAGATGAACCCTCCTTCGTCAGCTCCTCCTTCCTCCTCCCCCTCCTCATCCGCTACCTCCTGGTTCTCCGGCATTGTCCGTGGCCGTTCCAGCAAATCTATTGACGCCAAGGCCGCCGCCTCTTCCGTCTCTTCCTCCGGTGACGCCGGCCCCGTCCCCAGGAAGAATCATTTCCGTGGGATCCTCTTCAAGTATGGCCCCAAATCGGTCCAGGTTCGCTTGTTTTCTGTTTCAAATTGTTGCGATTGATCATATGTATAGGGAATTATTTCTGTAGCTTATTCCTAAATTGCTCCATTGTTGGTGTGTTTCTGTGTTTGGAAATAGTAATCCCGCTTGATTTTTGGGATAGTTTGGAGATTGGATTGAAATGTTGAAGGTTCATATCCCGGGCCAAGTTTATGATACTGGATCTCATTGTTTCCGTTTGATTTTGATTATTAGGTAGTTGACTACCAAAAATTCGAGGTCTGATTTGATATAGAGAAGAAAAGAAGCTCACAGCATTTTTTGTATAGTTATGGATACAATTTACAGCATATATTGAACAGATATTTAGGATCTGGGTTTTGCGATTTCGATGAAAATTTGAACTTTCGATAGCATAAACTTGTAATTCTCTTAATAGCCGATTCATTTCACGGGGACTTTCACATTTGTCTGTGGGATTCAAAGAACAATACTATAACAACAACTACCCAGTAACAAAGAACAATACTATCTTTTATAAAAAAAATGAACCATACTATCAACGGCCGAGGCCATCTAGGTTGCTAATTTTGACTAGTCAATTACCGGTTCTTTAGGAAAAATCCTCTTGACATGGTCAGTGAAAGAGTGTGTACACCTTAACCCCTAGACTCTTCTTTATGGGATATATTGGGTTTGTTGTTGTTGTTATTGTAATTATGAAAATCATTGAACAAGACTTGAGGATGACCTACATATTTTATTAGAAGATGGTCAATGTAGCAACTCTCATTATTGCCTTTTACTTCCTATGAGTTACTTTGTTCATTATTATGTCTTCTTTGCATGAAGAGCTTGTGTGAGGGGGCATGATTCAATGTTTGTATGATTGGAAGTTTGGAAGAAAAACAAAAGTAGACAAACTTATTTGAAGAAAACGCTACATCTCAGCTACAAACGCCACTCCCCTTTTGAGTTTTCTAAAGGAAAACAGTATGTTCCATAACTGATCAAATTCCTCATAAACCTTGCTATCCAAACAGCCAATATATAAATTGTTATAATTGTATTCCGGGGGAGGTTTGGAAATGGTTAGGGCCCAAAGGTTTGGTTTGGCTTACTTCACTTTTCAATGCTATCCTATCGTCAGCTAAGATGCCTTCGGAGTGGAGACTTAGTAAATTGGTCCCGGTCTACAAGAACAAAGGGGATGTCCAATGTTGCAGTAACTACAGAGGAATCAAACTGTTGAGCCACACTATGAAGTTTTGGGAGAGAGTGATTGGGATGAGACTTCAGAGATCGGTTCACGTATCGGAGAATCAGTTTCCAGGGCTCTGCGCTTAGTCCGCTTCTATTCACTTTAGTTATGGATACACTGTCTGCTTCTCTCTATGAGGAGGTACCTTGGTGCATGCTATTTGCCGACGATATTGTTCTAGTGGACGCCTCTAGTTCGGGGTTGGCTCGCAGACTAGAAGGTTGGAGAGAAGTGTTGGAGTCTAAGGGTTTCAGAATGAGTAGGACCAAGACCGAGTATATGCAGTTCAGCTTTGGAGAGGCCAGAGTCTCTGAGTCACCCGTTCGATTGGGGGAGGATCTTGTCCCAAGGAAGGAGCATTTCAAGTACCTTGGCTCGTACGTCCAAAGCGATGGGGGTATCGACAAGGATATTGAGCATAGAGTCCAGGCAGGGTGGATGAGATGGAGGAGAGCATCTGGGGTTCTCTGTGACAAGAAAGTCCCGGCTAAGCTGAAAGGGAAATTTTATAAGGTGGTTGTCAGACCGACCTTGTTATATGGCGCGGAGTGTTGGCATAGTACTAAAGCCCAAGAACAGAAGTTGGCGGTGGCTGAGATGAGAATGCTGAGATGGATGAGTGGACACACGAGGCTGGACAGAATCAGAAATGTCGACATTAGAAGCAAGGTTGGAGTTGTGAGTATCGTTGACAAGCTTCGGGAGTCCAGATTGCGGTGGTTTGGGCACGTTCGTAGAAGGCATTTATCAGCGCCTGCCCGTAGGTGTGAGAGTTTGGAGCTTGGAGCTTTGTGCAGAGGGAGAGGTATACCGAAGAAGAGTTGGATGGAGGTTATTCGACGGGATCTCAATACGCTGAACCTCTCGGAGGATATGACTTCGGATAGGGACCACTGGAGGAGATGCATTCGGACTTCGGATGTTTAGAATCCCTAGGATGGGTGATGGGTCATTTCTTTTCGCTTCCTTTCTACCTCTCTTTCTGCTTTCTATCTGTTTTCTGTCGGTTATCTTCGTATCTGTTTTCCGTCTATTGGCTGTCTATTTCCTAATCTCCTACTAGGTGTCTTGGGACGTGTTTCCTTTGCTCTATTATTGTTTAGCTTAAACTGCCAAATTCTTTCGATTGACATACTGCCAAATTCTTCTGGCTGAAATAATGCAATAAAGGTCTGTTAACACAGATCCTTTAAGCACTCAACAGGTCCTTGATGAGTAAAAAGTTTATCACTTTATCATCTTGCTGTTTTGTATCTGAGTTGTTTTATTGGCATGTGTTGAATTTGTTCCATGTCAATCTTGATTTTTTATTTATACTCTCATAGCTCCCAGTGATATCTTGACTATGTTTTACCTTTTTCTCTCCTTTCAGGTTGCTTTCAAAACAGGTGATTATAATCAACATGTGGTTTTTATTGGTGGATTGACTGATGGCTTGATGGCAACTGAGTATGTTTTTTGCTGTTAATTTAGGTTATCAGTGTCTTTGTACTAATCTGTAATTTTGCAATGTGTGTTTTTTTAAATAATAAATATTCTTTAATTTAGATTATTGCACTGTATTTATTTTACAAAGTCATTTTCTTTTTTCTGCATGTTTATGCTTTGCACTTTCTTTTTAACTTGATTGAAATCCCAATGTTTTGATCCATTTCACGTTCAAAAATTTCCACCAAAAAAAAGTACTGATCTTCACTTTGCTGGATGAAAACAGCTCATTGCTGATAATCTATTTCCCGTGTTTCTGAATTAACTGCTCTTTGTGTGGAATCTTTCCCTACATACTATATCCATTTACCCTATAGTTTTATTCATAGAAAGTATTACTCAATCAATGTGATGTTGGAATTTCAGCAGTCCTCCAAAGTTGGCATTTGTTTACATGCACTAATTATGGATCGATGGCCTGGCAAATCCAAATGAAATTCTGTCAAAATAATTGTTGCAAATGTATAAACATACTTGTGTGCTACCAGTATTTCTCATGAAAGTTATTGGCCTTTTTTAGTCTTTTTTTTTTGTTTTCCATCAGTTGCATTCTATTTTATAAAATGTTTATTATCCTAACAAGGGTTTATTTCACTGTCCAGATATCTAGAACCACTAGCAATTGCTTTAGAGAATGAGAAATGGTCACTTGTTCAGACACTTTTTTCTTCTTCATACAGCGGATATGGATCCTCTAGCCTTGATCAGGTAATTTCTTCAATTAAACTAACTCATTAAGCTAACATGTTAACCTAATTTCTTTTGAGTAAAATGATGCTTCGTCTATCATAAAATATGAAATGTGTATTGAATAACTTGCTTTGATAAATTGTTGCTGTGAATGAAGCTGCGTTGATTTTCTATGCAGATTTTGTTTTGATAAAATTCTAGCCTGAAAGTTTCTCAGTCTTTATTCACTGAACCTGCTTTGGGGATGGTTTTTACTTTTTATGGGTTCTCAATATCCTTGAATTCAACCTGATGAAAAGAAACACTAAACCAAGTTGTTGGTTGTATAGAGTTATACTTATGTGCATGTTGCTACTTTTTTTTTTCCACATTTCTTTTCCTGCACCATTCAATGATTAAAATAGCAGCGGTTAAGAGACGCTTTGCTCTTAACGCGAGGAGCAATAATTGGCTCGCTTCTTCACGCTTTATCCAAAAGCGAGTTTTCCTATTTTTTGTGTTGTAAAATATCACCTCAGTGGTAGCTTATTGTTTGCTTTCTCACTAATAATCCTTTTGTCATCATTTTTGTGTTTGATCATAGTACTAGAATCATCTATTTTTGTGTTTTACTATTTTGCAGCAAGTTATATTTGAATATCAACTTTCCCTTGCATTTCAAATACATATATATGTTCATTTTACATTTTAAAGTTATTACTAGTTTATGATCCTACATGTGTGCACAAAAAGCACATTTTCTAGAGGTACAATTCCCATCCATGAAGCATGCGCTTCTTGTAGCTCACTTCTCTCTTAAGCGATAAGCACTTCATCGCCCTTTTGTGCTTCAACTATTTTCTTCACTGGCACCATTCTTTGGTGATGCCAACTATAGAAATTAAAAAAGAAAAAAAACTTAATAAAATTCAATCAAGATTTATAAAATAAGAATTGTTTGAATATTATAGAATTCATAGCTGCTGCTTTCGGTTAGGAATACATTTATCCATGTTGGATGATGCATGAATCAAATTGTTTTTGTTGTTTATGCGTTCTGTCACACATTTATGTTCAATTTGTTGGAAAAATGACCAGGATTCAGAAACCCAGCTTCCCCAATTTTTGCCTTTTCTTTGGTTGTATGGAACTTTTGTAATCTGCAAAGGACAAGCATAAATAGTATTCTTTCAAAGCCTTATTTGGTATAGGATTTTAAGAAGAAATAATCAAATATTGATGGTGTTATTGAATGCATTATGTACTCCCTCCGATTTAAAATATAAGGTTGTCGACTCCCTCCGTTAAATGCCTTATATTATCAATCGGAGGGAGTATATGATAATATCATCCGGAAATCAGTCATGAGTCACTATTTGGCTTGATATGCTTTACCTTTGCTAAAAATGGTTCTCTTAATCAGGGAATGAATGAATTTTTTTTATCAAGGTATATTCGATGGACCTGAGGTTATTGTTAGTGTTTTTTTACCCTTTCTTCTTTAAGGTCATAAGAAGACATCTACATTATCTGATATAAGATGGCTATTGAAATGATAAATCTTTCAATTATATATTTATAGGCAAATTCTTCCATGCTTAGCTTGGTGCATTGCACTTTTATGGAGTCCATTAGGGAAGGGGCTGCTGGCTTTTGCTTGCTGTCCATTTTTAGGAATTTTCTACTCTAATAATGTAGGATTTAGAGGAATGTCTTCTGACCTTGCAAATTCCATTTACTAACATTAGATTTTTCTTGTGCTTGTCTAAATCAATGATACCTCTGATAATATTTTGAACCCTGTTGTGGGGTAAGCTTGTAATGTCAGATATGCTTATATTTCTATGGGCTTATATTCTAAGGATGCTTTGGAGCTTGATCAGTTAATTAGCCACTTGATAAACAAGGAAGATTCTCAAGGTGTAGTGCTGCTTGGTCATAGTACTGGATGCCAGGTACATGTTTTATTTATAACCCAAACACCCTCTGAAATTGACTGATACATGTTTAAATTTATCAGTCAAAGAAAAGCTCTTCCCGAGGTTGAAATTTGAATAGTATGATCTACTACATGTATATCCACTGACAATTTGTCTGAATGGATAACTTTTTAGGACATAGTTCATTATATGAGAAGAAATTCAGCATGTTCGAAAGCTGTCCGTGCTGCCATTTTGCAGGTATTACCCATTCTGAGCCCCTTTCATATCTGTATGTAGCTGCTATTTGCATGCTGATACCTTGAAATACTTTGGCATCCTAAATTATTCATACAATGGATATTTAATGAAAAGATTCATATCTGTTGAAATGCTGGATATTGGATCCTGTAATGAGAAGTGTGGCTCTGTATTTATGTTTTATTCCTTCATAATATCTCGTGGAGCCCCAAAGTCTGTATGGAACTTCAGGTTCTCTTATATCCATAGCATTTGTTACTACCTACACAATCTAGCTGTTTTATTCATTCATGATATCTTGTGGGGAGTTGCTTAAATTATCTTTCACATACAATTATGTAGGAAGCAGTTCCTAAAGTGATTGGTAATGATAAATTAATTGGCCAGCTAACAAGACTACTGTGTGGTCTGAATTCAAGATATGTGAAGTAGCTATGTCCTACATTATATGTCAGCATACTGTTTACCCTTGATAATTTTAAACTTATACTTGAAAAAAGGAATTAAGAAAGAGATGCAGTATCATTACGCACATGCAGTTGTGAGTGTTGTTCAAAAAGGATATTGTTTTTAATGACCCTCAGTTGCTTTATAGTCAGGAATGAAATATATATATGCATTCATTTCTTCATTAGCTTGTGTGTGTAACTAATGTATTTTTATCATCTTTTGGTGTTTAATGACACAAACTTCATGTAAAATTTCGTCTTAGTGTTGGAAATAGTTTGCCATTCTCTTCATTATTTTCTCTGGCCATTTCCTTGAAGTTAGTTCACAATTTCTATTAGATTGATTCTTTCTTTTTCTTTGGTGCTTTTTTGGAAGGCTGCCTTTATCATGTTTTAGATTTAAGGATCACTAAGAAATCAGTATGCATGTTGCATTGACTCATTATTAACCGATCTCTTAACTCCTGGTAAATCAACTTCCTGTCTATAAAGATATAATTTCAAGTACAGTCTCCTGCATTTGAATTTAGGTTATTTTTTCTAAATTTAATGCTCCGTGAGCTGCTAAAAACTTGAAAAATGAAGAAACTTGCCAATGATGGTTCATCTTTTTTGCCCAAAGATACAAAAAGTGCATTATGAATATTGCAAGCGATTTGGATGCTGTTAGATAACATGTCTGCAAATAGAAAGCGGTTATTTTTTCCCCAATTTGGTAGATCTTTTGACATATTGCATTTCATATTGTTTGAAACATTGTAACCTCTAATCTTTGAAAGCACAAAATTACTGGATAAACTGAATATTCATGGTGATGATAGTCTAATGCTATTGGATAACTTTGGATGGAGTAGGCTCCAGTTAGCGACCGGGAGTACAGAGCAACACTTCCTGAAACAGCTGCAATGATCGATTTGGCTTCAAAAATGATTAGTGAAGGCAAAGAATTGGAACTAATGCCCTGGGAAGCAAATCAAGATGCACCAATAACTGCATATAGGTGGGTGAATATACTTTGCTCTTGTTTCATTTTCTTGGTTAATGCATCACTTTCTGCATTTAGCATTTGCATTCAGGACCTAACTTCTTTCCCCTTGTTGGACTTCGGAGCCTAATGGCTTTAATTTTCTATTCATGTGATGTATGTGACCTTATATTTTAGCCAAACACAGTATCTATGGTTGCTACCCTCATTGTATCGCTTCTCTATGCTTCCACGTTTTTGGATTTTGCCTTCCATGTCACGTAAGCTAATGCTTGCCACTAACACTGTTTTCTATATCACATAAGCTAATGCTTTCCATATCACATGAGCATGTGAGAGCTAAGCATGGGAACTATTCGAACTCTTAGTCTGATATTGAAGTAGTTACTAAGGGTGGACTTTTGGAACATTTCACCTTGAAATGAAAGCTATCTTAATAGTAGCTAGTTTTGAGCTAAGCATGTTTGTGTGTATGTTTGTTGTCCCTACCATATGACTGGATAATCAAGCGATGAATATGAACTCTCTTATTCTGAGCCCCTTTAGATCAGATTGTGACCATGAACTCTCTTATTCTGAGCCCCTTTAGATCAGATTGTGACCATGACCATTCATTACAAATTGTAATATGAATATTCATGATGACTTAAGTAGCTATGCATGTCATTTGGTCACTGTTAATGCTCTTTTCTTGTTATTTTTTAATATATGTTTTCCACAATTAGAGCTGATTTTAATTTGAATTATTATATGATGAATTTCCCCTCTTAATCCATACTAATCCTCATCAGACCAACCTGACTTCTACCTGACCTTAATCTGAGATTCCTTGCAACTCAAAATGGTTAGGCTACACATGGTTGACTATAACATTAACATATGATCAATAGTTGGGTTTGTTAACTTGGGAATAGGTGTTATTGGTTCAAATTAGGAAGCATATAGTGAAGACTTAAGACGGGTGTCAATTTTGGGAGTGCTCAGGAATAACTTACCCTGATCTTTAGTATTGAGTACATGATATAGATGTTATTGTTTCAAGACAGGCAGCGCTAGGGAAGGCTTAAGATTGGAAGCCTGACATAGGGAACGATGTTGTTTGATTATGATAGAAACATTATGCATGCATTCTCTAGCCCAAGATCAACATGGTGTTATTGTCACTGCTAACAAATACATCCCATAAAACTTCTTCAAATTGTTAGAGGCGGTAAAATCCAAAATTTTATTAGAGGTCGGATGAGGATGAATGGTAGTGAAAAGAAGAAAAAATATCATTTGCTCTTTTTTTTTTTGGGTTTGCAGAATTATTTACGAGTATTGAATCGAGCTTCTTTAGTACTTGTCACACAGCTAGCATCTGTTTTTTGACAAATGAGCCCACTGATTAGTATATGTAGAGCTTGCTATCTAGCTTTTCTGAATGGCTGTTGTTTGATAATGCTGTTGTAATTGCTTGATTGATGGTCAATTAATGTGTTAGGTACAACTCCCTGTCTGGATACATGGGAGATGATGATATGTTCAGCTCTGATCTCAGTGATGATCAATTAAGGATGAGACTGGGGCACATGTCCAACACACCTTGTCAGGTATTGTTTCCTGTATTGGAGGTCTAGCCGTTAAATGCTTGAGGAAATTAACATCCTCATAGTTCAAGTGTTCAACTTGATTTGGGAAACTGCTTTGGATTGGGAGATCTCTATTCTCAACTCAGTTTCGTAGATTAAGTAGAACAAAATATGGATTATGAAGTTATAACACTAGTTGAATAAAGAATTTAAAAATCAGCAACAGTTAAGTCCTTTGTGATTGGCAGATCTCTACTATCAAGTATCAACTCAGTTAATGCTTGCTTATTAAACGAATTGACAGTATTCTTGCTGGTTGTTTTTATTCTGAACAACTGCTGCTGAATGGCTTGATATTCATGTCATTGAATGAATTGCAGGTTATTTACTCTATGGCAGATGAATATGTTCCTGAGTATGTTGACAAGAAATTGCTTATCGAAAGGTACTTCATCTCCATTCCCTTGTCTTATCTTAAATCACTTGATGGTATTATCTTTTCAAACTCCCCCCATCATTTGAAGTACGAAGTTATTTGCTTTCTCCAGCATTTAAAACAGTCTTGACAGCATCTTAGCCTAGGAATTCTGGTTTAAAGTTCTTTTCAAAATGTTTTTCCAACAAGCTCTACTAGGCAACCAAGGATGATTCTTTTTTTTGGTAAGAAAGAAACTTAACTGTACACACTTCAGATGATAGACGACCCTTAGTTAAATGGCTATGATTTTCTTGTTTAATGCAAATTTCCCTCCTCATGTACCATAATAAAGCTTATATCCCGATGATACCACTGGCTACGAGCTTAAGACATGCTGAATCTCCTTTGTTTTTTTATTTTGCCGGATTTGTTGATAACAGCTATAGGCTAATCTTTTATTTCCCCTACAGCAAAAGATCAGAAAACCAAACCCATGATCTTATTATGAGAGAGTGGAGTCTTGGTAGATTGTCTAGAAACTTTGTAAATAGACACTCTTGACTAAAGGTTTTTTTGACCTATTTTCTAATTGGGAATTGTTGGATTTGCCTATCCTTCTGACTAAACAAGTTCGATTTAGGCATATTAATCAAATTCTGTTTCAAACTGCTGCAAGTTTTACTCCTGTCATAAAAAAGGATATGAAGAAGGTAGGTTGTGGTATGTTGCAGACTGTGCAGGGCATTGGGAGGGGCGGAGAAGGTGGAAATAGAATGGGGAAACCATTCACTCTCCAACAGATTAGAGGAAGCTGTCCAGGCAATTATTGACTTTGTTAAAAGGGAAGTTCCAAAGGGTTGGGATGATCCTTGGAGCTAAGGCAACGTCGTCTTTTTGCTCCGTTTGAGGTAACCTTATACTGTATATCATAATTCTTCATTCATCTCCTCTCCCTTCTCCTTCGTTGTGGAGAAACGTAGGCATGATCAGACTTCCTTGGTTTGTAGACAAGGTGTTGTCGAATGAATTTTGTTCGATAGGTTTTCAAAGTTGAGGATGGAATTTTGTTTACGGTTTAGTGATTTATGCTTCTTTGATTTTGATTTTCCAATCAAATATTTTAGGAGAACAATCAGAACATTAGCTTCTTATTACCCAATACGATACGAGTATTTGGTGTTCGACTAATCCCACACAGTGACACGGGTATCTCGGGTAAATCGCTCTGGTCCCTGTGACCATTCCTTGGTCTCGAACTGGCGACTCAAGGAAAGCCATTGTGAGGTGAGTTGACCACAGACGTTTGACGATGGCCTTCATTTTGTTGCGTTTACGGAAAGCGATTATGATGAATTAGACACGGTCGACAGTCATCCTAGAGCATCATTTCGAATGAGAATAATACGAAGTTCTGTTGTGTTATTAGAAGGCAACAAGCTTTCTGTTGTATGCCCCTTTCTTGTTGGGGTTAAAGGTTATAAGTTGAAATGTTATCCTATAAAATACAAATGGTTAGACAAGTGTTAGATTGTGGCTTAAATGGATCTAGAATCTATACGTCTGAGGGCATACAACACTTGTGCGCGGCGCATGTAGCAAAAACTTGTATGGATTAGTTAATAAAAGAAATTAGTGGATGAGGCGACGGTGGAATTCAAATCAAAATGGATGGGATTGGGAATTTGGGAGGACAGAAAACCAAATCCAACCAGGTCGACAGACATGTTATAGACCAGCTGTTCCCACACACCACATGAATTCAATTATTAATGCCGGTGGACCTTCTCACTTAATGATCGTTCGAAAATAGATTTTTTAAATTAAAAATTATACGGAGTATAAAATAATACGAATTATTTATTAATAGATAAATATTCCGTATTTGATAGGTGTTATTTTATAGGCATACTTATCAAAAATATTTATAAATGAATATTTAATAGGTGTTATATATAGATGTTGGGTCAGGTGTTTACACCCCTTATTGTGTTTTGTGTTAACAAATATAGACCATTGATTGATTAGAAATGAATGGGTGAGATTAATTGAGACTTTCCCTTTTTATTTAAATAAAAAAGAGTAGGTCCCACCACTTTAATAGCCAACTTGCTGTAGAGGAAGCACGTGCGTTGATTTTTTTAGGTAGCGTTTTTTTTTGTGGGGATGAGGAGATTTTGCTTCCACTATGCGTTCGATGAAAATATTCGCTAGGATAATAGTAATTATTCGCTAAATTGATTGTTATTATTCATCTATAAATATGAGTTATCAATAATAGCAAAAGGGTTGGTCAATTTTTCAACTATTCGCCAGGCTGATAGTAATTATTCGCCAAGTTGACAGTAATTATTCGCTAGGTTGGTAGTAATTATTCGCTAAGTTGATAACAATTTTTCGCTAGATTATGTTGATAGTAATTATTCACTAGTTAATAGTAAATATTCGTTAAGTTAATAGTAATTATTCGCTAGATTATCAATGAATAATTGTCCTATATACATTAATAATTCACGATTACCAATGAATAATTATCCCATATACATGAATAATTCACGATTCTCAATGAATAATTGCATAATACATGAATAATTCAAGAAAAATTGTAAAACAAATCCGAAATCAATACAGATCGAAACTAATACAGATCCCTAATTAACACTGAATATCTCTAATTAACCACATGGCTCACCGGGGGCAGCACAAAGAACACGCGTCCAATTCTGAAACTCCACCACCAACGGCGAGGTCGTGCCTGCCCAATTCTGAAACTCCACCACAAAGAACACACATCTAATTAACCACAGGGCAGCACCGGGGGCGTGCCTCCCCGACGGATGAACGACGAGGTCGTAGATAGAGACGGAGCCGTCGCCTCGAGGCGCTGAGGAGGATACGAGGGAAGGAGGGAGAGAGAGAGGGAGGGAGGGGCGAAAAATGAGAGGGATGTGACGGCGGAGGAGTGGTGGAGGAGGCGCCATCATCGCACCGCAGACAGCTCCACCATCATCGCACCTCACACGGCTCCGCCTTCGCCGGTTACGCCAGATGCCATCGTCGGCCGCCAAATTCTCTCTCTAATTTGTACGGTTGTGTGATGCGAGATTTGAGAGTGGTTAGGGTTCTTAAAAAAAAAAATGGATTAGGGAGTGGCTACACGCACTGGATACGTGGGTGTGGAAAGTTTTACTGGGACCCATTTATTTTTTTATTTATAAATTAGAAAAACTAACAATTAATCTTAGCCTTCCATTTACCCTCAATCAATGGTCCATATTTGTTAACACAAAACACAATAAGGCTTGTAAACATTTGATTCATTCTCTCTCTCTCTCTCTCTCTATATATATAGATTATTCTTTGCTTGAAATAACTATTCATATCAAAATTAATGAATTGATAACTGTTATTTTATTTATATCTATATTATTTTTTGGTAGAATGAATTATTTATATCTATATTAATTTTTATTGTATTTTTACCTCATATTTTGATAGCTATTAATTTAATTCTCACATTGTAAGTTATATTTATATTTTTTAGCATATTTTTAATAAGTTTTTTTTTCCACATATAATAGATGTAATTTTGGATTATTGTGTTAATATATGTCCGTGCAAGGGACGGGATACACACTAGTTTTTTAAATTATATATGCTCAAACTCTAGCAACTCCCTCATTTCTAAGATTTTGAAGAATGCTGTTGATTTTTATTTTTTTAGTGATTCTCTATTTTAAAGAATTAATAGATTACATAGTGCTCCTCATATATAGTGGGCTCAAAGCCCAATAAGACCCAATACCTTTGTAACATATACATATATGTTTATCAATGAATGGAAACCCTCAAGGAGAACATTACAATCAATCTCATGATCTTACATGGTATCACAGTCTAAGATCCTAAAAATCCTAATTTTCTTATTTTTCTAACCCTTGCCGCCACCTTCCCCAACCATCTCGGCCACCACTGCCGACACCTCCCTCTCGGCTACCCCTAGCCGCCGACCCCCCCCCCCCCCCCCACTTCTCCTCTCTCTCTCCTTCTCGTCTCAATGGCCACTGAAACAACCACTACCAAGCCACCCTTCCATTCCGCCCTCACCATCTCCAACATAAAAAATTGCATCCCCATCATCCTTAATCATGAATCCAGTACCTACACCATGTGATCGCACCTCTTCACGATCCATGTTAAGGCTCATAAAGTCATCCACCATATCGCCCTGAAAGTGAAGACAACGATCTCTTCGCTCAGCTTGACACCATTGCCATTCAATGGATCTTCAACACCATCTCAAAAGATCTATTGACCACCATCCTCAACCCCAAAGACACCACCTTGGATGCTTGGAAGAAACTTCAGAATCTCTTTCAAGACAACAAGTCCACCCGTGCTGTCTATCTCGAGCACGAATTTTCAAGTTGCAAGCTTTCCTCTTTTCCGTTGATATCTGCCTATTGTCAGCACATCAAGACCCTGGCTGATCAACTAGACGCCATCGACTCCAAACTCAGCGCCACCCGCCTCGTCCTCCAGGTACTCTCAGGTCTCCCTTCGGAATACAACGTTGTTGCTACTCATATCCAGCAGACGGAACCTCTCCCTACATTCGAAAGGACCCGGTCTCAATTGATCCTGGAGGAGACTCGCCTTCACCGTCAGACCACCGAAGCCGCCAAGGACAAGACGGCATTGGTCTCGTCCAGCGACATCGACGAGACCTATGCCCCCCAGCACACCCGCGGCAACGACCAACAGGGATCGAGAGGCCGCGACCGCAACGACCAACAACACGATTCCCGCAACCCCTCTTGGTACCCCAACCCCGGCTATCCGCCTTGGATGCCCTTTGGCTACCCCGGTTCGTCGTATCGCGGACCAGCCCCGTATCCCAACCGTCAGCAGGGCTTGCTGGGTCCCGCTCCTCGCCCCGTCGGTCATCAGGCCTACCCGTCTTCGTCTGATCAGGCATACCCTCCTCCGACTGATGTGCATCACGCCTTCTCTTCAATGCAGCTGGCACCTCCTGACGCCGCTTGGTACATGGACACCAGCGCCACCTCTCATATGACGAACTCCTCGGGTACTCTCTCTTCTCTTTCTTTTAAGGGTCCTTCTCATTCTATTATCGTCGGCAACGGTGGTCGCCTTGCTAGTTCGGGCATTGGCCACGCCACAATACCAACCCCTACCAACCCATTACACATCAACAACGTCTTTGTTGCCCCCAAACTTGTCAAAAACCATATCTTTGTCCGTCGGTTCACCACTGACAATAATGTTTCTCTTGTGTTTGATCCGTTTGGTTTCTCTGTGAAGGATCTTACTACGGGGTTACTCGCCTGAGATGTAATAGCAACGGGGAGCTCTATCTTGTGTCGTCGCCCTCACCATCCAGCCCGTCAAGTCTAGTCACCCTCTCGGCATCATCATCCAGTCTTTGGCATGCACGCCTTGATTATCCCAGTCCTGCAGTTTTAGATTTACTTCGTTCTCAGAGTCTTGTCCAATGTAATAAAGAGTCTCGCTCTAGTTTATATTCTTCTTGTCAGTTAGGTAAGCATGCCAGACTTCCTTTTCAGCGGTCTTTAAACACTACTTTTGCCTCTTTTGATATTATTCATAGTGATATTTGGACATCTCCTGTGCCTAGCAAGGAGGGTCATAAGTATTACCTTTTGTTTCTGGATGATTATACACATTTCTTATGGGGTTTTCCTTTGCACTTTCAATCTCAAGTGTTTCCTATCTTTGCCAAATTCCATGCTTACATCAAAACACAATTTCACACCTCTATCAAGTGTTTCCAATGTGACAATGGTCGCGAATTTGACAACAAAGATTTTCACACTTTCTTCCATACCAATGGAATCTCCTATCGCTTGTCCTTCCCCTATACCTCCCAACAGAATGGCAAGACCGAACGAATCATCCGAACCATTACCAGTATGACGCGCTCTCTCCTCTTCCACGCATCTATTCCCCTTCTTTATTGGCCTTACGCCTTAGCCACCACGTGCCACCTCCTAAACATTCTCCCTTCCACTACCCTCCACCAACGCTCACCAACTCAGACTCTTTATTGCACTTTGCCTAGGTATGATCACCTTCGTACCTTTGGGTGCTTGTACTTCCCCAATCAATCATCCACCGTCCCTCACAAACTTCACCCACGCTCCACCTCTTGTGTCTTTCTTGGCTAACTGTCTGGTCATCGCGGTTACCTCTGCCTCGATATCAAGACCCACAAGATCATTCTTTCTCGTCATGTCACCTTTGATGAGTCACGATTCCCCTTTGCGTCTCCCACACCCCCTGTGTCTCCGTCAGAGTCACCATTCTCTCACTTTCTTTTCCCCCATAGCTCTCCCGGTGCTCCTGCCTCTCCCCCTCCCCCACCCCCACCACCCCTACCACCAAACCACACACCCGTAGCGTCTCCGGTGTCTTCCGACCCCGTCAGATCGTCTCCATGACCACCGCACATCGCCCCGCCATCCATACCCATGAATCCGCCCCAACAATCCCTCGCCAATAAGCAATGCCGCGGCCGCAGCCCATCAAAACCCCACCCCCCACCCTTGCCCCACCTACTGGCGGCGGCCGCAGCCGCGGCCAATCAACCAGCGGCGGGCATGTTGCGCCCGCCGCATTGCCTGCAGCTTCTGCCTTCCCTGCCTCCGTCCCTCCTGGCTGCCATTTTCCCTTGCCTCCACCCCGACCACCCTCTCCCCCATTCCCACCTCCCACAAAACAACCCTCCTCGACCCGAATTGCCAGGCGGCTATGCTCGACGAATACAGGGCCCTTACGAAGAATGGTACTTGGGTTCTTGTCCCTCGCCCTCCTGAGGCGAACGTCATTCCCTGTATGTGGCTCTTCCGTCACAAGTTCTGCTCTGATGGGACGTTGGAGCGCTACAAAGCCCGTCTTGTGGTCAACGATCGGTCTCAGCAGGCAGGCATTGATTGTGATAAGATGTTCAGCCCTGTGGTCAAGCGTGCCACTATCCGAGTGGTCTTGAGTCTAGCTTTGTCGTGCAACTGGGCCATCCATCAGTTAGATGTTAAGAACGCTTTTCTGGATGGCCATCTGAACGAAACAGTCTACATGTTCCAGCCGCCGGGGTTTACTGATGTTGATCGTCCAAAGCACGTCTGTCTCCTCAAGCGTTCTCTGTATGGTCGAAAACAGGCTCCATGGGCTTGGTTCTAGCGCTTTGCTTCTCATCTGCTACGTTTGGGTTTCATTGGCAGGCGTTCGGATACGTCTCTGTTTACCTATCGCAGAGGCTCAGACTTGGCATTCATGTTACTCTATGTCGACGACATCATTCTCACCGCCTCTTCTGATGCTCTTCGGACGTCTATTATTTCGCAGTTGAGTGCGGAGTTCGCCATGTCTGATTTGGGTCAGTTGTCCTACTTCTTAGGAGTTGTTGTTCAGCGTCATGCGCCTGGCCTGTTTCTCTCTCAGAGTAAGTATGCTGCTCAGATTGTTGCTCGTGCCAAGATGGGTAACTGTAATCCTGTCGCCACCCCTGTCGATACATCCAACAAGCTCAGTGCTCATTCCGGCTCTTTGGTTGATGATCCGACGTTATACAGAAGCCTCGCGGGTGCACTTCAGTATCTCACCTTTACCAGGCCTAATATCAGTTACGCAGTTCAGCAGATCTGCTTGTTCATGCATGCACCCAGGGAACCCCACTTTCAGGCCTTGAAGCGGATCCTCCGGTACATCAGCGACACTCTCGAGCTCGGCACCATGATCACTCCTTCCTCTAAGCTTGATCTTGTTGCTTACACTGATGCGGATTGGGGTGGTTGTCCTGACACACGACGCTCCACGTCTGGTTACTGTGTCTTCCTCAACGACACTCTTGTGTCGTGGTTAGCCAAGCGTCAGTCCGTCGTATCTCGCTCCAACGCTGTCTCAGAGTGCTCTTGGCTCCGTAATCTCCTGCTTGAGCTCCGTTGCCCTCTTCAGAAGGCCACTCTCGTCTACACTGACAACGTCTCCACCGTCTATCTGGCTAGCAACCCCGCCCAGCATCAACGCACGAAGTACATTGAGCTTGATCTCCACTTCGTCAGGGACAAGGTTGCCATTGGACATGTCCGCGTTCTACATGTCCCGTCCTCTTATCAGTACGCTGATATATTCACCAAGGGTTTACCTAGACAGTTGTTCATTGATTTTAGGTCCAGTCTCCCTGTACGGCCCCCTCCAGTTTCGACTGCGGGGGTTTGATAGATTACATAGGTCTCCTCATGTATAGTGAGCTCAAAGCCCAATAAGGCACAATACCTTTGTAACCTATATATATGTTTATCAATGAATGGAAACCCTCAAGGAGGACATTACAATTAATCTCATGATCTTACAAGAATGATATGGAAAATTTATTAGACATAAAAAAAAACTTATAATTTTCCAAAAAATTCTAAATAAAATCATCCAAATGGGAAAATTATTGGGAATGTTCTTGGTAAAGAAGGGAATTAAGTTGAGAGTAAGAGCATGCCATTTGGGTACTATAGCTCAAGTTGTGACGAGGTCAGACAATCGCGAGGAGTATGTATCCACTCAAAAGATCGAAGATGTTACTTTTCGAGATATCCATATTGTCAAGAGTTTCTAAACTCAATGCAGTTGAGTCTAGTAGAGTGATTTCGAGGTCTCCGAGTCGAGCTTGATAACTTCTACATTACGCAAATGATCAGTGGAAGAAATTATATGTGCAATGCTTTGTTGTTCGACTTCATAGCTCATTAGGAGGCTTTGGGGGTTGCAGGGTTATAGAAGGTACTAGTGTGGTTTGGTAGTGTATTTGCACAGTCATTTTCTTGTCATTTTGTGAGCAAATATATGCCTAAACTTCTATCAAATGTGTGACGCTATGACTAGCCATTATTTTTTCGCATTCATAAGATTTTATGTTGATAGGTGATATTTGCAATATAATCTGGTGTTCCTCCATTTTCCATCATTGGAGCTATTGTCTCGCCTTTGTTTTTTTTTTTGTCAATTGAAGCATCACGGTGCCTCATTCTTCATTGGATAAATCATGAATATTGATTACCAAGGATATGCATGCCTGATAGACCTGTTTTGACAGGTCGGGTGGGTCGGTTTTGGGTCGGGTCGTCTCGGGTTTATTATGGGTCGGGTCATTTCGGGTTACGAGTCATAAAATGCTTAATCCAGACCCATATTTAACGAGTTCGGGTCGACCAAACAGGTCAAGAGCGTTACTCATCCAAAAAAAAATATCATTTTTTTTATTCTTTGTTATAATTTTATTCTTTTTAGTTTGAAGTATGAAATTATATATAAATTTTATTATCCTTACAACCATATATAAATAGTAAACGACATTTAAAAGTAAACAGATAGACTATTTTTAATGACTATTTGTATAGTTCCTAAATCCTAACCCTAAAATTATTATATTACCCTAATAATAATAATAGTTATATTATTGACAAGAAGTAATTAATGTTTCTACAATAGTAAAACGGTCTTTCTATCATATGCCCTTAGGGCATAGGATAAACAACCCATATTGGGAAAAATTCTTATATTTGGATGCATAAACCATAGGAAAGCATTATTAAAAATGGCTAAAATTATTTAAATTTGAAAAATATTTCTAATTTTAGCCTCTTATCCTTTAGAAAAACCGATAGTAAAATTATATGTAAACCCAACTTAATTAAGATTGTTTTTTGGTCAATACTTAATTAAGATTGTAATCCTAACCAGTAACCAAGATTGTAATCATGTTCGGTGGGTGGGAGGATGATCAGCTTATCCCGTAAATAAGAATATGTGATTTGAAATCCAAAACTAATTACATCCTCCCAAGTTTTAACTATAAAATGAGAGATTGTTCGGAAAAAGGGTATTAATTGGTAATATCTGATCCGATCCCATCAAACTAACAAGTATAAAAGTGTAAAGATATAAATCCCATCAAAATATCAAATTCATTCATAAACACAATAATCAAATTAATTTGATCTCCAAGATAGATGATAGGTAGGTGCCGTAAGGTGAAGATAGATAAAGTACTCGAGCAAAGACGAAGCCACCGTCTCCACCCGGTGGAGACCTTCGTCTAGAGGTGGTAATTGGACGAGTCGGATTGTATTCAGAAGTTCAAGTTCGTTTATGTTGGATATGGTCATAAGTTCAAACTTGCACCGCTTCCGGGATCAACTTATTCTTTAAAGGTTATCAATCCGATTCTACGTTTAGGTTCGAATCGGGTCACATTTAATTTTATTATAAAATGACTATTATTTTTTGTTTATATTTATCGTTTACTGTTAAACTTTATTTATTTAGTTATATTAGGTCTTATTATAGATAATTTACATTATTAGTGTGTTTAAAAATGAGAAAATTAAAGTAGTTACAATGATGAGTCAATCTTTTTGAAGTCATTGATAGTCGAGTGGAGGTACGGGTTGAGTCGGGTGAGGGTATATCTGTAATCGGACATTAGGTGGAAATGTGATTGATTGAAAAAGAGATGATTAAGGTTGATATGACAAGTAGGCTAAAACTCTTACTCCCTTCGTTCGCGAAAACTTGTCATTTTAGCTTTCGGCACAATATTTAAGAAATATTTAAACTACCAACATTACCCCTAATTTTGTCTTAACAAAGTATAATCACATTTTTCAAGGTAATTCAAATTTTAAACAAATGAGTGTAAATTTGAAAATATATGGGTAAAATCTCTAAAGTGACAAGTTTTTTTTGAACAAAATCAAGAGTCTAAAATGACAAGTTTTCGTGAACGGAGGGAGTATGTTTTTAGAGGTTATACAGAGATGTAGATATAGATGTAGATGTTTTAAATTAAGCTCAATAGTTAATAAATGTGTTAAAAATATAAGAGAGGATAAGACATAGACAGAAATTATTATGCAGAGTATATATATAGATATAGGGTGTGTATGGATGCATATAAACAGGTTAAAAAGTGTGAAATTATTAGCTGTTAAAAAAATAAACAGGTTTAAACGGTGTATGGGAACAACAAATAAGCTTTAGTCAGTTAAAAAAAAAGGTTTATAAATAAGCCACAGATTGAAGCTTATTTTGAGGTTTATATTCCATAATTACTATTTTACCCCTACTCTTTTATCTTATTTGGTTTGAAAGTACCACAATACTCCTAATAAAAACCAAATAAACTCCACTTTTTACAAATAAACTGTTTTTCACCCCATACGGAGTTTATATTTTTTCATAAATTTTTAACTACTTTTACCAACGGTTTATAATTTTTTACCCTGTTTATAATTTTAGTCAGTTTATTAAAACCGTCCCATACGAACCCATAGACTACGAATTGTTATGTATAAGTATCCATTAATCCATAGCATTAGCAACAAAAATTAAAAAAGAAAAAGAAATGAATAGAGAGGTGGTGGGAGTACAGGTGGGACCACCTGAGGATGTACGTATCTCAATTCTCAACAGTAATACCCCTCTGTGCCAGTTCCACCATTAGCATCCAATTCACTGTCTCCTCCATTACTCCCTCTCACCTTCACCTGTGACACCCCCACTTTCAACTCTTTCTTCCCTTACTATCTCTTTCTGACTTCCAAAGATCCGATCTTTCCCTTCCTTTTCTCTCCAATATCTCCTCACCCACATCCTTCCAATCATCCTATCTTCCTCTTCTTCTACCTCCATCCCTAATTCCAAATTTCAACCCTAAATTCCACCAAGTTTGTTTTTCTGCTACTTGCCCTTTCTTTATTCCTCACCAGTACCGGAGTATTATTTTTCTGCTTTTTAATCGATTTTCTGGAGCGAATGAATGTTTTTTCCGTCCACCCGGCTCCCAAGTAATTGTGACAGCCCAAAAAGGTGTCTCCTTTTCAAGACTCGTTTTCTTCTTTTGACCCGTCTTCCTCATCAATGGCGGTGATTGACATCCCCGATAAGCTCGCCAACAGGGCAGCCCAATGGCGGATCCTCGGCTCCGTCCGTCAATTCACCCTCCTCCTCGCCCTTTCCCTCGCGCTTATGTTCCTCTTCTGCACCATCGATAAATCCACCATTACCTCCCTCGTCCAAGCTTCCACCCGCTTTCACAAACCCCCAAACACCACGCTTCCTGTTGACGATCCGCCGGGGTTGGGTTCGGGTTCGGGTTGGGTCTCCGTTGAGCTCCGACGGAACTACACCGACATCCTCTACTCACATTGGATGGAGCCGGGCGGGCTACCTTGCAGGGAGTCCAAAACCGACGGGATTCGAATCCCGAGATTCGACCAAAACCCTAACGCGACAATCTCTCTCGAGACAGGGGCGCGTCACGAGATCTTCTTCCACGCGCTCGACGACAACTCCACCGCCCGCTGCCTCGGCGGCGACTTCTTCGAGATCGACCTCTCCGGCGAGAATTGGAAGTCTCGCCCTCCGATTACCGATTACGGCAACGGCACTTACTCCTTCACCCTCCAAGTCCACCCCGATTTCTCCGGCGAGTTTAACCTCACCATCACCCTCCTCTACCGCCACTACCAAGGCCTCAAATACACCCCCTCCCGCTTCGTCGTCGACACGCAACTCCTCAAAGCTCCAATCTTTTTCACCCGATCCGGCCCCGAACTCCCGAATCTTCCCGCCTGTACAAGATCCGACTTCAACCGCACCCTCTGGGCTGGGCGCTGGACCCGCCACGCTAACAACGACACCTGCGAGATCTCCGATGACGGCCGGTACCGCTGCATCCCGCCGGAATACCCCTGCCCCGACCCCTGGTGCTCGGGCCCGATCGGGTCGCTGGAGAGCAACGGGTGGGTCTACTCGGCGCATTGCGGGTTCAAGCTCTTCACTCAGGAAGAAGCGTGGGAGTGCTTGGATAACAAGTGGCTGTTCTGGTGGGGTGATTCGAACCACGTCGACACCGTCAAGAACCTCCTCTTCTTCTTCCTCGGCGTGCCGGATCTCGAGGTGGTCACCCGGAGGTTCGATAAGACGTTTGTGAACCCGCGGAACCAGTCGCAGTCGGTTCGGATCACCAACGTCTTCAACGGCCATTGGGACGACAAGGGCAACTACGAGGGCCTGAATTCCCTCTCCAACGACACCTACAGAGATCTGCTCCGCGGCTACTTCAACGGGTCGGGCCCGGGCCCGGACGCGGTGATGTTCAATTCGGGGCTCCACGACGGGGTGAAGTGGAAGAATCTACGGCGGTTCGTGGTATCGGCAGAGTACGCGGCGAAATTCTGGGCGGAATTGATGAAATCGGGGAACCGGAGACCGAGATTCGTGTTCCGGTCGACGGTGGCGACCGGCGGGTACGCGCGGGGCCTAGCGTTCAACCCGAGCAAGATCGAGGCGTACAACGGGGTGTTGTTGGATAAGCTGAGGAGGGAGGGAGTGGTGGACGCGGTGGTCGACGACTTCGACATGACGTGGCCGTGGCACTTCGATAACCGGTGTAACGACGGCGTGCACTACGGGAGGTTTCCGGCGAAGCTTAAGTGGCGCGATGGCCAGATCGGACACCAGTACTTCGTTGACCTGATGCTCGGACACGTCTTGCTGAACGCCATTTGCGCGTCGTGATTCAGATGATGTCGGTGAGCTGGGTGGTGGTGGCAGTGGCGGCGGCCAGGTTGGGGATGCGGTGGCCAGGGAGGAATTTTTTATTATTATTAATTTGGAGGTTTTTTTTTTTGTTTTGTTTTTTAGTGATATATTGTTTACACGTGTAAACTAATCATATGTGGGATGGTGGCCTTGTATGATTAATGTATTGTTTTTGTTTCACCACTATACAAATTGATACTCCCTCTCATTGACCATGTATGGTGTATGACATTTTTATTTTTAATTTGTAGTTTATGGTGTTAGATTTTTTTATTAATAGCAGACCAAATTTTTTTTTTATTAATATTTTATATAAGGGAAAAAGTTTTAGAGTAACATTCTATATTTATTCTTGTGTGACTATGTCAAATTTGGGTAGGTTTAGTGACACCAATTTTATTTGTCCTTACCTTTGTGTGATTTGATTATTGTATTATTTTTAAAAAAAAGGGATGTCTCAATGGGTGGAGACTATGATGGAACAAATATAAAAGTAAAGAATAAAAGAATAAAAACATTAATAAAGAGGGAATTTTGACAAATAAAGCTATGGGGTGATAATGTAATGTTAGTGCATATGGGCAATGACAAACCCTAAAAAGTGTGAGGCTTGTATTCTAACTGTCAATAGAGGCAACATATGGATTTATGTGATATGAATGTGAAAATTTTAAAATTTTAATCAATCGTCAATGAGTTATTTGGTTTCGGTCGCATATACGACATCTCGTACATCGGTAAAAAGAAGGTACACAGAATTGATCATGATATTATAACCAGAATCAACCTATTATAACCCAAAAATTAAAACAGTGAAATGTTATTTGTGAATGCACTTATTGCCCTTATATTAAGAATAAATTTAGTTTTTTTCTTTTCTAATAAACAACTTTATGATTATTATAATAATTTTATGTGCATAGTGGTGAAATTGTGGATAAGAGAGTTTGTAGCTTTTTAATTATATTTTCAAATTTTCCATTTGAATGGGCAAGCATAAATGAAATAAGAGAAATAAATGGATGATCATTTTAGTATTCATCATATTAATCAATGGTTAGCAAAGAAGTTAATTGTTGTAGATTTTTGGTGGAGGAATTAGGAAAGGATCATTTAAACCTATAAAGACCCGGCCCAAGAAAGAAAGTAAGCAAATTAGAAAGAGAAAATCTGCTGAAATATCACCCTTTCCTAATCTAATTAGGTTAATAGCATACTAACTTTTATAATTTGCCTTTCTAACACCCAATTAACATTTATTAGTCCCTTAGCAGTCCTTCTCCCCAGAAAATTGTCGTGGTTAGAGGTGGCCGGAATGGGCAGGTGCAAGAACGGGAGGGTGTTTGCGAGGCTTCGTCGGTGGGGGCTGGGTGTCGGAGCGGCTGGATTTGGGCTCGGGATGGCCGAAATTGGTGGAATGAAGGCCGAAAATTGGGAGGTTTAGTGCTCGGTAATGGCGGATCTTGGCCGTGAAGGGGAAGGAGGAGGCTGCTGGTGCGTCGGGGAGGGCGGTACGTGGCCAAGGAGGGCGGATCTGGTGAGGGAGTGTCGGATCTGGTGTGGAGGCGCCGGATTCTGGCCAAAAGCGAGAGACGGGGAGCAGGGGAGCGAGAGGAAGGGGATGAGCCGAGGTCGAGCGAGTCCAGATCTGAACGAGAGGAAGGAGGCGGTGACGAGCGAGCGGCGGAACTATCGAGCAAGCGTCCGGAGCGAGCAAGGTCTAGGTCGAGCGAGCGAGGTCGATCGGCCGGAGCGAGGGACTGAGGAGCGGCGGCCAGAGCGAGGGCAGCGTCCAAAAATTTCAGATCTTATACAGAGGAGGAAGAAGGGAGGTTGAAGAAGCATTTTTTATAAAATTACAAAAATTAACCCATAAATAGAATTTTTTGTAAAATTACAAAAATTAACCCATAAATATGAAAAAGTTGCATTACATTAAAGAAAAAAATGCATTACATTAAAGAAAAAATATTGCATTACATTGAAAAAGTTGCATTACATTAAAGAAAAAATTGTCATCAAAACGTTACCTTGAAAAAATATGGCATCACGAAAACATTACATTGAAAAAGTATGGCATCACGGGAAAAAAAATATCATCAAAAAATTGATATCAAAAAAGTGTCATCAATAGTCAACGGTAAAAAAAATGGCATCAATGGTCAATGTGGCATCACAGTAAACAAAAAAATATCAGCAAGATTTGAAAAAAGTGGCATTAAAAAAGTGTCATCAATCCATTTTATTATAAAATCAAAAAAATATCATCAAATAATTACACTAGAAAAATGGCATCAAAAGACTGCTTTGAAAAAGTTGCATCACATTAAAGAAAAAAATGTCATCTAAACATTACCTTGAAAAAATATGGCACCACGAAAACATAGGGCTGATACATGAGCCGAGTAGCTCGGGATCGACTCGGGCTCGGCTCGATAAAAACTCGACTCGGGATCGCTCGAATGTTACATGAGCCGAGTTCGAGCCTGTAAATGAGCTCGAGCTCGAGTAGCTCGCGAGCTCGGATTTACTATTATACCCCTAGGGTTTTATATGTTCCAACCCTCCGCCTCTCCCCGTTCATTTCCTTTTCGCTGTCAACCCTCCGCCTCTCTCACCTCGCTTGGACGCTTACTCTCTCATCCTCTCTCGCTCGCCGCCCCTCGTCGTCCTCAGATCTGGCCATCTGGGTTGCCCTCCGTCGCCGCCCCTCATCGTCCTCAGATCTTGGCCATTTGGGTCGCCCTCCGTCGCCGTCCCTCGTCGTCCTCATATCTGGCCATCTGGGTCGCCCTCCGTCGCCGCCCCTCGTCCTCAGATCTGGGACGCCCTTCGTTGCCGCCCCTCGTCGTCCTCGGATCTGGGTCACCCCTTGTCATCGCCGTCCTCCCTTGCCCGCCGCCTCCAATCTCACTGCCCCTCGTCGTCCTTAGATCTGGTTCGTCCTCCATCACTCGCAGCGGCTCGCTTCCTTGCTCGTCCTCAGACGTGGTTCACCTGCGCTTCCGCTCGGCCTCCCTTGCTTCCACTGGCTGATTTTTTCCCTCTTGTCTTCCTCCTTATAGATTCAATCCACTTCAGGTTTTTTTATTTCTTTAGGTTATTTGATTTCTTATATGTTTTTAATGTTGCTGTTTGTAAGCTTTATGTTTGCTACTGAATTAATTTCATCTCCCATTAGGTTAATTTCATCTCTCAATCTCTCAATCTTATATTGTTGCTGCGTTAATTTCTCTCCAAAATACTACCAATTTTTCATGATTGGAGAATTTGTGTGTTTCATTTGGTCAATTGCTTTCTAAACTGAAATTGGATTTGTGTTGATAGTGAATTTGACATTACTCGAGCTCGTCGAGCCCGAGTTCGAGCTCGTAACGAGCCCAACCGAGCTCAACGAGCTTGAGCTCGAGTTCGGGCTCGATAACAAACGAAAGCCGAGCTCGAGCTCCACATCAAGCTCGCGAGCCGAGCTTGAGCATATAAATATACTCGAATAGGATTTGAGCTCGTAGGCTCGTATATCAGCCCTACGAAAACAGTACCTTGAAAAAAAATATGGCATCAAACGATTTGATTAAAAAAAGTAAGATAAAATAATTACATTAGAAAAATGGTATCAAAACACTAATTTGAAAAACTTGCATCACATTAAAGAAAAAAAATGTCATCAAAATACCACTTTGAAAAAATATGGCATCATGGTAAAAAAACATATCATCAAAACATTGACATAAAAAAGTGTCATCAATAGTCAATAGTAAAAAAACAAAGGCATCAATAGTCCACATGACATCACAGTAAACAAAAAATGTCATCAAAGTTTGAAAAAAGTGGCATCACATAACATCAAAAACGCTACGTTAAAAAGTGGCATCACATTAAAGGAAAAAAATGTAATTAAAAATTTGACATCAAAAAATATGAAAAATGACATCAAAAAAGTGGCATCAATTGGTTTAAAAAAAAAAAGGGGGAAAGTCAACGGTCAACGTTGACCAGTCAACGGTCAGCGTTGACCAGTCAAAGGTCAACGTTGACCGATTGGGAAGGGTGCTAGCCTACCTAATAAAATTAATTTGGGTGCTAATTATTTAATTAAAGGTTCAAAATAAGCTATTTAGCAAAAACACCCAATTAGAAAAGTAGGCCTGACATTCCCATAACCTACTACAAATTTGTTTTCTACTCTCTTCGAATTTCCTATTTAGGCACGTTTTTGTAGGGGATAAAAACTATATAAAATATCTAGTTTTTTTTTATAATTTTGTATTTATTATTAATAGGACGATTTGCAGAAATACACCAAAACGGTGTTCAGTTTGCAAAAGTATACCCGTTTTCTGATAATAGCAAAAATAGAATAGGTGGGTCATATGTGCTAAAAAATTGACTATTTGTGCTAAAAAATAATGACTAATTTTACTTTTAAATTTAAATATAAAAATCATTAAAAGGAGTATTATGAATTAAAAGAAGATTAAAAAATATAATATATATATATATATATATATATATATATATATATATATATTAAAATAATGTTTTTAATATATTTTTCTCATAAATTTAAGAATAATAAAACTAACCGGATGAAAATCATTGCCTTATTAAGATAATCAATCATTCACAATGATATATTTGTTGTTGACAGGATATATGTTTTTTATGACAAAATAGATATCTAATAATGACAGGATGAAGTCAATAATAGGGAAGAGAATAAAGATACGTTTTTATCCATACCATAACTAGAAATTAAAGGTCTGCCCAAGGTGACAAAGTTATTTGTTCCAAATGACAGGAAAAATGTTTATAGTGACATGCTTCATGTTTATTCTGACAAGATTAAACCTATAATCGAGGAGAGAATCAATGAAGATACGGTCAATCATATCTTCGAGATTATTAACCATGTTTACAAAACGATTGTCAATATATATCTTCAGGATTATTATCCATAGTTGTAACGGCCCGGGATTATGATTCCCGAGTTACGTTTCAAGGGATAAAACCCCTTGTTCGGATCTTGCAATCCAGGTACGGGTCGAGGTTTCAAACTCATTTCAAAGGTCAGTAATAAAGAGGGATTTCAAACCCTAAAACCTCGAAGGGCCGTTGGGTACCCTTAACCTGTCCTAAGACTACGTCGCGGAAACCATTTCAAAACGGAAGTAAAGCGGAAGTAAAGTACAGATACAAGTGCCACGGCGGAGCCGGGTCAAAACGGAGTCAAAAGTATACTTCCAAACAATATAATCAGAGTCTGGTGAAGTCTATAACTCCAGCGCCCACTTTCCGCCGACAAAATGACCCGCGCAATAAGCAACAGCAACGATAGGATGAACATAATAATTCCTAAAAAAATTGATTTGGGGCGGGATCAGATCGATGCCCACTTTCTCTGCATCCCAACCATAAGCACACATATACGCTATACCTAATAAAGATGCTCTAATGCAGTACGAAATTCAAACACACTAGCATGCTCCTAGTTCATAATAATGTGCAGAAATACTGTAAAGGGCCCAAGACAATGCCAAGTGGCATATCCCTCTCCTACCTCCACCCCTTCCGACAGGCGGAGACTGGCCAGCTCGTGAATGCATTCATTCATAATAGGGCGGCACGCATGCCTAACCCGCTCCACCATAAAGCCCGCAGGCATATCATAATAATAATATAAGGAAGTACTCGATTGACTCAGGGTACCCGATGAGGCTGGGCTACCCTATGACCCTAGCAAAGACTTCTAGGACTATCACAGATAACGGCCGTTCTGTTTACATACGCACAAAGAAATAGAATGCTCAACGATCGATGCAACCTAGCATGGTACTACATGGCATGCTGATCATGAATGCAACACCTAGTATATCATGCACCTATAGCAGGGAATCACTCTATTCAATCTGAGTAAGCTCCGAAGAGACTTACCTGAATATGCAGAACAGCAAAATAACGCAAGCAATGGCCCAAATGTAAGTCCAAAGCAATCCAAGGCAATACACACCTATCATCAATTCGTTTCATAAGCTACCAGACCAACATTCATACGTACGAAACTTAAGTTCTCAATATACTCAAAACCAATCGATAGTAAAACCGTTTTCCAAAACCTTTTCGATACGATCAACATCAACCAAAATCATTCTTCCAACCAAACCCATTGATAAAATCATATCAACCATATTTTCCAAACTCTTGAATCTCAATTTAAGTCAACTCAAGTTTCAAATGATTTCTCAAATTACTTGCCCGAAAGCACTCATAAAACATCCCCTCTTAAAATCGACTCGTTACTTATTTTATCCTAAATAATCTCGACAAGATTTAGGTATTTCCAAAATTTCCTCTTTTAAATTTATTATATCAATCCCCGACTTTAATATTTTCCAAATTCTTTAAAATCCCAACCACTTTTATAAAATCAGCCCCTTATTTTATAAAGATTATAAACCAACCATTTTATATTTATAAAGATTATAAACCAACCCACTTCATCTTATTATTACCAAAACCGAAGGCAATTGTTAGAATGAGTCAAATTTTCACCCTCTTTTTAAAACAAAACAATTCAGCCCAGCCCCATTCCATTTTTGTTAAAAAAAATCCAGTTCAGCCCATCGGATAATAGGCCCAAAACAAAGCCTTCTTCCATTTCCATTCATTTCAAATCCGAAAAGAGGAGAGAAGTGAGCAGGCCCACACGGCTGACAAGGCGGGTGACGTGGCAGTAGGGCCGGATTGAGGAAATGGGGGAGAGAAGGAACACTGTTCCTCTTCCTCCTTCCATTTCGCCTACAGGGCTCGAAGACGGGACAGGGGAGGCTGCCCGGCGGCAGATCCCGGCCTCCGACTCCGGCAGACACCAACACACACACGGACGGAACGGAAAGAAGATGGAGGGAGAGGAAGCTCACCGAGAGGAGGTTCAAAGCTCGTCGGAGAACGCCCGTCGAAACGACTGAGCTCGCCGGAGACGTGGGGATGCTCCTCGGACCGATCGAAAATGGCGAGAACATAGGAAGAGGAAGAAGGGGGCTGCGCTTGCTCGGCGTCGGTTCTCACGGTCGGTCTCCCTTGGTTTGCCGGCGTCGGAAGTCGACGGGTGCGCTGTTGCTGCTCGGGGACGCCGAGGGTTCAGTTGCTGCTGCTGCTGGCTGAAGGAGGAGGAAGGATTGGAGAGGAGGTGTTACTCGCCTCGGCGTCTTCGTCGGAAAAACAGGGAGGTGAGGGAGCGACGGCGGCGGTGTGGTGCCGGAGGCTGCAGGGTGGTGGCGGTGGTGGTGGGCAGCTCCGAAATCAGGAGACAAGGGCTCCTTTTGAAGGGAAGAAATAGGAGGAGAAGGGGAGAGGAAAGCTGTGTTTGGTGTTGAAATGTGAAGAGGAATGGTTCCTCTGAACCTCACAAGATAGAAAAAGGGGAATTGAAATTGAAGTCTAGGGGGGGTTGAAGGATTGCAGGCAAGTCTAAGGGGGGGTTGAAGGATTGCAGGCATGGGTGGTTTCTTTCTTTTGACTCTTTGCCATAAGGGGGATCTAAAAGATAAGGGAGGTGGGTTGTTGCACAATATGAAGAAGAAGACAAAGGAGGTGCAGCTGGGCTTCCCAAGTCACGGGTATGAGAACGAGAGAGAGAGAGAGAGAGAGAGAGAGAGAGAGAGAGAGAGAGAGAGAGAGAGAGAGAGAGAGAGAGAGAGAGAGAAGGAAAAAGGAAAATAAATTAGGAATTGTACGCACAATAGAATTCAAGATAGCGGAATAGACTTAAAACCCGCTCGCTCGACTTTATCCTGACGCGTTTAAAATACTCCTAAATTTTCAAATCCGAATTTTTTTTATTTTACTTTATCTTATTATTATTTTTGGACTTAAATCCATTTATATTATTTGTTGAAATTTATTATTTAAAAATCCGGGCCTTTACATCATCCACCTCTAAAAACAAGTCTCGTCCCCGAGACTAAAACCAAAATAAAGTAGGGGATGAAGTTTGAAATTGATGAGTCCAAGGACCATGCCTAGAATCTTGTAATCGTCTCGGTTGCGTCTTCCGGGATTCTCACAACATTCTAGTCACAGTCGTGACATCTCCAATTGGCCTTGACAAGTATGCGATAAGCGCCCCTATCACATACTCGCTTCGACTTCTCGGAAGTACCACAACTCCCTACAATATAATCACTAGGTCTTAGCAAGCACCCTACAAGCGCCCTCATAAAATGCTTGTATCCACTTCATGAAGTATCATAGAGTTGCCCGGGTTTGAAAAGGTTCAAGTGTGATTCCGCAATTGAAAAGAGATTGGCCTCAAAATCGTTGAAACCATCGATAGCGTTTATTCTTTTAAAAACCAGTTATTTCCTTTCTATATCGTTTCAAATCTTCAAATCCGACGTTTAACCATGAACTTTGCACCAAAACAAGTCAAATCCCTTTAACTCAAGATTTCGTCAAAATCTCCCAAAACCAAATCAGTTTCCCGCATATCAATCAATCAAATTCAGAATTCAGGAGGTGGAATCATCCACCTCTAAGGGCTAATCCCATATTCTCTTCCTAGTTTCCAAAATCATTCAATCATCATTCTCAACTCAATATGAAACATAAGCCAATCAACTCATCAACTCATAACATCATTAGCCATCTTTCACATGGCAAGACTCAACATCAACCATGATAATCCCAACCAATTGACATCTTAATAACATAACATGTTTTCTCATAACATAAATCATACCATCCTTTCACATCACAACCAAAACCAACAACAAACATCAACATCACATCACAAGTAGTAGAGTATATCTATATCATATTGAAGGCATCACGAGTGCATAATCGAAGTCTCATAACTTATTACGCAAACACACATATCCAGAAATCAACGGGTTAGATGTTATGGGGTTAGTACGTCAGTACGCATCATATCTCACCATCGCATATCGATATCGCAACACAAGTAGAACATATTCAGCACGTTAACATATCAACACAACTAGGTCATGCTATTAAGGTTCCGAAAAAGGGAGATCAAGCAGTATATAAATCATCAAAATGTCAATATATATGACCTAAAAGACATCACCTTAACTCGTCACAAAAACATATAACGACCATTTAGAAGTCATGCACCATTATCTCATATATACGAGTCATGTCCATATTCCAAGTCATACTCATCATTTAACATATCAATAGTCATGCTTGCCAACCATATAATAACACAACATTATCTCATGTATCATATCACAACACATCCTATCATGCTTCTAAAACAACATAGCAGGGCAGCAATATATCATGATAACAATTGTCACTACCAACTAGATTTCAGTATTGCATAACAACATGTAATATCATTCCCTATCAGATGCATCATGGTTACTATCTAACGTCATGCCAGCAAATATAATAAATCACATAATCAAGAAAATCATCACATCATACCAGTCAAAATAAAACACAATCTCCACTCACCCCTCTCCACTCTCAAGCCAAGACAAATTCTCTTCTAGACCCGCCAACCTCATCTTAGACAAAATTTCCCAAGGAAATCTCCATTCATCCCGATGCTCAAATCTCGTCTTCATTCCACCAAACTCTCACACAGACCATCCACCTCTAAGAATCCAACTCATATCTCTAACTCCACACCCGAGTACCCTCTCATACTACATCCTCACTTCTCTTAAGGCCATTTCTTACACTTCCCACACTTCCCAAGATATCACCAGCATCATGCCTTGCAAAATTCCTGAAGCTCACTCAATCTTACCTAAACCAACATCTCCCTCTTGCGACTTATCTCATAACATCCCCGAGATCCTAACCACTCAAGCTCTTTCACCACTCTTCTACCACGCTACCAACGACCTCACCCACAGGTTTAAGGAAGAAGCAATCATGAAATCATCACATATAAGATCTACATCAGGTTAACCAGCATTTATAAACATAGCATCATGGTTTCATAATCAAGTAGTGCAACTATGTCAACAAGTTTCAATTTATCATCATGCTCAATCATTATTACAATTCATCATGTATGCACATAATCAAGTCATGATAGCAAGTTGCATCATAACCTTAGAAGATAAACAATTCAGGTTTTCAGCATTTGCAGTTCATATTTTACAGGCAAAGGAATCCAAATCATGTTTAGCAACTTAGAGTAGCAACACGTCAAGACATCATGGTACATGAGATCTATAAGTCATCAAATCATATCATCATACACAACAGATAATCAGGCAACAGTCATTTTCAATTCAGCACATCAACACATAAATCTCATCGCTATGTCAGTGCAATATCGTCGTCAACACATTCAAAAGGGTTAGCAATTCGAACGAAGAACAATCCCGCTTGCAAATCATATCGTACACAGTAACCGTGATCCTCGATGCGTGCCCGTTCCGCCGACATCATAGATCCTGAGGCCCGTGGGTTATGGGCCCACGCTTCCGCCACACTGCTCTATCGTTATGCAACTTTCTTTCTCTTTCTCATGCGGTCGCTATCGCGGGTGAGTCCAAGTTAGCGGAGATAGGGGAGTGACAAGAGTGAACAACCCGATGTTCCTCTCGGAAACAACCACGAATAAGGCTAAGGATGACAAGACTAGGGACTAGACTCTGACCCGGGAATAACAACAATGCCCTTATGGAAGTCTATTAGGTTATAATCGCGACAAATAACACGAATTCATCATGGAGCATATCTATTTCACTAACCCACACTAACATGTACCTATCTCAAGGTAACAAGAACATGCGTATTCATTCCAAAAGACACAATCAAGTCCTGCACGGATGCATGCGAGGTAAACTAGTAGTATGTGATTCCATGGAAACAGATATGCTCAGCAACTTTAAACAGGATACGTGGGATTTATTGAGCATCACAATTATCACATATATGAACAATGCACGAGTTTGGTGTATGCACCATACGAGAACATATAATAGCAACATAGTAACTACCTCATCTAACACAATGATCATATAATAGGTCAATCATGGCACGTAATCATATGACGAGATACATTTAGAAATCAATGAGTCCCACACGATACTAGCGATACATGATGTAATACAAGCATTGTCAAGAGTCATTAAGAGGAGCTCAACATAATATTCACGAAACATGAGGCATCATCAAAATAACAAGAAGGGCATCATTGGCGACATATTATAATCATGTTAAGAGCGAACCATCATAGAGCACATATATAGTACAATAGTCATCACATCATAGAACAAGTGCAACAAGTGATCCCTTTAGTTAGTTATATTGGAAATCATGAGCCCTACCAGACACTACTAGCATTTATCAATCATTAACACAATCAAGGTAACTCGATTAAATCCATTCTAACATTCGTGCATCATGCGTATGCGAAATCATGATATAGCGTGGTGGGTGATCATGCGAGGTGTCCAGTCATACGTTCATGCAGGCACGAGAGAATATCATAGGGTAATAGGGAATCTCTACCAAGAGGTAACATGTAAGCATGCCAAGATAACCATCACGAAAAGCAAGTCGCTCATCGAATTCAACATCGGTCTAATCATGAGTAAAACACCTAAGAAGATATGAAAAAGGAGGATCACACTATCAGGGACCTAGCTCAAGAGAAAATCAGCAACAGCGTAGGCAAGATACAAGTTCGCACAAGTCACAACCGAGGATCCTACATGATGCTAAAAGCTCAACATAACACGCGATACATACATGCAACTAATCATGGCGGCACGTAAGAAATCACTTCAATCACATTCAAGCAATCTAGAAACATGAGGAAGGTTTTACGATGTATACTACGAGTTTAAGCAACAGGTCAATATAGCTGGAACACGGGAACGTGAGTTCAAACCAACACATACTGGGATAAAACATGCATTTATCAAGACTCATTTACACCAACATAATCCAATTTCAGTGCAAGTATCACACAACAGTATAATTTGCAGAGTAATCAACAATAATTAACCTGATGTATACAGAACAAACAAGCATGCTATTGATTCTTGTCACAAAAGGGGTAATAGGCATTGACACGTCATCATCCAACATGCTAAGATGATCATCTATCAACATTCATACAAAGAGGAATTGATCACACTATCATGGACCTAATCCAGGGAAAGCAACATTCATATAGACCCATATCATGCCCTTCATGTTTCTAACCAATCAGTAGTACGATCATTACAACAGGTCAATTAGACACGTGAACCAAACATAATCATGACAGAAGGCGAGATACAACACGAGACCTAAACAATGTGACTAGCATGGATACGGAATGTTATACAATCACGAATTTACATGAAGGATCATCACAACAACATGTACTGGAAATTACGTATCATATAAGGCATGGTGACATCAAGTTGTAGCACGTATCAAATAAGGAACTTGCTTCATCAGGGTATCAAAATTTAACGATCACACTACCATGGACCTAGTAGAGTAAAATCATGCAGATTCATTTCATGCAACTCACACATCCATTCAATCATACGATCAATAGGCCAAGTAATCATGCTATAACAACATATAATCATAGTAGAAGCCAAGACATAACACAAGACCTAAGCAAGGTACCCAATCATAGATGCAACAACATGAGTAGCTTTTTACTAATGGGCATTCACAGGGTACATGCCAAAGATTACAGAATTATGTCATGCAATTCAGAGGGAGTCACAATTACAACCGGACAGAGATCCCTAAAGGCAACCATTGACTCTTCCCAACCGACTCATCACCCCTCTTTCCCGTGGGACTTTGGTACGACTCTTCATGGCAAGAAGACACTAGTTGATTATAATAAGGATAAGGAAGGACAACCCCATAAACACTTCACTTCTAACACAAGTGACATCAAGAACTTCCAACACTCACTCAGACAACTTAACATCCAACCATAATTCCTGACACAGTGTGTTTACCAACCCGATTTTCCCCGTGGAAGACACTGACATCCGGGAGAAAGACTCGATAAGATCCTCAAGGGTTTAGCAACGTGGAACGGGCTATCACACATAACTGGGTTGACCATACAGAAACAAGGGTACTCCCACTATTCCGTTTTCACAGATCAGTCAATACACATTTAATTGTTAGGCATATCAGTCAGTTATCTAGCATAGCAAGCACTCAACACCGAATCAGTTAGTGACACTCATAATGACCTCCTTGGAGTCTCCCAGACCCATCTGTAAAGAACAAGCTAATATTTCGCCTACCCATTTCCAACTACATCCAATAAGGATGGTCTAACGTCTTTCTACCCACTCGATCCCCTCTTTAGTCGGTTTTCCATATTTTATTACAAGTCGAGTTCATTACTTAGTCCAATTTAGGTTAGACATCTTAAATTCATTTTGCCCCTTTAAAACACTTTCAAATCATTTGAAATTCATGGGCGGTTTTCCAAAACATACACTCGACCCTTTTTGTACCCGAATTGCACAACCTCAGCTCTGATACCATCTTTGTAACGGCCCGGGATTATGATTCCCGAGTTACGTTTCAAGGGATAAAACCCCTTGTTCGGATCTTGCAATCCAGGTACGGGTCGAGGTTTCAAACTCATTTCAAAGGTCAGTAATAAAGAGGGATTTCAAACCCTAAAACCTCGAAGGGCCGTTGGGTACCCTTAACCTGTCCTAAGACTACGTCGCGGAAACCATTTCAAAACGGAAGTAAAGCGGAAGTAAAGTACAGATACAAGTGCCACGGCGGAGCCGGGTCAAAACGGAGTCAAAAGTATACTTCCAAACAATATAATCAGAGTCTGGTGAAGTCTATAACTCCAGCGCCCACTTTCCGCCGACAAAATGACCCGCGCAATAAGCAACAGCAACGATAGGATGAACATAATAATTCCTAAAAAAATTGATTTGGGGCGGGATCAGATCGATGCCCACTTTCTCTGCATCCCAACCATAAGCACACATATACGCTATACCTAATAAAGATGCTCTAATGCAGTACGAAATTCAAACACACTAGCATGCTCCTAGTTCATAATAATGTGCAGAAATACTGTAAAGGGCCCAAGACAATGCCAAGTGGCATATCCCTCTCCTACCTCCACCCCTTCCGACAGGCGGAGACTGGCCAGCTCGTGAATGCATTCATTCATAATAGGGCGGCACGCATGCCTAACCCGCTCCACCATAAAGCCCGCAGGCATATCATAATAATAATATAAGGAAGTACTCGATTGACTCAGGGTACCCGATGAGGCTGGGCTACCCTATGACCCTAGCAAAGACTTCTAGGACTATCACAGATAACGGCCGTTCTGTTTACATACGCACAAAGAAATAGAATGCTCAACGATCGATGCAACCTAGCATGGTACTACATGGCATGCTGATCATGAATGCAACACCTAGTATATCATGCACCTATAGCAGGGAATCACTCTATTCAATCTGAGTAAGCTCCGAAGAGACTTACCTGAATATGCAGAACAGCAAAATAACGCAAGCAATGGCCCAAATGTAAGTCCAAAGCAATCCAAGGCAATACACACCTATCATCAATTCGTTTCATAAGCTACCAGACCAACATTCATACGTACGAAACTTAAGTTCTCAATATACTCAAAACCAATCGATAGTAAAACCGTTTTCCAAAACCTTTTCGATACGATCAACATCAACCAAAATCATTCTTCCAACCAAACCCATTGATAAAATCATATCAACCATATTTTCCAAACTCTTGAATCTCAATTTAAGTCAACTCAAGTTTCAAATGATTTCTCAAATTACTTGCCCGAAAGCACTCATAAAACATCCCCTCTTAAAATCGACTCGTTACTTATTTTATCCTAAATAATCTCGACAAGATTTAGGTATTTCCAAAATTTCCTCTTTTAAATTTATTATATCAATCCCCGACTTTAATATTTTCCAAATTCTTTAAAATCCCAACCACTTTTATAAAATCAGCCCCTTATTTTATAAAGATTATAAACCAACCATTTTATATTTATAAAGATTATAAACCAACCCACTTCATCTTATTATTACCAAAACCGAAGGCAATTGTTAGAATGAGTCAAATTTTCACCCTCTTTTTAAAACAAAACAATTCAGCCCAGCCCCATTCCATTTTTGTTAAAAAAAATCCAGTTCAGCCCATCGGATAATAGGCCCAAAACAAAGCCTTCTTCCATTTCCATTCATTTCAAATCCGAAAAGAGGAGAGAAGTGAGCAGGCCCACACGGCTGACAAGGCGGGTGACGTGGCAGTAGGGCCGGATTGAGGAAATGGGGGAGAGAAGGAACACTGTTCCTCTTCCTCCTTCCATTTCGCCTACAGGGCTCGAAGACGGGACAGGGGAGGCTGCCCGGCGGCAGATCCCGGCCTCCGACTCCGGCAGACACCAACACACACACGGACGGAACGGAAAGAAGATGGAGGGAGAGGAAGCTCACCGAGAGGAGGTTCAAAGCTCGTCGGAGAACGCCCGTCGAAACGACTGAGCTCGCCGGAGACGTGGGGATGCTCCTCGGACCGATCGAAAATGGCGAGAACATAGGAAGAGGAAGAAGGGGGCTGCGCTTGCTCGGCGTCGGTTCTCACGGTCGGTCTCCCTTGGTTTGCCGGCGTCGGAAGTCGACGGGTGCGCTGTTGCTGCTCGGGGACGCCGAGGGTTCAGTTGCTGCTGCTGCTGGCTGAAGGAGGAGGAAGGATTGGAGAGGAGGTGTTACTCGCCTCGGCGTCTTCGTCGGAAAAACAGGGAGGTGAGGGAGCGACGGCGGCGGTGTGGTGCCGGAGGCTGCAGGGTGGTGGCGGTGGTGGTGGGCAGCTCCGAAATCAGGAGACAAGGGCTCCTTTTGAAGGGAAGAAATAGGAGGAGAAGGGGAGAGGAAAGCTGTGTTTGGTGTTGAAATGTGAAGAGGAATGGTTCCTCTGAACCTCACAAGATAGAAAAAGGGGAATTGAAATTGAAGTCTAGGGGGGGTTGAAGGATTGCAGGCAAGTCTAAGGGGGGGTTGAAGGATTGCAGGCATGGGTGGTTTCTTTCTTTTGACTCTTTGCCATAAGGGGGATCTAAAAGATAAGGGAGGTGGGTTGTTGCACAATATGAAGAAGAAGACAAAGGAGGTGCAGCTGGGCTTCCCAAGTCACGGGTATGAGAACGAGAGAGAGAGAGAGAGAGAGAGAGAGAGAGAGAGAGAGAGAGAGAGAGAGAGAAGGAAAAAGGAAAATAAATTAGGAATTGTACGCACAATAGAATTCAAGATAGCGGAATAGACTTAAAACCCGCTCGCTCGACTTTATCCTGACGCGTTTAAAATACTCCTAAATTTTCAAATCCGAATTTTTTTTATTTTACTTTATCTTATTATTATTTTTGGACTTAAATCCATTTATATTATTTGTTGAAATTTATTATTTAAAAATCCGGGCCTTTACAATAGTGACAGGATAAATGGGGTTCTTGACAATCTTAAATATGAATACTGACAGGATATGATCAAAAATCGGCGGGAGATTGTGTAAAGATTGCGTCGGATTGCTCGCACAACGACGAAGGGTATGGGCGGCGACGATCGAGGTGCTTGTTTGTTCTGGTTAGCAATTGGGATTGGGTCGGTTGGGGGCGCGGAAGTGTAGGCGCAGGCGACGAAGTCGGAGACGCGAGCTATGGTCCGAGCGTCGGATACCTGGGGTTGGGGCTGAGCGCCGGAGATCTGGGGTTGGGGCCGACGGAGCCGGAGAGGGACGGGGTTGGGTGTTTTTGGTTAGGGTTTGGATTGAGATTTGGGGGTCGGGTCTATCAGCCCGGATGAAGGCGATTGAGATTTTAATTTTATTTTTTTTACTTCCAGATTTTTATTATTATTTAATTATTTAATATAATTTAAAAATATCAGAAAATTGAAAAATACTTAAAAATATTTAACTTTTTTTTTCCTGATTTTTTGGGGTGGTAGGTAGTTTTGATAATAAAATAAGGTATTTTTGCAAATTCCAATATATTGATGCAATTGTTTTCAAACCTAGGTATTTTTGCAAATCAAATATCAAAGTGAGGTATTTACTAATAATTCTCCTTATTAATAAGTACAAAGTTGTTAAAAAAATATATTTTATATAGCTTTTATCATTCTAAAGAAGCATGCGTAAATAGTAAATGACATGTTTTGCCAATTGGAGAGAGTATTTTTTTTTTTGAGGGGAAATGGAAGAAAACCACCCCTTAAATATGGCTATTTGCAGAAAACCAACTCTTAAAATTGAAATTGCATAAAACCACCTCTTAAACCCATTATGTCTGTAAATCACCACCCACATCATTTTTTCCCGTTAGCTTACAATTAAAAATGATGAAAAATTATTTTTACCCTCCCTATTAATGTTATTTTAACGAGAGAAAAATGTATGAATTGAAATAAATTAATAAAATCTATTTATCCATCCTTTTTAATGTTATTTTAATATAATAACATACCTAATAAGGATGGATAAATAGATTTTATTAATTTATTTAAATTCGTAGATTTTTCTCTGATAAAAAAAAAAGAAAAATTAAATCATCAAACCCAAATCTAAAATCACATCACAATCTTCATTTAGATTAGGCAGCATGCGCCTGTATAAAGTATATTGTGGGCTGAAATCATGGTTATTGTAGAATAAAAAGGATGTGATCAATCAAAGGTCAGGTTCGGTTGAGAACCACCGTCAACATTATAATGTCTTATTTCTAATGTATATTGAGCCGATATATGAACATTATAATGTTTTATTTTCAATGTTACGGAGTATTTATCTTTTTTTTTTGGTAAGCAAACGGGGCTAAGCCCCACTCCGCAAGGGAGTGTTTATAAAACCAAGCAAAAGCACCGGCTAGGTAGACTTCCATCGGAGTGAAGCAACACCTCCTAGCGCAATTCTCAGAGTATTTATCTTTGAAATGATCAAATTCAGTTGAGAACTTTTCTCAATCACACTGGGCACCACTATGCTATTGTAATACTCCCTCCGTTTAACAAAACTTGTCGTTTACTATTCATGCACGCTTTTTTAGAATGATAAAAACTATATAAATTATTTATTTTTTAAAAAATTTTTTTAACAAGTTTGTACTTATTAATAATAACTACGAAATTGTTAAAAAAATTATTTAAAAAGTCGATATTTTATATAGTTTTTAGCTCCTAAAAAAACGTGCATGAATAGTAAAACGTCAAGTTTTGTTGAACGGAGGGAGTATATATCAGATTATGCTAATGGAAAATTTATCCTTAATTGATCAAATCCTTTTTATTTTACATGGTATCAGAATGTTAACGATCCCCTCAACTAATTCTCCTCCTCAACCTCAACTCTCTATGCCGAACCATCCAAATCAAATTCTCAATCCGGTTGATCCATCAAAGTCATAAATTTCACAAATTGCCCCAAGTTAACCCCAACAAACTACATCACGTGGCTCAATCAAGTTGAATCTCTTCTTGTAGTTGTTGGCCACGATCTACTCTCCTATGGCCACGGAACCACCTTTGAACCTTCTCCCCTCCTCGGCACTAGTGACGCAACCACGAAGAACCCGCCCCACTAGTAATGGTGACGCCAGGACCAACTTCTCAAAGGGGGTCTCATCGGCACCCTCTCCCAATTAGTAGCACCCGGGTCAAGACATCCCGTCAAGTATGGACTATCCTTGAGTCTACCTATGCAAAACCTTCTCGAGCTCACATTGTCCTCCTCAAAGAACGGCTTAATTCCGTCACCAAGGGCACAAAATCCATCACCAACCTCATCCATGAAGTCTCCGGAATCAGTGATCTTCTTGCCCAATTGGGCAAACCTCAGGACCGGAAGACATAACTGAAGCCATACTCAAAGGTCTTGATTCTTCTTATCAAGCCATACCCAATTGGGCAACCACCCCTCTTTCGCAGCCATGGTTGGTTGACAGCGGTGCCTCACATTATGTCACTAACGACATCTCCAACCTCACCCAGCATTGCCCATATGATAGACGTAGACCCGACAGTTTACACGTCATTACCAAGGAGGGCAACGTGAGCTCAAGTGGGTTTTGCATAGGTAGACTCAAGGATAGTCCATACCTAACGGGGTGTCTTGGCCCGGGTGACAAGAGAAGCTACTGAATGGGAGAGGGTGCCGATGAGACCCCCTTTGAGAAGTTGGTCCTGGCGTCGCCACGTTTGGTGGGACAGGTTCTTGGTGTCTGCACCGGTGTCGAGGAGGGGAGGAGGTTCAACTGTGGTTCCGTCCACATAGGAAAGTAGATTGTGGCCAACAATAAGAGATTCAACTTGATTGAGCCACGGGATGTAGTTGGTTGGGGTTAACTTGAGACAATTTGTGAAATTTATAATTTGGAATGGCTTTGATGGATCAGCAGGATTAGGAATTTGGTTGAGGGGATCATTAAAAAGGATTTGATCAATCAAGGATAGATTTTCCATTAACATAATCTGATAGGTATATATCAATAGCAGAGTGGTGGTCAGTGTGGTTGAGAAAAGTTCTCAACTGAATCTGACCATTTCAAAGATAAATAACATTCAAAATAAAATATTAACTAAATAGTAAATATATTTTATTTCCTAATAAGTTACAAGATCCCATATGCTCTTAGTCCTTGACTTCCTTATGTGAACTTGTGAAGTGGGCCGAAATCACTCTTAACGATCCCAAGTACTTGGATATATATATGGTTGATCTAATAATGTGTATTATGAATAAGTTGGAAGGGTTTGGGTCACATTTCAGCTGCTAGACACCTAGACATGTTACATATATAGCTTAGTCATTGTGCTTATTTAATATTCTGTGTGTGCAAGTTGTGTATCGTGTGTTTCTTCGGTTTCACACACCTTGAGAGAGAGCTCATGTGAAGAACACAAGGAGTGTAGCCATGAAGGCATGAACACGGATTTGTTTGACCAAATCTGACCATTTCAGGAAACCTTAGCTTAGCCCATTAACAGCCCCTGAAAAGTGATAACCTTTAAGATCTAGCAACCAACCTGTGCTTGGCAATTAATGGCTCAACAAATCCCTAGATTTAGATTTAAGAACCAGACAATTAAAGCCAAGATGATCCATAAATCCGAGCATAAACGGGCCCAGACAGAGTTCATGTAAATTCACAAGGAATCATCATGTATCTGGATGAGCAAATGGAGACAAATAGCTCCAAAGTGTTGGTGATTGTACAGCTCATGGCCTATATAAAGTTTTACAATAAGCAGACATCGTTTCAATTTACTGTTGGTTTAGAAGCAGCTCCCTTTCCAAATTATCTAAGATCTTGCAATAAAGCAAAAGGTCTGCATATCCTTTCAGTCATTTCCAAATAAGCAAGTACGCAGCAAGCAAGTGTTTCCCAATTGGTATTGGTATATATATTTAAAATGACAAATAAAAGAGAAACCTCAGGACCTCCCAAACATATAAATCAACACATATAGTCATAAAGTGCCTTCAGTATAGGCACGTGTATACAAAGTATAAGGATACCATGATGCAGGACGCGGAGCAGGTCAAGAGGGATGTTGGGATCCATGTTAGACGTCACTAGCAAGACAATATCCAAGACGTAGAGCTGCTGGGTTTTCAGGCATCGACAGGTTCCCTGGCATCAATTTTCATCCTATCCGCCAAAAAATAAAAAATAAGAAAACAAACATATAAATATAATTTACATAACTTTAGAGCAATGTAAGCACCAATTGAGTTGTCTTATAAAGAAGAAAAATTGCAGAGTAGAAACATCTGCATTTGCAAAGGATGCACAGCACAACATGGAAAAACCTTATGTTTATCTCAAATCTCAATCCAGTGGGTATATTAGTCTCATTGAAAACTCAAGAAATATTAATGGCAGTTTAGACAATAAAGCTTTGAAAAAACTAAGTTAGGAGAATGAGATAATGTCCCGTACCTTCGCATGTGAAACTCCTTGTGGGTACTGGTTGGAACAAGTGGAAAGGGATGGTTTATCAAGACGTAAACCTTGTGCACTTTCCATTTGAAGATCTCTACTTGGAGGATCAGAAGCAACATCTTCTTGCACTTGCTTCCCTTTGGAAAAGATATCAAATGGCCTTTGAGCGTCATTAAATATTTGACTGCCACGTTTGGATTTAATTTCCAAGCGATCAATCATCTTTGAGAGACCAGCTATGCCTGCACTCATTTCACGCTGAACTCCTTTACTTAGTTCCTTCACTGAACTATTATTTATAGAGAATTTCTCTTTGAAGTTCTCTTTGAACTCTTGAGTACCTTTTGAAAAGGAATTTTTATATCTGTTTGCAAAAGATCCATGTCAAATCAATGTTGCGAGAAAAAGTCAAGTTAAAAAAAGGCCATAAAAGGAGGACAATTTACCTTGCTGATGCAGCCGACAGTTTGGATTTTAGAGAACCAGAGAAGGCAAACATCTCAGATGGCCTGGGTCTCTGCTGACCCTCATTAGGCAGTGACTGGCTTGAAAATGGTCTACGAATGAAGAGATGGAAAAATGGTATATTAACAAAAATGGCAGTGTATAAAAAGGTCAACACAATAGAGTTGCACTCACAGCATATTGCTACATGTAAGCACCAACATAACTACTGGATTCAGAATCTCTGATTAAGGAACATAGTTTTCAATAGCCAAGGAGAAAGCATACCTGACGATATAGTGATCTTCTCTACTAAAATCAGTGTCATGAGATTGGTTGATAGTAGGTGTTGTGGGTGATAATGACATTGGAGATGAGCTTGAACTTGGTGAAGTATAGCCTGTTGAAACATTGGGAGAATGACACTCTTCAGGTGAACTTGTGTGCATCTGCCTCCTATTTGGCATTTCAGAAGAACCAGGCTCCAGAGGGTTTTGCCTCTGGCTCCTACCAACATACTGAGCTCTACTCATTGCAGCAGCTACACGTTGGAGGATACGATCACTGAATTCAGAGCCACCTGTATAAGGAGGTTCCTGAAAAGTGAAAATATTCATCTCAATAAATTTATAATCATCAAGGGATCAATAATTCATGAACATAGACGACTTACATATTGAGTCTCATGACCATGAAGCACGGGTCTAGCACTGACAGACCGCCTTGGCCTAGAACTTCTTTCAAGTTGAACTGCAACAAGAAGCTTTTGGCTACAGGCATAAAAGTCGCAAAAAAGGAATACTTTTCAATTAGACAGACCCTTCGTGGGAAAAATGGAAGCTATAGATTCTTTGTATTCAGCCAAACATTTACCTGGCAGAGTCCATCAAGACAAGAGATTGCCAACAGATGGGACATTCTTTGCTTCTTTGAGCCCTAAAGATAGAGTTTGCACATTAAGATCAAAACCAGGACAGAAATTAGGAGGCACTACGAATTTGAATTGTGGACTGTGCAGTTCATAGAGATTCACTGCAAAACCCGAATCCATGAACATGGCTGCTGCAGAGAATGGGATAAAATATATGAAAAGAGGATGAATGGACGCACCATTCAAGAATACACTGAAGATGATATTCATGCTTGCAAGTGGTAACCTGAAAATAGGGAAAAAAAATATCATCAACACTGTCAAAGGCCAATTAACTAGTGGAGGTTAAACATAAAAATTCATTGTCAGATATCATCCAGAATTAAATGTTTACTGAGTTGAATGTCAATACAATTCCCTGTTAAAGTGTTAAACCGTTATTCATCCAAAAATTTGAAGGCATTCCATGGTATATGATGAGCAAGCTCGGCTGGCAGGAAACTAATCACCTCATTGTTCTTCTCTTGGAACGAGGGGGTAAATCCCGTTCATATTTATATAGCAGAGTTTCGTTTTGTGCTAAATCTCAAAATTCACCAAGGTTCGTGGTAAATGAGACAATAGCATCCAACGCTGAACTCCAAGCAAATCACGAGGTGACATGATAAAATTCTAGCCTTAAATTGCGGTAAATATCAATTCTCAGGAACCTCAGCAAGGAATGAAATCAAATTCAAATCAAGCTCAAGTTCAATACCGATCATTAGAGTCAACAAATCATTCAAATGCTGCACAGAAAAATCAATGACCACCTACAGAGTCAATTTTGACTTTCAAGTCCATACGTTTGAACTTGAAGCCTCCACGGAAATACAGATATTGCATCAGAATTCAAAACAAGCAAAAAGATAAATACCGATCGAGAAAGAGGAAATAGCAAACAGGCAATGACACAGGAGGCAGACAACAGAATGAAAGTAAAAGCCGAAGCGATCAAAGCCGCATTGTTAGAGAAACCGAAAAAGAAGGAAGTCGGAGAAAAGGATCATACGGTAGCAGGATCAGTGGAGGCGAAGGACTCGAGGCAAATGCTGCAAACGTCGTCGACGGGGTCGTCGGAATAGGCAGGCAGTGAGGAAGAGGATCCCGGAGCGAAGGAGGGAGGCACGATCGGTGGATCGGTGATGATGGGAGTGGAAGAAAAAGTCGCCATTGACAGAGGTGGAGAACCCTAGAAGAAAAGGAAAGAAGAAGAAGAAGAAGATGGGGAGAATAAAGAGGAGCGTAGAAGAAAAGAGAAGCCGGGAAGAATCCGGTTTAACTTTTCAGAGAGAGAGAGAGAGGTGTTTTGGGGGGTTTATAGTTTTGTTAAGGGAGTTGGGGGGTGTTTTTCCAATAAGACGGCGGGACCCATTCCCTTTAAAGACGGAGGAAACAAAGTCGGTCCTATCTCTCTCACGGGCGTCAGGGCGTGTTTCTGACTGCAAGAAAAAATAAAAAATATATATTTTTATATAATTTTTATTATATTCTTAAAAAAAAATAGGGTGTTGATAGATACACCGCAAATTCAAAGGTAAAAAATACACGTCCTTAACGACGTGCAACCCTTTTGACTAATTAGCGTTTTAAAAAATTTAATTAATCCCTTTTAATCATGCACGTCCTTAAGGACGTGCATGATTTGGGGTGTATACAGCGAACACGAAAAAATATTATGTACAACTATAATAAACGATGTATTTTTATGAATAGAAGAAGGGTGTGCTTGGATTCTATTGCATTTTAATTATAATGTGATTATTATTTTATCACACAATTATAATGTGATTATTACACAACTATAATAAACGATACTACCTCCGTTCGAAAAAACTTGACACTTTACTATTCATACACGCTTTTTTAAGAGGTAAAAACTATATAAAATATCTAGTTTTTTTAATAATTTTTTTAACAACTTCGTAGTTATTATTAATAAGTACAAACTTGTTAAAAAAAATTTATAAAAAAATGAATATTTTATATAGTTTTTATCGTTCTAAAAAGCGTGCATGAATAGTAAACGACAAGTTTTGCCGAACGGAGGGAGTATATTTTTATGAATAGAAGAAGAGTGTTTTGTCACACAATTAAAAATATCGTAAAAACAACAACCCAGTTTATCCCGCAACGAAGTGGGGTCTGGGGGGTCGGGATGTACGCACTCTTTCCCCGAACTAGTCGAGAGAGTGTTTCCGGAAGACCCAAAACCATAGAGCAAAGGAAACCCAACGTCCCAGGGCACCTAGTAGGAGATAGGTAATAGAAAGCAGAAAGATAGAAAATAGATATGTAGATAACCGACAGAAAGCAGATAGAAGCAGGAAGAAAGGTAGAACGGAAGCAAAAATGAATGACTCAACACCCATCATAGGGATTCTAGACATCCAAAGCCCGAATGCATCTCCTCCAGTGGTCCCTATCCGAAGTCATATCCTCCGAGAGGTTCAGCGCATTGAGATCCTGTCGAATAACCTCCATCCAGCTCTTCTTCGGTCGACCTCTTCCTCGGCACAAAGCTCCAAGCTCCAAACTTTCACACCGTCGCACAGGAGCTGAAATTTACCTCCTACAAACATGCCCAAACCACCGCAATCTGGACTCCCGTAGTTTATCAACGATACTCACAACCCCAACCTTGCTTCTAATGTCCACATTTCTGATTTTGTCCAGCCTCGTATGCCCACTCATCCATCTCAGCATTCTCATCTCAGCCACCGCCAACCTCTGTTCTTGAGCTTTAGTACTAGGCCAACACTCTGCGCCATACAACAGGGTCGGCCTGACAAACACCTTATAGAATTTCCCTTTCAGCTTAGCCGGGACTTCCCTGTCACAGAGGACCCCAGATGCTCTCCTCCATCTCATCCACCCAGCCTGGATTCTATGCTCAATATCCTTGTCGATACCCCCATCGCTTTGGAGGTACGAACCAAGGTACTTGAAATGCTCCTTCCTTGGGACAAGATCCTCCCCCAACCGAACGGATGTCTCAGGGACCCTGGCCTCTCCAAAGTTGAACTGCATATACTCGGTCTTGGTCCTACTCATTCTGAAACCCTTAGACTCCAACACTTCTCTCCAATTTTCTAGTCTGCGAGCCAACTCCGAACTAGAGACGTCCACTAAAACAATATCGTCGGCAAACAGCATGCACCAAGGTAACTCCTCTTGGAGAGAAGCAGACAGTGAGTCCATAACTAAAGTGAATAGGAGCGGACTAAGCGCAAAGCCCTGGTGAAGCCCCACTCGAACCTCAAAAAACTCTGAATCCCCACACGACGTTCTGACACTTGTCAGCGAATCATCATACATATCCCTGATAACTCTGATATACGACCCAGGCACTCCCTTTTCTGAAAAACATCTCCAAAGAAGCTCTCTCGAAACCCCGTCATAGGCCTTTTCTATATCAATAAACGCCATATGCAGATTCTTCTTTCTATCTCTATGCATCTCGATCAGTCGCCTTAACAAGTGAATAGCCTCCACCGCAGATCTGCCAGGCAGAAATCCAAACTGATTCTCCGACACGTGAACCGATCTCTGAAGTCTCATCCCGATCACTCTCTCCCATACCTTCATAGTGTGACTCATCAATTTGATTCCTCTGTAGTTACTGCAACATTGAACGTCCCCTTTATTCTTGTAGACCGGGACCAATTTACTAAGTCTCCACTCCGAAGGCATCTTAGCTGACGATAGGATAGCATTGAAAAGTGAAGTAAGCCAAACCAAACCTTTGGGCCCTAACCATTTCCAAACCTCACCCGGAATATCATCTGGACCCGGAGCTCTACTGTTCTTTGTCTTACAAATAGCTTCCTTAACCTCCACTAACGAAATGCGTTGGTGGAATCCTAAATCGATACGACCAGAAGGACTGGAACTCAGCTCTGAATCGTATAAATCCTCGTTGAGCAATTCCGAGAAGTAACTCCGCCATCTACCCTTGATCTGCCGATCATCCACTAAAACTTGACCACTCTCATCTTTAACACATCTGACGCTGTCGATGTCTCTACTCATCCTCTCTCTATGACGAGCTAGTCGATAAAGAACTTGCTCTCCTCCTTTGTTGTCGAGGGCTCTGTAGAGATTCTCAAAGGATTTGTCCTTTGCCTTAGCTACTGCACGCTTAGCTTCCCCTTTGGCCACATTATACCTCGACCTGAGCTCCACACCGTCGTCTCCGGGGCCTCTATGCAACCAACGCTGAAAAGCCAACTGCTTTGCTTTAACCTTAGCCTTCACTTCATCGTTCCACCAAGTGCCGCCTCGAACGGACCCATGACCCCCTTTAGACACCCCCAGAACCTCACGACCCACTTTGCGAATACAACCTGCTAAACGGCTCCACATACCTTCTGCATTACCCAACGAATCCTCCATCCCCGCCTGCTCTGCCGCTTGCCAAACCTTATCTTTCAGAAGGCGTCCGGTCGATTCATTCAGACGCCACCACCTTATTTTCGAAGGTAAGTTATGGTTTCTCTTTCGAGCTCGTAAAAATTAAGGTAAAATAGTAATTTTATAAAATAATTAGAATGTAATTACTACATTGTATAATCAAAATACACCCTTAATTTAAACACCTTCAATTTTATCTTTATCAAACACCACCTTATGATCTATTTACATTATAAACCTAATTCAATTGGATTTGGAATCCAAACACACCCGAAGTATTACGATACCACTTGGTACTTGCTCCCTTTCCTCCTCCCTCTAGTAAAAATTAGTTCAAATAGATTAATTACAGGTTTTTATTTCATCCATCTTAAAACGCGTCCATTAATTCGACCACAAAAGATTTGATGTGGGCACCCAAAAAAACTTTGTACTTCCGTGCCCTGAAAACGGAAGGGTAAATGGGCAATTAATTTATGCCTTCCGTGTTTGAAACACGGGAGTTCAAAATATAAGCTGTACTTCCGTGTTTGAAAAACGAGAGTACAACTTTTAGTTTTGCCTTCCGTTTTTAAAAAACGGGAGTTATAAAATTGGGTTGTACTCTCGTATTTAAAAAACGGAAGTACAATTTTAATTACACATCCCCTCTTTCAAACACGGGAGTACAACTATTTTATAACTTCCGTTTTCTAAATACGGGAGTACAATTTTTTAATGTATTTTGAAAAAACGAACGATTTTGATTTTAGCTTTTTTTTTAAAAAAAAATTTGAAACACACATAACTTTAATAAATAAATTGTAACGGTTACCAACACCCTTGCACGTTTTGTTAATAAATTATATTTTAGTATATCATATAAGAGTAAGTACTCTTCTTTACATACTGCTTAATATTTTTTCACTAATTTATCCAATAAAGAGTAAATAACCAAATTTATTGCATAAGTTATGTTTTGATATCCTTTAATATAATGTTTTATAAATATTTAATCATAAGAAGAAAATCAGAGGTGCTGATGTACCAGTAATAGTCCCGCGGGATGGAAGCTAGGTCCAAAAAAAATAAATGTCCATTTTTGTTGTATGGTTGGGAAGCCGAAAGAAATGGTTATAAAAGCAATCCGACGAGCCCATTCTAACATCGATTTTCTATCCGACCAGTAATAATTATTCGCAAAACAAGGCGAATAATCGAATCCCACAATGTTCATTCTATCAAACTGAAAACAATTGAAATAGCGTTGAAAATAATCAAATTTCACGAATAGAATCAATATTATCATTAAATTTCACGAATTGAAAACAATTGAAACTAGTACGATTTCCGCGCCATGGCGCGTTTTTTATAAACTAAAATATTATATATATTATAAAATATTAATAAATGTTATGATAAAAATAAAAATAAACTTTACAATTAATGTATCTTATAATTCTTTCATAATTTTTTTAAAAAAAATATTATGTAAAGTATAATACATATATATAGATATTTTAAATTACTCAATAATAATAATATCAATATCATTATAACATTGTTTAAATGTGATGTGTCATAATCAATAGTTATATTCAATGTTTTGAATTAAGCCCAATAGTTAGTAAATAAATTTGATTAAGCCCAATAGTTATATTAGATTGAATTAAATGTTTTTAATTAAGCCCAATAGTTAATAAAATTAAAGAAAAAAGATAATTAAAGGAAGAAGAAGAAAAAAGGAGAATTAAAGAAAATCCAAGAAAAATGGCAAAAAAAATAATAATAGTAAGACTCCTAAAATGCCTCTAAGATTGACACATCATCATAAACTTTTCTAAATTAAGAGTTTATATAGATATAGATAGTTAATAAAATTAAAGAAAAAAGATAATTAAAGGAAGAAGAAGAAAAAAGGAGAATTAAAGAAATGTATCTTATAATTCTGATTTTTTTTTATATCTCGTCTAAAGTATAATACATAAATGTAGATATTTTAAATCACCCAGTAATAATAATATCAATATCATTGTAACTTTTTTAGAAATTTTGAAATCTGAATCATGCATTTAAATGTGATGTGTCACAACTAATAATTATATTCAATGTTTTGAATTAAGCTCAATAGTTAGTACATAAATGTGAGTTAAGCCTAATGGTTATATTAGATTGAATTCAATGTTTTGAATTAAGCGTAAATATATGTTAAGAATAAAAGAGAATGGAGGATTAAAAAAATTAATGGAAAAGAAAGAGAAAAGGAGAAATAAAAAAATCAAGGAAAAAAACATAATTGGTCAATATTCCTAAAACTCCCCTAAGATTGACATGTAAGCAAAGTGTTCTAAATTAAGGTTATATATAGATATAGATACTTAGTAAATAAATTTGATTAAGACCAATAGTTATATTAGATTGAATTAAATGTTTTCAATTAAGCCCAATAGTTAATAAAATTAAAGAAAAAAGATAATTAAAGGAAGAAGAAGAAAAAAGGAGAATTAAAGAAAATCCAAGAAAAATGGCAAAAAAAAAAATAGTAAGACTCATAAAATGCCTCTAAGATTGACACATCATCCTAAACTTTTCTAAATTAAGAGTTTAATAACCAATGACCTCTTGCCCTAGTGGTAAGAGTGAGGTGCTTCCTTGTACCTCACTACCATGAGGTCAAGGGTTCAAATCCCACTAGGAGCAATTTGTGCTTGAGTGGGTACTCATGCCTTGGTTTGCCTTGGCATGGGTTAGCCTGTCTTGCGGCTTGCCGCTTGGCTTATCCGGCTCGAGTGCTTTGCAGGCTAGTGCTCGGCCCGTGAAGGACTAGTCGATAACCTCAGAACCTCCACATCATAAAAAAAAAATAAAAAAAATATAGATAGTTAATAAAATTAAAGAAAAAAGATGATTAAAGGAAGAAGAAGAAAAAAGGAGAATTAAAGAAAATCCAAAAAAAATGACAAAAAAAAATAGTAAGACTCCTAAAATGCCTCTAAGATTGACACATCATCCTAAACTTTTCTAAATTAAGAGTTTATATAGATAGTTAATAAAATTAAAGAAAAAAGATAATTAAAGGAAGAAGAAGAAAAAAGGAGAATTAAAGAAAATCCAAGAAAAATGGCAAAAAAAAAATAGTAAGACTCATAAAATGCCTCTAAGATTGACACATCATCCTAAACTTTTCTAAATTAAGAGTTTATATAGATACCAGAATATTATTGTTTACTCCTTCGTTACCATTGGATGTGTGGTTTGACATTCTTCTACTCAATTCGGCGGAACTAGGGCAAATACCGGTTATGACTAGTATATTCGTCTTAATAATAAGAAAATCATAACCTTTTTTTACCCGAAAAAATAATAATTTAAACTTACCCTTCCGTTTTCTAAATACGGAAGGCAATTAGCTATTTTGTACTTCCGTATTTAAAATACGGAAGGCAAACATCTATTTTGTACTTCCGTATTTAAAACACGGAAGGCATAAAACATCTTTTGTCTCTCGTGTTTGAAAAACGGAAGGTGCCGTTTTTCAAACACGGAAGTTGTGTATAATATTTTCCAAAAAATAAAAAAAAAAGAAATAATTATTACAGCACTACTTCCGTTTCTAAAACACGAAAGACTATTTTTTTTTTGGTGCCCCACCAAATTTTTTATGGTGCGGTTAACAACGCCCTCTTATAATAATTGTAAATATTTACCCCTTAAACATTGTCTTTATGCTTTACCACGCCGTTTGTTAACTCATACGTAGTGGTAACTTTCAATCATTTATTTATCATAGTATATTTTTTAGTTTTCAATACAAATTCCAAATACAAAATTATTCTTTTGTATAAATAAATAGACTTTCATCGCCCATATCTTACTCTAAATAAAGGTTTTTTTTTAATCATGTGTATTTTACTAAAACATTAGTAATTTTTAGATGGATGGAGTAATTTTTATAGTTGATTAAAAAATAATGTAAATTTTTACCCCATATAACTTTCGCATTTGGGTGGCTAGTTAACTTTTTTTTTTTAGATCTTTTTCAGTTCAAGTGGGTTTAGCCAACTCTATATCTAGATCGGGTTACTGTAGGTCCATTTTAAGGGGTTGACCCTCCGACTCACAAACGTCTCCATGTTTTCACGGGGATTTGAATTTCAAACCTCGAAAACCCAACAATTATATTGTACTCCGTATTTGTTAGTGTTAGACGAACAATTTAGTACTCCAGTTTATAGAGATTCTTTCATGTACTCCGTATTTGTTAGTGTTAGACGAACAATTTAGTACTCCATTTTATAGGGATTCTTTCATGTACTCCATATTTGTTAGTGTTAGACGAATAATATAGTACTCCAGTTTATAGGGATTTTTTCATCCACTTTGATGATCAATTTTGTTAGGGGGAAAGTCTTGTTGGACCCGATCAGAAAACCCAACATATAAGTTGGACCGGAACACCATCCCAAAACCTTGGCCAATTGACATTAGGTGGAGTAGCCCATCACTTTATATGTTAAGTTCAGAATCATCTCACTTCCGATTTGAGATTCATATGTTAGTTTTATCGTACAAAAACCTTTAATATACTAAAAGTACTTAAAAAATTTATTCTACAAATCCACTTAGACCACTAAAGTGGACTAAAAGGTCTCCACCATTTTAGTAACATATTCATTTGATAATCTATTCACTGTAAACTAATACAGTATGAGTAACGTTTTTTAGTCCACTTCTACCCTTTTTTCTATCTTATATTTTGAACATATAATTTCTCCAAATTAAATTATTTTAAGTTTTACAAAAATTGATTTCTCGATCAAGACCGATGGTTCAATCAAGATATATAGGATAGAGATATTGTATTATATATATGGTGGGCAATCAGACAATTCAAGATCACTGTTATCTATACTTCCAACTAATCCACCATGATTTCATTTTCATTTCTTAATTTACAAACAGACTAAAAAGAGGTGCATACAATAATATAATGGTTTAGTTCCCTGAAAATTTCAAAGGCTTAGGTCATTTTCTCATAAAAAAAAAAAAAAAAGGCTTAGGTCATTTTAGTATAAGTGGCATCCACATTTCTCAAGTCAACTATATCAACTTGGAGTTAGACATCTTCATCCATAATTTGTAACATAGTATCAATCGTTATTTTTCTGAAAAAATATAAAAATAAATGTATATTGGCTTTTACCATTTTAAAAGTGTACTATTCTAATTTATAAGACAATTATTTATAGATGTGATAATAGATACACAATAGCTAGTTAAGTACTCGTATTTTTGTGCGATTTTTGTAATATTAATTCATTTAATATTTAAAAAGCATATAAAATAATTTGTAATTAAATATTAACTCTAAATACCACTATACTATATATAATTTATTTATTTAAAATTGAAATAAATTTTGTATTAGTCCCCGTTTAATTAATTAATTTACGCTAATATGTTTAATTGACTACCAATAAAAGACATATAATATAATATATCCATATTTTATAAACATGGGTAAAATCTCGTAAAAATATGTTGATATCTAACGAATTTTGGTAAAATATCGTCTCAAAAAGTACTTTTGAAATGAGGTTTCTTATCAAGCCAACAAAGGGGTGAATGTCGAATATTGTGACTTTATTATCATGATGCAAATTTCACAAAAGATCAGATAAAAAGATAGATAAAACCAGACCACTGACAAACAAATATAAATCAACAAAATCCATGTCAAACTAAGGGCCCAAAATCCAAACTAAGGGCCAGTAAAGGGAAAGAAAACCACAAATCTGAAACCCCAAAATCCAAACTAAGGGTCAGTTTGGCAAATGAGTTATTTTTAAGGGGTGGAGATTATTTTTAAGGGATTATACGAGGTGGAGATTATTGTGTGAGTTATGGAGATAGAAGAGGTTGAGATTTTTTTGACAAAATAATCCAATAAAGTGTTCGGTGGGTAGAGAGTTATTTTAATGTTATTTGTTACAAAATTACCCCCTCATCCCTTCTTCTTCCTCCCCATTCCAAATTCCAGATCTGGGTGCACCAGCAAAATCGCCGCCTCCCTCCGTCGCCTCTCTGCGCCGCCTCCTCGCACCGCCTCCCTCCGCCGCCTCCTCTCCATCTCTTGCCGCTCCAATGTTCCCCCTCTTCCTCCCTTCTTCCCTGCACTCCGCCAGCAGCGCCACCATAGCACCTCCCTTCTTCACTGTTGCAGCGCCATTGTAGCACCATCTCACTGCCCACCAGCGCATCCATGGCTGCGTGTGGTCTGGTCTGTGGAGAAGAGGAAGCCACAGGGGCACCAATGTCATAAACGAAGGTTGTTGGATTCGACAATCCCGACAACCTTCATGGGCGAGGGTTGAATTGTGGCAAAAAATAACCCTAATTAATCCCCACCTCCTAAAAAACTAACCCCGAACAATCCCTTACCAAACACTAGTGCCGGGATTGTTGTTTAAAAAAAAAAGAGAAAATTTGTGCCGATGGACACTTTTACACTTTTTTCAAATTTATGGATACTCCTCTTATTAGAGGATTTTTTATAGACATTTTTGTTAACCCCCTTAAAAAAAACCCAACAACCCCTTGTAATCCCCTGCCGAACGGGGCCTAAAACTAAAAAACTTTGCAATCCGATTTCACACTAAACTCTAATTTTTCAAAAAAGGGGTTCAAAGTCTCAAACATACTTGACAACCTCGCACAACCCTCTTTCGATGGATTCAGCTCGGTGTGGTGCAACCTCCTCTACCCTTGTGGCAACCTCTTTGGTGTGTCGCTCCTCCACCACTTTGTCGCATCCTCTAGGTCGGTTTTTTCTTTCTCCCTTTCTTCCAGTTTTTTTTTTTAATTATTAAAATCTAACGGAGAAACTAACACGATGTTAATATTAATTAGATAAGAACACGAGGTAAAATTTGCTATAGACTCAGGAATATCGAGAGAAATATGTTATAAACTTTTATACACAGTGGAAAACGAGAGGAGATCCTCTACAACACAACATGTGACACTATGTGTGACACAAAATTATTTAGGGTATAAATCTATGTTAAAAAAATTCCAAAAATTATTTCTAAGTTTTAAACAACTATTAATATATGTTTGTAAAAAAATTGGTTAAAAATCATGGTTTAAATTTTTTATATAAATTAAAGATCAAATATTGTACAATATAATTTAAAAAAAAAATTCAAACATGATTTTCATCAAATTCTTTATATAAACCTACACATATATTTGTTTAAAACTTAAAAATAATTTTTGGAATTTTTTTTAACATAAATTTATACCCTAAATAATTTTGTGTCACACATAGTGTCACATATTGAGTTGTAGGGGATCTCCTCTCGTGGAAAACAGTCAATTCCTTAACTCGAGGGTATCCTGCGAAATTTCCGTATTCAATCATATGATAGACCACTGGGATCAACCATTCAGCATTCCGAGGCCCAGTTAGGCCCAATTTGAATTGAAAAGAGCGGCCCACTTTGAATATATCTCATCTCCGCTGCCAACTGCTGGCTGTTGCAGTGCGAGCTTGAAGCAGCAGTTGGCCATGGCTACCGCTCACTTGCCCCCTCCCCTTCCGATGCCCATCTCCTTCTCCCAAAGAACTCAAAGCCTCTTAACGCCTCTCTCTCTGCAGAAATTCACTCCGAAATCTATAACATTCCCCATAAACTTCCGAATTCGTCCCTTTGTCCCTTTATCCGCCTCTCCTGATCCTAATCGACCTTCACCAGAGCCAGAGGCCACCGGAGATGGATTTCAAAGCTCTCCAACTCTTAGGGAACTCTGTCATGGTCACGTTCCTGACCATGTCCTCACCAGGTATCCCTAATTACGGAATGACTACTACCGTGTTTGCAATTCCGCCACCTTTTGGGATAAGTATCTGTTTTGCATTTTGATTTTAATATCACGCAATTATATAAAAATGATGTACAATTAGCATGTAGCACATTGCAAAACCTTGGAAAACTCTAAAATTAGGGGCTGTTTAGTTAGACAGAGTAAAGTACTACTGGTGGAGGAATGAGGAAGATGTTTCAATTTAACTTGTTCATCTTCATTTTCCATGAACTTTCACATTTTCTTTCTTTTTATCTAACCAAATTGGCCTCTTCACCCTTGTTAATGACTTAATAGAGTTGAATTATAGTGACAGGCCGAGAGCCAAATGCGTGTAGATCCAAGATGGTCAATCATTGATGTTGTTTTAGCTAATAGACTTGTTTAAGACTTCAGCTGAATGTTTTGAGGGTCATTCAGACTGAAGCGTATGGGCACAGTTATATAGGAATTCTTCTAGCTATTCTTAATTTCTGGAGGCATGGCACTGGTGTCATGTGACTGATAAATTGGGACATTTGTGTATCAATGCCATTTCATTAGTGGTGGTATTAATATTACAAGTTGTCTGATCTAAGATTGAATAAAACAGAAAAATGCATGGGATGGTGAAATGGAGAATTTAAAGAGTGCTTGATGTGAATCTGCTTTATTTTTGAAGGATGGAAGAGGTTGGATTTGTTTTACCAACTGACGTGCAGCTTCAAGCACTCCCTATACTTTTCTCTGGTCGGGATTGTGTACTTCATGCTCAGGTCCATTTCTTATTTTGTCTACTTTTCAGTTTTCAGTTGGTGAATCTTGGTGGATATTTTGTTCTTTGGTTGGTCTTGATTATGAAAAAAAGAAGCTATAAAGTCAAAAGGCTAAACTGGATCATCACGGGTCAGCTGCTAGCTGCTTTCATTATCATGCGCTTGTAAACAGCATTTTAATTGAACATGAATCAGTATCCAGAACAAGAATCGGAGTGGTCCGCTTCACTTTACTAATTACCATATCATGTTAATGAAGATAACATGATACCAATTGTTGAATGAACGAACAAAATAGTATTTCCTTTGTTGCTCTTTTCATGGTTTATTTGAATGAGAAATGTTTTCTTGATATTGTCTGTTCATTACTTTGTTTGGGCAGACCCTCGTTTAAGCATTGCCAATAATTTTGCAATGTAACATAGACTAACCAACTAAGTGATTTCTATGTAATTTGGTTCATTTTAGAGGATAGTTATTGTGATTCATATCTGGTCAAAGTACCTGCACCAGTCAAGTTTGTGTTCCTTCTTTCTGTAATCCAATTTGCTTCATCTTTTTTTTTCCCCTGTTTTGTGGCATAAATAGTTGGGATGAGGGTTGTGCAGATGTGCACAGGCTATGGGATCACCAGGGGGAAATTACCAAAAGAAAAAAAAACACTTTTCTCCTTTCTCGTTGAACTACCAAGCAAAGGAAAATATTGCAACTGTGTCCTTGACACTTGTTGCATTTTTTAAGCCTGACCCAAAAAGCATCTTGGTAGACTCATTTGAAGGGTTTCATCTGATGTGCACCTCCCCTGTTTGATTTACACTGCTTTTGAATTTGATTACTGATATTCCTTTTCACGTATGCCTTCTCTGCTTTCTTCTTTAGACAGGTTCAGGGAAGACCCTGACCTACCTTCTCCTGATAAATTCGGTGATCAATACTCGAAGGTCAGCGGTGCAAGCACTTATTGTGGTTCCCACAAGGGAACTTGGTATGCAAGTAAGACATTATACTCTCCTTGTACTAGCAATCCAGGAAAATTCTGGGTCGAATGATTTTGTTGATAAAAAAATAGTTTGAGCTAATAAACTAAAGTAGAGTTTTGCCATTTTATTAGAGAAAGACATTTTCAGGATACTAACCCAATTTGGCATTGTTACCCTATGATACGCTTAGCTTTAATTTTCCTCCTTTTTTTTAAACGTGGAAGGACCCAAGAGTTTCACTTTCCCTGCTCCCTGGCAAGTCCTGATAGTTGATATGGTTATTTTCTGCTCTACAGGTCACAAAAGTTGCTCGAGTGTTGGCTGCAAAGCCTACAGACCTTGATTTGCAGGATAAACCATACACTGTTATGGCTCTTCTTGATGGAGGAACTTTGAAAAGGCATAGAAGTTGGCTGAAGGTACTTTTTGTGCTTATATTATCGTAAAAAAGTAGAGCAATTTAATATATTTTAGTTATATAACCAGTTCATCAATATCAGGAAACATGTAGCATCATCGCAGTTGTATTCCTTGGACACTTTAGTTAGCAAAACGTGGAATATTCGTGAAGTCTTTCATCTCCTTATTTCATCAGGATTTTTTGACTGATGAAGCATTAAATTTTTTATTGCTCTTGCTAGAATTAAATTCTTAACAAAAAATTCTTTCACTTTTGAATTAGAAGTACTCTTATTGTTTGCAAAATAAGGGAAAAAAAATTTCAAGGAAGGTGAAAAGAGTCAAGACTTGTAAACATGTCAAGTTTTTGAACTAAGCAGGCAGAACCCCCAGCAGTAGTGGTAGCCACGGTAGACATTTTGTGTCAAATGCTTGAGAAGCGTGTATTTTCGCTTGATGCAATGCAGGTCCTGGTAATTGATGAGGTATTTCATTCTCTTTTTCCCTGTTATCTTTTGTGTTATCTTATATTAGCTTTATCCCTACGTGTTTATATCACAAATAATGTTAAAGAGTAAGAGCATGGATAGATAAGATAAACTCATAAAGACATAAACCTCCTGGAATTCAAGAATGAATCCAGATAAAGAACTCCAATTACACAGTAACCTCTCAGAGGAGACACTCTCCAAAGAGCCCAAGGCAAATGCCCGACTGTTGATCCTAATTTCCCCGACATTGTATGAAATGAAAGAGAAGGCGTAGCTCCTTATTTATATGACTCATAGCTGTGATCACAGCATGTGGTATTAGCAAATCCTACTAACTGCCTCAGCAGATAACAAACGACCCTTATACCCCTGCCCTACATTCCTTTTTCTGTATATCCTGAATTCCTAGTGAATTTTGTGGAATAGGTGCGAAAGTCTGAGGATATCATATCAGTTGCATTTTGTTTCTTTTAGAAAGTTTTGTGCTGCTCTTGCTTTTTGTTGGTAAGAGAATTTCATGTTAGGGATAGGACTTGCACCCTGTAACCAGAGGTCTAATCTGTTTCGTTTGGAAACCAGCTAACTTTGTTTTGTTTTTCATTCCACTTATGCCTGTTGATTTCCAAAATAATCGTGATTCGTGAAGCCTGAAGGGACTACAAGTCTACAACAAATTGCGATGAACACTAGAATATTGTTTCACTTCAAAGCCCCCAAGTACCATCTTTAATTTGTTTTCAATCAAAGCTAATTCGGAGCATGGAATATGAAGAGACTTTTGTTCTTTTATTGTTAGATTGCAGTGTTGATTTCTGCAAGTTTCTAGTTGTTAACATACTTGCATGCATGCAATTGTTACTCTATTTCTAGGTTATTATGCCCTTCAGTGTAATTACTCCTAGTTATCTTTTACAGCTTTTATATTTGTTTACTTTTCCTGCTCCATTGGTACCTTTTAGCTTCTTTTATAAGCTTTCTAGTTAGTCTTCTCTATTTATTTTCTAACCTTTCTCAGGAATAAAATATCTTAGTTTTCTCTTCTCCCACTCTCCTTTCTTTCCTCAAACTCTCTCATTTCCTACACTAGTAATATTCTCTATATATTTTCTGGTAATGGTTGTGACAAAAGCGAAGCAGTTATCATCATTGTCACGCCCTTTTTTCCTTACATGTTTTCTCTCTCTCACATCCCATCTTCTGTTAATATTTCTTACTGGAATTATTTATTTTCTTCTTACATAGAATCATCAAATTTTTGTTTTTCAATTTTGCAGAATGTTACGACTGTAATGGATGATTCATATTTGACCTTTTACGGCACTTTTCACAGGTTGATTTTTTGTTTGGCTCCTCTAAACAAGTGAGTTCCTTGCGTAAACTATTGACCACCTATTCTTCATGCAATGTCCGTCAAACTGTTCTTGCAAGTGCATCTATACCTCAGCACAGACGCTTTGTACATGACTGTATTCAGCATAAATGGACCAAGGTTTTCCAATTAATTGCTCGCTCACTATCTTGCCATTTGACCAACTAATGTACTCTTTTCTGATGTATTCATTGTTCCATGTCTTTGACAGAATGATGTTCTACACGTTCATGTTAATCCGGTTGAACCAATCCCTGCTCGCATTCTTCACAGATATATGGTATGGAATATACCTCTTCTTAATTATTTTTCAAACTTTCCCCATTATTTTCCCCTTTCGTGGTTGCTTGCATATCTTCTCTTTTATAGGAAGAAGGAAAAATTATCATGCTGAATAATATGATGATAATAAATTGACGGCAATGTTCAACTCTTGGTGGAGGAATTGGCCCAGCTGTGAATTTTGAAGCATGCCTTGTCCATTTTTTAGGACTGGGTATATAAACTAATCCATACACAAACTAGTAGGCTTGATGTTTTAAACATAGCAGTGGAGATGCATTAATCTTGTTACTTCTCCTGCTAAACCTACCCCCGCCCCACCTGAGAAATAAAATATACGCATAGGTACCCACAACCTGGGGGTGAATAAATAAAATGTTCCTTATTACATGGAGTTACTGTAGAGATTGTGAATTTGCATGCGCTACTATTCACTAAGAAATTCCTCATAAAATTTATGAAACACGTGGAATTACAGATATGCCCCAGAGACCAAAGATTTCAAGCATTACTATCCTTGTTGCAGTCTGATGATCCAGAGTCTGCCATCATTTTCGTCAATGAGCAGGTCATCATTGTATAATTTATCTTCTTTGACCTAAATTCTACTTTTTGAGCTTCATCTTTCAGTGTAGCTCTTCATGTACTTGTAATAGTTCAGTTATGCAGTTTTATGTAGTTTACAATAGTTCCATGTGAAGCTCTTTAATTTAACATGCATGCATGACGGCCTTCTACTATCAGCAGGGTGATGTTTGATCACTGTAGCCTACTTCCTGTGAAGATTATATTGATGAACAAACTTCTTGTAAAATATACAAATAATTTTCTGTCCATAGGAAAATTACTGCTGCTTACATCATTTTCGTTTTCCACTTAACCCCATAGGAAAATTAGAAAAATTTCTGCTGCTTACACCAATATATCTTTCCAATTATGATTAACATAAATAAATCATCCTACTCCTGAATGAATATCTTTTTTTTTTCAACAGTCTGAAAAGTCAAAAAAAGCTGGAGAAGCTCCACCAGAAACACTTTTAGTTGATCTTTTGAAGAACAAATTTGGTGATTCAGATGTCTTACTTTTGGAGGAAAACATGAATATTAATTCCCGGGCAGCTTCTTTACTAGTAAGTCTTATTCCTCTTTCAAGTTATTTGTTAAATTTAATTTTGACCCATTACTCTGTCAGAAGAATTAGGAATAGATGTAAAATGACATCGGTTTGTTTCTACTCATTGAGGAAGAACATTCTATAACATAGCTCAGTTAGCTGTCTGTAAGACTATATTTCTAAGATTAATTTGGAATTTGTTTCATCGCTGTAGCTCTTCAAGTTTTGAAATTTTTCTTCCTAATACTTTCACGTTTAGGGGTCTTTTGAAAACAGCCTCTTAACCAGTTTGGGGAATGGGTGCTTACACCTCGGCACCTCAGACCCCGCTCTGGCAGAACATACTGTATTGGTGGTGGTAGTGTTTATGTTGTGTTGGTGTTGGTGTTGGTGTTACAAATCAGGTATGTAACTGTGTATAAATAAGGGATTATCCCTGAATTCGGAATGAGAGGGAAGATGAGCGGGGGATCAGGAACCAAGTGTTAGATTTCGGACTGAGAATTTGTATGGTCAGTGTAGTGAGTGATCTAGCAGGTGTATAAATAATGGATCATTCTCAATTGTGAATCAAGTGTGATATCTTGTAAGAAAAGGCATTTGCTGACCGTGGCTAGAGAGAGTTTCTCATGGTGGTGTAGTGGAATCGGGTTAAGGGTTCCCTTGGTTTCCATAAGTTGTGGTTCATTTGTTTGTGATTTCAGTTTCTGTTCAGTTGCTGCTCATAATCCATCAACTGGTATTGACAATTGCAGTTTCCTTGCTCTTTGCTAGTGCAGTAGAGCATGATTTCATCTGACTCCAATCACCTTTCTTTGATGGAGTTGTGGTCATAGTTATTTTTACTAAAGTTTCTTGTGTTAAATGCTAATCCATTGGTCATCTGAATTTGAAAATCTTTTCTTTATTTAATACAGGAGGCAAGAAAGAAAGGATGCTGTTTTCTCGTGGCAACGGATATAGCAGGCAGAGGGGTTGACCTACCTGAGACAACACATGTATACAATTTTGATCTGCCGAAGTCTGCTGTATATTATCTACATCGAGCTGGGAGGACAGGTAGGAAACCATTCTCAGATGATAAGTTTATTGTCACAAGCATGATAGCTCCAGAAGAGCGTTTTGTGTTGCAAAAATATGAAAATGAGTTGAGATTCAATATTCAAGAGCTGTTCTCATAATTTTGGTTTGCTTTCAAAGTCCACTTCCCTTCTTCCTCTGCTTGTTCTATTTTCCAACACTTTGATCCCAGGGAGGATGAGTTTCATTGGGGCTGCATATGTTGAACTCATTCACTAAAACCTCGGGTCATCCATGGATCATAGGAATCATATAGGTCATGGGCATTGATAATATGTCCTGGTTTGAACTAATTCACTTTAACTCATTCCCAGTGGTACAATTTCACTAACCATTAAATAATGTTGATCTTTACATTTCTAGGATTTCATCTCAGGGTTTGGATTAAGTGGTTGAGTTTGATATGTATATGTTAATTGCTCTCCATAGTATTTGAGACAAGCTTCATATGAAAGTTAGGGGTGCTGATACTGGTAAGAATTTTTTTTAATAAAAAAAATTAAAAACTTGAGGTTGTGTACTTGGGTGCTCAATCTATATTATGAGGTTGTTAAAGTTAATCTTCTTTGAAGAGGTCAGTTAGTTTGTGATGTAAAACTTGCAGTATTTAAACTATGAAGTAGAAAACTAGAAATAGAGAAAATAGACTTTGAGTAGAGACAAATAGAGAAAGAAGCCTCTAAATCCTGGCAATAATTCACTATTTTCATACTATGTAGTATGTACAGGTCCATATTCATAAACCAATGGTCATTACAGTGGATTAAAAAAAAATTACAAGAAGTACATTATCAGGGGTATTATTAGGTGAAATTGCAGGATTACAAATTATTTGATTTCAAAGGACTAAGTGTATATCCATGTATAATAATGTCATTTATCATTACTTTCAATTTGCAACTCCCCAAAGTATATATTCAGATCGGTTTGAGAAGTATTTACACTGCACAAGAAGATCACTCAGTCTCAAGCACCATCAATGACAACTTGTGCTGCTGCTAGCCTTGCAATAGGAACCCTATTTGATCAATAAACTCTCATTAGATGCTGTAAAATGAAAGCTAATGTGGTTTGAGAGGAAACACTAGAAAGCGAACTGTTTGTCAAAAGCACAAGCATTAAGGTAGTTTCAAACCTGAATGGTGAACAAGAAACATAGTCAAGTCCTGCCTTGGCAAAAAAGGCCACAGATGAAGGTTCTCCACCATGTTCTCCACATATTCCGACCTGCCCAATTAGTCCATAGGTGTAGGAAATAGCTTGTGAAGATATGGATATGGAAACATATCTTTGACATGTCTTTGTACTATTTTGATGAAATTGATAGAATTAACTGTAGCTTAGCTGAAACTATAGATGGTGCATATTCGTAAGAACCCAAGAGACAGGTCATGTGGATGGCTTTGAGATGTTCAGTTTAGAATGTTATTCATGTCAGTAAGTATGAACACAAACAAAGGCTAATGATTCAGAGGTTGGGGTCTTGCAATTTTACCTTCAATTTAGGCCTTGCAATGCGTCCCTTCTCTGTCGCATACTTGATCAGTTGGCCGACACCCTTTTGATCAAGGACCTGAAATCACATGTTAGTAATGCAGTGAATGATATAGTAGACCATTACATTTTTTTTTTTGTGCTTTAAAGATGTCATATGCTACTTATTCTAGAACTAACCTCAAATGGGTCATGTTGAAGAATGCCTTGAGACAAATAGATAGGGAGGAACTTGCCGACGTCGTCTCTGCTATACCCGAAGGTCATCTGTGTAAGGTCATTTGTCCCAAAGGAGAAAAACTCTGCTTCCTTTGCAATCTATCACAACCAGGTAACATCCTTTATGTTCAAGAAAACAGTAGCCAAAATTCCATTTAGATACTCTAATTTGAAATCTAACAAAGTCAGCAACTGTCATTAAAGTGCTATGGATTCAAAGGTTACCTAGATACTAATATAGTTAGATGCATGAAAATTTGTAGAACAATACAATCTACTATGTGAAGAACTTACAAGGAATATAGACATTAGATTAAAAAAAATTACCTCATCTGCAACCAAAGCTGCCCTTGGAATCTCAATCATAGTTCCCACCTTATAGGTCAGTGAGGATCTCAGTTCAGCAAATACCTTCTCTGCTACATTCCTTATCAACCTCACTTGATGCCCTAATTCCTGTTATTACCCTAATATGTCAACTCTTGTTCAAATTTGTGAAGTGATTGGAAAACAAGAACCCTAATCACACCTCAGGTGTTCCAACAAGAGGCACCATGATTTCAGGGAAGACTTTAACCCCATGGTTGCTCATTCTTATAGCAGCTTCAAAGATTGCGCGCGCTTGCATTTCGGTTAATTCCGGATATGATATCCCTAGTCTTGGGGAAGGGAGAAGACAAACAAATTATGGACATATTAAAGAAACTATGATGTGTGATATTTGAAGTTCTACAAGGAAAAGTACCTGCAGCCCCTAAAACCAAGCATGGGATTGACCTCGGATAGTTTCTCAATCCTATTATAGACTTCATCTTCGGTAACACCAGTATCGATAGTAAGCTCTTCTACAATCTGTTCAATGTCTCCTTCGGGAAGGAACTCGTGCAATGGAGGGTCTAGCAATCGAATGGTCACTGGAAGGCCTAAAGTACCCAAACAAACCAACAGCCAATTGACAACAGATCCTTAGTAACTGAACAAGTGAAACCAATATGAAAGGAACATACCATCCATGGCGCGGAAAATGCCCTCAAAATCAGATCTTTGGTAAGGCAACAACTGGTTTAGCGCTTCTATTCGCTCTTCAAGCGTTGATGCCATGATCATCTTTCTAACTGCCTTGATCCTCTCTTCAGATGCAAAAAACTGTACCAATATAGCAATAAGTGGTAATTCCTAGAGTTTGCTGTATTCAAACAACTTTACTGGCATCACTAGGTGTTTAAGGGTTACCATGTGTTCTGTTCTACAGAGTCCAATTCCTTCTGCTCCATTGTTTCTTGCTGCCAATGCATCCTCGGGCGTGTCAGCATTCGCCATAACCTCCACAATCACACACACACACACACACACATTTGGTGTTAGTAATGTCTTTCTTCACATGTTGAATGAAGGCAAAGAAGTCCGAGTTTGAAGAGGTTATCATGTATAAGCACCTTAAGGTATCTTATCTCATCTACCCAAGACATGAAGGTCTCCAAATCGCCACTAAGAGCCGGAGGAGAGAGCGGTTGCTTTCCGAATATGACTTCACCAGTGCTTCCATTCAGTGACATCCACTCGCCTTCGTTGATCACTTTGTCTCCAACCAAAAGAACCTTAGTAGTATCAAGCAAAACAGGCTCAATCTTCAGTGTCATTTCAGCTCGAAAACATGAGACAACCGGTTCTAGATTTGCTAACCTTGGCAGCTTCGTTAACCCTGATATCCGAGCAGCCAGAAACGCAGCACTTCCCCCAGCCACGAGCTACAACTGCTGCATGAGACGTCATGCCTCCCCTGGCCGTCAAGATACCAGAAGCTGCGTGCATACCCCCAACGTCCTCTGGACTCGTCTCCATCCTTACCTGTTCGCGCATTTTATGATAACAACAAAGAGCATTAATTCTTAGAGCACAGCTCGAAAATATAACTTCATAAACTATGGAATGTGACAGATAATCTCATACCAGAATGACACTCTTCCCTTGCGAGTGCCAAGCTTCGGCCTCCTCAGCACTGAACACGACCTGTCCTACAGCTGCCCCCGGTGAGGCTGGCAAGCCAACTGCAATGACTTCGTCTTTGTACGAAGATGGATCTTCAAACTGTTACAACAACAGATTATTTAGCTTAGATTTTTGAAGATCTTTTCTTGCATCTGTTTCAGTTGGGTATGTGTATGTACTTGTGGGTGAAGCAGCTGATCTAAATGTTGTGGTTCCACCATCTTCACGACAGAGCGAGCATCAACGAGTCCTTCCTGAACCATGTCTACCGCTATCTTCACTGCTCCTTTCCCTGTTCTCTTTCCGCTTCGACACTGTAGCATCCACAGCCTGTTTTCTTGGACTGTGAACTCAATATCCTATGTTGGTTATAAGCCAAAGTCAGTACCTGGAGCTTATAAGTTATAAGGCAAGAGTTTACTAAGAACGAAGACGCACTCAATGCCTTACCATCATGTCCTTGTAATGCCTTTCCAGGATCTCACAGTTGTCCAAAAGCTCCTTGTAAGCCTCTGGCATGCATCTGTTCATCGTCTCAATGTCCTCGGGTGTTCTTATTCCGGCAACCACATCCTCTCCCTGTGCATTGATAAGAAACTCTCCATACAACTTCTTCTCACCTGTGCTTGGGTTTCGAGTGAAGAGAACACCTGTTCCTGAAGTGTTTCCCATGTTTCCAAACACCATACATTGGATGTTAACCGCTGTTCCTTTCAGCCCCGTTATCTGATTGATGCTTCGGTACTTAATAGCCCTCGGACTTTGCCATGAATCGAAAACCGCTTGAATAGCCAACGACAACTGCTTCATTGGATCTACAATTTAGTTTCAAAAAAGTTGTCATTGAACCAGATGAAGCGAAAAAAGTAGTCCACAGTTGGCAATGAATTCGAATCAATCAGTTACCAGAAGGAAACTCTTTGCCTGTATCTTCAACATACACTTCCTTGTACTGAGCCACTAGCTGTTTGAGATCAGATGCACTTAGATCAGTGTCAAGCTCCACCCCTTTTTCATGCTTTAAGCTTTCCAACTTGTCCTCAAACGACGAATGTGGTATTCCCATAACCTTCATGATCATCCCCAAAAGAAAGAAACCATTACAGTGATTAGGATATGTTTTCTATGACAGATTCTTGATTCAATTGAGTTGCATTTGTTATACTCACAACACCACCAAACATGTCCAAGAAACGTCGGTAGGAGTCATAAGCAAAGCGCTCCCCACTCTTTGCAGCCAGCCCCGCGACCACCTGATCGTTAAGCCCAAGATTGAGGACTGTGTCCATCATCCCAGGCATTGATATCTGCAGATCAAAACAAACCAAATGAACAAGAAAGAAGGGAAATCGATAGCACGAACCATCAAGTGTTGAATGCACATATATACCGCTGCACCAGAGCGAACTGATAGCAGTAGAGGCCTTGAAGGATCACCAAGGTAAGAATCCATTTCCTCCTCGACGCACCTTAGGCCTTGCAGCACCTCCTCCCATAGTCCATCTGGTAACTCCTTGCCATTCTCCTGATACTCTTGGCAAGCTTGCGTCGATATGGTCAAACCAGGCGGAACTGATAGTCCTATGCTTGACATCTCTGCCAAGTTTGCACCTTTCCCTCCCAACTACAATAGCCCATATGCAAATGGTCAATACATGTTTGGTTGACATGAGCTAGTGACTCTTAAGACCTTGAGTAAGAGGCGAAAATTACCAAATGTTTCATGCTCTTATCGCCCTCGCTCCTCCCTTTCCCGAAAGGAAAGACCCTCTACATCAAGCAGAAAAGACTCATGCCCTTATTTTTTCACCAAAAAAACATACTGTCACTGATCATAAGAGAGGCTTATACATATATACCTTCAGGGTTGAAGGTTTTGAGTCACTAGAAAGAGGAGCCTCGACTTGATCCACAACAGCTTGTGAGCTGATCAGCCTCCTGCAGGCAGTAATCCTCCGGCTCCCGGAATCAGGACACTGCAACACCTTGATTTTGTTAGTGGAGGAGCTCTTGCATTGGACTTGAACAACCCATTCACTTCTTGAAGCACAAAGAGTTGGTTTCTGCAGCAGCCCATGTGTATTTGCAACATTTGTCCCCAACATCTTTACTGATCAATTCCTTCTATGCCTTGTATATCAATCTCCTGCACATGAATTGTGTACTTCAGTTCGCGGCTTATTCGATCATAGATATATACACATGTATAGGTTTCTGATTCATCAAAATCATGCCCAAAAAGCTGATCAGCAGGAAAAATAACTAAGCAATCAACAAAGGCAAAAATCTGTCATAATTTAACACAGAAACTGATCAAGTAGTGGATGGATGAGATGAGAAGATCATATCATACATACCCTTTAAACTGAAATGATTGATCAAGAGGGTGATAAATTGATCAAGAAGGTGGAACTAGGAGTTGTATATATTCTGGAAGAGTGTATAATGATGGGCATTTGTGATTTTTATTCCTTTGAATTTCTGTATTTTTTGTGGATGTAATAGAAGTGGATGAATTAAGGCGCTAAAATGGGATTGTGGATCTCACAACTCAAAATCATGAGCTTTTGGTTTGTCTGTGACGTCCAAATAAAACAAAAACAAATAAAATGAAAGTCATATATATGCTTTGCCAATTGCTGGTAGGTGTTTGATGTGATGAGAGAAAATTGCAAGTCCATTTGATCACTCTTTAAGGCTTCAGCTATGTCCACACCTTTTATGCTGTGATGATAATGACAAATTCAGATATTTTTTTTAAAAAAAAAAAAATTGTTTTTCCATTTTGTGAAAGAGCTGATTCTGGGGAAAATTTCAAGAAAGGGATAAGTATAAAATTTATGGAAATTTAAAGCACTCCAACTATGAGGGAACTGTGGACACTTGTGTGATATATGTGACATTTCATAGATCTAATCTTTTTGAAGTTTTCTCTTGGATTTTGGAAGCTTATGTTTCTGTTAAAGCCCTACCTTTGTATTTTTTAGGACCATACTACCCTTAGCTTGAATTTTGGGGGTCTTATGTTATTTGTGATAAATCAAAATCCTATCCTCAAACCAAGGAAATAATTTTTCTTTTACAGTTTTCAACTTTGAGTTTATTGTCCAAAAACTACCCTTAGCTTGAATTTTGGTGCATCTGAGTTTGGCCTCGCATTTCGTTGCTGACTATGCTCCAGCAAAGATCGCTGATCTCGTTCGTTGAGACGCCAACTGAGCGGTGGATTAATCGCGGTTAACCGCCCTCAAATCCTTGCCTTGTACAAAAAAAAAATGGTTATTGTCCACTATATAAGGTCAAATTAGCTAGTCCATCATTCTTTTCTAATTAAGCCAAAGGTCCATCATCCATTTTTCTTCCCAAAATATCCTCATATAGGTTCAACATTTCTCCTAAAAAAAAAACTGTGAAGATCATAGAGGCTTCGCGGCGAGTAAACAAGCTTCGATTTCGCACATTGAATTCATTTTTTTTTTCTTTATAATGGATAATTTCGTTGCTGAATTTACTTCTTTGACTGCAACTATCAACAATTTGTCGCTTAATTCGGCCTTGCAAACAAAGCATCTTCTTCTGTTGAGAATGTGAAGAGACAAAAGAGTCCCACATTGATTATACAAACAAAGAAGCCATAGTATATAAGCTAGTGGGTTACTCCTCTTATTGCCAATTGGTTTTAGGATGGAACCCCGCTCGGCTTATGTACTAGGCTATTAGCGCAAGGGCGCACGTGTGCACACGACCCCCGATCCCGAGTCCTAACGGACTTCAGTATGGTATCAGAGCGGAAAAGCCAAACGGCCCGACTCTCGATCCTGGGCTAGCTAAAAAGAGAATGAGATGCTAGACACGTTGTCCAAGTGTCAACTAGAGGTGAAAGACGACCCTAGTTGCACTTGCGGGGGCGTGTTGAGAATGTGAGCGGGGGCGTGTTGAGAATGTGAAGAGACAAAAGAGTCCCACATTGATTATACAAATAAAGAAGTCATAGTATATAAGCTAGTGGGTTACTCCTCCTATTGCCAATTGGTTTTAGGATGGAACTCCGCTCGGCTTATGTACTAGGCTATTAGTGCAAGGGCGCACGTGTGCACACGACCCCCGATCCCGAGTCCTAACGGACTTCAGTATCTTCGACTTCATCGTTGCTGAAATCAAAGTCATTGAACTACATTTACATTCGTTGCTGAATTTGCAATCCACGAGGGAACATCCTACGATAAAAATATCGAGTATAACTTTGTAATATTTGCAATCCACGAGGGATTTGTACTCACTAGTCTCAAGTAGGGATGGCAATGGGGCGGGGACTCCCCGTTCCCTGCGGGGAATCCCGCGACGGGGACGGGGATGGGGACGGGGGCAAAGTGATTCCCCGTGCGGGGACGAGAATAATAGTCCCCAGCCCGCCTCGTCCCCGTTAGGGACCCCGGCGTCCCCGTTAGGGGTATGAAATCCCCAATGTTGTTTATATCTTAATGCAAACGGGGAAAATTAAGCGAGGACGAGATTCCCGACGGGGATGGGGGTATTTTTGATCCCCGAATAGGGACGGGAACGGAGAGACATTTTGCAAACGGGGACATGGACGGGGAGGGTACTCCCCGCCCCGTTGCTATCCCTAGTCTCAAGGCTGTCATGAGCTTCACACTGGGAACTCCTACATCGATGAGGATCTCAATCAGGGAGTTTTACAAGGGGCTGGTTCTCGAGGAGAAAGGTTGTGCTATGAGATTTGTGCTAAATTTTGGGGGAATACCTATCAAATTAGCGAAAAAACAAGTGGAAAGTTTTTTTATTTTTATTTTTATACAAGGCAAGGATTTAGATATGGTGAACCGCGGTTGACCCACCGTCCAATAGCATCAAATGGACGAAATCTGCGATCTCAGTTGGAACACAATCAGCGACGAAGCACGAGAATAAGCCCAGATGCACCAACTGATCTGTCACCCGGTTACTCTCCCTGAAGACGTGCGCGAAGGCGACACTCTCGAAAGATCGACAAAGACCAAGGGCATCCGAAATTATCATTTCGATCTCCCATAGACACTGCCAAAGGCCCCGCAAAACGTTAATAACGGTCAAGTAGCCGATATCTTGAACTTCCATCCTAAGATTTTGCACCCGTATGTTCATTATTCGTCCCATTACCCCCCGTACTTGTAAAAAAAATCCAAGATTTTAGTGTCCAACATTGTGAACCTTGGCCATATGGCCCATATCCTACTAAGGAAGAAGGTGAACCTACCGACTCGATGGATGAGGAATATTGGTGCCGCGGCCAGTAGTTCATCCACTGTCCTCCCATGTCCTAATACTTGTAAAGCAGATGATGTAGTGCTACGAGATTTATGACACTCGGAAAGAGGTGCAGACGAGCTTCCACTTGGGTGAAGAGAACATTGTAAGCCATCTTTCAATTCCCATTAATGGAAATGTTTAGGGTGTTGATATATATACACCGCAAATGATGATTAAGGATTTGGACGTCCTTAAGGACGTGCAAGTCTGGGACTGTGCACGTCCGCTAGCAAACACTTGCACGTCCTTAACAACGTGCTTGCACGTCCATAAGAACGTGCAAACCCTAGTTAGGGTTTCGCGTTTAGGGTTTAGGTTTTCCGATGTATTTGTAATGTTAATTGCAAAAATTGAAGTGTTTAGCTAGTGGAGTTGAAGGATTTATGGTCAAATTAAATAGAAAACAATAATTGTTAAGGTTTTCATTCGGATAATATGCGAAGAACGTTACAATGAACAGAAAAAAGGTTTACATTCATAATTTTAATAAACTGGTGGAATAAAATCTAGGAAAATAGTAAAGGGCGGCCGGACTCGACACGTAAGGCTCGAAATCTCTCAAACTGAGCTTGAAACGGAGCATCCCATCCTTCGACGCTCGGATGATGATGTGCGACCCATTCTGTCAGAGGCGGCGGAATAGGAGCGTTATGACGCAACCAGATCTATGAGAACGGAAAATTAGAGTTAGAGTATTGACATATATATGAAAAGCAAGAATAGGTAATAAAAAAAGACGTTTCTCTGTCGTACCGCGACAAAATGGTCTTAGTTTCCGATGCAGGTTACACCAAGGGTTGCTGATTGAGGGTTGTTAGCAGGTGTCGGCGAGGTCATGGGGAGACATGTGAACGGATGATGCCAAGCTAGGACAACGAGAGGAATCTGATATACCGTTGCAAATACTAAACCCATGATGGGTAGCTCTATCCACCGTCTCCTATCACCATGCACAGCTCCCGCCCATCTCTGGTAGTCGACGAACTGCTGGAATGGGTACTCTCCCGTATAACAACCGGCGTACAGATCGGCGTGATCCTCCAAGTGATTGCATAGTAACGCTTTCAGTTCCGGGAAAGCAGTCTCGTCGATCGGTGATGTCAAAGCCGCCAAAGCACGGTAGCCACAATGACCATCTCCAACAGTGCCCCTCGCACCCTTAATATGACCGAGCATGAAGGGATCAACGTTGTTTCGACCCCAGTTGAACCCTCCGAACACATCATCACGTCCACGTCGAGCTGAGATTGCTTGCGGACGATGTCGAGCAGCATTTCGAGCAGCACGCGCTTCTTCTCTCTCAAACCTTTCCCTTACCTCCTCGTATGGCAACGGGTTGGTTCTGCAGGCATTCCTCGACCTCCGAGGCCTCCCCTTCCTTCGGACGCTTCCTGATGAGGGTGGGTGCAGCTCATCCTTGCATACATCGTTGGAAGCCGTGTATGAAGATGACAACTCATACGGCAATGGGGTGTCGTCGATGTCAGTCCATGACAAATCCATCCAGAACGGGTGGATGTCCTCGGCGGGTATCGGAGTACCGGAGTTGACGTATGCCTGAATCTCATGGACACAAGGGATCCCGTAACAAACCCTCCAATGTCGGTCCGTGCATACCGGAGGAACCTTTTGGTTCACGACGTCCTGCCACATCTTGTACAGATAATCGAAACACTTTTTGGAGATTAAAGTCTTTACCTCATTTGAAGCGGTCGATCTCCAAAGCAGTTTGCAGCTCATGCAGTTGACAATCGTTGCCTCTATGGATTGCATCGATCACGATGCGAAAGTCACCAGTCGATGAGTGAAGTGCCTCCTTCAGAACCTTGTGTTGACCCTCAACTCTGTACACATTGAAGTGCATTGCACTAAATATTCGATGTTATATCATATTGTAATGGGAGATATGAAGTAAGGTTGTACCTGTTTGTCGTACGGGTGCCGAGATGGAAGACATTATCTACGTAGCATCGTACGGTGCTCCTGCTGTATGGAAGCCACACCGCCTCTAAATACGCCACCACACCTGGGAATGGGTGCCATGCAGCGTGTAGCGCCCGACGACGTCGGTTGAATGATTCCTCCGACCTCGATTCGAACAACCCCCAACAGTTGCCCTTAAAGATGCCAACGTGGTTTAAATTCTTTGTGATCTTCAGAGCAGCTTCCTCGCATCTTTTCGTCACGTGTAACCAGCAAAGGAGATGCTGGACGTCGGGAAAGACAACATTCAGCGCCGCCAAGAGACCTAGCTCCCGATCAGTCATGATAGCTTGAGACTGAACCGTCCCAAGCAAGATCTGAAGTTGTCGCAACACCCAGGCGTATGTGTCTTCGTTCTCTTGCGACATGAAGGCATAGGCGATGCAGTAAGTATATATTGCCCGAGGGTGTGAACCCGACCACCTCGCACAATGGAATCCCATATCTGCAAGTGTAAATGTGTTACATGTACAATATTTTATAATTGACTATATGCCTAATAATGTAGTCGTAAATAAGTAACTTACGCATTTGTTTTGTATGTGCTGTCCAATACGATGACGTAATGGAACCTTCGGAGAAGCCGTATCCCGTCAGGATGCGCCAGGAAGAGGTCGCGGGGTACCGCATCCTGTATCTGGCTGACCGCTGCCCGGTCGCTGAACCTAACAGTCCGGAGGGTACCATCCCCCCTCATGAGCCTCCCTGCTTGTTATTATGATCCAGCTCGCGGGGTACCACATCCTGTATTTGGCTGACCGCTGCCCGGTCGCCGAACCTAACAGTCCGGAGGGTACCATCCCCCCTCATGAGCCTCCATGCCTGTTATTATGATCCAATTGGTTATTAATGTCTTTTCAATATATTTTAATGTTATTCTAATGTCTTTTGATGTATTTTAATATATTTTAATATGTTTTAATGTCTTTTATTATATTTTAATGTTAATTAAATATGTCTTAATGTTTAATGTCTTTTCATGACCTTGAATGTTTTTTATTGTCTTTCAATATTAATTTATTTTAATATATTTTAATATATTTATTTTAATTTATTCTAATGTTTTTTATTGTAATTGTTTTTCTATGTATTTTAATATATACTATTTATTTTTATCTATTTTAATATATTTTAATGTTTTTATTTTCATTTATTGTAATGTCTTTTGATGTATTGTAATATATTTTTATGTTTTTTATTGTCTTTCAATTGTAATTTTTTTCTATGTATTTTAATATTTACTATCTATTCTATTCTATCAAATTAAAACTATATTCTTTTCTATCAAACTATATACTATAAACATAACAAATCATAAATACTATATAATATCATTTATATTCTATCAACTTATATTATAAAACTATATTATAATCTATCAAATTATATTTTAAAACTATAAAAATAAATCAAACAAAATAAGTAATTCAAATAACATACCGGTGGGGTCGGGACCGGAGACACCTCAATCGACCGCCGCTTCCGTGGCGGTAATATGGGATCCTCCACCTCCGACACTGCTCCACCACCAGACGCCGCAGCCGCCGGTGCTGGTCCACCACCACCACCCTCCTCGGCCACTGCTTCCACCGACACCACCGCACCACCACCCTCCTCGGCCACCGCCTCCACCGGCACCACCGCACCACCTCCCTCCTCAGCCACCGCCTCCACCACTGGCTCCACCGCCACCGCCTCCCGCGATGCTGCACCCCCACCACCACCCTCCGCCTCCATCGGTCTCGCACCACCATCGGCCGCCAGCAGCTCCGCCTCCATCGCCGCCTCGATCTCTGTCTCTCTCTCTCTTTCCGTCTCCATCTCACTGCGTTTCTCTCTCTCTCTCTCTCTCTGTCTCTCAGTCTCTCCCTTCGGCAGCCTCTCTCTCGGTCTCTCTCTCCGGCAGCCTCTCTCTCTCTCTCTCTCTCACTAACTCCGGCAGTCTCTCTCTCTCTCGATCTCGATTTCTCTCACTCCGGCAGGCTCTCTCTCTCTCTCTCGATTTCTCTCTCTGGCGAAGAGGAAGACGAAGAATGGATGGAAGACGAAGCGGCACGCCCGCTTCAGATTTAGTAGACGGGCTTGCACGTCCTTAAGGACGTGCAGCACGTCCTTAAGAACGTGTGGATTTGCGGTGTTATTAGGGGTATTGTGGTACTTTCAAACCAAACAAACAAAATAAACCCAAATAAGCTCCCTCAAGTAGCTTTTTTTTAACTCATAATTTTAACTGTTTTAGGCTTATTTTGAGTTCTCATACCCACTTTTTAACTGTTTAATTTTTTAACAGCTAAAATATAATAATTTTAACAGTTAAAATTAGTAACCATACACACCCATAGCAACAACTTTTTTTTTTTTTTTTTCATTTTTCCTTAATTTTTTTTTTCCAAACGCTTTAGCCACCCATCTGTCCCCATGTCGCTACTCCACCCTGCAGAATGCATATATAGAGGCAGAGGTAATAGACTAGACTTATCAACAAGCAAGATAAAGGAGGGGATCAGTAGAGTTATTAAGAGGTGTTTGTTTGGTAATAATGACATTACCCACAAGTCTTTGGGTTAGCTGTCCTTGATTAATTAGTACATCAAAGCTGCTCAAATCTTTGATAAATCTCTCCTCCTTTTATACAACATTGAGAGAACCATATATGACCCTTATTGATACCACAAATTACACCAAATACCAGCATAATTCCAAGATAATCCCAGGGGCAAAACTGTCATTTGGGAGGGGCATGCCATGCAAAATTGTGACATAAGAGATTTGGGTTGGGAGGCCTCACATGCCTACTGAGAAATTAATCTCATGTGACCACATGCTTAGCCTCATTTATATTACTAATATTTTGGAAACAACAAAGGTCATACTCATACCTTCTGCCTTTGACTGCATCATATCATTTTGTCTAAAGACTAGACCATCTTTATATTAGTTTCATGCAACAAATATGTTTATTCAACCAATAGAAATAAGATTTTTACAAGTTCTGAAATTAGTATCAAAATCCTGAATTTTAATTTCATTGCAATGTTTCAATGTTTGTTGGAGTTTGTCTTTGATATTTTCTATTGATTTTGGTGGTTTTGGATAACTTTTTTTAAATTTTCAATTACATTGATTGGAAAGGAGTTCGAAGATCTACGTCGAGGTTATAATATTAGCTCGGCTATATTACATGAGCCTATTCCTTTCCCTCAATGGGTTTCAACAAGCTTGATCTTTTTTCTTGACCTGGTTCACCGAGGGTTATAGTTATACCTTACATTTGTAGTGATAGATTAGTGTAAAATCGATCCAAAATTGCACGAAATGAAGAAGGATTTGTGGAGGGAAGAGATCGATCGACGGTTGTAGGAGAGAGGATGTCGGGTGTGCTTGGTTGAATGAGATTGAAGATAGATCATATGTATTGAATAAGGCTTTGAGATGTGAAGAGACCAAAAAGATTCCTACATCAAAAGTATGAGGAAAAACAATGGTAGTATATAAGTCAGTGGGCTATTTTCTCCATATGACCTGAGGTGGATCCTTTTTAGGGCCAGAAGTGGCAGTCGGCAGTCGTCCTCCCCTCCAATCAAAAATAAAATTTAGGCGGTGAACTTGGAGAAATCGAGTGTCTTTCTAGCATCGGTTCCTCCAAGCGAGGCGGAGGAGATCATCAATGCCACAGGATTCAAATGTGGTGTCTTTCCTTTCCGATACCTTGACATCCCTATTGCTCCGCATGGACTCCGGGTGACTCACTACCAACCTCTCATTGATCAAATTGAAAAAAGATTGAAAGCTTGATCTAGTAAATGCCTCTCTTATGCAGGAAGGAAGGAGCTGATTTCCTCGGTTCTCCAAGGGATCGAGGGCTTTTGGCTCTCCATTCTTCCCATTCCAGAGGCCGTGTTGAGATCGGTGGAGAGCCTTTGCCGTGGTTTTCTTTGGAAACAACCCAAGGTCCGATGGAGCAAGGTGTGTGCACCAAAGGAGGAAGGAGGCCTCGGCTTCTTGGACCTCAAGAGTTGGAACTTGGCCTTCATGTGCAAGCACTTGTGGAGAGAAATGAGAGTATATGGGTAAGATGGTTACATCATAAATATCTCAACATAACTAATGTGCAGGATTGGGAGGCACATAGGAGGGATTCCCCTCTCATCAAGGGCATAATCGAGGCCAAGAACATGGTCTACTCCATGGGCGGTGACTTGGATGATAGACTGCGCGAGTGGTGCTTGGGTGACAAATTCAAAGTATCGAAGGCATATGAGGCTATTAGAAGGAAGGAGTTGAAGGTTAGGTGGCATATGGAGGTTTGGGTTGCTAATAACACCCCAAAGCACTCTTTCATCCTATGGCTTGCAACCCTCGGCAAGCTCTCGAAAAATGATAGACTTTTTTACCTTGACATTGATTTTGCTTGCAAGTTCTGTAGCAACGACACCCTTGAGACCCACGAGCACCTCCTCTTCCAATGCCCCTTCACTAAGGGCATTTGGGAGAGAGTGAGGAGCAAGTTCAAGATCCCATATGAGGTTGACTCCATTCATAGGGCTTTGAGATGGCTCCGGAGATACGTCAAAGCCAAGACTTGCCTTAACCGTAGCCGAAGATACGCCCTTTCCACCACCGTCTACCTCCTTTGGCATGCTCGGAATGCCCTTGCCATGGAGGGTAATCGGATACATGAAGATGTCATTGTGAAGCTCATCCTCACCCATGTCTACCGTCTTGCCTATGACTCATTCCCCATCCTTGATGTTGAGAACGTGTTGGCCTAAGTTTGACTTGAGAAACAATGTGTTGGTTTTGACTTTAGGGTTGTGTCCTAGGGCCTGCGTGCCTTTGGAGCCCGCGTGCTCTCAGGAACAACCCTCCCTGGGTTTGATTTTTGAGCTCATGTGTCCGGTTGGGGTTGCGTCCCCTTGGAACATGACTCGTTTTGTGTTTTTATGGCATGATTCTTAGGCCTGCGTGCCCAAGGTATGCCCTTGTGTGTTTTGTTCATGCTTTGGTATGTGTCCTAATGGCCTAAGTGCCGGAAGGAACATACACCTTAAGACTTGGTTTTGACTACTAACCCTTGGAAAGTCTAGGTTGTGCCCTAGCTTTTAAAGGGTTGTAGTTTGATGTAAGGCCCTTGGGCCCCACATTCTTTATTCTTCGAATTTACGCGCACCCCAAACCCGGACTTATTGCCGGGTGGGTTTTCTAAAAAAAAAATAAAAAAATTAACATACATATTTCTCTCGTCGATAGTTTCGATTTGATATATTATAAGCTCAAATCTAATATCTGATCAAAAAGTTATAAGCATTTCAATTTTCAGGACTGAACATATGTAAATTATTTCTTACATCATTTACTAAAATGATATACTTTTATCGTAATTATTATTTGTTAAATTTCATGCCTCAATAATATAATTATACTAGAAAACTTCAAATTATGAGGTTATATTGAAATATTTAAAAACAATGAAATAAACTATGAACAATTTATGTCTGTATTCTAGTTACATATCCATAATATTGATGATTCTTTGGAAAAGAAAAATTAAGGTTTAATGAAAAAAAACTTATGGTAATTTTTCGCCCCCTCAATCAACAATTTCATGATCTGCCATGTCTATGACCAATTGATATTAGGATGAACCTCACTCGACTTATGTTCTAGACTATTAGCGCAAGTGCGCCCGAAACCCTCTGATTATTTGGCTAAGACAACTCCTCAATCCCGAATTCCAAAGGACTTAAAGTGAATGCCTATTTTGACAACTCAGTTGAAATTGTTGCTCCTATCTCGCACCTAGCTACTAGGTTAGGTATATTAGCATGCCTCATAACGGACAATGGAAGGAAAAATCCAATGGTAAAATTTTCACCATCGTTTGAAAAATCACCATAGATATTAAAAAATGAGGAGAATCTAGATGGAGATAAGAGTGAGTGAGTGAGTGAGTGAGTGAGGGGTGTTGTAGATCTGATATAGACATTAGACTTAGTGGCGTTTACCAACACAACAGAGATCTTGTTTCTTCTTTACCATGTTCAGTCGCTTTCTCCTCGTTTTCAACTTTCACCCCATCCATTTCTCCACCTCCTTATCTCCTTATTTGTTACCAAGTTTTCCCTCCATCTATTTTGTTTGTTTACATTCTTTTGCTGGCTATGTAATTGTTACACGGACACAGATACATACACGGGAAAATGATACGATACGGAACAACAATCCTAAAAAGTCATCAATTATACTCCATATAGTGTTTCAAGAGGTCTAGATAGTAATAAAAGATGGTTGAAAACATGTACAAAACACTAGATCGATGTGCGATACGCCATCTTCTAGGCGTGTCAAGGTATCATTGTTTTTCGGTTATTCAACTATAGACCATGTATCGGTCTCTCTATTTACCAGACATGTCTGATGTATCGAATCTTTTACTATTCCCTGATCGATCAAAAAGGCATTAGTAATATTGAAAAAATCATGAGGTTTAAAGACAGTGCATCTTTATTGGCATAAAAAAAACAACCACATTTCCATACACTCCTTCACTCCCTCCTCCTGTCTCCTCTTCACCAAGAAAATGAAAGAAAATATGGTTTCCACAAAAGATTCACAACCAAGTTCCACATTAGTGGATCCGCCTTCGAGCCCGCGGATCTCGTTCTCAGCCGACTTCCTCGACGAGAGTGACTTCATCTCCATAAGCCCGGGGAGATCCCCATCAGCGGTGCTAGACAAAGGTAGCGGGATCATCAAGAACACCGACTTCGAGTTCTTGTCAAGCAAGAGCCTGAACAGCATCAGCACAATGTTGAGTGCTGATGAGCTCATCTTTGAAGGGAAACTCCTCCCCTACACCCAAACCCAACCGGCTCCCGAGAAGCCGGAGAAGACGAGCTCGAAGAGCTCAACCAAAGACGAAGACGACAACGACAACAAGGAAGACGGGGCTGGAGATCAGCAAACCAAAACAACAGCAATAAAAATGATGAGCAACAGAATGGAGGAGCCAAGAATATGGTACATCGACGACGACCCATCTCCAAGGCCACCAAAGTGCACAGTCTTGTGGAAGGAGCTGCTGAGGCTGAAGAAGAACCGGTCTTCGGCAGCTTCTTCGCTTTCCCCTTCGTCTTCCTCGTCGTCGTCCTCGTCGTCCTCGAGCTCGCTCGGGGATCACGTTGAAGCCATGGATGAAGGGAAGAAATCGGGACAAGGGATGAGCACCAAGGAGAAGCACCTGAGGAGGATAAAGAAAGGGCTGGAGAGGACAAGATCATCATCAGCAAGCATTAGGATAAGGCCAATGGTGAATGTGCCTATCTGCACTACTCAAGGTATCAAGACCAGCTCCTTGCCACCGCTGTTTCCTCATAGGAAATCCAGAGTTCCTGAGAGGTGAATTCATGTATCTGGGTAACTTCAGAACCAACTTTTTTTTTTGTTGCTGTGATGATTTTATGTAGGATTGATGAGTATTGTTCATGTCTATTTACCTTGCTTTATCTTCTTCCTCCGTTCTCTATAGGACGGTTTTTATCATGCAAAGGGAAATTGAGTATGTTTGTTTGTTTGTTTGTTTGTTTTAGTAATGGTGGATCTGATTGATGTTGTAAAACCTTGACATTTGTTTTGCTTCTGGGTTTGATGTGTAGTTACTGTAAATGTCATCCTTTCTTCTGCCTCTCCATCACAATCCAGGTTTATTTAGCCGATACTTTCCTCATATCTGCTAAAGAAGAAAAGGTCATGTTTTGTTTTGTTTTTTTAATTTCAGTAGTTAAATTGTTTTTGAAAATTTAGAAAATCCAAAACCCATTTTTGGAGTTTTTGAAACTTTCAAGTGCCTGATTTTCAAATAAAAGATGTATGTTGATCATCTAGTTCATAACTAATTTGAGTTTATTTTAGAGTATATTTGAATCAAAAAGTACTTTCAATAATTTAAACTTGAAGAAAAATAATTTCTTCTATTATTATTAATAAATAAATAAAAAGAAAAAGAAATGCAAAGAAGCAAGAAGACATCCTGACGCAAAGAGGTGCAGAAATCACATATCCCTCTGAAGGGATGCTCAGAGGCACCATGATATTTTACTGGAGGTGGGCTCTTCTTTAATTTAATATAAATATATTATTATTATTATTATTTATAATACTATTAAAAGTGGTACAGTAGTAAGGAAGGAGATGGCACTTTCATGTTAGGAGAAAGAGGAATCTCTCTGAGCTGTGCATTTTCCATGTGAGGGTAAGCGCAGCACTTGCTTCAGAACTTCTCAGATAAGACAGCCCCAATTCCAGTCTCTCTTAAATTAGTGCTTCAGAATTTGACACCACCCTTGCTTCCCTATTTATTTTGCAAGGCCCACTTTCTTGGACTGTAACTAATTTGCCCTTTACTAATAAATTACAGGCCTTTTGGCTCATAATTTATACTCTTTATATTATTAGGACATATTTTTATTAATAAACTACATTACCTGCCTAAGTTTTCAGTTCAACAGTTGGTGAGCCATCCATTTACTGCAAATTGGGTAGCAGAGTACAAGCTGCAAATTTTGGCAGTTGAAAAAAAAAATACTCATCTAGGATCACTGTTAAGAGAAGAGCCACAACAATCAGTATATACTTCCTTTGTCAACTAACATTCAATTTCAATGGGGGGGGGGGGGGGGGGGGGGGGGGGAGATTACATCACAGCACTCTGAATTAGGTATCACACTCAAGATGGAAGAAATAAATACTATGCTGAAATGATTGATGGGTAGCCAAGTACAGTATGAGGACAAAGTAGTAAATTCTCTACATTTAGCCTGTCTCCTCCTCTTGTTTGGTTTTGGAGCATATACAATGGAAATGTTCAGTATGCCAGAGAGTATGACCAGTATCCAACAGAAAAATGCAGCATGGAGTGTCTCCCATATCATTTGTTATCAAGTTCAAAGCATCAGCAAGAAGATGCCACAAAGAATGAACCATTTCCGTAAACTTAACAGGAGTGGAATCGCCAAAAATGTCTACAGAGGTCTTTTACTTACAGCTTTATCTTCGGTGGGTGCCTTGGCCATATCAAGACGAAGATGGCGCTGGAGCCGAGAGATTGTTACCAGGAGAGAACCTGAGGAATGAATTTGGTTGTTAGTTTGAATGAAATGACATGAATGTGACGAGCTCTTGCAGGTTTGAGTGCTTACGTGAAGTTTAATCCGGGTTTTCCAATAAGGCTGCTTGGAATTGTTCCAGAAAGATAATTGTTCTCCAGATGTCTGAACAGTTGAAGTAAAATAAATAAAAGTTACTTGAAAACTGCATGAGATTTAGTGAACGTCTGAGATCACAATGGGAATAAAAATAATAGGAGAAATTCTACTAATGGATGCTTTACTAACTAGCAAGTCAATCTTCAATGATGGTTAAGTAAGTTGCTCTATTCACAACACATTCTAACAATCTTTACCATTTCACTCTGGCATCTTATCTATATCCACCAAAATGGACCCACAATCAGATTGACCTTCAATATTTTAACTTCAGAAATAATGCTTCTTATATGATAAATTTCTCACATATATGGTGAGCATTTATGAAGAGTATCAAAAGCTATCATTTCAAATCTTAACATGTTCAGAAGTGCACACTGGGGATTGAGAAACAGTAGACCCGATCAACTTTGGGTAGACCGACCCGATCTCATAACTGGTGATAATACTAGGCATCGGTGCCACAAACAAAAAACTATCAAGCCTCTCCTGTGATCCAATAGCCGTGAATCTAGGGTGCTTCTAGGGTACTAAATTTTTGTGCAACAATGAAACCCTAAGTTTAATAGGAAAACGGGAAATTGTAACTGAAAACACTAAATGAAGCCTGCAAATATGCTGCCTCAGCTTTCTATGCATATTGCATCATCATATTGGACTAATTGAAATCTATTGGTGTTAAAATTCCATAAAGCACTTGAGAATAACAATAACAAGAGATGATAAATCATGGTAACTGTAGGACTGGCAAAGCCTTTCGGAAATGGTCCTCCATGGTAAACAAACTGCCCCCTAATCTATAGAATTTTTTGGATGCCAGGGATAAATAATGATGCATTCTGATGTCAATGAAACAAATATTGTAAGATCTATGATTTTGGGTGGGCAGTGCTTTCTGAGATACGTCCATTTTGGCAAGTACATAAACTCCATTCTCTTTCATTCGACACCATTCATTTTGTCATCATAAAAATGATGCCCAGCGAAATCTTACCACAAACAATCAAGTAAACTCAAAACCCAATATGAATTCTAAACTCATAGATAGTTCTTAAATTCCTTCCAAACAAAGTTGGATGATAAGATCTTATTTGCAAGGAAATTTGAAACAAACAACCTAATAGATGTGAAACTCCAAGTTGAAGTGGGAAACATAAAGACTTCAACTACCCTCACATACTAAAGATAATTTTATTTGATTTATACACAGATATGCAAGAAAAGGATCAACAAGACAGGGAGCAAGCGATTAAAGCATTGTTTTACATGCCTCCTTCAATGTTAAACCTCTATCTACTAATTATCCTTCTAGGACTGTGTGCAATGACTGGAATGCTGTGTATGATCAAATACCAGTCCAATATCCGTACTCCATATCTATCGACCATATGCTAAAGTTAATTGTCTTATACACTCAGTGTTATGACTTGTGTTGTTAGCTGATGAGACATCAAAAGATCAATATTCTGCTTGTCTCTTTTGATAAAAAGATGTAGTGAATAAAGAAGTGGCCTAAAACAAACCAGCTTGTGAACTCACACTCTATTTAATGAATAATCTTGACACAAGATAGTGAATAAAGTCTCTATCACCCTAAAAACAATTTCGGAAAAACAAAAATACTGTCAAGCTAAAGGTAGACAGACCCTTCCATCAACAGGAATGATGATATTTCCAATAACTATTGTATGGTTAACCAGACCAGACTCTGTTCACTCAAATCCTAAGTCATTGATCCATCTTGGACCACTCCAAAATAGCAGCTCGTAAATTATCGGCTCTTGATTCATTTTACAGAAACAATCTAATAAAAGATCTAGAAGCATCAATCTTATTCTCTAATAGCTTTAAATATGATATTCTGCTCGAGGAGAAGATCAAGTAAGCCATTAGAAATTGCCAAAAGTTTAATTTCTAACCAATAGAAGAAATGAGCACCAAATGAAATACTTTCAGTTCCATGATTCTAAGGCAACTAACAAAAGCTTATGAATAATGAATGATTCAATACAAAATTTTGGGACCACTTTCATGTTGCTCACTACACCTTCACATCTGAAAAGGAAAAGAAGATGAGTAAATCAACAAACACGTTTAAAAAAGAGAAATGACTTACAGTTCACGCAAATTGCTGAGGTCTCCCAGTGATGAGGGTATTGTTCCATTCAACTGATTGTTTTCCAGGCTCCTGTGAATTAAGACATATATTAAGCCGATAACAATGGAAACTCTAGCTGCGGACCACAACAACATTTGTAGAAGATGTAAGAGCACAATAGTGTTGTAATTAAGTACAAAACTACAAACAGTACGTTCAAGTCAATATGGTTTCAAGCCACTGATCAGAAACACCAGGAAAAAAGGAACTTAAACAATCAAGGACACTTACAGTGTTTCAAGATTCTTCAATTTAATTAGATCGGGTATTGGTCCAGTTAGGAAGTTGTTTCCCAGCTTGCTGTAAAAGCAAGAAAGCTCACAACAAATTAACATACTTTCAGTCATTTGGACACAATTAAAAATAAATCTTCTAAACTTACATGCTGTTTATTGCAGTCAAGTTGCCAATATATGATGACAAGGTTCCGGTCAGAGCCATATTTGACAGATTTCTGGAAACAACAAAGAAATAAGAGACATGGCATTGATGATTCTAGTGAGAAATTGATGAGGTTTTTCATTGCACCGGAACTCACATGGAAACTATACGTGTTCGGTTCCCAGCAGCACATGTAACACCAGACCAGGAGTACCCAACAGGATAACAAGGATCGCCACCCCAATCTTGTGGAGGATTGTTAAGGCTACTCTTGATGTTGTTCATGGCAATAGCTGCAGAAACAAATTGCAGTAAGTCAACATGAAAATAAATGCCAGTTTCTACGGACAAGAATACAATAGTAATTCTTTGTATTCTGCTCTTCTTTCCAGCAGTAATGCACCATTCAAATCAGTCACTACATTAACTCAGAAATATTACACACAATAACAAAGTTTCTTTTATTAAGGAAGGTTGAGAAAACATAGAAACTGACTCGACTGCTTTGTAAGATCTTAAACCTAGGAAGGCCAGTGTTGAGAATAATGGCATCAAAAACCTATAGCAAATGACAGGATTTTTAAATCAAATAGTCTTAAGAACTTTAATTGTCAACTTTTACCAACCTGAGAAAGTCATAAACATTTAATCATGCAGCTTATATCTAGTGTATTATGTTGAATTATTAAAACACTCTCAGATATTAGTTGCACATTTGGATTGTTAAGGTAAATGAACAAACCATCGCGTGTGAGGGTTTGATTTCCACGTGGTAGCAGAAAGAAGGCCTCCGCAGCATTAATTAAAGGGCCCATATCCGATTCCTCAGCAGGAGACAACTTTATATGTGTCAAACCAGAAAGCGGCCACTTGCTTGCAAAGACAGCAACGCCAGATGGAGTCACGCTAAGTTTGTCATAATATTGCACATCATTGATGCTAATGCTGAATACTCTTGAGGCTTCAGGTGAAGATACACGATCATCAGCAAAATACAAGGCAATATAATATGTTGTACTTGGTAGAGGTCCTGGTGGCCACTGAATTTCTAATGGTTGTGATTTATCAGCCACAGTCAGACGCGTTTCAAAAACCCTCAGAGGTGGTTCGTTCCAGAAACCAGCCACAGATATGTTTGCAGTTCCAGACACAGGACTGTAGTCACCATATGGCTGCCAGTAACGATCAAACTGATCATCTGGATACCTGAAATTCCAAAATTCGCAGAAATATAATAAGTGAAGAAGGATCGTCTCAAAGTTGCCATATAGAAGTTAAAGTCAACATAGATAAACATCAGAAAAAACTTCTAAGCCTTGAGCAACATTTTACATGGATATTTTTGTTACATGTAGCAAGGTTATTTAAAAAAAAATACATAATGCATGTGAAGAAAAATGTAGTCCAAAGGAAGAAAGCATTGCAACAGGTGAAGGCAAAATGGTGAATCATTTGCATTTATATACACCAATTCCTTCTAGTTTGTTTTTTCCCGGGTTTCAAGATTGCTAACATGTATATTGATGAACCTTTGAATCCAAAGAGCGTATCAAACCTAGACACGCAATTTTGACCAGGGGAATGAAGTCCAATCAATCAGTGAACAATCATCCCATTGAAAATCCCAAGAAAAAATTATACGTAGTACAGTACTCCTTAGATTATCAATTTATCTAAAAGACGATCAAAACAGCATTGATTAACCCAAAACCTTTGGAAACTTACCTCACGATAGAGCCATTGTTCCCGAAACTATGCCGGGAAACCAAACCTAAGGCGAAGTCGTCAAAATTGGTGGAATTATAAAGCGAAGCATCCAATCTGATGACCTCAAGAGCGGAGATAAAAGGATCAGAATCGGTGTACGTATTAATCCCAATACAAACAGACAAGGTCTTCCCAACGGCCCTGAAAACCCCCTCGTAGTAAGTCGTCAGGTCGTGCGCGTAATCTGAGGTCGTATTGACCACGCTCCAGAGCGTATCATCGACGATCTGGTCAAACACCGGGGGCGGGCGATCCTTTCCGTTGAATCCGCCATAGAAGTAGGTCGTCCGGACCAAGTAATCATCACCACGGTGAACAGGAACCTCGTAGCAGAACTTCCTATTAAGATTGCCGGCCGCGGGAAATGCGCGGACGGTTTCGAGGACCGGGAGGAGCCCTGACGCGGGAACCCCCACCCCAACGCCGGCGGAGATATAATTGGAGTCGGGAAGCCACTCGTGGCCGTTATAGAAGGTCGATTCGGTGGCTCCGCAGTCGATGTATGTACCTGCACGAGAGAAACAAACAGTCAGAAATCGGGATCCGGAAAACCCTAGATTGTGAAATTGAGGAGGAGGAGGGACCTTTGGGGGGTTGGGAGGCGGCGAAGGAGAGGGAGAAGAGGAGGAGGAGGAGGAGGGGAGACATGGAGGTTGGGAGGAGGAGGAGAGAGGAGCATCAGGGATATGGAGGAAGAGAGATTTGAGGGGGGTGGGGGGGTTTTGGAGGAGAGAGAGGGTTGAAAAGGTCGTTGGGGTGTGGAGAAATGGATGAATCATTCAAGCAAGGAATCCAACACACAGGAGACGGAGACGGGTATGGGGTTGGTTGGTTCGTTTGGTGTTCGGAGGAAGGAACCTCCAAACGCGCCAAAATAAAAAATAACAGAGCAGGTGTGAAAAGATATACCGGTTGCCGGCCGTTCAACATTCGTGACGAATTTGCTGTGACCTGAATTTCGAAAAAACCACCCCTACTTTTGGAATTCTCTTAAAATCACCCTTATTTCGAAAATGTCATGTTTTTTTTCCTCTTTTTTTTTGGTTAAATTTCATTCTACTTTTCAAAAGTTATACGTGTTCCATCTCTTAAGTAAAGGGTGATAATATTTATACCCATAAAATTTACTATATACATCACATCTTGTCACTCTTGAGTCACATATGTGTGACTCAAGAGACGTAGGGTACTTTATACATAAAATATATTGCGCTTCTTGAGTCACATGTTTATGAGTTATGACTCGAAAAGTCGAAAGAGATAGGGTCTATTTTAAAAAAAAAATTAAAAAAATGGAATATGTGGTGTATATAGTAAAAAAAAAAAAACTAGAACCACCCTTTCTAACTTTTCATTTTTGGGGATCAAATCCTCCTTCTCGTTCATGTGCTCATTTCCGGTCTCTTTGATTTTAAATTAATTAATTTATTTTTATTTTTAAATAAGAATTTATGAGAGGAACGGAGGAGGGGACAAGGAAGATGGACAAAGGATTTTTTTTGGGGGGGGGGATCGTTGTTTCGATTTCATGGGTAAATATCCGAAAGTTGTACATTTGTATTGAGGTGGTGATTGATCAAGAACACATAATTATTCAATGAGTTACTTTTTTTTATGAAATTCAATGAGTAATTACTTGGGTTAGACTAAAATAAGGTAAGATTGTGAAAGAAAAAAAAAGTGTTTTTGGGTTTTTGAAAGATAAAATAATTTTGAATTATTTACAAGTGGAAAACACTTAAAATAGGGGTGATTTTTTTTTCTCTACTAAACCCATTTCCTTTTTGATAAAAATGAAACATAACCTATCCTTAGCAATGTGTGATTTCAAACATAACCTCTAAACAATATATGGGAATTTGATGAAGTTTTATTTTATGTTCTTTGACTTTAATACATAGTAGTGGATTAGGGCAGCGTGAAGAAGTCAATGTGGGAAGGAGGAAGATTATGGTGGTGTTTGGTTGGGTGAATCCCACAAGTCCAATGTCAAGCTATATTATAATTAACTATTAAAGTTGACCTACTGCATTATAAACTTTGAATATTTGATTAATTTCATTAATTAGGGTTACAATAGATCGAGTTTTTTTTTCTAAAAAAATATTGGTAGAGTTTTTTTTTTTTTTTGAAGCAAGATAATAATTCGATTCTCTAGACAAGACTAGAGCAACCGAGAGACCGGACAAGTCGGTAGATGGACTAACCATCATGTACAAACTGAAAGCAAATGGCTGAAGCAAATGACAGAAAGAAAATTACAGAAACAAATGACAGAAATAAAAATAAAGAATAAATGTACAAGCCATCCTACACTCAAATCACAAGCTGAAGAGACAAAAGAAGTGATCGATCAAAGGGACAACGTACACAGAGAACTCTAGGAACATCAGCGGGCACCTCAGATTATTGACTCAAAGGAGTCATCAAGTGTCAACGCACATCCACGACGTCATCGAACATGATAAATCAAACAATGCTCCAAGAAGCCTGCAACAAAGCTAGAACAGCACAGCACAACACCTCGCAAATCCAACTCAAAGCCAAACCATCATTCAGAGAAATCCCCAAGACCCATCCCATACCCTCAAAGACGATAACAAGATCGTAGGCGACTACTAGGTAGTCAAAATAGAGGCGAATAAAACGGGTCAAAGCAGAAACATGAACAACAATAAAAAGGCAACGAGGCAGAAGAACAAAATGAGAAAGGTTCGAAGGCCAAAAAATCGAATAAAACAAATGGCACACAGACCATCCTTATTCAATTTGACTGCCAAATAAACCACGAAACAATTTGATTAAACACGGTGGGATCAACCTGATGAAGCGGAGCGAGCAACAACAGCAATAAGAGGTTGGAAAGATCGGGCGCGAAGGCGGTGGCGGCAACCAAATAGCGAGAGGCGGCCGCTGAGAACCGAGGATGGAGCCGAGGCCAGAGTCGAGGGAGACCTCGAAGGAGGAGCCGGATGCAAGGCTATCCAAGTGAGAGGAGGCGGAGGAGGGCGGAACCGATGGTGGCCGGGAGCCGAGGGAGGCCAACCTAGTCTAGATCTAGAGAAGGCGGCGAAGCACCGAAGAGGGCAGTGGGATGGTGGAGCCGAGAGAGCCACTACGGTGGCCGGAAACTAGGGCAGAGCCGAGGTAGGAAGCGAGAGCGGAGCCGCGGGAACCACATCGATGGACAGAACCAAGGAAGGCGGAAGCCGAGGAGGCGGAAAGGCTGTTGGGCGAGGCCGAGATGGAGACCATGGTGACCAGGGGCGGTGGCCAGAGGAGGTGTTGGGTGTTAGATTAATTCAACTGATGTTTGATTGAATTTCCAAATGGGGAGATACATAGCAAATACAAGAAACCACTTGTGCTAAACGTGTGGAGATAGCAACTAATCAAGGAGCTAAAATCTCTAACTAATTACAATAATAAAATTGAAATAAGAACCTAAATAATAGGAATTTGTTTATTCCTTTACATGCCCCGCAAGTTCGACGGCGCTGAGGAAAGTCTGAACTTGGAGATGAGGTGATTGAACCGGTGCCGAAGGATGATTGTTTGGCAACGTTGGTGGCTTCGACCGTCGGCAGGGACGATGTTGGTGTCTCCCAAAGGCGGCGGAAACGCAGCGACGGAAGCAGCCGACAACGGTGGTCTTCTCTGGCAGCCCAGTGTCTGAATGCGGTGGAGACGCGCAAGTGGCTAGGGAGGAGGCGGCGAGCACAGGCAGTGACGGGGGATCACAAGAGTCAGGTGCGGGTCCTTGATGGCAGATACAATGGCTGAGTGGCGGTGGTCGGCAGTGTTGCCTGCGGAATCGATTAGAAATTGAATGTGAATGATTTGTTATGGTTTCAGATGAGGTTTTGAATAGGGTTGTTTGGGGGAGTGTATATAATGTGTTGAGTTGGTTTGGAGCTCGTAGATGGCTTCAATGGTGGACGCAACAAAAGTTGAAATTGAATTCGCCCAAAGACGGGTTTGTGTGGTCGATATGGTTTTGACCGAAAGTTGGTTTGTAAAAGCCAAAAAATTGGATTAGCCCGAAGGTGATTTTGTGTGGCCTAAAGGGGTTTTGGCCAATGAAAAGCAAGAATAAAGGCCGACATGGTTTTGGCCGAAATTTGGAGGGCAAAAGCAAAAAATTTTGGTTAGTGTGGAAGCGATTTTGTAATGGCTGAAGCCAAGATTGGATTGTCGATAGGCGGTTAGGGAATAAGGAAGAAAGGCCTACATGGTTTTGGCCATTAAAGTGTTTTTTTTGTTAGGCGGAAGCCATTAGTTTTGAGGATCGGAGCCGTAAGGCTAAGAACGCTCTGATGCCATGTTAGATTAATTCAACTGATATTTGATTGAATTCCCAAATGGGGAGATATATAGCAAATATAAGAAACCACTTGTGCTGAACGTGTGGAGATAGCAACTGAACGTGTGGAGATAGTAACTAATAAAGGAGCTAAAATCTCTAACTAATTACAATAATAAAATTGAAATAAGAAACTATTATTTAGGAATTTGTTTATTCCTTTACATTGGGAAGGTTGTTGAGGCGGCGGCAGCAAAATGCTCCAAAGGGAGCGTTTGACCTAGCCGAACTCAAGTTATATTGGTAGAGTTTTTAATTACCCTGACATCATTGGAATAAGACCACTTAAATTTATATAAAAATAGTTTGGAGGATAATGTGGAGATTCTTCGGCTTCAAACTCTTATACATCTAGCCTTTACTAATTACTCCATATAAGAAATGGTTAGAGGCTAATGTGGAGATTCAGACCACAAAAAAGCCTAAATTTAGACATCGTTTTTATGGGAAGATACTTCTTTTAAGTTTCTATAAATTACATTTTAATGGGTCAATTGAGCATTGCCTGATCTAATAGTATTATTCGAAATGAGTTTGGACAGGTAATGGGTATTGTGCGTTAAGAGGTACTTTTTACATCGGTATTACAAGTTGAAGTCAGACCTTTAGAGAAGAAATTAAGATGACAACTCAACTTGGCGCGCATTAGAAAGTTGATAATTAAAGGAGATGTCTTGGGGTTGTCATTGACAATAAATGAAGCACTCCATGTGAGATATTACGGATTCGAGAGGAGATCAATATTACTCTCTCATAATTCGAGATATATGAAACTTGCCACTGTTTTAGAGAAGCAAATCTAATGGCTAAGATCTACCACTTCCTGGTACTCTTCATTCTCTTAACAATCCCATGACTTTATGTGGAGACAAAAATGGACTAAAGGGGGAGGGGGGGGGGGGATATGCTTGAATGTTGATGAAATTGATTCTAAAAAAATTGAATAAGGTGTTTTTATGCTGATACGAGTCATATGGTCGAAGAAAAGTGGGTTAAAGGTTTGAAAAGTGTTGTCGGTTATAACCTTACCTACAACTTATATTCTAATTACGGGAAGGAAAAATGACTATGAATAATACGAATTTTCAAAATTACAAATTTATATACAATCTTCAATATTGATACAAAAGCTAGAATTCAAAAAAACAAATAAAATAAAATGAACTCAAATATAATCAACAAGAAAATTTGGGGATAGTGCTAGAACGATGAATCGAACACCCCAGAACAACGAACGCGCCTCACGCGCCCGGAAAATCCCAAATCCACCCAGAACCCACAATCGGCTATGGCAAATCCCAATCTTCAATCTCACAAATCTTCACCGATCGTCCCTCATACAAACAATCGCAATCTCTTTCCTTATCTACCCAAACAAATCAACTGCTGGCACAAGGAAATCGAAAGCTGCAGATGGAAAACTTACTAGAAAAGAGGGGCGGAACGAGAGGGAAAATGGAATTGCAAAGTCCAAAGGCTGTAAATCTGGAAGGGAAATCAACTTTAACCCCAAATATCGATGCAAAGGCCGATTCAGGCGGATGAAGAGGAGAAGGAAGGTCCTGTACCCTCTCCCACTAGGCTTGAATCTCACTGTGACGCTCGGTCTAGACCGACTAGATCTGGATAGAAGCCGAAGAAGCAAGGAGAAAGAGAAAAGAAATTATATCCCAATCGGTGATAGCGCCTTGCCCAGAAGCTGCGCGAACCGAAGGATGGCCGGAAAAGAGACGCTACAGACAAATCCGACGGAAGAAGACGAGGAGGTCAGTATGAGAAGCGCTGAACGAACCCAGGAACATACAAAACCTAAGCTGCAACAATTCAGCAAAGCAAAAATCACCCGGTATTCTTTCTACCACCTCCACATCTCTCATGAATTTGTATGCATAATTGATAAATCTCTCATCTATAAAAGGGGCTCTTTTACCCACCTAGCTAGATCAAGTGCACTCCTTTACTTTCACATAAAAATTCCATACAAAGTCCTATATGCTAGTGTTGATAACTTGGGTGTGGATAGAACCCGACTGTTGGGTTTGTGTTTTACTAATTGTGCTATGAGCGACCCACCAAAATCCTATAAGGAAGCTGTTTGCTCGTTAGGGAGCACCGAAGCTAACAAATTAGAAGGTCTAGGTAAAGGTACTCAGCAATCCATGCCTAACAGCCAGGATTGCCTACCCAAATCTATGCCTAACAGCCAGGAAGGCAACCCTTCCAACTCTAGGCTTAACAGCCAGGAAGGCAACTCTTCCAACCCAACCCCTAACCCCTCTCAACAAAGAAAAGATCCAACCCCACCCCTGGATAAAGGGAAGAAAAAAGTCAACGAAGACCCCTATAGCCAAAGGCTAGCTGAGATCACAAAAAAGGCTAGCAAAACCAAACAGAACTCTCTGATGGGGCTAGTCTTTGGTGATCCACTAGACTTGAGCAAAATTAAGTTTAAACTGCAGAGAGAATGGAGATTAATCAAGGGAGAAATCCAAATCTCTGACTACGGGCATGGGTGGTTTGAAATAAAATTCTCTAACCCCATTGATCTTCAAAAAATTTGGGAGGGAAGACCCTACCACATATCAGGCCAGCTCCTTCTGCTTAGACCCTGGACACCTACCTTTAACCCAACCACTGAAAACACCACCAGACTAGATATCTGGATGAGAATAGCCCAACTCCCACCCATTCTAGCCTGTCCTGAGGGGATTAAACTCATCCTGGAGCGGAACACAGTAGGGGAGTTCATCAAACTTGACCCAGCCAATGGTAACCGAGTGGGGAATTGCTATACCAGAGTATGTGTCAACCTTGATGTGGCAAAACAAATCCCAGGGGAAGTCTTTTTACCTGACCCTACCATGGGGACACATCCTCTTAACCTGTGGTTTGAGGATTTCTCTGATGGGTGTGGAAACTGTGGGGAAGAAGACCATCTTTTTGAAGATTGCCCTCTCAGAAAACAAACTCCAAGAAAAATCCAAATCACTATCATCAGAAGCAAGACCAAGCCCAACTATCCACCCCCTGGAACACAAAACAAAGAGGAAAAGCCAGACCAAGAGGGATGGATCCATAACCAAAAGAAGAAACAACAAGCAAATAGGGCCCCCTCCCGAACATTGGGAGTGAAACCCTACATCCAAGGGAAAACCAGTGTCTCAGTTACTTTCAAAGAAGCTGTACAAAACCCATCCCAATCCCAAGAGAAGCATCAACAAGAAAACCAAAACAAGAACATTCCAACAGAAGAGGAAACACCAGCAGATCCAGTAGATAAGTCTGATCCTCCTGCCAAAGACGAAGAGGAGGAAAGCATGGCAGAAAGCCCCAACAACTCTACCAAACAAGCAGAGAAAGCTAACCTCACCCTAGAGGAAATTCAAGACCTCATGGAAAAAGATGACATGATGGGGGAAGACCTAGCATCCATTGAAGCCAAACAAGGAGCTGCAAAAGTCATTGAAAACAACCTGAGAGTAGAGCTGGAAGGAAGCATAAGGTCTCCGGCACAATCTCACGAATCGGGTCAGTCACATGCATCCTTTCTGAAGCTAATAAACAACATGGGAGTAGCCTCCAAAGCCAAGTCCAATTCGGATTCAACCAAGAGAAAGGGAGAAGATGATGGGGATGACACAGCCTCCTCCAACCTGAAGAGGAGCAAAACTAGCACCGAGAAACCATGATTAGATCTACTAAATCCAGTTTTAACTTCTTAGGGGCCACCCTCCCTGAGAAGGAGACTCACAAAGACCTTTTGAACCCCTGTCTGGTGAGAGAGAACACATATCATCAGGCACTAAGTAGGTGGACTGGATTTAGCACTAACAACTATCTACTTAGGATCTTTATCTTTGATGTAGCCGACAAGGCATTTGGCTTAAAAGCCCAATCGTTGTGCACCCTTCAGATTCATCTGAAGTGGAATTATGGAAATAAAATCAGCTTTCAGTATGGGAGAGTCTGGAAAACTATGAATGCATCTATTAGCACTAACTGGCTCAACCTTGCCAATCACAAACAAAAAATTATCAAACCAAGAACAACATCTCAACGGATCAAAGGGAGAGAACCTAGGCTTCCTTGGATACACCTCCATATGAAAGGATGTATTCAGAAAACTAACACAACCCTAAATAAAATTACCAGCATGATAACTTTGAGTAGTAAAATAAAGGCACCCAATTACAATATACCCTGGTGGGATTATGGCCAAATTCTCCTAAGGAAAATTGGTCATCAAACACCAAAAGATAGACATTATCATAGAAAAACAGTATGCAAGTTGGCTTATAATCAAAGCCTTATAAAAATGAATATAATATATCCGGCCAAATTATACCCGGCCGTGGCACACCCTAAATTGAGCCAGTATAAAACAGTACACAATCATAGCACTAAGTCCATTATAAAAATGAATATAATATATTACAAACCAGTGTCCGATTACATCTCACCCACTCTACCCACTTCCTCATATAAAAGCAATTTAGCATCTAGAGGGAGACCTCAAGCTGATAAATATCTAAATATAATAAAACAAATTCCAGTAGCTCGGTTAAACTTGAGGATAACCAACCATCAAAATAAAACGCTTAACAAGAGAAAGGGTAAGGACCATCTTAGCAGCCACACTGACGATGAAGCTATGGTAGTCAACAAATTTAAATGTACAAACCAAACGGTTGAGCAAATACTACGAATAGGACGGTTAACCAAAAATAAATATGTTATAAAACCAATAAGACAAAAACACTATCCTCACCATAAGTCTCTGTACTACAACATGAATTCTGATATCTCACATCCTCGGAATTATGTGCTAAGTAACATGATCCTTACTTGCAGGTGGGGCAGGGAAAAGAAAACATGCAACAAGGCAACCAACCCGACTATCGAAGCGAGGACCAAATCCTATCACCAGTACTACATACCCAAGGCAAACGAAGACGAGACCGGTCCTACTAACAATGGCAAAGCAGGATACGAAACCAGTAGGGGAAACAAGATCTTGATATGCCAATCAGCAAAAACGAACAATTACTTATTACCATGTATTGAAAGAGCTCAAGAATATGTTGTTGCAATAACCAGGACTTGGAAATACTGTCATCTCAGTGGATTGTGTGGGTTAAGGGATACTTGGCCCTATTCATGGGGTCCAATTGTAGAAACAAATGCTATGATCACAACTAAGGGGAATTTGCATCCCCTGCATAACAACCAGGGGAGCATGATTGAACTAATACAGCATAACAAGGTGGTAGAATCTACTCTCGCTAACCCAAGCATTCTAATCCAAGAGACCAATATCAATCTCATCCCGCCCAAAGGGGACGAAATAATAGAGGATTGTAGCAAGATACTAAGAAGCAGAAAACAGACAAATAAGCGGCGTAACAAAATTTGCAAAAGCTGTCAACAAAAACCTAATAGAAAGAAAACTCATATATGGAAAACCATAGACAAGTTAGTGTATATTTTAGGAAGAACTAAAATAAAACAAAAGGAAAAAACACTAAATACGACGGAAGGAAAATTAGCGAAGGGAATCGTAATTGGGAGAATCGGTGCCTGCCCAAAACATAAAACTAGCATACATGAAGAGATTTCACCCATCCCAACAAAAGTCGATGATCCACAAAATAGATGGAGGAACAATCCATTAAAAAACACAAATGGGGTACAAAATTGGGAAAAACAAGCCCCTTCTACAACCCAACCACGGGTAATATGAAATTTAGCCTTTGGAATGTGAGAGGTATGGCCAGGCGCAATCTCTGGACCAACCTCGAAGCCACATGTAAGTTAGAACAAATTCAAGTCATGTCGATTGTTGAAACTAAAACACCAAACCCCCCAGAAGAAAGTAAATGGAGGAAAGCTGGCTTCGACAACATGGTGTATTGCCCTGCCCGTGGGAGAGCCGGTGGTCTATGCCTAATGTGGAAATCATACCAACTGAAAAATGAATCCATAGAGATTGTACTCGTGGAAGAGCGATTTATTAGCATCTCATATAACAACCCAGAATCTAGAATAAAGCTCCACATCATCTTTGCATACGCTCCACCAAATGAAAACGAGAAATGTGAATTCTGGAACAAGGTGAAGAACTTCATTGACAACTCTAGTCTACCATGTGTCATAATAGGAGACCTTAACGACATACAACAATCGGGAGAAAAGCTAGGCGGATGCCAAACCAACCCAAAAAGGTTTGAGAGATTGACAAAAATCAAAAGTGAATGTGGGTTAGACGATATTCCATCTATAGGCAACGAATACACTTGGAGAAAAAAGAGAAATGGACCGGACAATATTTTTGAAAAGCTCGATAGAGTCCTTGTACAAAATAGAATCACCCAGTGGTACCCTAACATATATACAAAGAATCATGCATTTACCTCATCAGATCATTGCCAGATATCTGTCAACCTGACGAACAACAACGACTATCGAGCACAACCCTTCCGATTTGAAATGATGTGGACTAGAAGGAAAGACTTCGAGAATGTGGTAAAACAGGCTTGGAGAACGACTCACGAGGGATCTCACATGTATAATCTAGTTAAAAAAAACCAACTGTTGAAATCTAAAGCTAAAAACTGGAACAAAACATCATTTGGTAACATCTTCAGACAAATTAAAGAAGTAGAAGAGGAGCTCCAAAAGATACAGGAAAAGATAACACGTGACCAAATGAACTCATTAAACATTAAGGAAAAGCTCCTTATTCGAAAACATAAGAGACTACTGGAATACCATAAACAATACTGGAGCCAAAGAGCAAAAGGCAAACACCTCCAATTAATGGACAAAAACTCCAAATATTTCCACCAAGTAGCAAGTGGTAGAAGAAATAAAAGAACTATTAAACAGCTAACAACAAATGGAATAAGCATTACAAATGAAAAGGAAATTCGTGTAGAAATAAAAAAGGAATTCCAAAATAGATTTAAAACATCTAGCATAGATTATAGTAGACTCGAAGAACAATTAAATCTGATAGATGAAGAAGTGACGAGACAAGATAACTATGAACTAACCAAACAAGTAACTAATTTAGAAATTAAAAATGCCCTCTTTGGAATAGGCGCAGAAAAATCACCAGGCCCTGATGGTTTGCCCGCAGGTTTCTACCAAAAATATTGGCACATAGTAGGGCCAAGCATAATAAAAGCAGTTAAAAGCTTTTTTAGAAGTGGAAGGCTATTAAAACAAGTAAACCATACTTTCATCACCCTAATACCAAAATGTGACAACCCTACCAACACGAATCAATACAGGCCAATAAGCCTATGTTCTACAATATATAAAATCATAGCTAAAATTCTCACCGGGAGAATTAAAACAATCATTCCTAGATTAACCCACCCTCTTCAAGGTGCCTTCGTCACAAACAGATCTATCCAAGACAATATACTAATAGCTCATGAAATATTCCACTCATTTAGGAAAAAACAAGGGAAGAAAGGATGGATTGTTGTTAAACTTGACATGGAAAAAGCCTATGATAAAATCGAATGGGATTTCATCATCAAAGTCCTTAGAAAATTTGGCTTCGATGAGAAGTTTGTCAACTGGATAAAGGAATGCATCACAACTGTCTCTTATTCGGTTCTAGTCAACGATGGCCCCACAGAACAATTCCTACCAGAAAGAGGATTGCGCCAAGGGGATCCTCTTTCACCCCTTCTATTCATCTTATGTGCGGAGATTCTAGCACGAATGCTTCAGAAGGAAAGCAATGACTCAGACGACCACATAGGTATCTCGCTAAAGAGCGGGGGAATCAAAATCCCATTCCTCTCATTTGCTGACGATATCATTATCTTTGCTAATACAAATCAAACATCATATTATAGGATTAAAGAAATCCTAGAAAACTATTGCGCAACATCAGGACAAAAAGTTAACTACAACAAATCGACCTTCCAAACTTCAAAGAATGTTCCAAATAACATGAAGAACATGATACAAAATAATCTAGGAATAGCAAGCACAGCGGCATTAGACAAATACCTAGGATGTCCAATCATAAATGGCAAAGTTAATAAACAAACTTTCGAGGAAATAGTAACGAGAACTAAACAACAACTAACAAAGTGGAAAGCTAACACACTCTCACAAGAAGGAAGGAGCACGCTAATCAAAACCAATCTAGGTGCAAAACCAATCTATACAATGCAAAGTTTTCTACTACCCACCCATATTCATGAGGAACTTGATAAGGTTAATAGTAAATTCTTCTGGAATAAGAATGATAAACATAGGCCCTTAATAAATTGGGATGAAATTTGCAAATCCAAGCAAAACGGTGGCCTCGGCATCAGAAAAGCTAGAGACATAAATATAGCACTACAACTAAAACTATTATGGAAAATTATAGCCGAACCAAGTAATATATGGGTACAAGTGGTTAATGAGAAATATCTGAAAAACAAATCCATGTTTGAGTACCAGAGAAAAGGGAACACCTCATGGCAGTGGAAGCAACTCATGTCCCTAAGAGATACCTTCAAATTAGGTCTACATTGGAAAGTAGGGGATGGAAGAACCATAAGGTTCTGGGAAGATAATTGGATCCTGGAGAAACCACTATCCTCACTTATCCAACAACAAGGCAGCATCAACAAAGACACAACAGCGCAAAACTACATCACACAAACAAAACAATGGGATGTAGATAAGCTAACTCGTGAATGTCAACAACTATTAGGCTCAACTCTAATTAAGAACATTTGCGATATACCTATCCCCACAAATGAAATTACAGATCGCCTCTATTGGGGACCTAGCAAAAATGGATGGTTCTCTACAAGTTCAGCAGTTAATCTACTGCACTCGAATAGAGGACACCGAAAAAAACAGTGCGAATGGCTATGGGACCTCGACACCCAACCAAAAATTAAAAACTTTCTTTGGAAGATAACAAAAAATGGACTCCCTACCAAAGCTAAGTTGGAACAAAGACGAATTACAGTGCCCATGCAATGTGAATTCTGCAACCATCCATGTGAAGATCTATACCATATTCTCCTGGAATGCCCAAACACAAGAAACGTTGCCAACGAGATTGAGCCAAGAATATGCCGGGAGATCAGTAAGTATAGGAACCTTGACAAAAACCCAAGCGAAACATTAAATGATCTAAAACTAACATTAGGCAGAGAGTCCTTTACCAAGCTAGCAACAATCTGGTGGAGCCTATGGTACTTTAGAAACCAAATAATCTTTAGAAACGACGTTGGGAATATCAAGTCCATTGTACCCTTTATCAAAAAAACAATATTGGAATGGAACTCCTCTAAGAAGGACCTCGAAGAGGATGACAGAGAGAGACAAAAGCATAAGAAACCAACGACAACTCGTAAAAAGAAAAATATCAAATGGGAAAAACCACAACAAAACTACTATAAACTAAACTTTGATGGATCAAGACTCGACTCTGGAGAAACATCGATAGGATATATTATAAGAGACCACAATGCGCACACCATAGCCTTAAAAGCTGAGAAAGGGAACTATAGCACTGTAATCGGGGCTGAAGCCCTGGCAGTATATAAAGGCATTAAAGAAGCACTCAATAAAAATATCAAAAATATTGAAATTGAAGGAGACAACCAATGCATTATTAACGCACTCTTGGGCTCCTGGAATTGCCCATGGGAGATCGAAATGCTCATCTCGGACTCCCGATTGGACCTACTGAAATTTTCCTCGGTCCGTATTCGTCATGTGTTTAGGGAAGTTAATAGCGTTGCGGATAGACTGACCCACCTGGGACATTTAACCCCTAACGCTGACCTTAACTCCGACATAGAATTGCAAGTTTTCATCCGTAAGGATGCTCTAGGCTGGACTACAGACAGGATGTAGCCAGACCTAACCACTTTCTATTATCAAAAAAAAAAAAAACAAGAAAATTTGGGGGGAAAAATTGAAACATTAAAATGAAATTAACGAGTTCACATCTTCCCATCGACCCATCCCCTTTCATTGATCTACATTGATCAATTTCAAGGTTGAAACTTAAATTCAGATGAGCTTTTTTTTCCAAATGATCTTATACACTGTGTACACCCCTTTCCCTCAAATTTAGCCATGTCGCACACCAAAACTAATTCTATCAAACATTAAAGAAAACAATTTGGGGATACAAAGGGTCAATCAAAGGTCAAAGTTTTACATTCTATCATTCTCGGCTACTCATAGTGGTCTTCAATTATCAATAATGCCACCAACAACGTAGATGTGATAGGCAAAACTCGCTCACTGTCACCAAAACCGTGGGCTTGGGCCGGGCCTCGACCAAAATTTCAGCCCATTACCGAGCCGGGTTGGGTCTATTGCCTTGTCCAAGCCCACCCTTTTTACCGGGTCAGGCCACCCACTGGGCCAAACGGGTCTAGCATCTCAAATTCATTTTCTTTCCGAAATCGAACTAAAAAAAAGTGGAAAAATACAACACTGTATAAATACTTTCAAATACGAAGCAAATCTGGACAATATTAGCTTACTAACAAATGCAAATCAACACCAATACTTTCAAGCGACACTCGGGCTATGCGAGAGAGAGCATTTAGGGTTTTTATTTCTCAATTGGATTTGATTTTGAAGATGAGAGCGTTTATGATTGGAAATAGTTAGTACTTAGCACTGGTATGACATCGGTAATATATTTATAAATTATAGAAATTATGTATATATTTTTACAATACTCTATATAATTTATATAATTATAATTGTATATAATATTATTATTATAAAATTGGGTCGGGCCCGTCGACCCGCTTGGGCTTCACCCTATGGCCAAGCCCGACCCTTTGGGCGGGCCGGCCGGGTTGGCCCATGTTTGCTCATATCTACCAAAACCCTAGCCACCGGATTCATTGACCTCGCAAGCATAGGAACCCTAGCCACGGGGTAGTGGCATCTCTTGGAATAATGACATTAACGTAGAGGATCCAAAAGGCCTGAAGGTAAAGAGAGGCGGATAATTATATATTGACAACGAAGAGGCAAGAGGAGAATGAGAGGGAGGAGATCCTGGAGGAGAGGGAGCTGAGTTTAGGGTTAGCATGGTACGGTAACCACCAAAAATTGGTGATTACCACGTACCAACCACAAACTGGTGGTATACAAATTTTCATACCACGTACCAACCATAAGTCGTGGTTACCGCATACGTGGTAACCACGACTTGTGGTTACCATCGGTACATTACCATGGTTACCAAGTTGTAATTCTGTTTCTTTTGAAACTCCTTGACTATCTTCCGGTGGTCATCAAAGTTGAACGAAAAAACATGGTTACCAAAAATAATATGTTTACCATCTATTAAAAGTTGTTCACAACCTAAAGTACAAACCAATTCAAGTCAACCAAGTTCAAAGTTTTGAAGAAACAAACCAAGTTCAATTGTTCAAACATTCAAAATGTTCATGCAATTTCAAACAAAATAAGTTCAAAATCTTCAAACATTCAAAATGGTCCTATTGTTTCTAGTAGAAAAAATAGAAAGGATCAATTTAGATCAAAATCAAAACACAAAATATAAATTAAAAACTTAAACTCAAAGGTAATAACAATAAAACATTAAATAAAAAAAATTAATATATATACTCGGTAACCATGGTAATCATGGTATTCAGAATTCATTACCATTACCGTACCACTTTTACGTGGTTACCTCCACGATGGTTACCACCATGTTGGATACCACAAGTGTGGTTACCAACATAGTCGGTTTGTGGTTGGTATGGTAATTTCCGTAACATTTGCCAGCCCTAGCTGAGTTTGACCTCGAGGGCGGAATGTCAAAAGGCTCTTGCTCCCTAATACGGAAAAGAAGTTGAATAGTAGTATTCTTCTAATCTTATTAGTTTTATGAGAAAATTTGCGCCGAAGGCGCAAATTTTCAGCCAAATTAGTCAAATATATACGTTTGTGTAAAAATTGCAAAAGTATACATTTTATATCTTTTACAGTAAGTTTTAACCCTAAACTCTGTCGATCTCTCTCATTGCTCCCTTTCCAGACTTCCCTTCCTTCCAGATCTGAGATATCGATCTCTCTCTCCCATGGTCGCTCGTCCATGGCTACCTCATATCTGATCGAGTCCGAACGAGGAGGTGACGGGGGTGACAGATCGAGCGGAAGAGGTAGAAAGGTACGCTCCTTCTCCGATCGAAAGCGTTGGAGATCGGATCGAAGCCGTGTAGCGCCCTGCTCCTGGTAAATCCGGATTCCGCCTTGGATCTCGCCGACCGAAGAACCGCCTTGGATCTCGTCTCCATTTGGATGATTCGGAACTGTTGCTCCTTGCTCCGATTCAGTTTTCCTCGTTCTTTGACTCAATTGGGGGAAATCAAAATCGCCGATGCTGTCTCTGATGTAATTAAGCCAGATTTAGTTGTAATCAGTTGCCGACAGCAACATCAGTAACTGATGACGCTGATCTCCTGCTTGGCGTTCGCTCGCCGATCTCTTGCTCCTCAGCGCCTCCGCTCTTCTCTCTCCCGTGGCCGATTATGATTAGGACGGCGGGATGATCCTCTAGATCTGGTCTCGGCGACAAGTCGGCAGGATGATCCTCCCAATCTCGCCTTCCAATAAGAATGGTCTGTGCTGACATGGTCGGTTTCTGTTCATCTTCGGTCAACAGCGTTCTGGAGGTGAACAAGAGGGATACAACCATTGCATCGAGTTAAGGTTCATCGTGTAAACAATCAATAGGGTTTTGTAAATTGTGATTCTTGATCTCTTCATTAACTTGGAATGAATATATAGATACAATGCTTGGGCTCCAAGGCCTATTGGATATGCACAGCGGATATGGAAAGATATACATAATACAAAAGGATAGAAATATATCCTGACTAATATTATATCCTAATACCCCCGCAAGCTCATGGAGGATCACGAACATGGAGCTTGGAGCGCAGGGAGAGGAAACGAGCCGTACCGACCGCTTTGGTGAAGATGTCAGCAATCTGATCCTGACCACGGACATGACGAACAATCAGTGAGCCATCCTCAACTTGCTCACAAACAAAGTAGTAATCAATCTTGATGTGCTTAGACCGCTGATGAAAAACTGGATTGGCGGACATGTAGGTTGCACTAAAATTGTCACACAAAACGATGGGAGGCCGAACAGCTGGAGCTCGCAGTTTAGATAACAATTGTTGGATCCAAATGAGTTCAGTGGCAGCGAAGGCAATGGCCCGATATTCAACTTCAGTACTGGATTTGGCGACAACATTTTGCTTCTTAGATGCCCAGCTGATAAGATTACCACAATAATAGATGGCAAACCCATGCTGAGAGCGACAGTCATCACCATCAGATGCCCAACCGGCATCAGAGAAGGCCACAAGGCGACTGTCAGTAAGGGGACGGAAGACAAGACCAGAGGAAATAGTACCTTTTAGGTAGCGCAGGATCCGTTTAACAGCGGACCAATGAACCTCAGTAGGGGAGTGCATGAACTAACAAACCCGGTTGACAGCATACGAAATTTCTGGCCGAGTGATGGTGGCATACTGAAGTGCACCAACAATGCTCCTGTAGAGGTGTGGATCCGAGTGAGGATCACCGTCACGAACTAACCGAGAGGCCGGCTCAGCAGGGGACGAAATGGGGCGAGCATCTTGCATTTTGCTTCGCAAGAGAAGGTCGCGAATATACTTCTGCTGAGATAGGACGATCTGATTTGGTTGGCGGGTTAGTTCAATGCCGAGAAAGTAGTGAAGATCACCCAAGTCGCGCAAAGAGAACGTCTGATTGAGAAGCACAATGAATGTATCAATCTCTGCAGACACATAGCCAGTGACAATGAGGTCATCAACATAGACTAAGACGAGGAGAGTGGATGACCCCTGACGCCGAATGAATAGCGAGGTATCTGACTGGCAGGGACGGAAGCGATGTTGTAAGAGAAATTGTCGAAGCTTTGTGAACCAGGCACGGGGCGCTTGCTTCAGGGCATAAAGAGCTTTGCGAAGCAGACAGACAGCATGGGGAGAAGACTGATCAACGAACCCTGGAGGTTGCGCCATGTACACCTATTCAGAAAGATCACCATTCAAAAAGGCGTTATTAATGTCAACCTGTCGGAGAGGCCAGGACTGATGGAGAGCCAGGGAGAGCACAATGCAAATGGTGGTGGGTTTGACAACTGGACTGAAGGTGTCAAAGTAATCAACCCCTTCTTCCTGATTGAAGCCCTTTGCAACAAGGCGAGCCTTATAACGCTCAATGGAACCATCAGCACGACGCTTGATCCTATAAACCCACTTACAACCAACAATGTTAGCATGCAGAGAGCGTTGTACAAGAGTCCAAGTCCCATTACGTATGAGGGCATCAAATTCAACTTGCATGGCATTCTGCCACTCAGGTGATTTGGAGGCTTGAAGGAAGGTTTTTGGTTCATCATACAAGTCAGGAACAGAGGGAAGAGGGTGATTTGTGGTGATATGAGCTTTGGGTTTCAATTTATTTGTTTGGGCTCGTGTGAGCATGGGATGGGTGCTATCAGTGGCAGGGCGAAAATAGGATGGAATGACGGGTTGCTCAGCAGGGATAGGAGAAGAAGACGTACCTTGAGATGGAGACACTTGAGCCGCAAGCTCCTCCTCTAAAGACCGTGAGACCGAGCCGGGAGTGGTGGTGGGGGTGTCAGCTGGAGATGGTGGTAGGGGAGGCAGCTGCTGTATGGGTGTGGCCGAGTGCAAGGAATGGTCGGAATGCAGCAGATGGGATGCCATCAAGGGAGTAGGGGCTGTCGGCGGGGACAGTGGTGGGGAGAGAGGCAACGGTAGCCAAGGGGAGGAAGCCTGCTGTAATAGGCTAAGGGTGGGGAGATGCGAGTCTGAGGATGGTGTGGGGGAGTGAACGGCTGTATGAGATGGGTATGGGAAGGTGGCTTCATCAAACATGACATGACGAGCGACATAGACTCGCTTTGTGGGAACATGAAGACACAAGTACCCTTTGTGTTTGGAGCTGTAGCCAATGAAAATGCAAGGGGATGACCGAAACTCCAATTTGTTGGAGGTGTAGGGGCGCAGAAATGGATAACAGAGGCATCCAAAAGTCTTAAGGAATTTGTAATCAGGGATTTTGCCATAAAGACTCTCAAAGGGAGATTTGTAATGCAACACATGAGTGAGAGTCCTGTTGTGAAGGTAGACTGACGTGTGAAACACATGCTCCCAGAAGCTCTGAGGCAGTTTAGCGTGAGAGAGCATGGCAAGACCCTTTTCAACAATAGTCCTGTGACGGCGCTCAGCAGCCCCATTTTAGGATTGAGTGTGAGGACAGGAGACTCTGTGTAAAATACCTTGAGACTGAAGAAAGGAGGAGACATTTCGATATTCTCCTCCCCAATCTGATTGGAACTGCTTGATTTTGGTAGAGAGCTGGGTCTCAACCATTTTATGAAATAACTGAACATGATGAAGGACCTGTGATTTATGAGTCAGAAAATATATCCAGACAAATTTGGTGTGATCATCCACAAAGATTAAAAAATATGAATTGCCATTAAAGGATGCAACAGGAGCAGGGCCCCAGACATCAGAGTACACTAATTCAAAAGGAAGCTGACTGGACTCATGTGGACTATTGAGAGGGAGTCGATGACTCTTCCCAAGTTGACAGGACTCACAAACTGTTTTAAGATTATTCAAAGACATTGGTAATTGAAATCTAGATACTAGACGACGGAAAACAGACTCATGCGGATGACCAAGACGCTCATGCCATGTTTGAAGACTTGTCTTTTCTCCAAGGAAGGCTTGATGGGGTGGCCGAGATGGATCAGGTGGTTGGAGATGGTAAAGCCCGTTCTCAACGATTCCTTTGAGGAGGGTGCGTCCCTGCATGTCCTTCACAAAGCAAGCAGATGGGTAAAATAGCATGTAAACATTGTTGTTTTTGGTCAATTGAGAAACACTCAAGAGGCTTTTTCGAATTTGAGGAACAAAGAGGATGTTATGTAAACGAACGGGTTTAGGATTGGCAGGCAAGGAAGAATAGCCCAAATAAGTAATAGGAAGGGACATACCATTGCCCACCTGCAGACCTTCATTGCCAGTGTAATCAGAGTGAACAGAGAGATTACCAAAATCAGCGGTCACATGGTTGGTTGCACCAGAGTCAAAGTACCAGTTGGGATCAACTAGTGTGGACGGAGGAGCACCAACGTTGAAGGCGTGGCGCTGTGGCGAGGGCTGCTGAAACTGCTGCTGAATCTGCTGCTGGTCGGACTGCTGGGGTGTGCCGCGGCCGCCGCCAGATCTGCCACCTCGACCGCCTCCTCTACCACCGCGACGACCGCTGGTGTTGTTCGTGGGAGGAAAGTCGTTGGTGTTGAGACGCTGCCAACAATTGATGACCTCATGACCAGTCCTAGAGCAAATCTGACATTGAGGACGTGGTCGAGAGGGATCATTGGGAGTCTGTTCTGGACGCCCTGTGGATTGGGAGGAGCGGCCGCCACGACTTGCCACGTTAGCCGAGAGGGCCGAGTCAGAGGCGGGAACGAGAGACGCTGCAATGTGCTCCTCCTTCCGAAGAAGAAGGCCAAGTAACTCATCAGAGGAAATCGGATCCCTCTGCATGTTGTAGGATGTAAGAAAAGCCGAGTAAGATGTACCAAGGCCGTTGAGAATGCATTTGACAAAGTCAGCATCAGAAACAATGTAGGCGCATTCCGCTAAGGCATCAGAAAAGGAACGCTTTTTCTCAACATACTCGAGAATGGTGAGCGAACCCTTCTGAAGATTTTGCATCTGCTGTTTGAGATGCATCTGACGAGCACGAGTCTGAGCAAAGAACATACGCTCAAGGATTGCCCAGGCTTCATGAGTGGACTGCGCGCGAGCAACATGAGCGAGGAGCGGTGTGGTGAGGGTTGACCGGATCCAAAGAAGAACCAGACGGTCCTTCTTCCTCCAATCGGCAAAGGCTGGGTTGGGTGGCGGAGTTTCTGTAGAGCCAGATGGGGCATCAAGGGCGGTTGTAGGAGCGTTGGATTTGAGAAGAAAGGGTTCAAGGTCAAACGCCTCGAGGGCAGATTTGATTGTGTGTCACCAGAGGGTGTAATTGGAGCGATCAAGGCGAACATTGAGATTGGGAAATTGGAAAGCCGGAAGAGGGTCGGTTCCAGAGGCCGCGAGGAGGATGTTGCCGGAGTTCTTGGTGCCGTCGGTGGGGTTGGGCGGTGTGTCGGAAACAACGGCGGACGGTGGGGTTTGGTCGGCTGACATGGTTGGCGGCGAATTTGGAAAAGATTAGGAGGATCGGGTAAAGGCTGATACCATGTAAACAATCAATAGGGTTTTGTAAATTGTGATTCTTGATCTCTTCATTAACTTGGAATGAATATATAGATACAATGCTTGGGCTCCAAGACCTATTGGATATGCACAACGGATATGGAAAGATATACATAATACAAAAGGATAGAAATATATCATGACTAATATTATATCCTAATACATCGATTGAGGTGTTGTCGATTTCGCTGCAATTCGATTGAGGACGAAGAGCTATCGATCTCCCTTGATCCTCCGCCTTCATCCTCGCCGTGGCGTCTGGATCGAGATTGAATGCTGACAAGGAGGTCTGGATCTTTCTCTGAGGAAGAAGCAGCAGCTCAAGATCCTTGCAATGGCTGAGCATGCTTGAGTGAAGACTACAATGAAGGTCTGGATCTTTCTCTGAGTGCAGTAAATATACATTAGTTTGCTTCTGAATTCTGATATGCTACATCTTTTCTTTTTCTTTCTAATAAAAAAACTCCAATTTCATTTTTATGGTTTCTTTGTGATGTCTGTGCGAATTTGTTTTGATAATTGGGGTTTTAGGTTTAGAAGAGAGATGCGTTGGTTGATAGTTCAGGGGTTGTGATCTTTTGTCTGGAATATCTTTGCAAGTTGGACAAATCTCAAAATTAGATTAGTATGAAATAAACTATTTGTGCATTTGCTGCTTGTTTTTTGAAGTCATAAATGAGTATAGTCTACAAATAATTTACATACTGGTGCATGTTGAAAACAATTTTGGGTTTGTTTTGTGTGTGGTGCTATTTTTTTGGGTTGAGATTGTGTTTAGATATATATTTATGCTTGGGTACTTAAAAATTGGTTTGTTTTTTAGTGCTGATATCGTTTTTAGTTGGATATATATATATAGATGTAGGTATATATGTATGCTTGAATCCTTAAATATTGGTTTATTTTTTAGTGTTGACATCGTTTTTATGCGTATTTTTTAGTGCTGACATCGTTTTTATGCTTATTATTTACTGCTGACATCGTTTTTAGTTGGATATTATATATGTAGTTATATATGTATGCTTGAGTCCTTAAAAATTGGTTTATTTTTTAGTGTTGATATCATTTTTATGCTTATTACCTTGTTTAGGTTGCTCTTTAGGCATATATGTATGATTGAGTCATTAAAAAATGGTTTGTTTTTTAGTGCTGACATCGTTTTTATGCGTATTTTTTTAGTGTTGACATCATTTTTAGTTGGATATTATATATGTAGGTATATTTATAGAATTTTTTTCCGAAATATTCATAAATAAATAAATAATTACGTAAATATTCAACGTTTCAAAATAATTACAGAAATATTCATTTTTTGCAGGTGGGACAGAAAAACGCGGATCCAGGGCGCGTTTTATGTATACAGCATGAGAGAGAATTGGCGCCCGGGAGGAAGTCTGAAATTTACGAAAGAAACGCGGTCCCAGACCGCGTTTCTCCTTTAAAATAAAAGAAAATTAAAGAAAATAATACAATAATATAGCTGGCACTAGAAACGCGGTCTGGGACCGCGTTTCTTGTGTTGGATGGGGACCCACTCGTCAGCTGTTGCTGACGGGGCTGGAGACAAATAGAGAAACGCGGTCCCAGACCGCGTTTCTCTTTTCAGTAAAAAAAAAAACCTGGTCAAAGGTTCTTTTAGGGCAATTGCGAATAAAACGCGGGGCTTGACCGCGTTTTTCTGGTCCATAGCTCTCTGCTACGATTCCCCCTACTAGGTTAGGGGAATCAGGCATAAAAGCGCGGAGGCAGTCCGCGTTTTTAGGTATATACATAACACACCCGGAACTTCCTCCCTTTCTATTCTTCATCTCTTCCTCTTTGCTCTTGCTTCTCTCGCATGAAACTCTCAAAATAGTGCCGGTTGAAGATTTCATTAAGGTTAGGTAATACTTTCACCTTGTTGTCTGAAGATTTCATTAAGGTTAGTTTCACTCTCTTATTAGACTTATTTTCGATCTTAATTGAATGATTAATATGTTTGAAATCTTTAATATCTAGTCTCTCATGCTTGTGCTTTGGAGTGATTATGTGTTTTGATTCCTTAAAAAAAATCGCAGGATTATGTAGTTATTATTGCGAGCATGATGTGTTTTGAATCTTTATAGTAAGTAAGATATAAGATTATATGCTAAAAGAGTATAATGATTTTATGGTTGTTGGAGGATTATATTGATTTATATGAACTTGTCATTATTATTATGAATAAGTTGTTGAACTTGTAGGATTTTGAAGTTAATATTTGTTGATTAACTAACTTATTGTTAATAAAAATATAGGATGAATGAGCATAGCAACATACCTCAACAAAGGTTTGAACAACTGAGTGAGATCTATGTGGATGGTCTTGGTGCTGATCATGAAGATGACTTGGATAATTCTGAAGAGGACGATGATGCTACTAGGGAGGCTGCGATTAGGGGAGAGGTCTCTAATCCGAACTGGAATATAGTTGAAGCTGATCCATTGACAGCAACTCCATGGCCAGGGTTAAATTTACACGTCCCATTAGATGAAGGAAGACAGTTTTTTCGGGGACAGATGTTCAACTCGCTGGAGGAGCTGAAATGTGATTTGACCGAGTATTCTGTGCGTATGAGTAAGCCATACAAGACGAAGAAGGCGAGTCCAGAATGGTACACAGTTGTTTGTGACAGGAAGGACAGTTGTGGATGCACATGGCGACTATCTGCTCGTCGTGTTGATCGAACTGTTGATATGTGGATGGTCGTCAAATATAGTGGACCTCATGCATCCAATTGTGTTGGAGAGGTTTTGCAGTTCGATAATCGTAACGTCACCTCCAGTTTCATTAGAGGTGAGATTCTTCGATTTCTTCGCGAGGATCAAGACACGAAACCAAGTACTATTCTCTCGCATCTGACTACAAGGTATGGGATTTCTGTCTCATACATGAAAGCCTGGAGGGCAAAGTAGAAAGCTATTGCAGAGATCTATGGTGATTGGGAGGAGTCGTACACGGAGTTGCCAAGGTTCATGGCTGCGCTACAAGCTACAAACCCGGGAACAGTGGTTGAATGGTGCCATCTGGATTCACCAAATCCACATGAGAAGATATTTGGTCGTGTATTCTGGGCTTTTGCACCATCCATTGCTAGGTTTGCACACTGTCGTCCTTTGATATCGATCGATGGCACCCATCTGTATGGAAAGTACAAGCATGTTGTGTTAATTGCAATGGGAATGGATGCAGATGATCAGATTTTCCCTCTGGCATTTGCCATCGTGGAGAGTGAAAATGGAGATAGCTGGGCTTGGTTCATGGATTGTATAGGGAGACGCGTCACTCAGAGACTCGGAATATGTGTTATTTCAGACAGACATGCAGGCATCCTGAAGACCATGGAGGAGCTGCCTAGATGGAGGGCGCCGAGTTCACATCATCGAATATGCATTCGACACTTGAAGTCAAATGTGAACTCCATGTTCCACGATCAGAAGGTGAAAGAAATGGTTGGCTCGACTGCTTACCAGCTCACCACAAGCGGGTTCGAGAAGGGATGTCGCGCCCTCTAGGAGATGAACCCTGAGGCTTGGGAGTACTTAGCTGCGATTGAGCCAGAGAAGTGGGCCATCTCCAAGGATGGGGGGGGGGCGAGGTATGGTGTGATGACAACAAACTTATCTGAGGTCTTTAATGGTGTTCTGAAGGGTGGGAGGAGTCTTCCGATAACAGCTCTTGTTCGACAGACCTTTTATAAGGTGAACAGTTACTTCGTGCAGAGGAGAGGGGAAGCTGGCGCTCGCATCTCGGGCGGTTTCCCACTGACGAAGTCAACCGATAACAAGATAGCAATAATGGTGGAAGCCGGAAGAAATGCACACGCCATATCATATGATTTGCATAACGGAATATTTGAGGTGATTTTGAACCCGCGGGGGTCACAAGGTAGGAGAAGTGGGCGGTCGTACACAGTGAACTTACATCGCAGGACATGTACATGTGCCAGTTGGAAGTTGCTGAGGATACCATGCGCACATGCCTTGGCGGTTTGCAGATTTCAGAGCCTTTCCTTCGTGCCATTAGTAGAGAGGTACTTTACTTCGGAGTTATACTCGTTGACATACCTTCCAACATTTATGCCTGTGGGTGAGCCATTCAACTGGCCAAAAGTTGGAGGTCCTAGGTTGGTCGCCGATCAATCGCGTCTGCGAGATGTTGGGCGAACTCCATCACAAAGGATTCGGAATGAGATGGATTTAGGAGTCCCAGGTCAAGTCCGTTGTGGCAAATGTCGAGGGTATGGGCACAACAGAAGAAGTTGCCCCAGTAGTGCGAGTCCATCTGGCTCGTGAGCAGTATGCTCCTTCGACATCTCCTATGTATTGTTAGATGTTGGGCGAACTCATCAACTGTTTTGTTATCTATTTGCACGATGACTAGTCTGTATTTATGTTTTATGCATCTTCTATGTTTGAAAGGTATCAACCTTGCTCATGTTCATACTGATTATGTCGCTAAAACAGAGTTAAGTACACATGTCATGGAAACTAAATCAGATGAAACAAACATAAGTTACAAGACGACCTACTCATCATCCTCATCGAGTGGTTGGGAGAACAAGTTCGGATCTGGAGCAGGCCGAGCTGGACGTGTGGGACCGTACATGTTGCAGGGGTCGGCATACACAATCCGACCATGATGAAGAGGCGGGGTGGTCAGGAATGTAGGAGCATACCCGAACTAGGTCGAAGTGGGAACAGGACCGAACTGGGGCGCAGCAGATCCGCCACTCGCGACAAAGGTGGACTGGGGGAAGATAAATCGTGGTTGGTTGTATGAGTCCATCACGAAAGGGGGTGTGCCACCCTGCGAATCGTATGATGGATAGGAAGGAAAAACCATGGATGACGGTGTTTGCATCTCTGGCTGTGAGGACACTCCATAACCTGTTGGTGGCATTTCTGGTTGAGGGGGTCGCTGCACTCTAGGTCCAGTCGGAAGTTGTGGTTGAGAGGGGTTGTAGGTCACTTGACTTAGAAGCTGTGCTCCCTGCGCTGGAATGTAGTTGCAATATTCATCCAGCTTTCCCATCATTGAGTTGTATTGATGTGCGTCGTAGAAATTATGCGACTCTTCTGCAGTTTGGGTAGCTCGAGCACTGGCATCCATAACGAAGTTCCCCTGAAAAGCAAGTAAAATTAATTTAACAAGTCTTCTATGTAAAGAGATGTTGTATAACTTAATTCAATAAGTTAAATATGTAAAGATAGGAGAAGTGTAGCTCACCATCATATGGTAGTCAGGAGCAACTGCTTGATAAACCCCCGCCGGCGCACTGGCAGGTGGGCTAATGAGGCGTCTGGTGATACGTGTGTACCAAGCCATATATTGTGCAATAGCCTCATCCTCATCGTCTACCTCAGCTACGGCCTGAACAGAGTTTTCCCGATCATTCCATAACTGGATCCACTTTGCATGGACTTCGGTCCAGTTGTCCTGGGGTTTTCCCCTTCGATCCATCTTGTGCAACACCTCATCATATCCACACGCTGGGGGGACCACTTGCACATCCCCAAACTGGCGGGAAACACGCTCTGGGTTGTGCCCCTCTACAATCTCGAAGCATATGAGAGGTGTGGTAGATTACCAGATATTCTCACCTTCCTTACAAATGGGTGCAAGGTGAGCTAGCACGTCGCTGGAGTAGGGTTCCCACACAAACTGGATTTTAAAGTAATGCATTTCACTTTCCGTAAGATTGTTGGTCATTCTAACATAAACGATGATGGAAAGTAATAAAGAAACTAACTAACCTGATCAGAAGTTTGGCGATCGAATGCATCGCAGTAGTACATCAACGTCTTCGTGGTAGTATTGTAGGAGTATGAGCACGTCGCTTGAGTTCTTAAAAACTAGTTTGTTTCTTAATGATGATATCGTTTTTATGCGTATTTTTTAGTGCTGATATCGTTTTTAATTTGATATTATATATGTAAGTATATATGTATGCTTGAGTCCTTAAAAATTGGTTTATTTCTTAGTGCTGACATCGTTTTTATGCGTATTTTTTAGTGTTGGCATCATTTTTATCCGTATTTTTTAGTGCTGACATCTTTTAGATGCGTGTTTTTTAATGCTGACATCGTTTTTATGCGTATTTTTTAGTGTTGACATCGTTTTATGCGTATTTTTATGTAGGTATATATGTGCTGATATCTTTTTGCAAAATAAGAGATGGAGGAGGTAGGATGTACAATGATTTTGAGCTATTCGGTGGCATCGGCGGGCGTCAACGGAGAAGCCTTCAATGTCACGGTCGGTGGAACTAGGAGGAGGTAGCAAACTACTTTTGAGTAGATTGAGAAGGGGATTGGGACTTCAATAGCTTCAATGCTTTCTATACTGAATTTGTTTTAATTGCTCATCGATATTCTTTGTTTCTCACTACCCAAAATAAAATAAAATATTCTTTTGTTTCTTTTATATTTTATATAAAATTTCTAATGTTATTTGATTTGTGAAATCCAAATTTCTAGTGCTGACGTCCCCCGCGTCAGCATCTATGTAAACGGTGTCAGCACTGCTGACGTCAGCATTCCCGGCGTCGGCGTCAACATTGACGCGCGAAAAAAAAAACCTTCCTTGTAAACGGTGTCAGCATTGCTGAAGTCAACATTCCCGGCGTCGGCGTCAGCATTGACGCGCGAGAAAAGAAAAAAAAATGCTGACGCTGGAGGGGGAGGGGGGGCACAAAGGAGGGGCAAGGGTTGTGTATAGTTTGCAAAATTACCACAACCTTGTATAGTTGGCTAATTTGGCCTTTGTATTTGTATACTTTGCAAATTGACCCTAGTTATATTTAAAGTTTAGTCATTTTCCTTACTTTAGGCTCTATTTGACAACAATAAGTAGCTTTTCAGAGATTATGATTTCGATATTATATAATTTTGAATGAAATCAATATAAAAGTTTAATTTAATTAATTTGAAATCTAAGTTTTTCAACGGCTAACCACCCATTTTAAAAAAATTTGTTTTTTTATTCATAGATTTCCGTTACGTAATTTTTTTTTATAAGGTAAGAATTCGAGTTCAGACGTATTTGAAACTTGAAGACCAGACAAGCCGGCAGAACCGTCTAAAAACCAAAGTTACAATAAAACATACAGGTACAAACACAGAAACACGACTCTACAAAAACACAACTAGAAAACCTAATCCAAATACCCTTTAAGCTAAGTAAATAATCCATCGTAGACCCAAAGGCCCAAAACAGGGCTTCCCCTTGTGCCCTTCAATTCAAGGCTTCAACTTCGGCGCTCGTTACCTCTCTCTCAGCTGCCTCTGTCGTCTCCCGCCCCCGTTCACCCCGCCTTTGCTTCGGTGAGTAACCCTTCATCGCCCCTTCCTACCCCCTTCTACAAATCAACATTTTCTGGTTCAATCCGGACCTCATCTTCGTACACGATTGTTGTTTCTCTCCCTCCCTTTTCACATTCAAATTTGCAGCTGTTCTTCTTCCAAACCCTAATCTGATAACCCTTGTTTAGTTTTGCTTTTTTTGTCTTTTCAATTCCAGTCTTCATTGCTTCGCTTTTCCTAGTTTCTCCCATTTCACCCATCTTTTTTCTGTTTCTGATGTTCTGTATCATCTGGCTTTGGTCGAAAATTGATTACATCTTCTTTTTTTTGGATTTGCAGGTGAATGCTTATTACTTTGAAATCAATTTGATTTAAATTGAACTGTTGGGGGTCTGTCTGGATTTGTGTTGTGTGTAATGAAATTTCATTGACAATCCTGATTATAAGATGCGAGCTTGTTTACTTGCAAATGTCAATACTGACTACGGCTCTTGTGCCCGAAAATTGATTATTCGGCACCGGAATTTCGCAAGTAGTTTCATAGTCTCAGTTGCTCAATCAATCACAGCTACCCCATTTTCAGAGGCTCAAGTCTTGAGTCAGAAAGGGTACACTTATTCCTCCAGGTTGAGGAAGACTTTTGCTACTAGTCGTTGTTTACTAGAGACCTCACGACCTTTACGAGCTCCGATGGCTGCTGCTTCTAGTTTCCATCCCAATTCCAGAGATCTTTTGGTGAATATTGGAAGAGGAAGTAGTAGCAGGCGTGCTTTTGCCCCGGAGAAACCGGCCCTTGTTTCCTTTGCAAAAACTGGCTGTAGTTTGCCTTACTGCCTTGCTTCTGGTTTGCTTCTGACTGATTTGGCGTTGAACGCTCATTTATCCGAATCTCGCTCCTTTTCTTCCCGATGCTATGCCAATGGTGCCGCTCCTGATGTCCCTTTGACTGATGAGCAGCTTGGAGTATCTGTAGATTCACCTTCAGAGTATGTGTCTCTTGTGCTTTACTTTTTCTTTCTTCATTGCTTTGTTGCTGTCATTCTCCTTTTGGTACTCGAGCATTTTCTGTATGCTATTGAAGTTTGCCATGAATTTTTTCATCCAAGTATTTCATATGTGCATATAAAAAATGTGAAAAGTGTGTGTTTAATTTAATCTAAGCCACTATTCTTATTGGATTCAATGTGTTTAATTTAATCTAAGCCACTATTCTTATTGGATTCAATGACCGATATTGTTCATGTTTATATTGATAATGTCTGTTAGGATTCTTTCAGTAGTTAGATATTGTTCACACTTTGATGATGTAAGATGTCTACTTTATAGGCATGCTCCTCTTCTCTTCTGTAGGTTTGTGATTGAAATTGATTTGGACTCTTCAATTGCATCTACTTTTAATGAATATGTCCCGGTAAATTCCATTTCAAGCTTTGAAGCCTTTTCTTGTACTTCTTTTTTAACGACCATGGCTCACTTACTTGTTTGGTGTTGAATGAAGGAAAATTTCAGACCAGGCCACCTTGAAGCTTATTTCTGGATCATGCTATTTACCTCATCCTGACAAGGTAAAAACTGGTGGAGAAGACGCCCATTTTATCTGTGAAGATAAGCGAGTCATTGGGGTAGCTGATGGTGTAGGTGGGTGGGCTGATGTTGGCATTGATGCTGGAGAATATGCTCGACAGCTCATGAGCAATTCTGTATCTTTTATAAATAACGAGACAGAAGCATCTATAGACCCTCTGAAAGTATTGGAGAAAGCTTATGCTGATACAAAGGCTCAAGGCTCTTCAACAGCTTGCATTATATCTCTAAATGACCAGGTAGTTTTTTATGTGTGTATTACTAACCAGGCTGTGTTTCTTTTTGTATATCAATAGATATTTTCTGTGCAATAATTGCAACATAAGGTTATCTTTCTGTAGTTTAAGTGAGCTGAATATATTGAGTGAATCTTTCATTCTTGCCTACAGTGATGAGATTTCCATTTTATTTTTACTGATTAACTTCTTTGCACAGGGTATCCGCGCGATCAATCTTGGTGACAGTGGGTTTATAGTGATTAGGGATGGAAGCACAGTTTTTCGGTCTCCTCCGCAACAGTATGGATTCAATTTTCCATTTCAGCTGGGGAATGACTCAGGTGCAGATGTCCCGAGTTCTGGTCAGGTAAATCAATTTTCAGCTTTTACTTCTATTTGTAGGGATAAAAGACGCATGATACTACTAAGAGAAGTTGCTTCTTGTGGATTTGAGGAAAACTTGCAACCTTACTCATCCACTTGTGGGTAAAATACCAAACAAAATGTAAAATTATTGTGATTTTGAATTGAAAACAGGTGTTCGAGTTCCCAGTCAAAGCCGGGGATGTGATAGTTGCTGGCACGGATGGATTATTTGACAACTTGTACAACAATGAAATCAGTGTGATTGTTGTCAGTGCAACAAGGGCTCATTTAGAACCGCATGTCACTGCTCAAAAGATTGCAACCTATGCACAGGAAAGAGCGCTGGATCGCGCAAGGCAAACACCATTCTCTGCTGCAGCACAGGAATCTGGGTATCGGTATTATGGGGGCAAGCTAGACGATATCACTGTCGTAGTTTCTTATGTGACAGACACAAGCTGTAACTCTTCTGAGTGATGGTGGCCTTAGCTTTATAAGGATACTTGGCAAACCATAAGGTGAAGTTGGTCTTCTCCCAAATTTTGACGCTTTTACATCAATGATTCATACTTATTTTCCTTGGTATCTTCAATTTTTACTCCTTTGATCCATATGTTTCTCAGACAAATCTATTAGATGATAACCCTTTGGAGTTGCACACTTACAGTATAGTACTTTGATATCAAGATTAGTATTATAGGTGGTTCTTAAGGTAGTATTGACATCTAAATAAACCACACAAGGGTTGTCCTTCGCACGCAATGCTCTAGCCTTGTTATCTTCTTTGCCATGCCCCATCAATACTGCTTTCGGTTGAGGGATATTGCTTGGAGAACAACTTGCATTGTGAATTTGCACTTTTGTTTTAATATTTGAAATCCGCGGTCGCCAAGTGCTAGCACTTTGCTGTTCATCTACTCTTTGAATTTAGTTCCAACAACAACATAAAAGTTGTAGCTTTCGAAAAGAGTTTTTGAATGCATACTTATAATAGTCAATTGGATCACCAATGCCTCAAGAAAGTGCATTACATAATCAGCTTGTTGAGTAGACAAATTTTGTTAAATTGTTTTTTTTTTGTTTCATCTCTCTTCTTCTTCTCGAGTCTTCACTCTATCCTCGTTTTCAACTCTTCTGGACCCTTCATTCGTTCATTAGCCTTCTCATCCCAACTCGGATCTACTTGGACATAAAATCATCAATAAACACAGGTAGATTATAAAATTGATAGCAATTCTCCCTCTCTTCTCTCCTCTCCTCTCTCTGTCAGTGAAACCGATAATGAACAAAAAATGGAACCTCTTTTTTTGACGGAATTAAAAAATAAATAAAAGGTATATTGGGTATTCACGTCTAAGATGATATATTTTAATTTGGATATTCGGATGGATAAATTGATTCCATTGGTGAGTTGCTATCAATTCATCAGTGAGAGATGAAATTGATTTTGAAGCTAAGACATGCCTCTAACTATTAATTTGACCAAATTGTTGATACCAATGGGTTGTCAGTTGTCACCTATGTAGCACGGAAACACCTATGTAGGGCACAGTGTCGTGTCGGAAACACGGACACGACACGAAACACCTCGGAAACGCATGGACACGGTCAAGACACGGTCAAGAAACGGTCAAACTTCGGACACGTATGGAAACGCCTTGGACACGGTTCACAAATAATGGACACGGTTTGGAATTAAAAAAACTCGGTTCATAATTAAAATAAAAGAGAAAAAAACAAACCCGATTATCAACCTTTGCCCCTTTCTTCTTGAGCGTCATTTTGCACTAGCCACCGCCGAGCGTTGTTCTACACTAACCACCGCCGTTCTTCGATCTGCACCAGCCACCGTCGATCGTCGGGCTTTCTGAACACAAACGAGTGTCGCTCCTGTCAATCTTCCTTCAACTCTTCTCTCCCTATCTCACTCCCTCTCTATACCTTGATTTATTTTCAGATTTAGGGATACCTTGATTGAGTGATGTTTGGTTTCAATTTATATGAGATTTATGTGTAGGATCTAGAAATTGACGATGGTTCAGGCTCACAAACTAATGAAGGTAGCAGAGGTGGTGTTTATTTGAAACAGAAGGTGGAGATGGAGTGGACCACTTTGGGATTATGTTGATAACTCGATATAGTTGGCAGAACAACGGGAGGAGGGTAACAAGACATGATGGTGAGCCACCTCTTCTCTCTACTTTGATATATTTTTAGACTTAGCAATGTTTATTTGTATATATTTTGATTTGAAATGTTATATAATTATTTATCTATATCTCATTGGTCTTAACATCTAGGTGGCTCTTATTAGTATAAATGTAATATACATCTTTGCAAGACCTTTAAAATGATATATATATATATATATATATATATATATATATATATATATATATATATATATATATATATATATATATATATCATATATCTTTGCCGTGTCCGTGTCCTATGTTTTTTGAAATTTTCGTTTCTCCGTGTCTTCCCGCGTCCGTGTCCTGTGTCTGTTTCCGTTTCCGTGCTACATAGGTTGTCACTTGTCATATTGATAGTATGCATTTAGATGATAACTAGTGTAATACCCGTGCCTTGAAGGCACGAGAGCTTGATCCATTTTAATTTGAACATCATTTTATATATTTATATAATACTATATTAATATATATACGAGTTTACAACAAAAATATGTATAAAGTATTTTTTTTATAATTTATAAATTAGTTGGAAAGAGATACGATGCAAATTTTGTAAATGATTTAATAAGGTAAAGTAGTAATAATACTCAAACACACCACCTAATATAATTTGAAATAAATATATAATTATTATCATTAGCATAGATCTAAAAAGTAAAATATAAGCTCCCGTACAAATATTAAAAAATCATAAGCACATGATTGTTTGAATAATTTTGAAGTTATGTAGATGTACATAACTTATTCATTACTTTCATGAGAAAGATGGTTAGAAAGAGAGAGAAATAAATAGTGAAAATAAAGGTAAGATGGTAAAAAAAAGATCCTTAAAGGTAGAAAAGTGATCTAAGAAGCCTCATCCAAGATGTAAAATAAGCATTAGTAATAATGCTTGTGAGTCTTAAAATATTATTTATTTTCGATAGTCATTTAAGATGTCTAAAATAATTAAATTTAAAAAAAAACTTTTTTGGCTCTAATTGATTTTTATAATTAATTTTTAAAATCGAATATTTACAAATTGATTATTACATGTTCGTTGTATGTAGACATTATGGGGAATATTGCAATCGGTTAAATATGATAAATCAACAATTTCAATATCTAAGAATAAAGTCAGCCAAGACATGACGAATGTTCAATGTACGTAGACGATTAAAATAGATCACAAATTGACATACAACATATCAAATTAAATAATATTTTAGTATAAAAATAGGAAACAAATTTGTTTAAAATAAGAAACAAATATTTTAAAATTTCGGCAATAATATTGACCAATAAGAAAATATCATTTGAATAAAAAATTCAAGTTTAACTTTTCTCTCTTATGGAAAGAAAAGTTGAAAAAAATTGAAATTAATTTATAAAAAAATTGAAAAAAAAATATTAATTTATTGGAAAAAAAGTTGAAAAAAATTTCGGCAATAATATTATAAATAGTAGAATTAATATTATAAATAGATTACCTATTATCGAAATTAATTTATAAAAAAATTGAAAAAAAAATATTTTATATAATTTTTACCATCCTAACAAAACGTGAATGAATATTAAACAACATATTTAGCTAAACGAATAGAGAGAAGTAAATTTTAACATGATTGGGATAAATGTGATATAATAAACAAAATTTTAAATGAATTCAATCCGTTAAGATAATGAATGCAGGCAATCCGAGTACATCTTTTATTAATTTATTGGAAAATGAAATACTTGCATGGTTGGTGAGAAAATATGAACATATGTGAAAGTTAATTTTTACTCCGTAGTATTTTATAAATTGACAGTTGGATATGGGTCTATGTAGAGTATAAATTGCCAAAAATAAAATATACCAAAATTCAAATTTAAGTTCAATGTATGTAGACGAATTATGAGAATATTGCAATCGGGAAAAAAAAAGGAAACATGTCTCAATATTTACAGCAATATAACCGAAAATTTAAAAAAAAAGGAATGGATTCAAATCATATTTAAAATAGGAAACAAATATTTTAAAGTTTTCATAATAATATTGACCAAATAGAAAATCTCATTTGAATAAAAAATTCAACTTTAATTGTGGGTGTGACATGTCAGCAAAATGCTAGTAGAATTAGTAATATACTAGTGTAATACCCGTGCCTTCAAGGCACGGGAGTTTGATCCATTTTAATTTGAACATCATTTTATATATCTATATCTATAATAGTACTATATTAATATATACTTGTTTATAACAAAAATATGTACGTATAAAGTTTTTTTTTTGTAATTTATAAATTAGTTGGAAAGAGATACAATACAAAATTTTAAAATGATTTAATAAGGTAAAGTAGTAATAATACTCAAACACACCACCTAATATAATTGAAATAAATACTCCATATATAATTATTGTCATAAGCACATGATTGTGCGAATACTTTTGAAGTTATGTAGATATACATAACTTATTCATTATTTTCATTAGAAAGATGGCTAGAAAGAGAGAGAAATTAATAGTGAAAATAAAGGTAAGATGGTAAAAATAAAAAGATCCTAAAAGGTAGAAAAGTGATCTAAGAAGCCTCATCTAAGATGTAAAATAATCATTAGTAATGCTTGTAAGTCTTAAAATATTATTTATTTTTCGATAGTCATTTAAGATGTCTAAAATAAGTAAATTGTAAGAAAAAAACTTTTCAAAAATAAGTAAAATAAGTAAATTGTAAGAAAAAAACATCCCTTATTAATATCGATTAATAAGAAAAGAAACTTTTGATTAGTATAAAAATAGGAAACAAATATGTTCAAAATATGAAACGTGTATTTTAAAATTTTAGCAATAATATTGACCAATAAGAAAATACCATTTGAATAAAAAAGTTAAATTTAATGGTGGGCGTGACATGTCAGCAAAATGCTAGCAGAATTAGTATTTTTATTGTGATTATTAATTAATAGATTTTTTTTTGACATTTGAATTAATTGTCAGCAAAATGCTAGCAGAATTAGTAATATTAATAGATAGATAGATAGATATATTGCAATTGGAAAAAATGGAAACATGTCTCAATATTTATGACAATATAACCGAAAATAAAAAAAAGGAACGGGTTCAAATCATATTTAAAATAGGAAACAAATATTTTAAAGTTTCCATAATAATATTGACCAATAAGAAAAGCTCATTTGAATAAAAAATTCAACTTTAATTGTGAGCGTGACACGTCACCAAAATGCTAGCAGAATTAGTAATATTAATAGATAGATAGATTAATAGATAGTAGATAGATATATTACAATCGGAAAAAAAAATGGAAACATGTCTCAATATTTACGACAATATAACCGAAAAAAAAAAAGAACGGATTCAAATCATATTTAAAATAGGAAACAAATATTTTAAAGTTTCCATAATAATATTGACAAATAAGAAAAGCTCATTTGAATAAAAAAATTCAACTTTAATTGTGAGCGTGACACGTCAACAAAATGATAGCAGAATTAGTAATATTAATAGATAGATAGATAGATGTATTAATAGATATATTGCAATCGGAAAAATAATGGAAACATGTCTCAATATTTACGACAATATAACCGAAAATAAAAAAAAAGGGAATGGATTCAAATCATATTTAAAATAGGAAACAGATATTTTAAAGTTTCCATAATAATATTGACCAATAAGAAAAGCTCATTTGAATAAAAAATTCAACTTTAATTGTGAGCGTGACACGTAAGTAAAATGTTAGCAGAATTAGTAATATTAATAGATAGATAGATAATAGATTGATGGTGAGCGTGACACGTCAGCAAAATGCTAGCAGAATTAGTAATATTAATAGATTATTAATTAATAGATTTTTATTTTGACATTTGAATTAATTGTCTAGATATTTTTAATACGATTGTGATGAATATAATATAGGAAACAAATATTTAAACTTTCCTTAATAACATCGATTAATAAGAAATGAAACTTTTGATTAAAAAATTCAACTTTAATTTACAGAGCAACACGTCAGCAAAATGCTAGCAGAATTAGTAATATTAATAGATATTGTGATTATTAATTAATAGATTTTTATTTTGACATTTGAATTAATTGTCTAGATATTTTTAATACGATTGTGATGAATATAATATAGGAAACAAATATTTAAACTTCCCTTAATAACATCGATTAATAAGAAATGAAACTTTTGATTAAAAAATTCAACTTTAATTTACAGAGCGACACGTCAGCAAAATGCTAGCAGAATTAGTAATATTAATAGATAGATAGATAGATATATTGCAATCGGAAAAAAAATGGAAACATGTCTCAATATTTACGACAATATAACCGAAAATATAAAAAAAGTAACGGATTCAAATCATATTTAAATTAGGAAACAAATATTTCAAAGTTTCCATAATACTATTGACGAATAAGAAAAGCTCATTTGAATAAAAAATTCAACTTTAATTGTGAGCGTGACACATCAGCAAAATGCTAGTAGAATTAGTAATATTAATAGATAGATAGATTAATAGATAGTAGATAGATATATTGCAATCGGAAAAAAAAAATGGAAACATGTCTCAATATTTACGACAATATAACCGAAAATAAAAAAAAAGAACGGATTCAAATCATATTTAAAATAGGAAACAAATATTTTAAAGTTTCCATAATAATACTGAGCAATAAAAAAAGCTCATTTGAATAAAAAATTCAACTTTAATTGTGAGCGTGACACGTTAACAAAATGCTAGCAGAATTAGTAATATTAATAGATAGATAGATAGATGGATTAATAGATATATTGCAATGGATTAATGCTAGCAGAATTAGTAATATTAATAGATAGATAGATAGATATATTGCAATCGGAAAAAAAATGGAAACATGTCTCAATATTTACGACAATATAACCGAAAATATAAAAAAAGTAACGGATTCAAATCATATTTAAATTAGGAAACAAATATTTCAAAGTTTCCATAATACTATTGACGAATAAGAAAAGCTCATTTGAATAAAAAATTCAACTTTAATTGTGAGCGTGACACATCAGCAAAATGCTAGTAGAATTAGTAATATTAATAGATAGATAGATTAATAGATAGTAGATAGATATATTGCAATCGGAAAAAAAAAATGGAAACATGTCTCAATATTTACGACAATATAACCGAAAATAAAAAAAAAGAACGGATTCAAATCATATTTAAAATAGGAAACAAATATTTTAAAGTTTCCATAATAATACTGAGCAATAAAAAAAGCTCATTTGAATAAAAAATTCAACTTTAATTGTGAGCGTGACACGTTAACAAAATGCTAGCAGAATTAGTAATATTAATAGATAGATAGATAGATGGATTAATAGATATATTGCAATTGTAAAAAAAAATGGAAACAAGTCTCAATATTTACGACAATATAACCGAAAATAAAAAAAAGGGAATGGATTCAAATCATATTTAAAATAGGAAACAGATATTTTAAAGTTTCCATAATAATATTGACCAATAAGAAAAGCTCATTTGAATAAAAAATTCAACTTTAATTGTGAGCGTGACACGTCAGCAAAATGTTAGCAGAATTAGTAATATTCATAGATAGATAGATAATAGATTGATTGTGAGCGTGACACGTCAGCAAAATGCTAGCAGAATTAGTAATATTAATAGATTATTAATTAATAGATTTTTATTTTGACATTTGAATTAATTGTCTAGATATTTTTAATACGATTGTGATGAATATAATATAGGAAACAAATATTTAAACTTTCCTTAATAACATCGATTAATAAGAAATGAAACTTTTGATTAAAAAATTCAACTTTAATTTACAGAGCAACACGTCAGCAAAATGCTAGCAGAATTAGTAATATTAATAGATATTGTGATTATTAATTAATAGATTTTTATTTTGACATTTGAATTAATTGTCTAGATATTTTTAATACGATCGTGATGAATATAATATAGGAAACAAATATTTAAACTTCCCTTAATAACATCGATTAATAAGAAATGAAACTTTTGATTAAAAAATTCAACTTTAATTTACAGAGCGACACGTCAGCCAAATGCTAGCAGAATTAGTAATATTAATAGATAGATAGATAGATATATTGCAATCGGAAAAAAAAAATGGAAACATGTCTCAATATTTACGACAATATAACCGAAAATAAAAAAAAGGAACGGATTCAAATCATATTTAAATTAGGAAACAAATATTTCAAAGTTTCCATAATAATATTGACCAATAAGAAAAGCTCATTTGAATAAAAAATTCAACTTTAATTGTGAGCGTGACACCTCAGCAAAATGCTAGCAGAATTAGTAATATTAATAGATAGATAGATAGATAGATATATTGCAATCGGAAAAAAAATGGAAACATGTCTCAATATTTACGACAATATAACCGAAAATATAAAAAAAGTAACGGATTCAAATCATATTTAAATTAGGAAACAAATATTTCAAAGTTTCCATAATACTATTGACGAATAAGAAAAGCTCATTTGAATAAAAAATTCAACTTTAATTGTGAGCGTGACACATCAGCAAAATGCTAGTAGAATTAGTAATATTAATAGATAGATAGATTAATAGATAGTAGATAGATATATTGCAATCGGAAAAAAAAAATGGAAACATGTCTCAATATTTACGACAATATAACCGAAAATAAAAAAAAAGAACGGATTCAAATCATATTTAAAATAGGAAACAAATATTTTAAAGTTTCCATAATAATACTGAGCAATAAAAAAAGCTCATTTGAATAAAAAATTCAACTTTAATTGTGAGCGTGACACGTTAACAAAATGCTAGCAGAATTAGTAATATTAATAGATAGATAGATAGATGGATTAATAGATATATTGCAATGGATTAATGCTAGCAGAATTAGTAATATTAATAGATAGATAGATAGATATATTGCAATCGGAAAAAAAATGGAAACATGTCTCAATATTTACGACAATATAACCGAAAATATAAAAAAAGTAACGGATTCAAATCATATTTAAATTAGGAAACAAATATTTCAAAGTTTCCATAATACTATTGACGAATAAGAAAAGCTCATTTGAATAAAAAATTCAACTTTAATTGTGAGCGTGACACATCAGCAAAATGCTAGTAGAATTAGTAATATTAATAGATAGATAGATTAATAGATAGTAGATAGATATATTGCAATCGGAAAAAAAAATGGAAACATGTCTCAATATTTACGACAATATAACCGAAAATAAAAAAAAAGAACGGATTCAAATCATATTTAAAATAGGAAACAAATATTTTAAAGTTTCCATAATAATACTGAGCAATAAAAAAAGCTCATTTGAATAAAAAATTCAACTTTAATTGTGAGCGTGACACGTTAACAAAATGCTAGCAGAATTAGTAATATTAATAGATAGATAGATAGATGGATTAATAGATATATTGCAATTGGAAAAAAAATGGAAACAAGTCTCAATATTTACGACAATATAACCGAAAATAAAAAAAAGGGAATGGATTCAAATCATATTTAAAATAGGAAACAGATATTTTAAAGTTTCCATAATAATATTGACCAATAAGAAAAGCTCATTTGAATAAAAAATTCAACTTTAATTGTGAGCGTGACACGTCAGCAAAATGTTAGCAGAATTAGTAATATTCATAGATAGATAGATAATAGATTGATTGTGAGCGTGACACGTCAGCAAAATGCTAGCAGAATTAGTAATATTAATAGATTATTAATTAATAGATTTTTATTTTGACATTTGAATTAATTGTCTAGATATTTTTAATACGATTGTGATGAATATAATATAGGAAACAAATATTTAAACTTTCCTTAATAACATCGATTAATAAGAAATGAAACTTTTGATTAAAAAATTCAACTTTAATTTACAGAGCAACACGTCAGCAAAATGCTAGCAGAATTAGTAATATTAATAGATATTGTGATTATTAATTAATAGATTTTTATTTTGACATTTGAATTAATTGTCTAGATATTTTTAATACGATCGTGATGAATATAATATAGGAAACAAATATTTAAACTTCCCTTAATAACATCGATTAATAAGAAATGAAACTTTTGATTAAAAAATTCAACTTTAATTTACAGAGCGACACGTCAGCCAAATGCTAGCAGAATTAGTAATATTAATAGATAGATAGATAGATATATTGCAATCGGAAAAAAAAAATGGAAACATGTCTCAATATTTACGACAATATAACCGAAAATAAAAAAAAGGAACGGATTCAAATCATATTTAAATTAGGAAACAAATATTTCAAAGTTTCCATAATAATATTGACCAATAAGAAAAGCTCATTTGAATAAAAAATTCAACTTTAATTGTGAGCGTGACACCTCAGCAAAATGCTAGCAGAATTAGTAATATTAATAGATATTGCAATCGGAAAAAAAAAATGGAAACATGTCTCAATATTTACGACAATATAACCGAAAATTAAAAAAAGGGAATGAATTCAAATCATATTTAAAATAGGAAACAAATATTTTAAAGTTTCCATAATAATATTGACCAATAAGAAAAGCTCATTTGAATAAAAAATTCAACTTTAATTGTGAGTGTGACACGTCAGCAAAATGCTAGCAGAATTAGTAATATTAATAGAAGATAATAGATAGATAGATTAATAGATTAATAGATAGATAGATATATTGCAATCGGGAAAAAAATGGAAACATGTCTCAATATTTACGACAATATAACCGAAAATAAAAAAAAAGAATGAATTCAAATCATATTTAAAATAGGAAACAAATATTTTAAAGTTTCCATAATAATATTGACCAATAAGAAAAGCTCATTTGAATAAAAAATTCAACTTTAATTGTGAGCGTGACATGTCAGCAAAATGCTAGCAGAATTAGTAATATTAATAGATAGATATTATGTCATATTTTAGTTTATTTATATTACATATTGTGCATTAATTAGATAGAATTTGCATATTTGGTCATATTTAGATCAATTATAGTCCAAGTAGATCCGAGGTGGGACAATGAGGTTAAATGAACGAAGGAATGGTCAATAAGAGTCCAAAACGAAACGAGAGTGGAGACCTGAGAAGAAGAAGAGAGTCGAAACAAAGAACAAGTTAATAGAAGTTATTCGCCCAAAAAGTTGATTTTGTAACGCACTTTCTTTCTGAGAGATACAACTTTTATTTGACCTCGGAACCAAATTCAAACATGAGGTGAACAATAAACCGTAAATTCACATTCCGCGATCGTGATTGACTGCGCGTTCGCAAAATTAGGTCAAAATCCATTTTTTAGCTTACCATGGAGATAGCCTTAGGCACATATATACTGATGTTCAAGAAGCAGATGTAATGTAAGGTCGGTTTTCGGATAAACACACATTTTCAAGTTTTGTTTGTTGAGATCTTTGGCCCATCTGTAGGCAAACTACTGCGAACAGTACTCAATCACTGATGCCCTTCAAGAGCTGGAAAAACATTGTCGGAGAAGATGCAAATCATGCTCGTAAATGGCAACATAAACCCCTAAAAACAACAGTTAATGCATGTGCAGCATCTCACAGAAGTTCCTCCAACCAATGTATACAAGCAAACAACAACCAACGATGCTATTTACTTTCATCTGAACAGGTTCAATCGCCCACATTAAGTTGATCCAGTAACAAACCAGAGGGGCTTTCCATAAGAGAGAAAAGTTAAGCTTCAGCTCATAAGAAAAAGAAGGACCCGAAAACAGCAAACACCAAGTGGTAGATCAGGCAACCAGGACTGGAAACAAAACCATCTCCAGTAGCGGTTTCAAAGCTGCCACCTGATGTGTTCGTGCTCAAGACAACAACAATCCAGTCGCCTTCAGAGCTAATCCCAGCTCCAGTGTACTTGGTGTCGTTAAGAGAGCCAGAGTATTGGCTCTTGGTGAAGTTTGTGAGCACCAGACTTGGGTCTAGCCCTGGTACACACGCGGGCATTATGGTGCCATCCCTGGTGTTGGTTATGTTCAGGTGGCAATGAGAAAGGAAGTCTGGATAGTTGGGAAAGTTGTTCTCGGTGCCCAGCACGGTGTCGGATCCAGTTGTGTTGGTACATGGTTGGCCCTTGTATTGCTCAGCGATTTGCTCAGCTAGACATTCTGCATTGTTGTTCTGCTCAAGTGACGTTAAATTCAGTGACGTTCTGTATGTGTTAATGCCTTGGAATAGGTTGTCAGCTTCATCTGCAAGCAAAATGCATCTGATAAGCATCGGGAGTTGGATAAAGACAAGACTACAAGACAAGTCGAAGAACAGTCGAGATCTGAAGAAAACGAAGGCCACGCTAAATGCCACACATTGGAAGGGCTTGATCGCCACCAAAGAGTCAAAGAGTATAACATACGACCACGATGACCAAAAACATTTTTCAATTTCCAATAACATATTAGACGACTCATAGTTGATTAAGTAGGAGATCGAATACATTCAGGAGAGTGATAATAACTAACTCACTATTTGAGCAAATATAATGGAGATACAGATGAAGCTGAATACTTGAATGAACAAGAAATGCAGGTATATTAAGAACGCGGATGGAATGAATCAAAAAGTAGAATGAAATCGTTTCTATATCCTTTCTACCTCTAAGTTCTCTAACTGAGCCCTATAATATATGTTTTGGTGAACAACAGCAACACCATTAATCAAAATGAATCATCATTACCTTATCATCTCCAATGCTTAATGTCTCATTAGCAATGGCTTTGCTATTCCTCTAAAATATACTTCACATCATGTATTGTTAGTTACTATTATACTTTCCCACTGAATCAAACAGTTTTTACTTCATATTTGTGGATATCCTGAAAAGCCACACAGATCCTGAAACCTAGCTTAACTGAAAGAGGGAAAGATGCATAGACAGGTCTGACAATGTACTGGAATTCAAAAATCATGAAACAAGGGTTTGATATGATCCAAGGATCCAGATCTATCTCGGATTGGCATGTTCATATTCAAATTCAATATACCGATGAGAGAACAGGTGAAGCCCTTCAAAATGAATCAACAATGAGGTACCGCAGTTAACCGATTTCTCCACTATGGATTTCAGATCTAAAGCATAAAGATGAACTTGCAAAGATTAAAGTTTTCAGATCTCAGCCTAATTAACTCGCTCCCGAAAAACCGATCACAAAAAAAAAAGATCTAGGAAAAAAACTAAGAAGAGATAATGCAATCAATTGGGCAAGAAATCCAGCTATGATGAGTCATTTTCAGCGCAAATTAAGAATATTAATCACAGCTAACTTCGCTGATTGCGAGAAACGCGCAAACCAAATCTACTAATTGAACAGGAAACTGGGAAAAGAAGTAAAGAGATTGGAATGCGGGGTACCATCAGCTTGGACGGAGTGGCTGATGAAGATGACGGCTAGGAAGATGAGCCACAGTTTACAGGACGCCATTGCCGTTTTTTTCTCGAGTGGGCAATGAGGAGATTCGGAGGAAGTGGAAGAAGTAAAGACGGTGTAGTCGGTGAAAGAAACGACGTCGTAGAGTACTCCTCCGTTACTTAATATTTGTCATTTTCAATTATGCATGTATTTTTAGAAAGATAAAAATTATATAAAATATTAATTTTTTATTCAATTTTTTTAAGTATATTACTAATAAGTATGAGATCATTTTAAATTTTTTATAAAAAAATTAATATTTTATATAGTTTTAGTACCTTAAAGAACGTGCTTGAATAGTAAAATGTCAAACATTAAAGAGCGAAGGGAGTAGTTGGTATGGTGTAAATTCCGTTTGGTGCCCCTGAGGTTTTGGCAATTCCGCTTGGTGCCCCAAGGTTTTTTTTTGTCCGGATGGTACCCCTGAGTTTTGTCAAAAGTCCGCCTCATGCCCAAAACTCATATTTTTCACTTTTTAAAATGAATAAAACGGCCCATTATTTTTCCTTATTTCACAAAACCTCTTTTATTTTTTAACAATGAACAAAATTACCTATTATTTAACTAAGTTCAAGATAAAATTGAAAAAACCACCTTTATTTCTAAAATTTAACAAAATCACATACTGTATTATTTCCAAAACTTTTTATCACAAAATCACCCTTCTTCCAAAAAAATTTAAAACAAAATTATGGGGTTGTGAATATTATACAAAAGACATATTAGTTTCCAATTTCCATACTTTGAAAAAATAAAATAAAAACGCTCGTTATTTTTTCCAAAAAAATATTTAACACCTATTATTTTCCAAAATAATATTTTACCTATAACTCACTAAATTTTAACAATTGTAAATGCGGCTGCTCATATGGTGGCTTAATATTTTGGTAGTATATTTTTTTTTCGGGTCGATGCGTAAACTCGGACTTATTTTTTTGTAATTTAATATTTAGGCACAATAGTTCATTGTACAAGAAAGAAATACATTACAACTATCGTTTTCTTTTAATATTCGGTCTTCGGGTTTGACCTGACCTAAAAATGTCGGATCGAATCGAATTGGCCCACCATGAACCATCCTAATTGATCAATCTAACCCAATACTTGATTAGAATTTTATTGAAAAAGAAAAAGTTATGTAAAAAATAAAGGGTTGATTTTTTTTCCCAATACTCAATTAGAATAAAGAAGATTTTTTTATCCAAAGTATGGTTTTATGATTTTTCTTTTTCTTTTTGTAATTTATAGGCCAATTTTTTGAAAAAAAAAATTGGCCTCTAAATTAAAATAATGAATCTTTTATAAATAATACAGTAAGTGGTATTTTTTTTTCAAAAAATATAAGGGGGAATTGATGCAAATTTTTTATAAATAATAAGTGGTATGTTATGTATGTACAATGTTTGGAAAATAATGAGTTTTTTTTTTTTGCAAAATATTAAAATAATGAATCTTTTATGTCATGTTAAAAATAAATGTTGATTTTCTTCAAAAAAAAAAATTTGTAACAATGGGTGAGTTTTTGCTAAAATTTTGGAAATTATGTGTGATTTTATTGAAAAAATATATATAAGGTGTTTTTTTTTCTCCTTTTAGGTTGGATTTAGTTAAATAATAGTTAATTTTATTCATTGTTAAAAATAAAGGTGGTCTTGTGAAATAAGAAAAAATAATGGGCCGTTTTATTCATTTTAAAAAGTGAAAATATGAGTTTTGGGCATGAGGCGAACTTTTGATAAAACTCAGGGGCACCATCCGGACAAAAAAACACCTTGGGACACCAAGCGGAATTGTCAAAACCTCAGGGGCACCAAACGGAATTTCCCATAGTTTTTTTTTTGAGCACTTTTTTTGTTTTTTTTATAAGATAATGATTTGAATGGGTCAGACCCTACTAGACCACCATCCAAGGGTACGCAGGATCAACGAGGAGGTCCCGCGTGGGCGTGGTGTGGATTAGATACGCGATCCTATCGACGGTTGAGTTGACCTCTCGGAAGACATGACCGAATTGCACCCTAGCAAAATGTTGGAGCATGAGCAGGGTGTTAGAAATCAACATCTCGATCTCCCACGGGCAACTGCACAGACCTCACAAACAATTGATGACGGTCAGGCTATCGCCTTCAATCATGATATTGGGAAGTCGATCGAAGCTCCTTTGCCTTGGCGCAGGGCCGGACCTGGGCGAGGCCCAACAGGCCCAATCAGCCTAGGGGCTCATAGTGTGTATATATATTAGGTATTTTTATAATAAATATAAGTAAAGTGGAATATAAATTAAATGGACAACTTGGCTCGATGGTCAGGGGACGGAAGGTATTTAATTTGGATTGCAGGGGCCTTAAGTTCGAAGCCTAATACCCTCAAGTTTTTTGTATCTGTTTTTTTTTTTAAACATCAAAGCCCTACTTCAGTACTTTGCACAGCAAACTCACCAGACAGAGCATCTCCCGCATAAGGAAAGGAAACACAGCGTTCCAACAACTTAAAAAGAACGCTCGTGCACTGGACATCAAACAACAAGGAGTTGTATCTGTTTTTTTTTTTTAGACATCAAAACCCTGCTTCAGTACTTTGCACAGCAAACTCACCCGACAGAGCATCTCCCGTAGAAGGAAAGGAAACGCAGCGTTCCAACAACTCAAAAAGAACGCTCGTGCACTGTACATCAAACAACAAGGAGGGTGATGGGTCGGCAACTCACCCGGGCGATTCGCAACAAAGCAGCGACCTGCGACCACCGGCATCGGATTGTCGGAACCACGATCAGCCTGGCTGTCGTTCTCTCCTCCAAGCCTCCCCCTCGGCAGTCGGTCTCTCCCTGACTCCCTCCAACCGCAACGACTTTCGCAGGTCGGGCTCTGGGCTTTCGGTTTCCCCCTCCAGCCTCTTCCGACAATCTAGCCTCTCCTCGACTCCTCCCAAGCTAGTTCTAATTGCGAAATTAGGTAAACTTTGTTCAATTTCATCTTAGGTTTTCGAAATTATTTGGATTTAATTGGTTAGTTTTATAATTTTGGAATTAGGATTGTTGACGGTTTTGGAATTAGGATTGTTGGATTGAAACTTCTGAATTTGTTGGGTTTAGGATTTGAATTTATTTTTGATTTAGGATTGAATTTGTAGGGTTTTGAAATTGAATTTGTAACATTTTGGAATTGAATTTTTGTCTAACTATATATTTTTTTGGGAAAGCAATTGTCAGGAGGAATTTATCTTCTTTTTATACGTATATAGGAAGATTTCACTATTAATCAAATTGTCAATGAATTGAATGAAGAGGTTGACTAAGTTGTTGCCGCTGCTGTTGAAGCTGAAATGTTAATACACTTATATAATATAGTCAAGGCCGGACCTGAGGGGAGGCACAAGAGGCCTCCGCCTCGGGCCCAAAACTAAAAAGGGGCCCAAATTTTTTTTTTAAACTATATGGATTTTTTTATTAGTAAGTTTAACTAAAGCAATTATAGTGTATTGGTAAAAAATCTTATTCTTTTCTATTAGTCAATAATTCAATTCTCTTTGTAACCCATTAATTTAATTATATTTTTTCCACCAAAATTTCATTTAATAATCACTAAAAGCCACCAATAAAGTAGAAATTATCCATTATATATGGTTATGAAAAATAAACAAAATTTTATAAATGTTTTATGTCGTTTTATCTTGTGCAACTTCATATTTAAAAAAAATTAGATTTTCACAAACCCTTTCTAAAAGAATAACTGCTCAAAATCACGAATACAAAAAATTTAAAACCACTCATATTGAACTTTTTTATATAAAAATAGCTAAATAAAATAAATGAATTGAACGAAATGATAAAGAAAATTCTCCAAAGAAATAATAGTAGAGGGCCCAATTTTTATATCTTGCCTCGGGCATTTCAAATCTCAGGTCCGGCCCTGAATATAGTAAATAGCTACATGTTTTTTTGATGGCTCGGTGTTTAGTTTTCGGATTGTGAGGGCACAACTTTCATAACTCGCCTCGGGGAAGTTACAACTCAGGTCCGGCCCTACCTTGGCGGTGCCTCCTCTGATCGCTAGAGCCTCCGCAGCTAATGCTGAGATGTGTCCACATTTGAATCCGTCATACTCGATGACTGTCTCATTGTGGTCCCTAATAACGAAACTTGTAGAAGCTTCACCTGAAGATAGTTTGAATCCATCAAAATTGATCTTAAAGGATCTCTCATCTGGCTTGCTCCATCTCAAATTTCTTCTTCTCCGTGGTTGAGTTGTCCGAGTTTTCTCATGATGGTACGTAATCTCCTCTTCAAAGGTCAATTTAAAAGTAGGCCAGTTCTGTATTTGTTGTTTGGTATGGTGTATAGTTTGTATACTCCTATATTTTATTATTATTATTGTACGTATACCTTCTATATTGTATTGTCGACACAAATGAGTCCAATGACAAAGATCACCATTGCCGTTTTTTTCTAGGGTTGTTTCTTTCATTTTATTTTGCGTGTTTGTACGTTGTTGTATGTTGACGGCTAGTCCGTCTGTACATTCGTCGGTCTCTTGAATTTCCGGCTTCTCTGAGCTCGAATCTTTACCTAATAAAAAAAATATATGACAAAGATCACCGACCAACCGGGTTGTTCATTTTTTATTTTTTTTATAAACAAATAACACCAAAACGTAGGATATATATAATAGATTGATAATTTCAAATAAAAGGAATGGAAAACTCATCTTTTGTGAGATTTGAATTGTAGAGGCACAAGTAAACTTCTTCGCTATCTCTAATCAATATAAGAGGAGCAATTCGTGCTGATAACGTATTGTAAACTAAAGTAAAAAAAGCGAGGGGAATATGTGATTGTATTCAACTGATATCTCTTGGTGTTACCACCGGTATAATATATAGAGATAAACTCCTTAGACTCTAAGCAATAGTAAATCTATCTATAGACAAAACTCTATCTAAGTAAAGTGTATATTTTGTACATCCCCATAATAATAATAATAATTATAATAATCATATAACATAATTAGCTTATTCATCCAAATTAGTTATTGTTTAGTTTTTTTTAATAAAACTTTGAAAAAGTATTTTTTTTTTAATTGATGAAAAGAAAATAAGGTTGACAAGAGTTACAATATAGTTTGTTTAAAAAAAAAAATTTGGAATTTTTTTTTTTTAAAAAAAATGTAATTCAAATTGATTGCGTATATTATCATATTTTAAATAAATAATTAATAAAATATGAAAAAATCATGTTAATCTGTTTTCATATACGAGACACATGGACACTAAACTAAATTAGTAGTCTATATATCCACTTGTTTAAGATATTGAAAAAGTGTACAAACCCCTTATCTAGCGGCTAAATAAATCCAAGAGGCGAGGCTCTAACTTAACTTGATTGAAATAAAAACGCGTGGTTAAGTTGACTTAGCTTCTAAAGTTTATAGCTCATCGAATGGGTAATGTAATGGTAAGTGTAATTACTTAATTACTAATTAGAGAGCACGTAAGGTGGATAGCCAATGCCAGATTATTGTTATGTTGTTTGGGTTAACACTCTCAACAAGTAAACTGTTTTATTCGATTTGATCGACAAGCCTCTAAAACAATCAAATCTTAACAGTCAAAAGGCCTTATATTTAAGTCAATAGGCTCGACCAAAACGTACAGCTTCCATCATATTCATACAAAACGGTGTAATTGAATTTAAGCCAAGTTGCATGAAATCATTCATCTATTTAATTATAAACCAAATTAAACTGTAGTTAATTACAATATTATCGATCTTATCCATATAACTTGTTAAAATCGGTGCTTGATTTTCTCATTGTGGAAGTTTCGTAATAACCAAAACTTGTACATTACGAGGGATATATTGCTACTGAAAACAGAATATTGAAACATAATTTTTAAGTACCTTTTCAGTTTAAGAAAAGGTTGAAAAATCAAAATAAATTATCTGAACACAATTCCCGAAATTTAATTTGAGATTGTTTTCAACGGTAAGAGTTTGGGTATGTTGAGATGTGAATGGAGTCAAAAGTGTCATACATCGAAAAGTTAATATAACAAACCATAGTATATGAGTCGTGCACCTGTGTACACGATCCTTACTCATCGGTCTGAGTCGGACTTTGATAGGGTAGTGTTCGGCTCTGCTGACTCACTACCCAAGAGCGTCCTTATGGAGCTCAAGATGAGACACGGGAGGGTCGTGATTGAGAGTGTGACGAAGGTGCACCACTTTATCCAAAACCAAATTAATCTCTCTTAACACATGGACGCAGGTCACGCATGAAAATACATGGAAGTCATGAAGTAGCTTTTGAGCATCCGCCATGGATAATTTCGATTTCTCAGGGAAAGTTCCAAACATCATTATGTAGGGTTGTTATTCGATCCAAACGAGCCGAGTATTGCTTGTTCATATTCCGTTCATTTAGAATATGAACGAGCTTGAGCCGAGCCTAAACTTTGACTCGAGCTTAAAAATGTGCTCATACTCGGCTCGTTTAGGAATGAACGAGCTTGAGCCGAGCTTTTTTCGAGCTTTAAGCAGTTCTACTGGCTCATTATACAATAACTTAAATGAAATTTTAGAAATTCCATATATAATTCGAGCTTAATTCGAACGAGCCGAGCTTTGGGTCGAGCTTAAAAATGTACTCATACTCGGCTTGTTTAGAAAATGAATGAGGTCGAGCCAAGTTTTTATCGAGTCGAATACGAGCATAACTCGTGTACGTTCACATAACACCCAAAGATTATGATAACATTAATAACCACTAGGCAGCCACACCTTCAACCTCGATCGAGCCACAAAATCCGGATCTGACAGGCTGCAGCCAACCTCTGACGAAAAGCCAAAACCTCCGCCTTGATAGTGAACATCTCATCAAAATGCGAACCTTGACAGAAACCAATTGAGCCACAAGTCTCATTCACAAAAGTTGTATAAATAGGCTGCAAGCAATATATATATAGCTTGTATCATAAGCTATCTAAACAAGATTCACACCGCATTGATATGCCCCTAGAATAGGCTATAATAAAATAATAAATATACTCATTAATTAAATTAAATATATAAATAACTCACTCCATTAGTCCATTATATATACTCCCATGCAAATGAATCCACTTCACAATCCCAGAGCCAAATTAAAAATAATGAAACCCATTCCACCCACTCCGGCCAACGGCGCCATCCCGGCCGCCGCCGCTGGCCCTATCCACCGACCCCGGTGGCAACCACCCTTGTTAAAGCTCGGCTATCACTACCTGATAAGCCATTTTCTACCCCTCTCCTTAATCCCTCTACTATCATTCATCATCTCCCAATTGTTAGCTCAGCCCCATCTCCAATACGACGCCGTTTACGCCCAGCTCTCGGCACTCCTTGTGCTGGGATCCCTCTCCTTTTACCTGACCCGGCCCAAACCCGTCTACCTCGTCGACTTCTCCTGCTACCGGCCGCCCGCCCACCTCCAGGTCCGGTCCGCGGACTTCATGGCCCACGTGGTGTTGACCGGAGATTTCGAGGAGCCGGCCATCGAGTTCCAGGAGCGGATCCTGAGGAGGTCCGGGCTGGGGGAGGAGACGGTGCTGCCGGAGGCGCTGCACTTCATGCCCCCGCGGCCGTCGATGGCTGCAGCCAGGGCCGAGGCGGAGGAGGTGCTGTTCGGGGCGCTGGATAATCTGTTCGCCGCCACAGGGGTGGACCCCAGCAGGGATGTGGGGGTGCTGGTGGTGAACTGCTCGGTGTTTAATCCGACGCCGTCGCTGTCGGCGATGATAGTGAATAAGTATAAGATGAGGGGGAGTATAAGGAGCTATAACCTTGGTGGGATGGGTTGCTCCGCCGGGGTTATCGCCGTCGACCTTGCCAGGGATTTGCTCCGGGTAACCGTAATTTTTTTTTTTTTTATAATTATTAACTATACGGATGGAGTGAGAGAGTAGAAGTGACTAAAATTATAAACAAGTTGAAATTAAAAAAAATGTGTAAAATAATGGTTGAAAGATTATGAAATAATATAAACTTCGTATGAGGCCTAAAATAGTTCATTTGTAAAAAGAAAGTTTATTTTGTTATTATTAGAAGTACGTATTATGATAATTTTAAATCAAATAAACTAAAAACACTCAAAAAAGGATATCACTAATAGCTTTTTTTAAACACCCATTTTAATAAAAAAAAGGTCAATTATAACAAACCCCATACACAACTTAATATTTTAATCCTTCATTTACACAACTTAATATTTTAATCCTTCATTCTATTAGTTTAAAAACTATATACTTCAATTGTGCTCCTGCACAGTAGAGAAAACGACTAAAATTATAAACAAGTTGAAATTTAAAAATAATTTGAAATTAAGGTTGAAAGACTATGAAATAATATAAACTCCATATGTAAAAGAGTTTATTCGTTAAAAAGTGGAGTTTATTTGGTTATTATTAAAACATGAAGGTATAAACTCATCGATATTGTAATAAAACTGAATAAAAAATATTATCTCAAAATTAATTATAGCATTTACTATTGATATTTTATTTATCATATGGTTAATACTAATAATTAATTTTTTAAAGTTTTTGCAATCATTATGTTTGTGTTATAGGAATTTTTTTTTTTATTTCTTCTAAAAAATATTATCTCAAAATTTTTATTTTTTTAACAAAACCATAATTTTTTTTTCTATTCACCAATAACTTGAATCTTGTAAAGTTTTTAATTAATATTTTAGGTTCGTTTGTTATACAATTAATTTATTTATTTATTTTAATATATGTATTAGTTATGAAAAATAAGTGCAATTAATTAGATCAATTGGTCATAATGTGATCCGAGAGGAAAAATAAAAAAATGACATGAAAAAGAAGATTTAAAAAAAAAATGCAACTTGTCAAAATTCCTAAATTAAATATGAGAAATATGAATTTTTTCCTTTTAAGAGTTTATATAGATATATAGATAGACGGTATATATCGATCAACCAACATTTGATGTTTGTAAACCTTGACAAAGCATCAAACATTATTTTTTGCTATTTCAATTCAACTTAATTAATTTCAAACATTAATTTATATTGTTGATGTCCTGCAGGTGCACCGAAACACCTACGCCGTGGTGGTGAGCACAGAGAACATGACTCTCAACCGGTACTCCGGCAACCGCAAGTCCATGCTTATCCCCAACTGTATATTCCGCGTGGGCGGGGCCGCAGTCCTCCTATCGAACCGTAGCTCCGACCGAGCCCGCGCCAAATACAAGCTGGCGCACTTGGTCCGGACCCACCGTGGGGCCGACGGCAAGGCCTACAAGTGCATCCACCATCAGCAAGACGAGACCGGCAAGACCGGAGTGTACCTCTCCAAGAGCCTCATGGCCGTAGCGACCGAAGCCCTAAAGGCCAACATCGTAACCCTAAGCTCCTCGGCGCTCCCAATCAGCGAGCGGCTCTTGTTCTTCGCAAACTTTGTCTGTCGTAAGCTTCTCAATTTCAAGATTATGCCGTATAGGCCGGACTTGAGGCTCGCCTTCGAGCATTTCTGCATCCACCCTGGCGGGAGGGCTCTGATAGATGAGCTCGAGAAGAACTTGGAGTTGTCACCGGAGGATGTGGAGGCGTCGAGGATGACGCTACATAGGTTCGGGAACACGTCTTCTAGCTCTTTGTGGTACGAGCTGGCCTATATCGAGGCCAAGGGGAGGATGAGGAAGGGGGATCGGGTTTGGCAGATTGCGTTCGGAAGCGGGTTTAAGTGCAACAGCATGGTGTGGCGGGCGTTGAGGAACGTTAAGGCTTCGCCAAAGAGCCCATGGTTGGACTGCATTCATAGGTATCCTGTGGAGATACCCAATTGAGTGTGGTTCAATTGATGGGGAGCCATCAAGGCAATGCCCTAATTTGGTTACTTTTAATTGGAAATGTACGTATACTATATAGTGATTTTTAGTGGAATAAGTCTATGTGGGAAAACAAATTGTGATTTGTGGGTGTTAGCGTTTGATTGTATTATTTTCTTAAGTAAAAAAACAAGTGTTTTTATATGTGGTTGAGTGGTTCATTCATCAATGATGGATCATTTCAAGCTTATAGTTTTGTACTTGAATTAATTACTTGAAGTTGAAAATTAAATGAATTAGTTTGATTGGTACATTTCAATCCAGATATTCAATTCCGACATGTCTTTAGAGAAATGAACTTAGAAAAGGACTGTGGGTGTGGGGGAAGGGCTACTCTCTGACTCACTAATTTGTAGCTCGTTTTGTTTTGAGTCACCCCAAGAGCCTAACTCTTGTAACAGCAGAGGGAAGAGAGCAAGAAATGTGTGTTGTATTTGATTGAATTGTATTAAGTGTGAATTACAAACAAAAGGGGTCTATTTATACACCACTTTTCCTCAGCTTATTGCACACGGTAGGCAGTTATAACTACTAAGCAACCAAGTTGCATAACCTCAACAACTAACCCCAATAGCCCCCCTCAAGCTGGTGGATGATAGATCCCCAGCTTGGAAAGAATGTATTGCTGCTGTGGAGACGGTAAAACCTTTGTCAAAACATCAGCCAATTGCTCTGTAGACGTGACAAATGACAGACTAAGCAAACCTTCCATGACTTTGTCACGAGTGAAATGGCAATCCACCTCAATGTGCTTCGTACGCTCATGGATAACAGGATTGGTGGCAATTTGAAGAGCGGAGCGATTATCACAAAACAAGGTGACTGGCTTAATTGGGGCAACACCAAAATCTTGGAGGAGACGAACTAACCAAGTGATCTCTGTAGCAGCATTGGCCATGGCTCTATACTCAGCTTCGGAGGAGCTACGAGAAACTAATTGTTTCTTCGACTTCCAACTGACGGGGGAAGTGCCAAAGAAGACGATATAGCCTGTGACAGACCTCCTAGTGACAGGGCAAGCAGCCCAATCTGAATCGGAGAACGCTTTGAGGACAGGAGAAGAGCAACCATTAAGTAAGATGCCTTGACCAGCAGTGCCCTGAACATACCGCAAAGTGTGCAACAAAGCATCAAGATGAGGAGATCGAGGCGTTTGCATGAACTGACTGAGTGTCTGAACTGCATAGCAAAGGTCAGGGCGTGTATTGGTCAAAAAGTTGAGCTTGCCAACAAGTGCTCGGTAACGAGTAGGATCTTCCAAGAGAGGACCATCTAGATCATTAAGCTTGAGGTGTAAAGGTAGTGGTGTAACTGCTGGCTTAACATCAGATGCAATGCCAGAATCTAGAAGGAGTTCTCTGGTAAACTTAGATTGAGTAACTGCATAACCATCTGGCAAGAAAGTGATTTCCATTCCCAGAAAATAGTTAAGGTGACCAAGATCCTTGATGCTAAAGGTGGTATGAAGAAAGCCCTTGAGGAAGGTAATTTCAGAAGTACAATTGCCAATAATCAAGATGTCATCAACGTAGTCAGCAAGGATGGTGATCTGGGATGCACAATGCTTGATGAAGACTGAATAATCATTTTTGGACTGAACATACTTGAGAGACTGAAGAGTGGTAGTCAGCTTGTGAAACCACTGCCTAGAGGCTTGCTTGAGGCCATATAAACTATTCTTGAGCCTGCAGACACTGTGATTGGGATTGGGAACCCCCTCAGGCATTAACATATAAACCTCTTCATGAAGGAAAGCATTGTTAACATCCAACTGGAAAATAGGCCATTTCTTTGATGCAGCAACAGCAATGAGGGCTCTAATAGTGGTCATTTTGACCACAGGAGAAAAGGTTTCATGAAAATCAATGCCCTCTTTCTGTGTAAAACCTTTGGCCACTAACCGAGCCTTATACCTCTCCAAGCTGCCATCAGATTTAAGCTTTACCTTAAACACCCATCGACATCCAATGGGAGTTTTACTAGGTGGTAATGGGACAATGTCCCAAGTGGCATTAGCAGTCAAAGCATCAATTTCCTTAGTCATAGCAGAAATCCAATTTGGATCAATGGAGGCTTGTTTGTAAGAGGTTGGCTCAGTGTAAGAAGAAAGATGGGTAAGTAAAGCAAAATGAGAAGCAGGAAAAGAAACCACATTGATCAAGGCAGTAGAGGTAGGACCAAAGTTGTAAACAAAATCTTTCAGATAGGCTGGAGGTTAGTGAGCTCTTGATGACTGTCTGCAAGGAAGAATGATTGGTGGAACCTCTGGAGGAGGAAAAGGTGGAGGATTGTTTGGAGGAGCCTCTGGGGGATCATCAGGTAAAATGAGAGTAGGAGTTGGAGAATGGATGGGTGTGAAAATGAGGTCAAAATCAGCATCAGAGACAGTAGGTAATAAAGCATCACGGGAAGGAGGTGTATGGTGTAAAGGGAAGTGGGATTCATGGAAAACAATGTCTCTGGTGTGATGGATTTGCTTTGTACTGAGATCAAGTGCTTTATAACCTTTTTTACCAAAGGAATATCCAATGAAAACACAAAGTTTAGAACGAGGAGAGAATTTATCAGTGGTATGGGGAAATGTAGAAACAAAACAAAGGCAGCCAAATGCCCTGAGAAGATGGTAATCAGGTTCTTTGTGGAAGAGAAGAAAGTAGGGAGATTGAAAATTTAAGGATGGTAATGGAGTTCTATTGATAAGGTAAGTGGCTGTAAGTATGCAATCTCCCCAATATGGCAAAGGTAAGTTGGATTGAAAACGAAGGGCACGAGCCACCTCCAAGAGATGTCTGTGCTTCCTTTCCACAACACCATTCTGTTGTGGAGTGTAAGGGCAACTGGTTTGGTGGATGATTCCTTTGGAAGAAAAAAATTGTAAAGCACTTGAGCCACAAAACTCAGCAGCATTGTCAGAACGAATGGCTTTAATCTTTGTGTGGAATTGGGTAACAACCAACTCCTGAAAGGTATGAAGAATGGGTAAGGCACTGCTTTTGGTTGGCATAATAAAAGTCCAAGTGGACCTGGTATGATCATCAACCAATGTAAGAAAGTATTTATGACCATCATGTGTTGGGGTATGAAATGGACCCCAAGTATCTATGTGTATGAGCTCAAAGGGAGCAGAGGCTCGTGTAGTGGACACAGGAAAGGAATTCCTGTGCTGTTTGGCCTGTGGACAGATTTTGCATAAATGTGTTGGTTTAACATTACAATCAATAACACTGAGATGCTTTAATTGAGAAAAACGAACATGTCCCAAACGACAATGCCACAATTCAAGTAAATGTGAAGAAAGTGTGGTAGAACAAGCAAATTTATTGAAAGGAACACTAGTCAAAACAGTAGAGCTAGATCCAGGCTTACTAAAAGAAACGTTTGCAACATAAAGACCTTTAACCTCACTGCCAATTACAAGGGGAATCTTCATCGAAGGGGCCTGAAAGAAACAAAAATGATCAGTGAAAAGGACATTAGCATGAGTGTCTGTAATAAGCTTCTTCACAGATAAAAGGTTGAAACAGAAATCTGGAACAAGAAGGACATTAGAGATGGTGAGAGTAGGAGAAAGACATATGGTGCCAGAATGAGATACTGCAGCAGTTTTGCCATTAGGCATAGTGATAGAGATAGGTTTAGACAAAGCAATCAAAGAAGAGAAAAGGTTATGGTTGGGAGTTATGTGGTCAGTGGCACCACTGTCGATGATCCAAGTTGGATTTGAACTAGAAGTAAGGAAACTGAAGTTTGTACCTTCCAGGAATGCCACAGTGTCAGAGGATGGAACATTAGGCTTTCGTAGCAATGATAGCAACTGATTGTACTGCTCAGACGTCAAGGAATGAGAAGAATCAGCAGCTGTAGCAGCAGTAGGGCCTTTGCCAGGAGGATATCCGTGCTTCTTCTAGCACTTGTCCACTGTATGACCTCCAAGTTTACAGAATTCACAGAAAATAGTGTGGCCATGGAGTTTCCAACAGGTGTCCATGACATGACCACCTATCTTGCAGTGATCACAAAAAAGAGTTCCACGACCAGCAGCAGTTTGTCCTCTTCCAGCACCAGGTGAAGATCCACGACCACGAGATGAGGAAGTTTGACCTCTACCAGCAGCTGGTTTAGTGGAATCAGGAGCTCGGTGAGAAGCAAGAGCAGTAGAAACTTCAGAAGTAGGTGCAAATTTGGATCCGAGCTCACGCTGTTCCTCATCCTATAAAACCAGCTGATACACTTCGTTTAACGAAGGAGGAGGCTGCATCAAAAGGATCTGAGCACGAGTTGAACAATACGTCTCGTTGAGACCGACGAGGAACTAGATGACTTGCTGATCATCAAGCAATTGTTGTAGAACTGTAACAGAAGCAGAATCAGACAACCGAGCTTCAACAGATAAAGTGTATTCGTCCCATAGCCTTTTCAATTTGGTAAAATAAGACGAGATCGACATAGATCCTTGAGAGATCGAAAAGATCTCACGCTGGATCTGGAAAACACGAGTCCGATTGGATCGAGAAAAGCGAGTTGCAAGATTTTTCCAGATAAGAGCAGTTGTGCGGAAGTGCAAAATAAATTCGGCGATGTCTTTCTCGACTGAGTGCAATAGCCAGGCAATCACCATGTTATTGCATCTCTCCCACTGATTGAGGAGAGGCGAAGTAGCTGGAGGACGAGCAGAGGCGCCTGTAACGAAGCCGAACTTGTTCTTCGCGTATAGAGATACTTCAACAGATCGACGCCGGGAAACATAATTTCGATCATTGAGAAGGCCAGTGGACAAAATGTAGTTCGGATGATCGGAATGATGGAGGTAGAGTTCATCATTCGGATCAAGCGAAGCGACAGCAGCTGGATGAACAACTTCATCCGCCATTGAAGAACCTAGACTGATACCATGTAACAGCAGAGGGAAGAGAGCAAAAAATGTGTGTTGCATTTGATTGAATTGTATTAAGTGTGAATTACAAACAAAAGGGACCTATTTATACACCACTCTTCCTCAGCTTATTGCACACGGTAGGCAGTTATAACTACTAAGCAACCAAGTTGCATAACCTCAACAACTAACCCCAATAACTCTCAATTTTTCTTTACCAAAAAAAAAATAGTTTGGAGAAAAACATATTTCATAAAAACTTTGGAGAAAAACATGATGTATGTGATTCGATCGTTGACATAAAAAAGGGAAAGAGGCTCTTTTTGTTATCTTTTTTCCAACTTCATAATTTTTGGTCTTTTTTTCCAATCCCCAATTGCTTGTTGTTAGGTGTTATATTTTTTGGAATTTTGATGTGGTGTTTTATGTGGTCCTTATTGTTCATAGGTACCCTAAACTCCTTAGCTATTTTGGATTCAATGTACTGCCATATTTTCCTTAATGTTATCGTGGGATAATAATTTCTCTGCAATTTCAATAACTGGAATTATTTTATAAGTCCAAATTTCAGATCAAAAAAAGAGATTTTCTTGTTTGGAACATAGTTTGGTTTCCCATAGGCTGACAGTCATCCAATTCAAACAAATAACAGTATACATCCGTATAGGCTTGGTTCAACTGGTAAGAGGGGTGACATTTCGAATATGATATATTGGTATATGGTAGCAATCACACAAATCACTTTTGTTATAAACAACCACTCTACACCAAAAATCCAAGGGGTCTACAAAAAGGAAATAATTTTTTTTGTCTTAAAAGTAGTGTGTGATACTTTCATAGTGTATGATACTTTCATTAGAGATAGTGTATGATACTCTTTGACATAGATATTAGATAGTCTAGTTAGATACTTGGATATGTCATTATATCGGTCTTCTTTCCTCTAGCTAGCTTCTTACTGTGAAGGAAGATGAGCTCCTTGTTCCATCACATGCCAGAGGTATCCATTACCTTGTTGATTTCGTAGAAGATGTGGTTGTAAGCCACTTGCTCGAAATATTGAAGAACATCTCAGTTTCCTATGAGTATTTCGAAACTCCATTGAACAAGTTGATGACCATGAGACTATCACCCTCAACCTCGATCAGTGAAATCCAATGTATTGGCCATTGTGAGCCTTGGATGGGTTTTTGTTATGCCTCATATGTTTTGAGTATCTCCCAAAACAAGGTTTTTTAGTCTTTTAGCTGTTGCAACTACTGTCTCAGATATATTTCTTGTTACATGTTGTTTATATATGTAAGACAATTTTGTTCTTAAGGGTTCATAGTCCCCAACAAGTATTGACTCAAATGACTTTATGAGATTTGTCAACCTTGGCGAAGATTTTGTTTTGTAAGTTATTTTATATTCTTATTTGTTTGGCTGACACATTGTATTATTTGTCCGATTTTGTTAATGATCTTTTTAATCATACAAAGTGAGAGGTGACAACTTATGAAAATGTGTTCAACAATCAAAGTCCGACTCGGACCGATGACTGGGGGTCGTGTGTGCACGGGCGCACATGCGCTAGTAGTCTAGCACACAAGTCGAGATAGGTTCCATTCTAAAACCAATTGGCAATAAAAGGAGTAACCCACCGACTCATATACTAGGGCTTGTTATGTTCAACTTTCCGATGTGGGACACTTTTGATCTTATTCACATCTCTAACAAACATCCTTGTTTGTGTGATTGCATAAGGTACATATATGAAGACATCCTTATTCACATCTCTAACAAACATCCTTATTCACATCTCTAACAAACATCCTTGTTTGTGTCACCCCCTTTTCTATTGATCTCGTTTGCTTCTTTCTTATTATCAAGAAAGGAATTCGATTATGTACAACAAAAACAAATGACATAAATGAAGACGTCAAAGTAAATAATATAAAAGTCACGTAGAGCAAACAATCACACCAAAAAGAAAGAGAAATAGGTTGATAGGCTACCCAAGCAACATAGAAGGACATGGGGCATAAGTTGCGGACGTCTCAGATTATGGACTCCTAAGAGATTTCAAATGTCAATCACAAATCCGCGACCCAAGCTAATAAACAACCAAATCCGCTAATCCCCTGTCAAATTATCCACTAAAGAAAGAAGCCTAAATAACGACCCGGGTCAAAATACGGTCGGCCCATTCCCAAATTGACTCAACCCGAAATTGCCAGGCATGAAAAGAAAGCGCAGTAAAACAAGCTGAATCCCTCGTTAAACCACCAAGCCGCCGGAGAGGGAGATACAGAGATTGAGAGAGCTATGAGTCCTAATGAACATCGTAAACGGTCGAAATCCGGAGCCACGGCGTTGGCGCCGGCGAAATCTGACCGGAAAGGCGACAAGTCGAATAAGCGGAAGCGAGTTCCTGGCGACGCAGAAACCGCCAAGAAGAAGTCCAAGCCTTTGGCTTCCAAGCCCTTGCGAAATGCTCCTCCCAGCAAAGGCAAGGTTCCGAATCTGGTTACGAGCAATCAATCCCATGGGAGCGACGGCGCTCCCTTGTCCAATCGAGAACGCCGCCAACGAGCTAAGGTTTTTGTTTGTTGCTTCGGAATTTTGTTTTGGTTCTTTCGTTTGTATTTTCGTCTCGTGTTTTATTTTTGATTTTTTTTCCAGGAGGTAACGGACGCTAGGAAGAAGAGGAGGAAGCGACATTTCGATCTCGAACAAGTGAGCACTTTCGTTTTCCCTCTCTGTGTTCTTCACTTGTTGAATTCAGTTAGGTTTCATCTCAGTTCCAAATTGACATGCGATGTACATACACTCGATTCAACACGGCTGTTAGGCAGTCTCCGGTGGTATGTGCAGAACCACTAATTTAAGAAAATTGCTTTTAATTGGGTTTGGGATGAAGTAGTCCATCTCAGTACCTAATCTTTGGGTGTTTTTCGGATACTCATGAAATGGAATCCCAAAGAGATTGGTATTTTGAGGGGTGGGGTCATTCAAGGGTTAGATTTGAGAATGCTGAGGAGCTGGAGAGAGTTAGGCTGTGTTTGGCACTAGATGGAGATTATGAGGATTATGGGGATTTTAGTAGATTTCAAGAGATAGAGATTATTTTGGTAGATTAATGAGATTTTGGGGATTGAGGATATGTACGACGGAAATATCCTAAAAGGTGTTTGGGAGGTAGGGAATTATGGTGTATTTCAAAAGATGAAAATTACTATAGTGACCCAAAAACAAACACCCCATACCCTCGTCACAACTGCTCCTGTTTCACAAACTCCACCCTTACCCTTCTCCTTCCCCATCATTTGTGCCCCACGTCCTTCTTCCTCCTCATAGCCATCAATCCTCCTCACGCTCCAAACTACCTTCCATCTTTCATGTAAGTTTCTCAATTTGATTTAACTACTACTGATTTCAATTAATTAAATTACTCTCCAATCAATGACTCCAATTTCAAGTCCGGTGCTTTATTCGCAGGCTCTCAATCGTACATCGGCGTCAACTACGGCCAAGTCGCCGACAACCTCCCGCCGCCGGAAGCCACCCCCAGTCCAATTTGAATGTCGGGGATTTCGTCTCCTTCGTCGCTTCTCCTTCCCTTGAGTCTCTCTCCAGATCTGGTGTTGTGGTTGGAGACGAGATGAGACGCCGGCCCCCATTCCCCACCCCGGCCGCCGACGAGACGAGAGGAGATGAGATGAGATGAGAGAATCGAACCTTGGTGTCGGAAACGACGATGGCGCTCGTTGCTCTCTTCTCCTTCCCTCGCGCTACTCCCCAGATCTGGTGGTGTGGTTGGCAGGGGCAAAATTGGAGTTGATAAATGCAAATCTCCACACAATCTCCTGAATCTTGGGGTGGGGAGATTTCAAAATAATCTCCTAAAATCCCCAGAATCTCCATCTCCATATCTCCCAGAAGCTACCACCGAACACCATTTCAATTTGAAAAAACTGATTTGTGTTTTGAGGAAATCTCCAGAATCCTCTCAAATACGCTGCCGAACACAGCCTTAGTTTGGTTGGCTAGAAGTGGCGATTTGAATGGGAATTGTTTGCACATTTCATACTTTTTCTTAAGGTTTTTCTAATGGTGAACTGAGTTGCTAACAAAGTATAAACTGATGATTAATTAAAATTTCCTTTGCAATATGCAGTTTTATTTATTTTTGTCAAAAAACGTTTTAGAGGTAGAATGGTTACCTCTATCCCTTGCTATGGAGAGAGCATCTGTGGTTTGTACAAAGTGACCTTACCTACATTGGTTTTGTGTAATATACCCTAGTATTGTGAATGAAAAATATGCCTGCACTTCTAACTTTCTGATCATTTCAAGTGTTTGTCATTGCTGACTTAATGTATGAGTATGAATATCAATTTTTAGTCATATAATTGTTGGGCTGAGTTTTTATTTTTATTTTTTATCGTTCAAATTGTGGAGAAAGCTAAGAGGAAGTTGTCTAAGGGGAAAGAAGTTATGGTGGACCCACCTGAAGGAGTTGAAGCCCTTCAGTATGCGAAGGGACTCATTCGGGACGCCTGTCGCATGTTAGGCATGGAGACACCCCGGTTTAGGAGCGATGAGCCGCCTAGTCCTCCCCTCTCGCCACTCAACCGGTATGGCAATCGACCCGTTACTAGCCCGGAGGTCACACCCGAGGAATACCATAGGGAGAGGGACAAGATGCAAAAGATTCTTCACTGGGAAAGGGCTGAGGAAGACTTTAGAGTTGAAGATCGACTTGTGGCAGCGCTTAGGCAAACCCTTGAGCGGGCGGAGTTAAAGAGAGATATCGCAGCACGAACTCGTAATTATGCTTTGGATGCGGCTATAAGAGCGGGGATGCAACTAGAGCCTCCACGACCAGAGAAGTTGGGATGTGGGGAGTCTCTTCCGGTTCGTGATTGGGATGTCAAGGGGAAGGAGAGATCATCGATAACTCCGACTCAATGGCTGACTCGATCGAAGAAAGAGAGATCGTGGAGAAAGCTAAGAGGAATTTATCAAAGGGGAAAGAAGTTATGGTGGACCCACATGAAGGAGCTGAAGCAGTTTAGTATGCGAAGGGACTCATTCAGGACGCCTGTCACAGATTAGGCATGGAGACAGGTTCAAGAGCAATGAGCCGCCTAGTCTTCCTAGTGTAATGATTGGATAATGATTAGAAATGATTGGGAAAATTCTTCCTTGAATTCATTCATGAACAGAGACCCTCATATATACAAGGATGTTTCTTGGAGAGGAGGAACAATATTGGAAAACAGCTGTCCTTCTAGACCCTTTCTATTTTGTCTGAACAGCAACGTCTATGTGTGGATAGACACACAAGGTTTGGGCTCTTCATCGGACTGATTGTTGTTGGGTTCATGTCCATCATCTTCATGTGTGTGTTGTGGGCTAGACGGCTAGTACCCCCCTGCGCTTCCGACGGAACAATGTTCAGATGGGAGCGGATGTTCTGAAATGGAGCGGATGCAAGGGGCTTGGTAAGAAGATCAGCAACCTGATCTTTCGAAGCGATGAAGGCAACTCGTAATGAACGATAGACCACACGTTCTCGGACGAAGTGATAGTCCATAGAGAGGTGCTTAATCCGATGGTGAAGAACAGGATTAACTGCCAAATATGTTGCTCTAATGTTGTCACACCACAATGTTGGAGCTGCTGGTAAGGATATGCCAATGGCGGCCAAGACAGATTGAAGCCAGAGTGTTTCGCAGGTGGCCAAGGCGAGAGCCCTATATTCGGCTTCATTTGACGATCAAGAGACAATGCTTTGTTTCTTTGAAATCCAGGAGATCAAATTTGGCCCATGGAAGATGCAATATGCGCTAACAGATCGTCGATCACCTCGATCTCCACCCCAATCAGCGTCTGAGAAGGCGGAAAGATGGTGATTCTGATGGCGAGCAATCTTGAACGTATAGCCTTTCGTGTGATTGAGGTAACGGAGTATCCGTTTGACTCTCTGCCAATGAACAATCGTGGGATTGTGCATGAACTGCGAGGCCTTATTGACAACAAAGGCTACATCAGGCCGAGTGAAACCGAGGTATTGTAAGCTTCCGGCAATACTTCGATAGAGACTTGGATCAGAGAAGGCCGATGATTGCTGGGGAGGATCGTAATTAGAGGCCATTGGAGTGTTGATCGGCCTACAATTTGTCATTCCTGCTTTGGACACCACATCAATGATGTGCTTTGATTGATTGAGGGAGAAACCGTTTGAATCTCTGCTAATTTCGATTCCCAGAAAAAACTTCGCAGGGCCAAGATCTTTGGTTGGGAATAACCTGCTGAGAGAAGACACACATCTTGCAGAAATGGAAGGGTTAGATGCAATGATCAACAAGTCGTCGACATATACGAGAATAAAGACACAATCAGACCCATGGCGATAGGTGAATAGAGAAGAATCGGCTGTACAAGAGGAAAATCCCATGACAGTGAGAGCATCACTTAACCGAGCAAACCAGGCGCGGGGCGCCTGTTTTAAACCATAGAGGGAGCGATTGAGTTTGCATACGTAAGAGGGAAAGGATGGGTTTGCAAAACCTGGGGGTTGTTGGACGTACACTTCCTCTGTCAAAGAGCCATCAAGAAAGGCGTTTTGTATGTCCAACTGCCGGGTGATCCAGTTGCTCATTGCCGCCAAGGACAGAAGAAGGCGAATTGTGGATGGTTTAGCAACGGGGGAGAAGGTTTCACTGTAATCCACTCCGGGAAGTTGATTGAAGCCCTTGGCCACTAGGTGAGCTTTCCGCCTTTCAATCGTCCCATCCGATTTCCTCTTGGTCTTAAAAACCCATTTGGTGCCCAACACATTGTAGGACGGGGATGGAGGAACCAATGTCCATGTGTGTGTGTCAAGCAAGGCACGAAATTCGGAAGCCATAGCTTCCCTCCATTCTGGATAGCGAGAGGCTTCGGTGAAGCAACTCGGCTCCTCTGGGGTGACAACAGTCAAGGAGCACTGAGGCCATGGTACGGTTCCATCAGTGCGAAGGAGTGGTCTGGATTTATTATCCTTGCTTCTGGTGGTCATGGGGTGTGATGGTGCCGGCGGGGTTATGGTGGAAACATAGGGAATGGGATTTCCGAAGAGGATGACCGTGTTATTAACGTAATGCAAGCAGCAAGATTGCTACAACAAGGGCGCACTGGTTCTTATGCTATCTGCAAGATCCGGAGTCCGAAACGGTCCCAATCTCTGAGATTCCGGTGGTTCGTGAGTTTCCTGATGTGTTTTCCGATGAGATTCATGGGTTACCTCCAAAGAGATTGATTGAGTTTTCTATTGACTTAGAGCCAGGGACCTCTCCGATTTCAAAGGCTCCCTATCGCATGGCTCCCGCAGAGATGTAAGAATTGAAGAGTCAGTTGAAAGAGTTGTTAGAGAAGGGTTACATCTGACCCAGCGCGTCGCCTTGGGGTGCTCCTGTATTATTTGTGAAGAAGAATGATGGTTCTTTTTGCCTATACATCAATTATCGGGAGCTAAACAAGGTGACCATCAAGAACAAGTATCCGTTGCCACATATCGATGACTTATTAGATCAGTTGCAGGGGGCTAGGGTATTCTCCAAAATTGATCTTCGATCTGGCTACCAACATCTTTGAGTACATGAGGAGGACATTGCTAAGATTGCATTTAGAACATGATATGGACACTATGAGTTTGTAGTGATGTCATTTGGTTTGACCAATGCCCCATCAGTCTTCATGGCGTTGATCAACCGTTGCTTTCACCAGTACCTGGACAAGTTCGTCATGGTGTTCATTGACGACATTCTGATTTACTCACCAAGTGAGGAGGCTCACACCGAACACCTAAAGACAACTTTGACGATGCTGCGAGAGCATCAGCTGTATGCAAAGCTGTCTCAGTGTGATTTAAACTATATACTAAAAATGAAAAAATTATCTAAATAGTTTTTAAAAAGAAATTCAGGCTCAAAAGTATTTTTTTATTAAAAGTATTTTTATGAAAGTTTGATTTAATTTTTAAATAAAATTCAATAATATTTTCCACAGTTATAAACCTTCCAAATAAATATAGAATTTAAAATTTTTACACATTTTCCCCCTAATTTATTAATATAATTTTTTATCCAGACGATAAATTTAATTTAAATATATTCAAGTTTAAACATTAAATTTTAAGTATAAAATATTAAAATATATTATATTTAACGGAATTATAATGGAAATATGTGGTGGATGGTGATATGTGAACAAAACCATTTAATGGGTGGTTTTTTGTAATTTGATATTTATCGGATGGTTAAGTGTGAAAGTCTATATTTAACAGGTGATTTTTTTAATAAATTCCCCTATTTTTATATACGATACTTTATTTATCTCACTCAGCATCTAAAATTAACGAAATATGAAGTCACATAACAAAATATAATGACTTCAAATTGAACTACTCAATTAATCTATTAGTCGTTCAACTAATTACCATTTCAAAAGGAAATATAAAAACTTTATGTCATGATATAAAAATGGCTCAATTGATATTGTATAGAATTCGATCTATTTTATTTTTGTTAAGTTGTAAATGATATGGTATTGTATAAGATTGAGATGATAGTTGTCTACCAAATACAACTGGTGATTGGATTGGCCAAAACAAAGGCAAAATGACCGGTGTAAATATTTTTTGATTTGGCAAAACAAATATATACGTAAATCTTGTAAAAGCATATAAAAAGATACCTATATATACACGCAAAAATATACACATGTATATAATAGTACACAAATAATACTATTACCATATACAACAAAATAATTATTAAAACAAATAAATTAAAAATAGGTGACAAAAACATAACATGTGGCACAATATTGGTCGTTAAAAAAAGGTGGGAAAATATTAAATCTGTAAAGGAAACGACCATCTTAAATCTATAAAGAAAATTAGAATAGAAAAATCGAGTGAGATAAATAGACAATTCAAAGAGGATTCTTTATAAAAACATAATAGGTGTAAATTACATGAAAATACAACTGAAGTTAAAGATGAAAAGAAAAATGAATGTCACGGTATATATATATAAAAAATACAAAAAATAAAAAAAAAGTATAGGATTGAGGTGATACGTGTGTGATTTGATTTGAAAAAAAAAAGGAAGAAGATATAATATACAAAGAAAATAGGTAAGTAAAATATAGAAAATAAGTAAATAAAGTAGGATTGAAGATATACGGTATAAGGTGTGATTTGATTTGGAAAAAAATAGGGAAGAAGATATGTATACAATAATAATAATAGGTAAGTGTATAGGATAACGAATATATGTAATATAATATATGAGATATATAGGCAAGCTGAGCTACTACTACAATGAGTTAAAAACAAATATGTATATATATATAATAAATAAGATATACTCCGTACTATACCTAATGTAGAATGTAGATATATAATATCCTAAATAGGAAAGTCTATATATACATGGATTCGGGTGGTTACCATAAATAACAATTATTTTCTAATTTAATTATGAAAAGAAATAAAGGAAAAATAGTTGGAAAACTTTTTTACATGTGACACACTATTATTAAGAGTAAAAAAAAGGCGGGGAAAAATGAAAGGAGAGCGCGACACGTGTTCTAAATAGGTTCTACTTTAGTATTGTTTAGGATAATAGATATCATGGGAATGAGGAGCAACGGGGAAATGGAGCCCATGCCATTTTTAGGTGGTGCCACCTTCCTCGACCCAGCTTTAAAAAAAAAAAAAAGAGTTAAGTTAGTACTCACTCCGTCCCACAATGGTTAGTACTCACTCCGTCCCACAATGATTGTTTTTAGACTATTTATGCAGACTTTTTACAGGGCTAAAAACTATATAAAATATCAATTTTTTAATTAATTTTTCAAGATAATTCTATACTTATTATTAATATATATGATATATGATATTATTTAAAAAGATTTAATAAAATGTTGATATTTTATATAGTTTTTAGCTTCTAACAAAACGTGTCTGAATAGTTAAGACAACCATTGTGGGACGGAGGGAGCAATTAACTTAATGAAGGAGGAAATGAAGATAACCTCGTATCTGTGTGACGTGGTTTCATTCGATCAATGTATCTTCATAACAGCTTGATCATATCTCCGCCGTTCCGAAGTCCTTGCGAAATCCCCAGTTAAATCAGATGCACGTCGTCTTCCTCTCTCACCAATCCAGTCGTCCTCACCTTTGCTATGCCCCCTTTCCTATTCTGTCAAACGGTGCCACGCCCAATCGGAAGAATTCCATCGTCGGTTGCCGTCGCCTCGTCTGGGAGAGCCAACGCCACCAACAAATCTCAAAGGAGTACGCCACGAATCCAAGTCGTGGTAATTGATTATAACTCCCAATTACTCAACTTCTTATTCATCCGATTCATTCTCGCCCTTAGATATCTTATACGATCGAGCAATTGTGTGTGTTTAAACAACATTCAGACGCTTTCGACTCCGACATCAGCCCCTGTACATTCCTAGTGTTCGAACCGCAACCTTTCTGCAACTCACAGGTTCGCGAGTGCACGCACACCCTTATATATTGATTCTTAAAGGGAGTTGGGTTAAGAATCGATATGTACTAACTAGCCATTTTGCGGATGTATTTCTACAGTTTTGAGGGGCCATTGCAGACCGAACAGGGGATCGACTTGCTCATACTCTTCCCGAATTTGATCGGTAAACTTGTTTCGGTAAGTCGAACTTACATCGAATTAAGGACAAACATACATATTTGAACATGGTGGGTGTGCTGTCAAGTAACTTTTGGGTATGTCTTCTGCAGCTGTTAAATGTCGATTCCAGTTGCGATCATGACTGAGTTGTGCACTGCCAACTACATTTGGTAAGTTGAAAGAAATGGAATTCAGTGACCTGAGGTTGTCATGAATTGATGTTGAATGTGCTTACCGTCATGTAGGACTGGTGTGGCTTGTGCACACGGCGAAGTGTGTAGCTTTCACGGGAGACACTGCTTACTCTATTGAACGGGTGAGTATTGACCTGGTACTTGCACATATTCGGTCGATCAATATTAACTAAGCAATTAGTTAAATTATTAAATAAGCAGTTAATCCGCCTATGTAACAGGTCCACTCCATCATCGGTTGATCGAATTTCATTGTTATCAACTAGTTTAGTACTCGCACTATTATGCGGTCAATTTTTTTAAAATTAATATATTTAATATTACAAAAATATATAAAAAATTTCTGTAAATAAAACTTTAAAATCTAAATACCCCTCACATCTAAACATTGTTAGTTATTACTCGTATATAGTTAACAGTAAAACAGAAATCTATGGGAGCCGAGCCTTACCTTTATATCTTTCAATTTGTAATTAATTACTATCGGCATATATGAAAATCAAATCATAACCACCTGATCGGGAAATCCTATTGACATATATAATTAGTTGTATTTATCCCATCGGTATATATGATTATTTCTATTTATTAATTATTAATCACTCTATCATTTATAAGGACAATAATTTGATTTGAAATTAAATATGACTAAAGATATTAAAAATCTTTTTGAAATGTTAAATAAAAAAAGTAAATTATGATATCTTAACTAATTTTCATTTGTTAAGATTTGATTAAAATATTACTACAAACAATAAAAAATAAAAAAATCAATACTTAGTTAGGATAAGATTTGTTAAGATTTTGTGTTATTAATAAATTAATTAAATGAATGAAGTTGTTAATTGAATTTGTAAAATAAGTTAATTGAAAATGCCTATATTAAAGGAGAAGTCGCCACATGTCTTAGGCGACTTCTCCTTTAGTATTATAATATTGATACTAGCGCACCCAATCCTTAGGCAAGTGATTTCGATCATCGGTTGATCGAATGCAGCTATGTGACCAATTTCCATGCCAGTTTCGATAGTTTATATATCTGCCTCCTTGATGTGATTTATCATTTCCATTCTAAATTGGCATGAATATGTAAATGGGCAATTATAAATATAACGTGTATGTGTATAATTTATGAGTTAGAATAAATAAGCCCATATTCCTAATTGCATGAATTTCTGTTCAGGTCTTTCATGCAAATTGTTAACATGCGATATTAAAATCTTTGAAATATTCATGCTTGTCTTTTGCTGTTAATACCGTGTACATGATCACCTAGTGTAAATTAAAGTGACTAAATTGTGATATAATTGAATATGCGCACTTTATAGTGCGAGTTGACTCTTAGTCAATGCGAGTTTTCTTTAGTTAAGGCTAACTTGCAGGTTGAGGTTCGTTAAGCCTTACCCTATAAATGTTTCATGAAACGACCCATTCCGGAATGCATTGATCGCGGGATGGTAAACTTCCATAGTGTTGTAGGTCGTAGTTCTCTTTTAAAGGCTCGACGGGAATCACATGTTATATTATTATTATGATTGTTATTATTATTATTATCGTATATTGTGTTATGTAAGGTGATCAATTCTGCGCATATTATACTTCATTCTATTCGAGTATAATTCCTATATCGTATTCTTAATCGATCTCCGTGATCATTCGAGTCATGTGTCATTTTTATTTTAATCTATTGTCAAATTTCCACATTAAATACTCTTAATTTTCCTTTAACTATTATCATATCGTTTCAACGTCATTGGTTTTAGTTAAAGTTGAACATTTTTCTTATCGCTTGCTAATGTTAAATGTACTAATTAACCATCATATTTGTTTGATGGCTGGTGTCCTTCGTAATCACAAAACATCAGAGCATATTCCACATGTCTAGTAAGAGCAGAGGAGTTGGATCTGGACAAGGAGACGGACTATTATTAATAAAAATTTGGTTGCATTTTAAAACTTTGTTTACTCATATATTTCTAAGTTGGATTTTATGGGTTATTTTAATGGTTTATGAGATACTTTTAACGGTTTATTTTCAATTATAACATTTTCAAGTCTTCCGCTAAATATTATTTTGTTTTTGCTTTATTATCATCTTGCATATGAGAGCATGATTATATGTCCCTATAAGCCTAAGGTGAATACAAAGACATTAAAGTCTGCGTATTTACTAGCGTTGTAGCATTCCTAGTTGATTGTCGAATCGGATTCAGAGGTGGCGTGCGAGCTCCTGAATGGACCAACAACTCCCGCACACCCTGATTATTTCCTCATTGAAGAGGGTCGGCGTCTCGTCTAAGAAAGTAATTGGGAAGTGAAGATCTGCTATGTTCGTCGAGGGGCCAATGTTTTGGCTGACCGACTTGCTCAATGGGCCTTGTCGATTGAGCATGACTACTCGGAATTTGGAGAACCACCTGACCGCCTTATTGTTTTACTTCCTATTTTGCCTATTTTTAGTCCTTTTGTAGACCTTACCAATATTATTTAATAAAGTTCGCTACGAGCTCTAGCCTGCCTTTATGACAAAAAAAAAAGGCATTTCTTTGGATTTAAAAGGGGGTGTTACATAGGTATCCCTGAGCATTTAATTGTGTTCAAATATTCGATCGAGTAAATAACTCCTTGTCCTTCTATATTAAGATGCGACTTGGAAAGGCTATCTGAACTCAAAAATACCTTCTCCTCGGATTAATGAGAGTAAATAGTCATTTACCTTATCCACGACTTCATGCATTGGGGTTAGGATGACTCTTTCTTGGAAGTAAGTGGAATCCATCAAATAATATGATACATTAGGATATACTACAACAACAAAGACTCCAATCGGATCATTTGTGTTAGGAATAAGAAGATCAGATGAAAAATGAACAATAGCTTCACCATCATTATCATCACCCTCAACTTCATCACCAATACGTAGCACCCAATCTGAGAACTCCTTCAATTCTTCCACATCAGAATCAACTTGGCCACATGATAGTCTCATATTCCTAGTCAATTGTAGTACCTACATAGTTGTAAAACACTTCATTTCATTAGATAAATCGTGTAACTAATAGGAAATATTTGGCCAAATTAATAAATGAACGTAAGTAGCTATAAAAAAATATTTACCTTGCAATCACGCCATATATAGAAAAAGTTTATTGTAGCGGATACAATGTCATGTCTACTTCCTCGTGCAACAACGGGCAATATTTGCCTAAAATCACCACCAAAGACCACAACTTTCCCCCCGAATGGTTGTGTTTCACTGAGAGGATTGGAAAACTTGAGGACATCTCGTAAGCTTCGATCAAAGGCTTCAAAATAATATCTATTAGCCATAGGATCTTCATCCCAGATTATAAGTTTTGCTGCTGCAACTAATGCCGCCAAAGGAGTAACGGAACGAATTTCACACATAGAGTCCTCATGTATTTGTAAAGGAATGGCAAACCTGGAATGTGCAGTCCTTCCCCGAGGAAGTAGAAGTGCTGCAATGCCACCCAATGCCACATTCAGAACAATATGCCCTTCACTTTGAATAGCAGCGGTAAGTGCTTTCCAAATATATGTCTTCCCAGTTCCTCCATAACCATACGGAAAAAAAAAAACTCCCCCCCCCCCTCTCGGCTTTGGTAGCACCCATAATCTCATCATAAACACGTTGTCATTCTTCTGTGAAACTAGACAATAATCGTGAATGCTTTGTCTTTAACTCGGGAACACTATGGCGCAACTCTTCTTGAATGAGAATGTTATTACCAGTAGCAATCAAGGTATCATTTGGGGGTGGTAAGGAAGGATATCGCCTTATAGAGTTACCATTTCTTCGCAACAACATCTCAACCTCTGCTAATGCGTAATGTTTCAATTGTTCTCCGACTAGGTGTAAATCTACATAAAAGCAATATATGATCATAAAAATCAATAATTGAATATTATAATAGAATAGGTAGAAGAATTCAAAAGATAAGTAAAAAGCAACAAAAAAAAATCGGTGGTTAAGTTCCACTTTTTTCTTTTGCAACTTAAATATAGTAAAATCAGTCAATTACACAGTCAATAAACCTAGTCAACTGAATCTTTTCAGTGGAAGGTGAGAGATCATATCATCTCTATTACGCCTTCTCTCATTATCTAACTACAAAAATGCCAGGGGCAAGAGTACATCATAAGTTATTTACTAGCTAAGTAAATTTCTACTATTCTCTTGAATGTTTTGAGCAAGTTTATGAATACTTTGCACCAGTCCTAGGTATCAGAGAATAAAAAACGATACTTGCACAATGAGTAGCAACCAACCTGGTTTTAACCGCATTTCGGTACATTAATTCCAAGTTCAATCTCCTCGTTGCAGGTACATGGTCATGCATCTACATTTCAGTCCATTAATTCCAAGTTCAATCTCCTCACAGGAATTCTCTTGACCGATAAATGGCAAATTCAGAGTTTGGACAAATCAAAGTACTATAGAATCCCTTGTGATGTGTTCTACAAAACAACTACTTGTTCTATGTGTTATACCCAAATTAAAACCACGGCAGAAAGAATCATCCAATTCCTTGACACTCTCAAGTGATAACTATTAAGGAAGTTATTAAACCTAAAACTGCTCAATTGTCGGAACTCAAACACACATACATCGAATAATTACAAATAATTGAAGGAAATTACTAATCAAACGTATTAAGACAACAATCTTACCTTAATTCCTTCTTGGAAAGGCAACTGACATCAGTTTCAGGCCTTTGCGGAATCGGATTCGCCATCCTTCGAATCGGAGGATCCCTTGTCAACTGGAGGAGGAGGATCAAGAGGAGTAGACGGTTTTTGGATACGGGGTGGTTGAGAACCAGGGTCGGAGCATTAGCCCGTTGGGGAGCATCCAGGGTTGGACAGGGACCGACGCAAGCGAGGGAGTGGCAGTGGACATATCACATGGTCCCACACTATTACCACCACTACGGGAAGAGAGCGACCTCCATCTGGGGAGTTCACCTCTAACGACGCCATTGGAGCAACGACAGGGGAGGAGAAAGTCGTCGAACCCATCAACCCCACATCAATAAGAGGCGAGGAAGACGAATGAGCCACACCCAAGTCCAGCAACCCCTCCGAATCGCCCCCATATCCACCGGACTCACCTAGACCGTCGAACCCAGCAACCCCACAACAATAGGAGGCGAGGAAGACGAAGGAGCCACACCCAAGTCAAGCAACCCCTTCGAATCGCCCCCATCTCCATCGGACTCACCTATATCGTCGAACCCAGCACCCCCACAACAATAGGAGGAGAGGAAGACGAAGGAGCCACATCTAAGTCCAGCAACCCCTCCGAATCGCCCCCATCTCCACCGAACTCACCCAGATCTGACGGACTAACCCCTAACGTAGACGATTTTATCACGATCGAGCAGACCTCTCTTCTGAATCGATCGACAACTTCAAGACGATGTTGCCCCCTTCGGATCCCCTCCGGCACAAAAGAATACAGATCTGGAAAAAAAAAATAAAGAGGGAAAACAAACCTTGAAGGAGTTGGGGGGTTGAGAGTTCGTGTGCAGTTGAGACTATGAAGGAAGAAGTGGGAAGCCACATTGTAAAACAACCGATGCCATGTAGTTGCCACATATGGATGGAGAAGATAAGAACGTTCCTCCTGTTGACATCCGGATTCAGGCATTTGGTGATGTCGTGTAGGAGGGGTTTGTTTATATTTTTAGGTGTAGTATAGATTTTGTACCAATGTTGCTATTTTGATTGGATTTTATCAAGGCCTAAATAACGACCCGGGTCAAAATACGCCCGGCCCATTCCCAAACTGGCTTAACCCGAATTGATAGGCATGAAAAGAAAGCGCAGTAGACAAGCTGAAGCTCTTCCAAAGCCAAAACCCTCGTTAAACCACCAAGCCGCCGAAGAGGGAGATAAGAGAGACTGAGAGAGCTATGAGTCCTACTGATCATCGTAAACGGTCGAAATCCGGAGCCACGGCGTTGGCGCCGGCGAAATCCGACCGGAAAGGCGACAAGTCGAATAAGCGGAAGCGAGTTCCTGGCGACGCAGAAACCGCCAGGAAGAAGCCGAAGCCTTTGGGTTCCAAGCCCTTGCGAAATGCTCCTCCCAGCAAAGGCAAGGTTCCAAATCTGGTTACGAGCAATCAATCCCATGGGAGCGACGGCGCTCCCTTGTCCAATCGAGAACGCCGCCAACGAGCTAAGGTTTTTGTTTGTTGCTTTGGGATTTTGTTTTGGTTCTACTGAGTTTTATTTCGTTTGTATTTTTGTCTCGTGTTTTATTTTTGATTTTTTTCCAGGAGGTAACGGACGCTAGGAAGAAGAGGAGGAAGCGGCATTTCGATCTTGAACAAGTGAGCACTCTCGTTTTCCATCTCTGTGTTCTTCACTTGTTGAATTCAGTTAGGTTTCATCTGAGTTCCAAATTGGCATTCGCTGTACATACATTCGATTCAACTCGGCCGTTAGGCAGTCCCCGGTGGTATGTGCAGAACCACTAATTTAAGAAAATTGCTTTTAATTGGGTTTGGCATTAAGTAGTCTATCTCAGTAGTACCTAATCTTCGGTTGTGTTTTCCGGATACTCATGAAATGGAATCCCAAAGGTGTTGGTATTTTGAGGAGGAGGAGGGAGGGGGGGGGGGGGGGGTTGTTCATTCAAGGTTTAGATTTGAGAATGTTGAGAAGCTGGAGAGAGTTCGTTTGGTTGGCTAGAGGTGTTAATTTGAATGGGAATTGTTTGGACATTTCATACTTTTTCTTAAGTTTTTTCTAATAGTGAACCGAGCTAGGGTATTGTATCAAAAAAACGTTTTAGAGGTAGAATGGTAACCTTTGTCCCGTGTTCCCATGCTATGGAGAGAGCATCTGTGGTTTTTACAAAGTGATCTTAACTACATTGGTTTTGTGTAATATACCCTAGTATTGTGAATGAAAAATATGCCTGCACTTCTAACTTTCTGATCATTTCAAGTGTTGTCATTCTGACTTAATGTATGAGTATGAATATCAATTTTTAGTCATATACTTTCATGTTGGAAACTTTGTATGGCAAATGGAAACTAGTTTGAAGTTAAATTCTACGGTTTATAATTGTTGGGCTGAGTTTTTTTTTTAATTTTATTGTTGTATTCAAATTGTAATTTGCTTTATCTGAGAATTGGAATCCTTGCTTGGGTATGAGATTTGATTTCTCAATTCTCATTATAATTATTGTGGATTCTTTCATGTTGTTATACGTTCTTAAGGGTTGAGAAGTAGCAGTGCTAATTGGGCATCTTTTTTTTTTTTGGCGAGAATAAGGCATCTTATTGTGACTGCCTAAACATACCATCTAATTTTTTTCAAATGCAGGAACTTGCCTTGCTATGGGAGAAAATGAGGCGTAGAAACATTGACAAAATAGAAAGATCCAAGTATGTTATTAATAAGAAACATTTTTCTTCTATATTGTATACTTCCTTGAATCAACTTTAAGTATCCTTTTATGTTTTTAAATTTGATCCTTTATTTGTTGTTTTAGGTTTTTTAGACAAATAATTAGCATTGAGTTATGAGATTTTTATTGAAACTTGCTTTTGTTGACTACATTTTTCTCAAATTGTTTATTAATTGGCTTTAAAAGGGGTTGGACATTTCATAATGTGATAAGATATTTGTATTATAATAAAAAAAATGTAAGTGAATTGATATTGTTCTTAAAACTTGTGCACAAACCTAAAACAAGTATGATATATATGTACCACATTGGTAATAATCATTTCTGCCAACATGTTGATAGGTTCATAACTGAAGCTCTACATAAAATGAAGGGAAAAAGTCATGAAATTGCTGCCTCTCACGTGTCATCTCGTGTTCTGCAGGTACTTTATGCTTCTTTTGCTTCAAGCTGAGCATTTTTTTTTAATTATTTGGCTATCGGATTTGTAAATAAATAATGCTGTTCTATGTGCTTAATGCTAGACTTGTGTTAAGTACTGTTCTGAGGATGAAAGGAACAACGTATATGCAGAGCTACAACCCCATTTCCTCAGTCTTGCTGGAAACAAGTATGCAGTGCATCTTGTCCAGAAAATGTTGGATAATGGTAAGATTATATTTGGGAATTTAAAAGGGGTTAGATGGATGCATGCTGTAGTGTAGGTACTTTTTCTTTGGTTAATATTTTGTGAATTAATCTACATTTTCTTGATGCAGCCTCAAAAAAACAGCTGGCTGGCTTTATCTCCTCACTGCGTGGGCAGGTTGCTTCGCTACTTAAGCACACGGTTGGATCAATGGGTATGTATTTAAAAAAATGAGATCTATCCATATGGTCATCACTTTGGTTATATTCTTATTAGCAGTGTACTAAAAAGTGAAAGGCAATTCGTAGGCAGTGAGGGTGACGATTTTTTAGAACACTACTACATCCGTTTGGCGGAACATGTCATTTTAGAGTATTAATTTTGTTCAAGAAAACATAGCATTGTGGGTATTTTGGTCTCTACTTTATGAAAATGTTCTCATAATGATTAGCAGATTGTTAATTGTAGTTTTTGAGAAGGAAAAAAGTAGTCTAATAAATGAGGGTATAATAGTATATTTGTTGATTTTCTTCAAATTTGTGAAAGAAGCTAAAATGGCATGTTTTGGCAAATGGAGAGAGTATTTAGTTTTGGTGCTGGATTACACAAAGTGTTCCAAACTCAAGCTATCTAAGAACCCCTCCCATCTCTTGAATCTGTTGACTAATGGAGCAAGTGTACAAATGTAATTTCGTTCCTCTAGTCAGTTATTAACTGTATAGTCATGCTCATTTCTCTTTTCGTATTTTCAGTGGTAGAAAATGCCTACCAATTGGCCAGTGGAGCTCAAAAACGTGAGATGTTGATGGAATTATATTCTACTGAACTTCAGTTGTTTAAGGATTTGTCAAATATAAAGGAAAGCAGGTGAGTTTTGTTCTCTTCCTGATGAAGACACTAAAGAATACTCCTTTTTTTTGCTGAACAGGTCCTATTATTTTCCTTATTGCTTTTGGAGTTATTTCAGAAACTTGTTATAGTGTAATAGTCTATTTGTTCAGGATCTTTGTTTCCACTTTCACTAAAGCTAAAATTGGGAGAAGGTGGTGAAGGAGCATCTAGTTCCCACAGTCCCAGTAAACAGATTTGATAAGGATGTTTAGGATTGGAGGGATTGGCAACTGAGTTTGATTTGATGTAAATTTTTTACTGTATAGAATCAGAACAGGAATATGGTTTGTTGTACAGTTTCCATTGAAGCAAAGAGATTCTTGTTCTGAAGTTTGTGTTTGATAGGGTAGCTGAAGTTGTTGGGATAGCACATAAGTATGTAAAATAGATGTTAAATTAAACTTTTTTTTTTTATATAAGTTAGTAAGATGTTTTGTAACCTAGTGGATAGGATAGCTTATAAAAATTGGGTGATGAGAAAAAAAAAAGAAAGAATAGATTTGTGAATATAAAAAGAAAAGTTTCAAAAAAGCTAGAGATGAGTAGCTGTCGAAAACCGTCATCTGTATGCTCATGAAAGATTATTCGTAGCTTTAGCTCCTTCAAAACAAAAAATAAGCTAAGAAAAGCTATTAACTTTACCAAACGGACCCTAAGTAGCTTCGAAATATAGATTAATCTTTAGTACAATACTGTTGTGACAGCAGCCCAGTATATCCCTCCGGAGGCAGGGTTTGGGGGGTCGAGGTGTATGCATCCATTCCCTGAACAAGTCAGGGGAATGTTTCAGAAAGATATATAACCAAGGACTCTTACTAATATTGACTCTAGACTTGGGTCAGACTATTTGATGCCTTCCGGCAGTACTAGTTATGTTGCCAGGTTTAAATTTTACTCTTGTTTCATTCCATTTTCAGGTTACTAGATATTATTCCTAAATTAGGCCTTCAGAAGTCGTCAGTTGTGAGGCACATGACTTCTCTGCTTCAGCCAGTTCTCGAGAAAGGAATAGTTGACCACTCTATCATACACAAAGTTTTGATAGAGTACTTAAGCATTGCTGATAAGGTACCATCCTGTTTGAAATTACATGTATTCGTTGCTTTTCTTCCCCATTTGCTTCGTGGATCAAATCGCCTTAGGCAGTTGCTACCTCTCGTGTTGTTCAGTTTCGATTTTATCCATTTGGCACTTCAATTCAATTTTAGTAGCCCTCTTTTATTTACTTTCATTCCTGTTAACTCCTATTTGTGTACAGACTTCAGCAGCAGATGTTTTACAACAACTGTCTGGTCCTCTCCTTGTTCGTATGATTCACACTAGAGATGGTTCAAAAATTGGAATTCTGTGTATTAAGCATGGGAGTGCTAAGGTTAGTTTCCCGTTCTTGGGGGGCTGCTGCATCAAAAAGGAGAGTAGGATTTGCTATTAGCTATTAAGTTTGTTGGGTTTTTTTTATTCAGGAAAGAAAGAAGATTATTAAAGGAATGAAAGGACATGTAGTGAAGATGGCCAACAATGTTTGCGGTGCCATGGTAGGAATTCATATTGTCTAATATTATGATTTTGTCTTATGGTGTTGCTGAACTTCTTCTGGTGTATGAAAACTGTATTGTTAAGTTGGACTCTGTTGAAGAGCAATAAACATCAAATCTATCTAATAAAACCACATGATATCCCAAAAAAGACAACATAGCTTACAAAACCTAATTGAAAATTTGCAACTTATTTATTGTATTTTACTCTTTTATTTTTTCTACTGTTTTGTGAGATTGTTTGCTGGATTTACTGTCGCAGGTGCTAGTCTGCCTTCTCTCAACAGTTGATGACACAAAGCTGCTCTCGAAGGTTAGTATGCTCTTTAATGTGATGTAGGTTTTTTTTTGGCTGCTTTTGAATGAGCTATTAGTTGGTTAGCACTCCTGATGAAAATTTACCGATCTCAGGTTGTCATCCAGGAGCTTCTGTCTAACCTTAAGGAGCTTGTTTTGGACAAGGTTTTGCATATTTTTTTCTTCTTAGTTTTATCTTTATTCTTTTGCTATTTGATTTTGTTGGAAGTGTTTAAGAAATAATCTCCTTTTTGGGGGATGTCATCGTAGTTTGACTTATCTTTGTTGAATTATATCCATTGAAGCTGCTAATCTTTCGATTTTTCTCGCACAAGCTAAAAATGAGATTGATTAATTCAGACCTGACCTTTTTAATTGACATTTCAGAAGGCAAGGCATCCATTCTTGCAGAGTTGCAGCTACTACTTCCACTTTGACCTGACTTTTTTTTAATTGACATTTCAGAATGCAAGGCGTCCATTCTTGCAGCTACTACATCCACTTTGTCACCGCTATTTTAGTCCTGATGATTTAGCTCCCCTGAATTCTTTTGTGCCTTCTCTACACTCCAAGGTTTGTTGCTTGCTTGATATGTGTGTGTGTGTGTTTTTTTTTTTGGTGGTGGGGGGGGGGGGTGTTGTGGTGTGTTGTGCGTGGACGGGAATGAAGGAAGCCAGGAAGTATCTGATGTTGTTTATCATTGTTGTCAGGATGGAGAAGAATCGCAGCTGGTTGGGGAAAATCAAGAAAAAGCTATTGATGGAGTTAATGAGGAAGATCACCTTGAAGTAGCTTTAGCCAAGGCTGAAGGAGATGCTCCAATAAATGAAGGTGTTTCCTTGGTAGAAGGTGGGAAAAAGGATCCTTCTATACGGAGGCAGGAGCTGCTAGTTAAAAGTGGTCTTGCTGAGGTTTGTTTACCTTCTTGGCTTGTATCATCAGCGTTTACCAACCTTTTCCTTTTGTTTTACCTGAAGCAGTTATATTTTAAGTAGCTCAATTGATAATAACTTAAAATCTATAGATGAGGTTTGCCCAACTATCTGGTTGTTTTTATTACAATATTCTAGGGATGGGCATGAGACGGGACGGGCTCCCGCTTAATTTTTCCTGAACGGGACCGGGATGGGATTTACTCTTTTTTTTTAGTCCCATACGGGCCTTGTCCCACACGGGACGAGACGGGCCTTGTCCCTCGAATAAAAATAATAAAAATTATAAAAACTTGAAAATAAAAAAAATGTTATCAATGTTAGTGCTTCATACAATAACAATGAAACACTGTCATCCCAAAACTACCACACAAAAAGACACTTCCAGCAGCAAAACTACATATAAAAAAAACATAGATGATGAGCCTTGGACCTGCCAGTAGCAAAACATTGCTTTAAAACTGCTAGTAGCAAAATATAGATGCTAACAATGAAACATTGCTTTAAAACTGCCAGTAGCAAAACTGCCTACAAAAAAAAACTGGTAGATTGTATAAAATAGAATTAATGAATTTTAATGAACAAGAAAGCTTTGTGCCTCCTGTAGGCTGTAGCCCTAATTAATGAATTTTAATTTTTTATTTTCACATTGAGATTCCGGCTTTACTCTTTCTTTTTGGTAAACTAGTTACTCTTTCTTTTTCTTTTTTTTTGGTGCTAACTAGTTACTCTTTTTTAACTAGTCTTACAGTTTACACTTGCAGATTGTATAAAATAGAATTACTACTAATAAAATTAAAACTTTCATCCCTCTAATTTATACATACATATATATATATATATATATATATATATATAAAAGCGGGATGGGACCGGGATTTGTGGGATCCCGCAGTCCTGTCCCGCATCCCGTCCCGCATAATTTTTGCGGGACGAGATTCACTTTTTTTTCTTCAAATCCCACCGGGATGGGACTAGAATTTGTGCCCACCCCTACAATATTCCATCTTAGGATGATTTTTTTTTTTGCCATGGGTCATAACACCCATAAAAATTTGTCTTATGAACTTGTAGAATTCTATTCACCTGAAGCCGATAATTTATTGACAATATCAAGTTTCCAAAAATGAATTGCTCCATTTTGAATGGAAGACAAGGTTCAGTATGACTTGGTCTTGAAAGACTGAACTATGTTAAAATAGGTTAATTGTTTGGTGGAGAACAAACAAGTTGAATGTTTGTCAATGTTTCCCTGTCTATGAAGTTTTTGTTTCACCACCGGTTGTATATTAGTACATAGAAAATCAAAATTTTAAAACTGAAAGCAGAAGGTTGGTGTTGGACAAAGCTAAAAACTGTAGCAGAATGTTAGGACTAGCTGACTTGTTGATGCTCTCTTTGTAGGGAGCCCTTTAAATATTTTGCACTGTTTTCCTCTGCATATATATACCGTCTATTTGTACACATACTTTATTAATGGTGGCGGGTTTTCTGGTGAGCCGAAATTGCGAAAGAGTAAGATGCCTAATCATTTATTTTTCCTTGTATATTAATATTAATAATGATGCCTCATAGACTTAGTTGAGCAAAGGAGTTAACTACTAATGTGCTGTGATGCAGAAACTTATTGACACCTGCATCGAGAGTGCAGAAGAATTGCTAATGTCAAATTTTGGCAAAGATGTTCTTTATGAGGTACGGAAAATGCAAGTCAATCTTCGTCCTTTTCTATCCTATGTTGTTCAAGTAAACTCCTGCATTCAAGAGTCATTTCAGTCATGCCTATGTGCATTCTGCAAATGTAACTGGACTCTTGAGAGTTTCCAAATCAAAAGTTATTACTTGCTTATACCTCTTAACTTTTAGGTTGTGTATGGCATGACAAACTAAATAAGTCAGAAATAAGCGATAGCTATTTATAGACAAAAGAGTATCTAGGGCTTAACAAACATTGCATCGCTGTCAATCATTTTAAGCTTTTTTCTAGAAGACTGAGGACGGATGCTAAACTAAATGTGCAGGTTGCTACAGGAGGTGCCGATGGGATTCTTCTATCACCCTTGGCTGATAAGCTGACGAGCTTGTATAATCAGATCGCTTCCCTTGTAGCTAAGACAAGATCAGATGATTCGGAACATCTTCTTGAAAATTTCCATTCCAACAGAACCATCAGAAAGCTTGTGTTGGACTGCCCTGCTTTTGCTTCCATTTTGTGGAAGACAGCGCTCGAAGGGAAGTGCAAAGAATGGGCCAAGGGTCACAGGTGCGATTAAATCGTATTTCTTCAAACTTCATTTCACCGTATCTCTCTGCAATATACCTCACGTCTTTTGACTACTGTTGCAGTTCGAAAGTGATTTCGGCCTTCATGGAATCATCAGATGCTAGCACACGTGAGCTAGCGAAACCAGAGTTGCAGCCTCTGGTCAAGAGCGGCGTCCTCACGATTCCCGAGGCCAAGAAAATCGGGAAAGCGGATTAAGTTATATACAGCGACGAGTGCAGGAGCATAGGAACCACTGTCACAAAGATGCAGAGTTCTACCTTCCAATTTTGAGACCACAGCTTCGAGTTTATCGGGCGAAATCAAGGCGTACATTAGTCAGCCTCTAATAGTGCTACAAAATGCACTCAAACTTACTGTTGTGTTTAAGTGTCAATTTTATTTTAAAAGAAACCTTCAGTTTCGAATCCGCCAGTGAAATTTTGTTTATGTAAGAGTAGAAAGGTGACTGTTTTTGGTCTTTCTCCATTATATAGAGCCATATTTGCGACTCTGATATCATTCCCATTCCTATTGATGATCATTGTAATAAATTTGAATACTCGAAAGTTAAAAAAAAAAAATTAAATAAAATACGTTCTCCAAACTGCCGCTTTTATAAAATATCATATCACCCACTTTCTAACCTACGGAGTATATTTTATTTTGAGACGAATGAAATATTTTATTATTTTACTTTTAAAAGTACAATTAACAATATACAAATAATTCCGATGATTATGTAGAGTAATACTACCAAACTATCTAAACTAAAATCTTTTGCTTGATAAAATTATTTGGGTCGGGAAGGTGGAAATGGAAAATGAGGGTATGGTCCTGGTCCATCCCTAGAGGCCCCAGTGGGCGACTCTTTTAAGTTATAACCTTTTGCAATGCACGACTAAGCATAGAAAGTCGTATCTGTGTGATATTCATATCCATTCTTGATGACCGAGTTTCACACAACCACACCAATCAACGCCTTCTTTAATCACAAATCAACCCATATGATATGGGTTAGTAATAAGTATGAATTTATTTTAAAAAATTCCGAGTTGGGTTGCAGTATCGAGCTTTCTGTATGATCGAAAGGATCGTGGTTATGTTCGGAATCTTCGAAGATCCCTCATTTAGGTAGGGACAACGTCGGTGATCCGCAATTTCTCAAGTTTCGCTCTTTTCGATGGTGGGTTACTATTCTTCGTCTTCTCGGCGTCGAGACGCTGTGTGAGTCATTCAACTCTCCCGTATTCTCGATATTCGTGGCTCTCCCTATATCTCTCTCGACTCCTCTACTGACAGACGACTTATTCGGATTGTTTGAGTTTTTTACTTTCATCTGTGTTAATTTGTGATTGTAATATGTTGTATGTTGACAATTAATTCGTCTGTAAATTCGTCGGCCCCTTACATTTAAAATTCTTACCTAATTAAAAAAAAAAAAAAAGTACGGATCAACAAATAGTAACAAGTAAATGACGTCCCAACACAATGATGTCTCCAATTAAAAAAAAATATATCCCTTTTCAACACCATTATTATATTTTAATTATTACCCTCTTCCTTCCCCGCCTCTTCTTCCTCTCTCAAAACAAAACTCCTTTCATGTATTTTTTCGTTGTCTCCCTTCTCCTGCCTCTTTCCCTAATCTCCTCTCCGTTTACTTGAACTTCTGTTTTAATTCCCCCAAATCCCTCCTGCAACCTCCCCACTCCACTTGTTCTGGCCTCTCACTTCTTCCAATTGAAAAACCCCAGTTGAGCCCGTCTCGCCCCCAAATCAGGTTTCGATCCTAATTGTGAAACGCCATTTTCCCAAATCAGCTACAGTATTTCTTTTGTTCAATTTTGGACTGAATTTTTGCTGTGAATTTTGAATCATCCCTTTCGTTTTTTGCTTACTGGATCAAAGTCAAAGCTTCTGGTAATTTGTGAGATGAACTTAGGTGGCGGGAGAAGAGTGGGATTCATGTCTGACTCCTCCCGGAAACCCCTCGATGGTGCTTCCGATGAGTTCCCCGTGGGTCTCCGGGTTCTGGTTGTCGACGATGATCCTACTTGTTTAAAGATCCTTGAGAGGATGCTCATCACCTGTCGATATGAAGGTATTACTCATAACATACCCCTTGAAGATTTCCCCCTTTTTGTTGTTTTTATCAACTTTGTTTTGTGGACATTTATTTGTTTTAGGGTTTGAGAAATAGGTTGTCAAATGGCGAGGTTCAAAATCTCAGTGTTAACTGGTCATGGAATCACTTTACTTGCTTGTTCACCATGTATTTATTGTATAGTTAGAAGAATTTGTGGGAATTTTACAAGGAAAAAGGATAGAATTTCCTGCTGATTCATGTCACCTCATGTTTGGAAAGATAAACAGAAACGAAATGAATCTAGTCTATTTATAATTCAAGTATATGATAAATGCGCAATGAAGTTTGAGGAGCTAGGACACTGAACTTGTTATTTCCTCTTAATCATAATTGTCACTGCTTAGCTACCAACATATATGCTTTATTCTATTGTCATTTACTGAAAAGCATGGTTTGCTTTCGTTTGCTGTATTTTCAGTTACAAAATGTAACAGGGTGGAGTATGCCTTGAATGAACTCCGGATGAACAAGAATGGTTTTGATGTTGTTATAAGTGATGTGCACATGCCTAACATGGATGGTTTCAAACTTCTCGAGTACGTTGGTTTGGAAATGGATCTACCTGTCATCAGTAAGTTTAAAGAATTACAAAAAAATTGTTGTTAAAACAGCTTTTGTTCGATCATCTTGTGATGAGTTTGTGCTTCAATGATGTTAACAATACAGTGATGTCAGCGGATGATAGTAAGAATGTTGTGATGAAGGGAGTGAAGCATGGCGCTTGTGACTATTTGACCAAACCGGTTCGTATGGAAGCTCTTAAGAACATATGGCAGCATGTTGTTCGTAAGAAGAAGAGTGAGTGGCAGGAACATGAGCCGTGTGAGAGGGCACAGAAACATGATGCAAACGAGGACGACTGGAGGAGCTCAAAGAGGAAGGGAGATGATGAAGACGCGGACGAGAAGGATGATTATGCTTTTTTTAAGAAAGCAAGGGTTGTTTGGTCAGTTGAGCTTCATCAACAGTTTGTGGCTGCTGTCAACCATCTAGGAATTGATAGTAAGTCATTATCGTCAATCCTTGGCTTTATTTTGTTGGCTCCTGAGTCCTGACATTTTATTTCTATAGTTTGTATGTAGTTATTCTTTATGTTTCTCCAACACGTACATTTCAACACACCAGTAAAAAAAATTCCTGGACTTGCAAAAATTTCTATGTAGTCCTTTGGCTTTATTTTTTTTTCTGTTTACCAGAGGCTGTACCGAAGAAAATCTTGGAGCTGATGAATGTTCCTGGACTAACAAGAGAAAATGTAGCCAGTCACCTGCAGGTATTATATTTTCATACCCATAAAAGATAAAAATAACTTTTTTTGTTAAGTTATATGTCTCTTTGGATCTGTCATTGAATTGTTGAAGGTTTTCTTGATTGCTCGGTGGTGCAGAAGTACCGATTGTGTCTCAGAAAGATCGATGGGGAATCTTGGCATCTTGGTGGCCTGAACAATACTTTCATGGGGTCTCCAAATCCAGGCTTCGGAACAACATCATCCCTGGGAGGGATTGATCTCCAAACTCTGGCTGGATATCAACCTATTAGGCTTCCTGTAAACGCTGGTATATCCATGCCATTTCACCAGATGAATGCTTTAGGTCTTGAACCCTCTAAGTTTAGGGATTCGGAGCTGCAACACCTCCCACAGCTCAGCAACACCAATAAGCCGAGTTGTTTGCCTCATGGAATTCTGGCTGCAATGGAGCAGAATCAGCTGATCAGTTTTTACCAATACGCAGAGTCACTGGGAAGTATGAACAAACATACAAATCCCCAAATTAGTCAGAGTTTCTCCTCACTTATGCCGATGGTTCAGCCACAAGGCTCCCAGTCACAACCTATATTGTCAACTGGAGCACTTGTTGGGGCTTTACCGAGAAGTGGTTTATCTGACTACAATCAAGGAACATCTTATACTTCACTTTCTCAATCTTCTCCTGTGGTGGATTTCTTAGTAGATCATCTCCCAGCCTTTGCTGGAGTCATCCAAGAGGAGGCGAGCTTGAATACGAAAGGGTTGGGAGGATTTGATCCAAGTTATGACCTGTTGAGTGAGCTTTTTCAACAAGAGCCTCATAGTTGGCAGACATCCTCTATTGGGAACGTTATTGTCTCGCCTTCACTTCCGGCCAATCAAGATAACCAGGGAGGCAGTGCAAATCATATCAACAGCAACAACAACATGCCCTCAACAGGTCATGAACTACAACAGGGGGATAACAATCTTCTTGTTGACAACATCTCATCAAGTGTGAAGCCTGCGGAACTAGTTCAGGAATTAAGTTCCGCGAGCAACAATCATAGTTTTGAATTTGACCATGACGATTTACTCAGCATAATGCTCAAACAGGTTTGGCTCCTTTCCGATTTTCTCTGAAGCATTTCTTTTTGTTCTCTGCTTAATTGGCTGCATATCAGCTTCATAGTGCATCCACTTGATCTTGATGTTCAAACATCAAATTATTGATCTAATGCAGCACTAATGATACAACAGCACTTCTAATTGATCCTTTTTTGCTTCATATTGCAGCAAGATGAAGGCAGTGGACCAGTTGAAGGCGAATTCAACTGCGATGGGTACGCTTTGGATGATCCCCTTGTACGATCAATCTTAGGCGATTGCTGATTCCCCTTCCTCATGAAATTCGGTTAGTGTTATTCGCTATTGCTGCCTCTGGCTCTCTGTATTAATTAAGTCTGTAGAAGTCATTGCAGCACAGTTTGGTTTGTAATTTGTATATGGTTCCAGTGATCTGGTTAGGGCTATAGATTGTTGTTGAGTGAGTGCAAAGAAACAAAATGACCATCTGACTGCTTAACAGTTGAGCATTGTAATTTTTTACTATCTTTTTTCCTTCATTTAGCTGTTCATGTTCCTTTTTTTGACCATTTGTCTTTATGCTTCTAATCATGGGGTATTTTTTGGTGTCTATGAACTACAGTTAAGATACTCTTTGTTGTTTGGTTTATGGTGAATTCTAAGTTTAGGGTTACAGTAATATGAAGGCTGATGTTGAGGGTTTAGGGTTTAAGGTATACAAAAGAGATGGTAACAAGTAGAGGTGGCAATCGGGCTATTCGGGCCAGGTTCGTGTAATACCCATTCGAGTTCGGTCATATGTCAGGTCGGGTAATATGTCGCCATGTCGGGTATACTGTATGTTTGGTTAGTCAGGTTGGGTCGGGTTGGTAAGTTTTCTGGTCAGGTAAGTTTGAGTCAAATGGATTTCGGGTTTGGGTTGGGTCACATTTAGTTTTATTATAAAATGATGATTGTTTTTTGTTTATCTTAATCATTGACTATTAAACATCAATTATTTAGTTATATTATAGGTAATTCACAATATTTGAATGTTTAAAAATAAGACAGGTAAAGTAATTATAAGGATGGATCAGGTCTTGTTCGGGACGGGTCAAGGACGGGTAAGGTATGGGTCGGGTTGAGTTCAGGTTCATTCGGGTATCGAATCAAAATGGGTCGGGCTCGGATTCGGATTGCGCATAATACTAGATTTTCGGATTTTGGTGGGATCTGAGTTCGGGCGAGTCGGGATCTCGGGTCGGGTCAAGATGAAAATCATTCCCATTACCATCAAAGGTTTTGGTACAGAAAAATCAAAGAAAGTTATAATATACTTCCTGCTACAGATTGAATACAGCAATATGAATTTCCTGCAACTGTGAAATAAGTAATAAAATAGTTCGCCATTTCCTATCAACAAAAACACTCAAATTCAGTATACATTATGACATATTGCCGTATATGTAAACCAAGGATCAAAATCCATAGTCAAGTTTATGAAACAAACGAACAAAATTAATCGTTACAAACTTCAAATAACATAAGCTATTAACACATATAAACCCCATTAAACATTCAACATGAAGCCCAAGAAAGCTATGGCAATACATAAGACCACCGAAACTGCGGTACGTCCACCTCTGCTGATCGGAAGAATGCCCGGAAGAGCACACTCCTCCCCATTGAAATACACCTTAGTAGGAAACCCGTCTCCGGCAACCACATTGATCCCGGGGGTAAGCTTCTTGGTGAACGAAATCACCGACTGCTGCTTCCCCGGCACCCTCGGATCCTTCTTCGGATCCGTCCCATTCGTCTCCCCGAGCAGATAGTTCAGCCCCGGAAGCCCCTGCATCAGCACCGTGTGGTTGCCCTTGACGTCATCCATTAATGTTCCGTTGAACGAGTAGACCTTCTCGAATCCAGCGGCCGCATTGTCCAGCTCAACCGCGACAAACCAGTCGACGAAGGCGTTGTTCTCCCAGTTGAACAGCGTCATCCTCGCGGTCCACCCTTTCGAGTAGTCCGTGAGGACGTGCCAGTTGATGCTGACGCCGCAGTTGTCACCGCACGGCAAAGGGTTCGGGACGAGCTGGTGGTTCAGCGACGCCCAAGCCAGGGCGAGTTTCGTCCTGTTGTCGTACGGGACGAGCTGCGCCTCTGGCGGGATCAGCATTGCCTGAGCCTTGGTGCTGCACGTGCGGCTCGCGTCGCCCGCGCACCCGCACGCGCACGTCGGGCACGGGATGATCGAGTCGTTGTAGAATGCCGAGAACGAGACGCAGCATTTGGGGCTCGAGTTCTTGGCCTGCGTGATGTTGCACACAACCTGCCATGTCGCGACGGCCGTCTTGTTCGTCGGGAGGCCGCCGGAGTCGACGAACTCGCTCGGCATGACCCGGACGGGCGGCCCGCACTTGTAATCGGGGTTGAGCGTGCCGTTGATCCGCCAATTCTGCGGCGGGTAGAGCGCCGACTGGTTGAAATCCGGCGGCATTTTATACACCTGAAGCATGAAGGCGGATTTGGATTTGGCGGGATCCATAGAGGGGGGCAAAACGGTGCCGTTTCGGCAGCAGAAAGGAACGTAGCCTAAGGTAGTGTCATTGGCCTTAGTCGGAGGGAGATCGACGAGGACCGGACTGCGTTGGCAGTTGAGTCCGGTGTTGAGATCGGGGCTCGAGTAGATAAGGGCTTGAGGCCCGAACAAGCAGTCATTCATGTCGATGACGTAAGGGTACGCCCCCCGCATCGAGTAGATGAACTCGTCCCGCATCCAGTCCCACTTGAGCATCCAGTAGTCGAGGCGGCCGAGGGGGTTGTGGTTGGCGATGGTCACCTGCGCCCAGTAGTTCTGGCTGTACGTCTGAGTCACGTCGTAAAGAATCGTCAGGTCTCCCTTCTGTAGCGGCATGAATTTGGTCGACACTGTCTGTGTTGGCTTCGCGTTTGGATCCTTTAAGCAGCACACGTTCATCGTCCTGTTACCTGCAGATAATCCAGTTACACAATTATTTAAGCTTTTATGTTAACTAGTTGTTGTCGCACGCGGAAATCCAAACAGGTTAAGTGTGTAAAAAAACAGGTAAAAATTACGTATAAATATGTGTTTATTTTATAAGTAGTTTAAATGGGTACATGAGAGGTCAAAAACAAGTAAAAATCCTTAAAAAAAGGGGTTAAAAAATAAGCTACAAATCGGTGATTTTTCAGGTGTTTATTTGGGTGTGTATTCTCCCATTTATTTTATTTGGTTTGAAATTACCACAATACTCTTAATAACAATAAAATAAACTCTACTTTTTTACAAATAAACTATTTTTCTCTCCATACGGAGATTATCTTGTTATTTAAATTTTTAACTATTTTTACCAATAGTTTATAAATTTTACCTTGTTTATAATTTTAGTCAGTTTATTAAACTCGTCCCATACGAACCCATATTCTTTCCATTAAAAACGTTATTTACTATTTAAATACGGTTTTTTAAGATGATAAAAATCATATTAAATATCAACTTGTTTTTATATAATTTCATACTATTTAAATACGTTTTTTAATATCCAATGACACTGTTTTTAAGTAAAGTATTAATTATCATTGGTTTTATACATTTTTTTCTAAATCTTACTCCGTATTATTTATTAAATGCTTAACAACTTTTTCAACCAATAAGTGGAGAGTTTGAAAGAAAAAGTAGTTAACAAATACAAATTTCAATATCAATTTTCATTAATAACTCTATTAAATTGTCTAGAAAACATAAAACGATACTTATTTTCGATCAAATTCAAAAGTCTAGAATGACACTTATATTGGATCGGAGGGAGTATAATTTAAGTAATCTATATTGCTTATTAAAGGGAACCAATTTTCCAAATAATTTCTTCTCCTTGAAATACTTAACTAATTTGAAATTTTTATCATAAGCAAGCATCGTTTATATTTAAATTAAAATACAGGGTTCTAATCAGCTTTTTTTTTTTAAAAGGTTTATAAATTGGTAATTTTTTAATAAAAATTTACAATTTATCTATAGCTAGAAAATGATAATCCACTAATTGTATTAATAATTGATAGGTGCAACTTTGTAACTTTTTTTTTTTTTGGTATAAAGATGCAACTTTATAACTAATGACAGATTTGCTATATTTACATTTTAAACTAGGAACAATTTGAAATTAATTAATACTATACTACGTATTTATAATAGAAATCAATGTTATACAGTTTTGGATCTCATTTGGTAGAAAATGATGATATGGGCTCCTTAAGTCCAATTTGAGAAGCCCACGTAACATTGTCCCAATTTGGTGAATATATTCACAAGTAAGGTCAAAATGGAAAATAATTTGTGACTATTCATCTGGCTTTTATATATGTAAAGAAATGGTGGATATACGATAACTGACTTACCCTCCATGGAAGGTTCGGGGCAGATATATCCGTCATTGACGAGCGAGATGTTGGTAGGCATGGGGACGTCAGGCGGGGCGACGCCGAACTGGGTCCCGACCATCATCGACGTAACGCTCATCTGGGTGAGGTCCCCAGCGGTCTCGATGGCAGTCTTGAGGTCGGTCTGGGGGAAGCCGGTAAAGGAGGTGCCGTTCCCCACGGCAGCGGGGAGCGTGGTGGTGCCATCAGCGATCACCACATTGGTGGCGGAGACCAGGAGCTCGTCGTTGCGGAAGCCGACGAAGACCTCCCAGGCCTTGAGCTCCTCCCTGCCGTTATTGACGATGGTCAACGCCGACTGGAACTTGAAGGGCTGGTCGGTCGGGTCGTTCTTCTTGAGGCGCGGGGGCAGCTTCTTGCCCGTGAAGTAGGTGTAGCTTATGAAGATGCCGTTGCAGGAGTCGGATGCCGGGGCCGGAGCGGGAGCGGGCGCCGGTCCCATAGTGATCGGGGAGGCGCGTGGGGCGAACGCTGTAGGGGACGGCGGTGTGAAGGGCGTCTGGGAGAGGGCACCGTTGAAGAGGGCGAGGAAGAGGAGGAGGAGGGCGACGGTGGCCATGGTGGTCACCTCTATCAGTGGAAGAGAGGAGATCGATGGAGGATTTTGAAGCAATATTGGTGATAAGTAAACCAGCTGCCAATATTTGAATTAATTAATTGTTGGTAACGTCGGTAGGGAAAAGAAGTGGGTTGCTCGTTGTTGGTAGATGCATACAGAGTGCGTTGAACGGGCGCGACGTGCAGGGCTTCAATGTTTCGGATTTCGTTCCCAATTTTACCACAATCATTGTTCTATTTTTTTTTTTTTGATAAGCAAATTGAAGGGAGGTAAACCCTACAATCATCGTCCAAGAATGACTCAATTCTCTCGGGAGGCTCTATTGACACATGGAGGCCTCTCGGCAAGGCTAGGCTAGTTTCACAAGGGAGTCGGCGAAACGGTTTGCTTTCTTGAAGGTACGGCGGACTTGGACCTTTCAGTTTTTCTTTATTAAGTCTTGACATTGATTAATCAGACACTCCGCATGCGCAACCCCTATGATGATCATCGAATGAGCCATTGCGAGGCAATTTCAATCACAAAGAAATCAATTTCGGTCCTTAGATTAATCATAAACGTTCAAATATCCGAGATAAAAGAGCAATCCCTGTAAACATGGAGAATCGTCTCCGGTTGGTCCTTATACTCCAAGCACCATGGTTCCGACGCCATATGTGCCTTCTACAGCTCTCCTCATTAGTGAGAATGGCTCCTCGAATAACCAACCAAAGAAAGGTTAACTCTTTCCGTAACCTGTAGCTTCCAAATCCTATTGAACACCACACCATCCATACTAGTAAACGAGTTAGCTTTATTCTCATACGCCGACTTTATAGTATATAGTTACCGTCCGACGTCGTCTTCCAGCTCAAGTTTTCCAGGACATTGCCGTTCACAACAACCGTCGCTGCTGCAAGTTTCAACAATGCACTAGCAAGGAGTCTACCCGACAACACCTCCCACTTCCATCCTTCTCCCTCCGTCCAATACGATCTAACACTTCTCGACTTCTCCTCCTCTTCAAGGTTGGTTATGGCTTGTTTGTCAAGACCATTCTCTAGTAGCCACTTATCCCTCCAAAAACAGATAGATTAGCCATCCCAACGTGTAACACCTCTTTTTATAATCCAAAAGGAATATTGCAGCGACGGTAATTATTCGAACTTGAACGTCTTCATAATTACCTTAGGCTTATACGGACAAACAACTATATCCCATTAACAAGGCGGCAATGAATTATAGCATAAGACTTGAAGTACTATTTTTATGATTAAACACGGTGCAAATCTTTTACATATGTTTTTTGTAATCTTGTAACAAAAAGTATAGAAACTCGAAAGACAGCAAAACTCCGTATCCGGAAAGGAGCTCTCTGGGAGTCTCGATCGAGTTGGAAGCTATACATGTGCCAGAAGCCAAGTGATCCAAATTCGTTCCTACAAATGTAGTGACATAAACACAAACCAACAAGAAAAGGCTTGCAGGATTCGAGATCGAACCACCGACAATATTAAGAAAGCAAGTTTCGACACTGAGAGAGACGATTACAAATAGAGGTCAAGAAGGAAGTGGTCTTGTTCTGGACGAGAGAGGTCGACTGTCTTTCATGGAGGAAAATGGACCTGCTTCCCATGTCTCCTCCTCGACGTGGGATGCAACAATTGACCAAATCAGAGCTATTCCAATTCAAAAACACGACCTCTCAGCGAACACAGAATTCCCCAGTTTGCTAGGATCATTATTTATAACAACAGGATAGACCAATTTACCTATAAAGAGTTGTATAATTTAGGTCTTTACGACTCACAGCCGACTCCTCTTCACGGGTCCCATCTCCTTCGCCTTGCTCCTCAGCTTATGCTTCTGTATCTTGCCAGTCGCGGTCTTTGGCAATGGCCCAAACACCACCGATTTTGGTACCCAGTAAGCTGGCATCTTTGATCGGCAATACCTCATTATGTCCTCAGCCAGGCGCGCGGTATCAGACTGCTCTATGTCGGGCTTCAGTGTCACGAAAGCGCAAGGAGATTCTCCCCACTTCTCATCGGCCCTTGCCACCACCGAAGCCTCCAACACCGCGGGGTGATGGTAGAGGGTGTTTTCTATCTCCAAGCTGCTTATATTTTCTCCTCCGGAGATGATGATATCCTTGGACCGGTCCTTGATCTCGATATACCCATCCGGATGCTTCACCGCCAAGTCCCCAGAGTGGAACCATCCGTGTGCAAAGGCTTCCTCGTTTGCCTTCGGGTTCTTTAGGTATCCCTTCATCACAGCGTTCCCTCTGAAGACGATCTCTCCGACAGTCTTTCCATCAGCCAGGACAGGCTTCATGTCCTGAGGGTTGACGACCTCGAGCTGCTCGAGGCCGGTGTACCTCACGCCCTGGCGAGCGTTCAAGCGGGCTTGGGTTTCAGGGGGAAGAGAGTCCCACTCAGGCTTCCATGCACAGATTGTGGAGGGTCCGTATGTTTCGGAGAGGCCGTAAGTGTGGGTGACACGGAACCCACGTTGGGTCATGGCAAAGAGGATTGAAGGCGGGGGTGCAGCTCCAGCAGTCATCACATGAACAGTTCTCGCAAGTGGGAGAATCGCATCTTCCTTGGGAGCATTGACAATGGTGTTGAGCACCACTGGGGCAGCACAGAAGTAGGCTACACCATGGTCAGCAATAGCTCGATATATTGCCTTTGCAGTCACCTGCATTGAGATTTGAAAGTACTGAGTTATACTAACAATGCAAGAAACATATATTCTATATAGATTATTGGGTCATTATCAAGCATATTTACCAAAGCAAATAACGAAATTCGTTTTATGAGGTCATGAATATTCACTTGATACTCAAGGGATGTCAAAATTAAGTATTTCTCAAGCCTCAAGGCAGCATAAAATAGGTCAACTGGTGAGCTCCAAGGCTTAACATGTAATTGCATCAACTTCACCAATAAACATAATTCAAAGTGTTCCTGATCAAAATATCAAAATTTTCATCATAATAACCAAGAAACGATGATCTATACAGTTGTAAGTGACATGGTTCACAGAGCAATAGCTTTTGCCTAGGTCTCGAGTCAAGTTTACAGATTAGCACCATGAGATGGGCTGGCTGCTGGATGTTCTGATTATTGTAATTCACTTTTGTACCAAGCATAAGACCATGCACTAAAGGACTTCGATGTAGCCTATAATGCAAACTTAATAGCAATTATCACATATGGTGGAACGTCAAGACCCAGTAGGTTACCTGTCTGAGACATATGCTAGTTCCAGAGAGAGCAGCAAGAGCCCAGGTATAACACCACCCGTTGCAATGAAACATGGGCAGAGTCCACAAGTAGATAGCTCCTTCAGGCATTCCCCACACGAGAGCAGCACTTAAAGTCATGACATATGCTCCACGATGGCTCAGAACTACTCCCTTAGGGCTGGCTGTGGTGCCAGAAGTATAGCCCAGGGTGATACTATGCCACTCGTCTTGTGGCGGTTTCCAAGCAAAATCTGGGTCACCCATCTGCAAGAACCTCTCATATTCGATGGCTCCTTTACCCAAGGTGTTCTGCAAGTCTTTAGGATCGCAGCTCTCATCAGCTATAACAATCAAAAGTGGGGTCTTGAAATTTCCTTTGCTTTCCTGGGCTAAAATGTTCAGCGCTTCCTCTGCTAAAGGGAAGAATTCTTGGTCCACCATAATGACTCCAGACTGAGAGTGTCCCAGGAGGAAAGCAATAGTTTCTGCATTTAAACGGATATTGACGGTGTTTAATACCGCCCCACTCATTGGAACTCCGAAATGAGCTTCATACATGGCTGGGGTGTTTGGAGCAATGATTGATACCTGCCATCATATATAAGCTACATACCATTAATTGCCACCATTCAAAAGTCAAAACAGTCAATAAGAACAAACACACTTAAAAGATAATCAGTAAACTTCATCTCATATCCTTCCATAAACAAGAACATACTTTCAGCAATAATCTCATCTAGCAAGTATTTCCCTATATGTAACCTCACTAAAATGTAGAGGTTACTGTCAATCATGCAATAATAAAGCTAAATATAGGCATAGAAAAGAGGCTTTAAAAGTAAATACAAACACATAGGAGCCCTCTGCAAGCACGGACAAACGTATACATGTGTGTGCAACCTTATATATTCATTGGAATCCACATATTTACTGGAAATATGATCAATCCAACTACATATTAAACCAAATGCCAATACCAATACTTGAGAAAATAGGTTATGAATACAATTAGAAAAGACATTTCTTTGCAAATCAGTGGAATTCAACCATTACAGATCCAGCCCAATAAAACCTGCATCAACTATAGCACACAGACAATGATCAATAGATCATCTGATCATCATATACATCGTCACCATAAATCAATAAACCAGGTACAAAATATGGTTCAGAAAGCACTTAAAAGGCAATGGAAATCATCTCACAAACAAAATTGCTAAAAAAAAGCGTACTGAATGAACTTGATTCTTAGATTGATCTTTAAAGATGATAGGAGGACATATTCAAACAAGTGTAGAATTAGAGTCCTAAAAAGTGAGATAAGTTTGAAAAAAGAAAGTCTTTTTAGTTCCTACTGTATAAAACAGTGATTGCGAAATTTCTGGTTTAGATGACTCGATTCATTCCATTGACTTGAAACACCGAGATTGATTTCTGCATTTTAATGTAAATTTTCAATTGGAGACACTAAACTAACAAAATCCGATGTCTCCTTGACACAATCCCCAAACCCTCCCTTCATCAAACATCCAATTGGAAACAGCACGAATCATTTTCAACAAACAAAAAGAAGGTAATCAAAATCAAAGAAGCTGGCGAGTACGGAGGTGGCAGATTAATTCAAGTGAGAGAAAAAAGAGGGATGACCGTGGAGGAAGGGCCGAAAGAGTGGCGTGAGAGAGCAGAGGCCAATCGGCGGCAGCGATGGTAAGTCTGGAGCCACGTGTAGCGGAGGGAGCCGTGGATGACCGACGTACGGGTGGGGTGCACCGTCGCCGCTCTCTCCAGAAACCATAGAGGAGTCAGAGCGGTGAAGTTGGCGTCGTTCTTCGGTAGCTCATCTATGTCTCCTTCTCCTCCTCCTCCTCCTCCTCCACAGTACCGCATCTTTCTCTTCCTCTCTCTCTCTCTCTCTCCCTCCCTCTCTCTCCCTCCCTCTGAATTTTAGAGATGCAGAAAGAATTGCAGATGCAGTGAGGAAACGCACAACCAAAAGTGTGAGGAGGGGCTTATTTATACTGTATATTCTAGAGGAAAAAATATAATTTACTTTTTTTTTTTTTTGATACAAGTTGAAGATTACGGACGATATAGTTTACTAATTTATTTGTTTCCTTTTTCAAGGGATGGATACATTTCTGTATAATTATCTATTTTTAAAAATATATTTTAGGGAAGGATAAATAGAAAATCGAATAAATTTTACGATCTTGAATAATAACCTACTAGTATAATTCTCGTGTCATGACGCGATTTTTAATAAATATAGCAAATTATATTAAAAAATATTGATAAAAAATTAAGATAAAATAATGAAGGTAGGCTTGAAATATTTAAGAAAATGGAAAAAAAAATGTTTACCATAAAGTTAGGCTTTGTCAAAATGGTTTTTTAAATTAAGATATTATATTGATATAGATTATTATTATTATTATATATAAAGATTTAAATATATATTAATTATGTAGTAGACATTGGATTTAATTCAATGTTTTGAATTAAACCCAATGGTTAATAAATGAGTAAAAAATAAAAGGAAAAAAATATAAATGTATGAAAGAGATATTATATTAATATAGATTATTATTATTATTATTATATATAAAGATTTAAATATATATTAATAATGTATTAGACATTTGATTTAATTCAATGTTTTGAATTAAACCCAATGATTAGTAAATGAGTACAAAATAAAAAGAAAAAAAATATAGGGAAATTTCGCTTAGTAGCCACGAGGTTTGGTCTTTTTCGCATGGTGCCCAAACTTTTCACGAATTTCGCATGGTAATCACGAGGTTTCGACGAATTTCGTGTGATAACCAAACTTATTAAAAATCATATATAAATTATATAAAATAACAAATATATTATAATTCATTAACATAATCACTCAATTTTGGTTTTCTACTTTTAAAAAACCATCAACAACCCTTTTAATATTTAAAGAGACTAAATTATTTACATAAATAATGAGAAAATTATAAAAAAATCACCTAAAATTAAAAAAAATTAAGTACATAAAGAATGAGTAAATTATTTAAAATATGTACTGAATTTATTTTTAAATCCAAAAATTAAGTACATATTTTAAATTACGATTCATTCATATTTGTTCTAAAATATCCTAGAATGTTTTGGTTAAAATAAATTTTGTATTATATATCTATTATGTAATCTTTTTAAAACATTCGAAAGGTTATTATAATGACTCTTTGAAATGAATCAACTACATTGGTAATTATGTATATTTTTTGACAAATTTGTAACTTTATTTTTTGAAAAAAGCTACCATTATTTTTTGTTGTTTTGTATGATTTACTCATTCATCATGCAATTAATGTGTAGCACTATAAAATATTTAAATGGTTGTAGTTAAGTTTTTAAAAATAAAAAACCAAAATTGGGTTGTTGTGTGGAAAAAAAAAATTATGATTATCTTGTGATTTTACATAAATTCTAAAATATTTTTAACCAATTTGGTTAACATAAGAAATTTGTCCAAACCTCGTGGCCACCACACAAAATTAGTCGAAACCTCGTGGCTACCATGCGAAATTTCCCAAAAATATAAATGTACGAAAGAGATGAAGAGAAAAAAGAAAAAGAAAAAGAAATAATAAGAGAAAATTGTGATTAGTTGAAAACCCTTAAATTTAGGAAAAGTTGACACATCATCAAAAGTCTTATAAATTAAGGTATTATATAGATATAGATATAGATTTTTATAAACGGATTTTCTTTCATATACTCTTAGGGCATAGAATAAGACTCTAAATTGGAAAAAAAATTCTATCAAAAAAGTAAACGACCCTAATAATCTAATATAAAAAAGATAAACCAATTAAAATTTTAAAAATATTTCCATATTAGTGCTATTATCCTATGTCCAATGACATATGATAGAAAAATCGTTTTATAAAATATGGTGTAAGAAACGGGTCTGAACTAGTTGTTTGGTTTTTTTTCTATCTCATACTACTTGCTACTCAATCGATCTTCCTAGTTCATGTATTTTCAAATTTCAGTAATATTTTTAGTTTATTTATGACCATATGTCTTGTTTAAACTGGAAAATTAAATAATCAAATCAAATAATCGCAACTTGCAAGAATTTAAATTTGTTGACATTGGCGTGGGAAATGATGGAGTACTCCCTCCGTTCTAGTTTATTAGGCCATGCACATCCATGTACAAACTTAACCTATTTTTTTCGTGCCACGTCAGCACAAGTACACCCCTTCAAGTTTTTATCAATTTCACTCACATCCCTGCATTTCACTTACGGGGCCTACATCAACTTTTTCATCATTTAATACTTGCGTTATTATCCGACATATTACATCTATTAATTTAATTTTATTGTATAAAATAATTTTATAGTAGAAGAATATTAATATTTTAATATAATTTTTTTATATAATTAAAGCCTATTTAAATATATTTTTTATAATTAATAAAGATATGCAAAATGGATGTCTATGAATAGATAAAATTAAAGCCTATTTAAATATATTATTTATAATTTATTTAAAGTATTTTAACATGTTAAAATTTGATTTAAAAAAAATTATTTTACTTTCACATGTTTTAATGTGCCAAATTAAATATCTTCCACAAATATATTTGCATGCCTTTTGCCCCATCCCGTAATCAAACTCCTAACCAGTCCACGTGGCCTTCTTGTATTGGTTCCTTTGCCACATTGTCAGCCAAGTCCTCCGTGCATGTACTCCTGCTAGTTCTTTTTTATTGTGTACTTCACTTTTCCTTTTTTATTTTGTTATTTTTTTGTCATAGTACACCACAAGTGTATAGGGGTGTGGGTGCCCTTATTCGCGTGTATTTTCTTATGATAAGAAAATAAAATTAATTTTTTAAAAATCTCATACATTTTAGTACGGAGTAATAAGTATGATATTATTAATAAAAAAAAGGGATGATTTGCCAAATATATAAAAACGAAGGCCATATTAGCCAAATATACAAGATTTTGGGAAATTTGCAAAAATATACACAATACTACAACAAAGCCGCGCGGACCTCCCCCCGATCTCTCCTTCTGATTTTCGCCAACGCTGACACGAGATAGAACGAGATCTGATTTTCGATCGCTGTAGGTATTGATCAACGTCGATCTCCTCCTGATTTTCAGTACTGCATCTATCTAATATCAAAGCATTACTGGATTGTGGTTTTAATGTCAGCATTCGTATAGTTGGTAGATCTGTCGTTCATAGATTTGTGAAAAAAACTTCAATTCGTGTGTGAATATCGTTTTATATCCAATAGCTGAACTCGTATAGTGTAGATCGTGTAATTTCGACTTCGGTTGTTACTGTTTCGATACAAATCAGAGTAAGTCGTCAACAATATATAGGGTTTCAAGTTCTTCGTCGACCTGCTTCGTTAATAGATACTCGATCTGTCAACATCACGATCCTTAAAATCTGTCTGTTGGATGAATTCGAAATGTTGTGCTTGAATGAGTTGAAAGGAAATAATTGTATGAATTGTTCTACATAGATCTGTTTTGATTTCTGGCCTCGTTGTGTAATGCTGACACTGTCTGAGATTTCGTAAATAAATGTCATGTATCTAACTTATTTCTATCATGCTGACACGGAATCAGATGCAATTCATTGTGCTTGTATACATATTGCCTGTATCTAACTTATATCCAGCATGCTGACATGGAATCAGAATTAACTCATTGTGCTTGTTTGCATATTGTCTCTAATTAATTGATAGGTCAATCATAAATGGAACCTCATGTGATTACAGTAGTATTTGGTGGATCATGGGTGTTTGCTGACACAGGCCTGGAATTTGTTGGAAATACAACATCAAAGGTGTTTTTGCTATATGATTCAACCACACTAGAAGACTTAAAGAGAAAGGTGTGCACTAGATTCAATGTAGACAGTGTGCTTGAATTGCAATTTAGTCATTTGCACCCATGCAAAAAGCTGAAAGCCCCACTTACAGTTGATTGTGACACTGATTTGAAAGAATTCCTCGATATATCAGCACTAGATGGTGTAGACTATGTTGTTGAGTTGTGTGTCAGCATACAAGCACAAACACTTGCAATTGTTGACACAGCTGACAGGGAGAGTGGGAAATCAGTTGGATTGATTGAGTATGACAGGGAGCAAAATCATATGATTGTTGACAATCAAATGCTGACGGTGGGGTCAGATGACATGTATGATGATATGGATGATGATAATGACATTGATTGTGATGCTGACACCTGGAGGAGACTGCACTCTTCAATGCGCAGTAGAGATAAAACAATAGAAGATTGCAAGGATGACAGCTCTAGCATGAGTAGTTTCAACAATACCTCATCCAGCACAATGTACATTGGGAGAACCTTTGAATCAAAGAAGGAAATGAAGGATGCTTTACGTATATTATCGGTGACAGAAATATTTGGCTATCGAGTAACGAGATCTGAACCCAAGTATTTTAGGGCGCATTGCGTGGATAATAGCTGCAGATGAAAGTTACACGTAAATACTGTTTCTCAGAATTGCTACGAGGTGTCAGCGTACAATGGTGTGCACACATGCACATGGGATGTGAGAACAAGCAATTGCAGGCAAGCACCTTCCTCAGTGGTAGCAAGCATAATCCAGCCAATGTAAGTGTGTATATGTCATCAAATAACACTCAATTCAAGTATCACATCATTCATTCTAATGTATACATTATTACAGTGTCAGCTGCGGCTACAATCCAAAGCAGATAATGGATAAAATGAGGACCGAAAAAAGAATTCCCATTAGTTATTAGACAGCGTGGCGGTCAGGAAGAATTGCGCAAGAAAGGGACAGAGGGACACCGGAATCAAATTTTGCTGACTTGCCATTATTTTGTCACATGATTATGGAGAAAAATGATGGAACTATTGCATTGATGTCAACAGATGATGATGACAGGTTTAAATACTTGTTTTTGTCATTTGGGCAGTGCATTCGGGCCTTCCCTGCATTGAAAAAGGTATAAAATTATCAGTGTCAGCACAAGTCACTTTTGAATATTTCATTGTCGTCACACAACTTATAATCATTATTTTACAGGTTGTTATTATTGATGGAACATTTTTAACTGGGAAATACAAAGGGACTTTGCTTGGGGCAGTAGCGCAAGATGCAAACAGAAATATTTTCCCGCTTGCATTTGCCATTGCTGACACAGAAAACAACAACTCTTGGGAGTGGTTTCTTCGCCAGCTGAGGAAGGTTGTTCCTCCGTCAAATGATCTAGTGTTTGTGTCTGATAGACATGTCAGCATTTCAAGAGCAATTGGCTTGGTTTACCCTAGTGCGCATCACTACATTTGTAGATGGCACATGGAACAAAACATTAGAAGCACCTTCAAGAAAAGATACTTGGGAAATTGGTTCAAGAAAGCAGCAGATAGTTATAGTACTGGGGAGTTCGATAAATATTTTGACCGCATAAAGGAAAGCTGCCCGAAGATGGCGACCTATTTAGTGTCAGCAGAAGTACATAGGTGGGCTAGAGCACATTCACCAATCACCAGATACAACATGATGACATCTAATAATGCAGAGAGCATAAATGCCATTTTCAAAGGGAAGAAAAATTATCCTATCGTTGCACTGTTGAATTTTGCTAGAGAGAAACTCGGAGCATGGTTCCAAGAGCGTAGAGAAAAGGCATCCAAACATGAGGACAAGTTGACGCATGCAATACTTGATTTGATTAGGAACCTACAAGGTGAAGCTAGAGAATACAAGGTTCAAAGGCTGGATGAATATAAATTTGAAGTAAAAGGGCAAGGGTCTCATGCAATAGTGGACCTGTCAGCAAAAACATGCACTTGCAAGTTTTTCGATATAGAGAAAATCCCATGTGTTCATGCTCTTTCAGCCATCATGAAGATTAAGGCAAATGTATCAGACTTTGTTGCCAGATTTTACACAACTGATGCTTGGAAATTAGCTTATGCTGAAACAATATACCCAGTGCTGACAGACGATGAATCAGGCGTCCCTGAAGCAATAAGATCTATAAAGTGTTACCCTCCTGTTGTTAAAAGGGGACCAGGAAGACCTCCCTCTAAGAGACTGTTGCCTGCGTGTGAGCTAAAGAGAAGATTGAAGTACTCCAGAAAATGATGGTGTCAGCATTGCTCAAGACCGGCTCGCTTTATATCGTATACTTCTAAGATACAATCACTTAGAAACACCCCCAGTGATATAAAATGCATACAATAAACCTGTTCTGTTTGGAAATTACTTTTTTCATAGTTTACATAACCCCATGTCAGCATTATGGGCAATGCTGACACTGATACATTCCCATATGTTTTCAAAAAGATTCAATGCACTTTGTTTCAGCATTACTTATGTCATATTGGATTTTGTACATTGTATGTGATTGGTGACTATCTCAAATTCGATCTAATGTAAAAAGCCAGATGCTTAATTCCGAATAAGTACGTTAAACACAACAAAATACATACATTCAATATACGCGAACGATGTTCAATGGAAACAGTTAATATCCAAACCCAGAATGATGGTGCCAACAAAATACATACAGTTAATATCCAACTTCATATCCAACTACAATGTCACTTAAACTAAGTACTCAGAATAATAGTGTCAGCATTGCTCAAATTATGAAGCTCCAAGACTCCTTGATCAAGTCTGAGCAAATAAGCTCTCTGTAGCGGAATAGCTTCTCATTTGTGATTGTGGTGACATCTCCGCCAAATACAACAGCCTCGATTGCTTTCACTGTAAACACCCCACAAGCGCTTCTGCACACACTCACAAAACAGACAAATAGGGGTGTGTCAACAAAAGATAAATAGAAAGTAAATGTATGTCAGCAATTAATATAAAAGTTAGTTAAGAGTACAAACCCAGATTTATCATGGACCATGTCAGGAACCTTCCTTATCTCAAATGGTGTGGAGCTAAAGTTTTCATATATCCCGCACTTCTCCAAGTGTATAGGAAGCCAGTGAGCAATAGGCTGGAGTTCTGCATCTAGTACACCCTTGCCAACACCGTAGACATTGCAGTCATAGACATTGATCACCCTCTGATCAATTATGATCTCTAAAGCAACGCAATGTTTGTTGATGACGTTAAAGGGTGTGTAAATCTTGTTTGCAGACGCCCATGGTTTACCATACTGGTCAGGGAAAAGACCCAGGAAATAGCTCCCAGTCATTTCTGACACAGGCAAATCTGCTTCGTACGCTTTGGCATTACATGGCAGGTAGTTCTGATAGAAAATCCAATCAAGAACAACAAACTCTGCATACTTATCGGCTTCCTCATGGATCATCTTCCTCAAATAATACAACCCTGCTTCAATATGCTACAACACACAGTAACAAGCTACTGTCAGCACTGGATATACCTCAACAAATATCAATAAACAAAAACTAGAAGACAAACAATATGAAATATAATTGCTGCCAGATCATTTACCGAACAATCCAGCCACATGTCCTTGTTAAGAATTGGTTTAAAAAAGGATTTATCAACTCTTCCAGAAGCAACAATGGCAGAAAAATCCCTGAAACACAAGCAAAAATTATGAACTAACACACAGAATCATACGAGGTAGAGGTGTCAGCACAGGACAGTTAATGATTATATAACAAGTAAAAAGATAAAAAAAAATACCAATTATTCCTCATAGTTTTGTACAAAAACTCATGATCGTCTTCACTTAAAAGTGACTTCTTCGCATTGTGCTTGGGCCACCTCCCTTTCTTTTCTTGCTGCTCATATGGGCTCGTCAAAAAGGTACTCGCTTTTGGGATACGCTTGGATCGCCTGAGTGCTTCAATCTCTTCGACTACTTTAGGGTGCTTGCTGTAGGCAACCCAGTCAATCACTACAGGCAATCCAACCGTGTCAGCATTATCATCACCTTCAGGAGTATCCAGATTGATAATCCTTGGTGGTGCAATGGTAGGGGGTAGAGTTGCTGCAACATCAGCCTTCTCATCTCCATCAGCCTTGCAACCTAATGGGGTAACAACATCATTACACTCTTCACTACTTGGCTTCACTAGCAGGTCAGCTTCTACATCCTCACCGGTGCTCTGCAGTCCCCTGTCAGCATCTTCATGAGCTCCATCGTTGCTGTCCTTAAACTCTTCGCCTCTTGGCTCCATGGACATCAAATCAGAATCACGGCCTAGATCAACAGCAAAGTGAATTGAATCTGACTCTAGTGTCCTCTGTCCTTCAACCAATGTGACAGGAATTATAGACTCCGGAACCACAACATCAACTGTAATTTTTTGGGTTTCATCTCTCTCATCACCACAGGAAGGTGTCTTCATTTGTTTACAATCTTTGGGTGAATCCAACTCAGCTCCCTGCTCAGCCATAACATCCTCAAGGATAACACCCATCTTCATGTCAGCAATGACATCACTCACCATCTTGGTACTTGATTGATCAATGTTGATAGATGACTGTGACCTTGCAACAATAGATTCATGCAGTGTGAACCTATTCTCAAGTGAATTATACTTTTCCATCAGGTCTGTAACCATTGCGACAAGTTCAACCGCCCTATCAACACGAGAGCCCAACTCATTTAGACGTGCAGGAAGCTCTTCGAGCTTTTCAATCCTTCTTACTAAATCATCTACACGTGCCGGAAGCTCTTCAAGTTTTTCAATCCTTTTAATTAAATCATGTACCCAAACTGGGTTGCATGCTCCTCAGACACTCCCTTCTGGTTGTCACCACAATCACCCTTGGCATCACCACCAGTGTCTCTGTTGGCACCTACCTCCATCTTCTCATCACCACTAGTGTCAACGTCTTGACCATCACCAACAACATCTTCAGTGTCAGCATCCAATCCTTTGTTCAGAAGTAAGAGAGCAGACAGTGGAGAAGCAGTGTCAGCATCAACCTTGGTGTCATCAAAACCTTGACTGCCATAATTGGGGTCAGCATTCTCAGTGTCAGTATCAACACCTTGGCTGCCATCTACTTGATCATCTTTGGGGTCAGCATTTACTGTGTCAGCCTGAGCTTCACCTTGCACCTCACCAAACGGTACAATCACTCTACAGGCATCATTCACAACTTCAATGGGAGATAAACACGCATCAATAGGGGCTTGGGGACTGGAGGAAGACTTGTTTGAACTGCTACTTTTGTACAACATTCTCCGTTTCCCTGTACTTCCCATAGCTTTCTTCCTCTTCTTCAAAATATACTGAATAGGTTTATCCTCGTCAGATGTATCACAAGGATATCCAACTTGGTCTTGTTTTTCTGCCTGTACAACAGCCTCCTCCTTGTCAGCACCACCCTTCTTGGAAACCCTGTCTGCATCCACTGTGGTTGTCTCTGTGTCAGCATAAGGAATCACATCTCTCTTACATTCCTCACCACTGTTAAAGTCAACAGCCTTCTTCCTAATCCTCCCAGCCTTCCTCCTGATTGATTTTATAACTTCTATGTCAGCCTTCCTCCCAGCTTGAGGGTTGGTTTGTGGAGATCCCCTAGAACGCCCTCTCCTCACAACAACTCTCTTCACCTGGATCTCAGTGGATGGACCTTTCTGCTTCTTCTTAGAAGGCTTTCCTGTGTCAGCATTTTTCCTCTTTTTCCCCTTCTCTACATCAACAGATTTGGCCTCAACATTTCCTTCATCAACCTCACGTTTCCTGTTCGTTCGCTTCTCTATCTCAGCAGATCTCTCCTCTTCCTCTCCTCCAACAAGACCATACTCAAAAGACATAAATGATTCAATCTCTGAACCATCGTTACGTAAAAACTTGTTTTCATATGCATACTTGCGCATATACCAACAATCATACAAAAGATCAGTAGCTGGTTGAGAAAACATAGGCTCACCAATGGCATCACATACATCGTCAGCCTCTTCATCAATATAACCCATACCTGGGGTTCTAGCAAACTCTCCATAGTTTGGGAACAACGGTGTCTATCATGCACATCAAAGAAAATATAAATAAGAAAACACATGTATATAAGAAGACAGAGTTGGTGTCAACACTGATATATTTCTCTTACCAAGTCACCATCGAATAGCTCGTCAGCTTCATCATAAGTATGCCTAACCTTGTAAACCCAATGCAAATAATGGGGATCTCTATCATTCATCCTCAAATTACAGTCAAACTTATCAGACAACGCTGGAAAAGCTTCAAATATCCAGGCCTGTAAAACACAAAACAAGTGGTCATGCAAACACAATAACAATTCATAAGAAGCTGACACATGGTGAGGAATGATTACACAAGTAATGAATGCTGACACATATCAAGGAATACATGCAATGCTGACACAAGTAATGAATACATGCAATGCTGACACGTAGTAAGGAATACCTTCAATGCTGACACATAGTGAGGATTGATTACAAGGATATATCAAACAAGTAAACAGAATACTTGGAAAGCAATCCAATATCCATACAACTCATACGAAGGCCTAGCTTTCTTGCGATCCATCGTAGCTGACTTCTTCAAGGCCTTCAATAGAGATTCATAGGACTGTCTGCCCCATGGATATTGTCCAAACGTCTCGTCATCACAAGCAAGTGATAGATTTTCCTCGGTGATATAGTCTATCCGCCTATAACACACAACCATCTCAATGAGTAACAGCCTCGCTATAATTAGCTTCTTCTTCGACGTCTTCTTCATCTGTCGGAAACAACTGATCAAATCATCATGGGAGCATCTATCCATTCCAAGAAAATCAGAAAAAGTCACTGCTTTCGGAGGCTTGCAGACACGGTCTTCGCATGGAAGACCAGTTATTACATGAAACTCAGCCAACGAAAAACGAGCTATAAGTCCATCAACTTTGAACCAAAGTTCCTTCTTCTTCTTCGTCTTAACCTGCCGCAACATCATTTGATGGATTAACTGGAAGTTAACAGTCATATTGTTGCCCTGGGAGAGCACCCATCCCAGAAAACTCTCCTTCAACATCTTGTAGTGCAAAGGCAGCAACTCTTGTTTAATAATGTCACAAACTCCAGGATGACAGTATATATTAGATCTGGCATGGAAACGTTCTTTGTATGGAATACAAAACTTCAATTTCTGCAAAAAATGTATACAGATTGAATACAAAAGCACATGTCAGCATTTGATGCAGACACAATGACAACAACTGCTATATAAATTTCATAGACTCACATCAAACTTGCATTTGTAAGTATCAAGATCAGTTGAGGTCCCTGCCAACATAACAAAACCAAGATAACCAAGTAGACAAATAGATGTCAGCCCCACAGAAATATGAACCCAAACACAAACATACACACACACAAAACACCCAGAACACGCCAAAAATCAAAGACGACAAATAGTGGACATGCAAAAGGATGGAGATGGATTCCAAAAGAACAGAATGAGATGCCAAAATCGAGGTCAGCATTACAAAAAGAGGTCGTAACTGCTCAATAACGCACATACTAGTACGATTGAAAACGAACAACACACATTCATCCAAAAAAACCCTAACGACAACAATCGCGCCAATGCACAACTCAACAACGCATAATTTGACATAAACAAAACCCTAACACACAGAAACGATACAAAATCAACAAAACGCTTACCTGCGCTGCTAGTCATACTGAATAACCTTCAATACCAGACAAAAACGAGCACGAAAAGGCTGGAAAACGCCGCTTCTCGAAGGAAACCGTCGAAGAACAGTTGGAGAGAGGAAAATCGTGATGGAGGGAGTGAGAAACGGGAGAGAGATAGAGAGGGAGTGAGCAGTTGAGGGGGTATCGGGAGGGGGAGTGTGTGTTTGTGTTTCAAACCAGTGTATACTTTTGCAAATTTTACAAAAACGTGTATATTTGGCTAATTTGGCCGAAAATTTACGCCTTCGGCGCAAATTTTCTCTAAAAAAAATAGATATTTTATATAATTTTTAATACTTTAAAAATTGTACATAAATAGTAAAAAAGACAATTAAAAGTGGTGGAAAAAACTGGATAAAGCTAATCAATAAAACCATCTCCCAACGGCTTTCCTAAAATTTTTTCAAATGGGGAAACAAAATACATATTCTTCAAATTATTTTTGGTTTAAATCCAACAGCTTCTCCATTTCGAAGATTTGAAAAATCATTTAGTTTAGAGAATGCTGCAAAATTGGGAAATTCTCTCTATTTTTTCTGCTGCTTCTCTATTTTTGAGAAAGTGATAGGAAATATGTTAAACCAAAAAAGACCTTAAAATTCTCCAAAATTGGAGATGCTATGATAGATGGACAAATTAATGAAAACTATCGGCCGTTATAATCTATACACTGCATAAAATTAAAGAAAAGAATAAAGATAATTAAAGAGGGAAAAAATTCATAGAATCCACACATTAGTTTCCCTGGATAATATTTAAAGCTAAATATATAATTTCCATTTTAAGATTCTCATTTATTGCCTGGGCGATGAATAGCAACACCCATTTGTTTTTTACTTTCAACAAAAAAAAAATGAAATGAATTATCAGGTTGTGGAAAATTACTTTGATTATTCATTATTGAAAGGAAAGACACATGGAGTGATGGAGGCAGGCAACTTGGTACCTGTCCAAATCCTTTACAATTACATCACTCACTCTACTCTACTTTCCTGAACCGGTAAATATATATAAATCTCCCGAGCGAGGGGAACTCTACTCTACTTTCTACTACACTAAATTATTTTTACATTTATCTAATCTTAAAAAATAAAAAACTTATATTTATATTTATATTACTAACATATACAGAGTATATAATATTTTTAAAAATATAATTAATAAAAAAATTCAAATATGATTTTTTAAAATAATTTTTTATAAATATATACAAATAGATTTTAGGAATATAAATATATTTTTTTAAATTTAAATAAATACTCCCTCCGATTGAAAATATAAGGCATTGGAAATTTATGCAAGTAGTTTAAGAAGCTTAAAATTTTATAAAATATTAATATTTTTAATTAATTCTTTTTACATTATAATACTTATTACTAATAAGTATTACAATATAAAAAAAATTAATTTTTTAAATATTTATATAGTTTTTAGCTTTTTAAACTACGTGTACAAAAGTCAAATACCTTATATTAAAAATTAGAGGGAGTATAAAAATAATTTAATGTTATAAGAAGTGGGGGTAGATAAGTGTTGTAGAAGAGTTTGGTTTGGTAACTCCCCCGCCGGAACAGAAGTGCCAACTGCCAATTGGATTCATTTTCATAAAATGAGTGATAGACAAAACTGCAATAAATATAGGTTATAAATTAAACGTCATGTTTAGAAATACTAAATTATTTTTTTTTTTTATCTTTTTTTTGTTACGTCATCCTTATATTTTTGTAATTTTTAATTTTATCAATATTATTTATAGTATCTCAAAGCACAGATTTTCCTCCAACTCACTTTACAAATATATCCTATGCAATAATAATTTCTATTATAAGATTATATTAGTATTAATTTATTATATTCATTTATAATTAGAAAAATATTATTATAATATATATTATTTATAAAATAAATAAGGTCAATTGTATAATTGCAACTAAAAAATAAAAGGAAATTATACCATCCATAATACGTTTTTTTTTTGGAATTATTCGAAATTGAAATTTAGCATAAAAAATTAATTTGTCAAGTATATTCAACATTGATGTATATGGGTAAAAAAAAATGAATATAGTATTATGGTAAAAAAAATAACATTTAAAATGAGAAAATGTCATTTTCAATATATAAACTACACTAACTGTGAAGAGTATGGTGCATAAGATTAAGGGATATTTGACCCAATTTCAACTCCCATTCTGACCATATAGAGCATCCTAACAGATTTGGTAAAAAAATCTATAAAATAGAGAAGAAAATTACAAAATCTATATAAGTTTTACCTTACAACTCTAATAATTACAGATCTTACAATTATTATTTTGATCATTCATTGGTTCAATTTAAATTAGCAGAACAGTTTTTATTATTTTTCTTTTTCTTTTTTATGATGTACGAATGATAGAGTTTTGAGAAGTAGTCAGCATTTAATTTTAGAGGTTTTCTCAAATTTCCTCATTCTCTGTCATCTACCACTTCCACCTCCAACCAAACACAAGGACAGAATAATCCAATCCCTGGTTAATCTATAACTTCTCTTGTTTGGTCCGTGAAACGAAGGGCGTAGTTTAGGTTGTATCTAGAGCAGTCTGGCCCGTGCAGTTGCAACTTGGTAAGTGGTAGAGCTCAAAGTGAACTGATCGAAATTTGCCTTTTGTGGTTTAATTGCTTTGTATGTCGCCAATTTGGATTTTGTCACCTATTAAACTTAAACATGGGGTGCATTTCTTCCAGGACGGTTTTTCTATAGTTTTTATTTTGTTTACAAATTATTACCAAAATCTTTACTGTTTATATATTATATGATTTATATCTATGAGTTTGAAAATAATCGATCATTTTTTTATATAAGAAAAGGAATTTAATTATCTAAATAAGGTTAGAGAAACTGAGAAGTTAGATGGACTAATCATAACGAAAAGAAAATAATAAGAAGCAAATGAGGAAAAGGAAAAAACAGAAACAAAGTACAAGTCATCATACACCGTAAATTATAAGCTTGTAGGACCAAAACAAACCAGCCAAATAGAAGACGCTCACAGAGAACTCTAAAAATCTCTAGCGAATACGTACCTCAACTTGAACTCCAAACAAAATCAACAAGTATCGATCGCATTTCCACGAAGTCTGTTTGCTTGATAAATCAATCACCGTTCACATAAACACATTACACATGTATCACAAAAAGAAAGACAAAATACACCAACTCGTAAACCAAAACTATAGCCATACCATTGCTAAAGCAAATTCTCAAAACTCTGGAGATCACTGGCGGACACCGTTCGCTTGGTATAAGACCTTATTTCTAACAATTTGTTTAAAAAAAATATAATCCATATTCTACGAATTTTGGAGAATATGGATTTTATTTTTCATTTTAATTTTTTTTAAACAAGTAAAACGGCCCTTTTTATTTTTACGGAAATTTCGCCAGGTACCCCTGGGGTATTGCAAATTTCGCGGGGTATACAACTTTTTTACATAATTTGCGTGGTACCCCTAAGGTTTTAACCTATTTCGCCTCGTGCCCTTCTCGGTTAACTTTAACCTTTTCGAGTTAATTCCGTTAGTTTGCTCCAAAAAAAAAAAAAGGGCGATACCCGGCGAAGAGAGCGGGGAGACCAGACAAAGAGCGAGGAGAGAGCAACGCGAAGAGAGCGAGGAGACTACACGATACAGCGAGAGCATCATCTGCCTCTGAAGCTCCTTCCATGGTTGTCGTTCTCCTTCTCCCCTTCCCACCTCACTCCAACAACCCCAATTTCTTTACTACCCCCTCAATTCAACTCTTCTTCTTCAAGATTCCACACATTATCCAGATCTCAAGCCTCCATTGAAAGCGATCGATCTTCTAATGTCACCACCTCCCTCCATTGAAGAAGACGATTCCGAACCACAGTCTCATTCCGACACAAAACATTCCATTCTTAATCACATTGAGTTCTCCTATGGCTTTTCCCCTTCCGATTTTGCTCTGCTTCTTCTTCTTCTTCTCCGTTGTTTCTCCCGCGTTTGCAAGCGATGCCGCCGCCGCTTTACTAGACCTGAAATCAACCGCAGATCCGCACAATACGTCGTTGTTACACTGGCCTTCGGCCGACTCCGGTGACTTCTGCCGCTGGCAGGGGGTGAGGGAATGCTTGAGTGGAAGAGTTTCGAAGCTCGTGCTTGAGCGCCTCAACTTGACCGGCGAATTGGATGGGAAGAGTTTGAGCGCCTTGGATCAACTTAGGGTTTTGAGCTTCAAGGAAAATCGAGCTTCAAGGAAAATCGACGGCGTCGCTCTCTTCGCCAGGTCTCGCCTTTTTTTTTTTGGAGCAAACTAACGGAATTAACTCGAAAAGGTTAAAGTTAACCGAGAAGGGCACGAGGCGAAATAGGTTAAAACCTCAGGGGTACCACGCGAATTATGTAAAAAAGTTGTATAACCCGCGAAATTTGCAATACCCCAGGGGTACCTGGCGAAATTTCCGTTATTTTTAAAAAAGGACAATCTATCTATATATCTATATTCTATATAAACTCTTAATTTGGAAATTAGAAGAGTTTATGATGAGGTGTCAGCATTAGAGTGATTTTAGGGGTTTTGATCAATTATAAAAAAAATTTCTCTCTTTAATCCTCTTTTTTTTAATTCTCCTTTTTTTAATTTTTTTTTTCTTTAATCTTACTAACTATTGGACTTAATTCAAAACATTGAATTCAATCTAATATAACTATTGGACTTAACTCAAATTCATTTACTAACTATCTATATCTATATACTATATTAATTTATGTCACATGTCCTCTCCATGTTCAAAGTTATTTGTGAAAATATTATTTACATAATATCATTTTATTATGGTAACTATATTTTCTAATATTATTTGTTTTGAAAAATATTCTAATATTAATTACCCAATATTATTTGATGTTACATTTTTTAACCAATTCATTTATATAAACTCTTAATTTAGAAAAGTTTATGCTGAGGTGTCAACATTAGAGAGATTTTATGGGTTTTGAACAATTATAATTTTTTTTTTCTCTTTAATCCTTTTTTTTAATTCTACTTTTTCTTTAATCTTACTAACTATTGGGCTTAACTCAAATTTATTTACTAAATATCTATATCTATATATTATTGGGCTTAACTAAAACATTTATGTCACATGTCCTCTCCATGTTCAAAAGTTATTTGTGAAAATATTATTTACATAATATCATTTTATTATGGTAACTATATTTTCTAATATTATTTTTTTTGAAAAATATTTTAATATTAATTACCCAATATCATTTGATGTTACATTTTTAACCAATGAGATTAATTCAAAAGTTTTATCTTTCACTATTTATTATTTATTTTTCTCTTTATCTCTTTAATCCAAATGTATTTTTTCTATTATTTTTAACACATTTACTAATCAATGGGTTTAATTATAAATATTAAATTAAATATAATGTCTATGATTTATCTATATCTAAATATTATTTATAAAAAAATCGCGCCATGGCGCAGGGATCGTAGTGATTTATTTTAAAATGAAAAATAAAATATACTCCCGTACCATTGCAAGGAGCAACGGAACCTAGATGAACGGGAGAGAAATATTGATCAGAAATTCCGAGATCTCAAATAGATGCTTCGACTGTCTATAAAGGTGGAGAATGTCGATAGAGAGAGCAACCGTTGTAAATGGCAGATCGGTTATAGTCAACGATTGTATCCTCGGTGGTGACGACGGTGTGCAAGGCCTCCATTAATTAGTGGTGATTTTTCCAAAGATCCGATTGACAAAGAGAAGAATAGGGTTGAGTCTTTTGATTGGCGGTTCAATTCGGAACTTGCAGAGCAAATTACCAATTGTTAGATGTGGATGGAGATTGGGAATGCATATATTAGGGAGATGAATTTGATTGGAAATGGGGGAAAAGAGATGAAAAATTTAACCCTTTTTGCTATTGTGGATGAACCTCCATGAAAAAAGCTTTAGCCTATAGAATAAGGGAGATGAATCTGATCTCTCTCCCTTCCTAATCCAAGGGGGAGAAGAGACGGCCGATGTTTAGATCCGCTCTGCACCTCTTCGTCTCAAATTCATCGAGCATCCCTGCACATCCGGCGCAATTTCTCCCATCCGCGGAGGTTCTTAGTCGTCGCCATGGAAGTCCCCAGGCAGCTCCTGGGACGCTTTGCGCAAGCAGGTTTGCTTCTCCCTCATCGATTCCTATCCCGATCTTCTTCTATTGAACCCTAGCAACTTTATTTCGATTGGATTTCGAACGATCTGCTCCTCTTTTGTCGAAATTCTATACATTTGCTTGTGACTGTCGGCAATCAGGATGGACATCTCCGTTATTGTTTTCTGGCTTTCATTGATTGCGATTTAGTGAATAGTGGATGGAAATGCTTTTTGCTAAGGTTTTTTGTCCCTATTGTTTGATGGTGTTTTCTCCCTTGTAGATGCGATTTTGATTTTGGTTGTCAGGGTTGGGGCACTGGATTTGGGAACCTCTATTGTTATTGTTGATATGGTGGTAATTTCTGCTGATTACCTTTGATTTCATTGATGGTGGGCATTTGAGTGAGATTTCAGAATGTAGACTTTGGTTTGGTATTGATCAGATGATCCATCAGGACTGTATATTGTATTCTATTTTAAGTTTCTGAAGTTTTTGACATGATAAAAAAAAAATCAACAAGAAAATAAAAGAAGACAACTAGAAAAGAGTAGAGACAAAAAAACTAGACTTTAGGAATCTTAATCTACAACTCGTCGTGATCGTCGTCTTCATGATCTTCATCCTCGTGATCAGCTCCTGAGCCATTCTCATAAGCCTTCCGGATCACCGGGTTGCAAACAGCTTCGACTTCCTTCATCTTCTCCTCTAGCTCATCCTTCTCTGCAGCCGAGTTCTCCTCGAGCCACTCCACCGCATCTTTCAAGGCTCTCTCAACTTCTTCCCTGTCTTCCTCATCGATCCTCCCTCCTCCTACCTTGCCGCTGTCTTCGAAGGTGCTCTTCATGTTGTAGATGTACGACTCGAGCTTGTTCTTCGCCTCCACTCTCTCCCTCGCCGTCTTGTCCTCCTCCTCATACTGCTTCGATTCCTCCACCAGTCTCTCGATCTCCTCTGCAGTAAAGCCCCCATTCTCGTTGGTGATGGTGATCGACTGCTTCTTCTTTTTTGCCTTGTCCTCCGCCGTCACTCGGAGTATCCCATTCACGTCCACCTCAAAGGTCACCTCTATCTGAGCAACTCCCCTACACATTTCAAACACCATATATATGTATGTTTAGTACACTTTCACTTGCAAATTAAACACCTCGTTTATGTTGAGAGATGCGAATGAGGCCAAAAGAGTTTCACATCGAAAGTTGAACATAATAAGTCTTAGTATATGAGTTTTCTATTGCCAATTGGTTTTGTATATGAGTTTTCTATTGCCAATTGGTTTTGTATATGAGTTTTCGATTGCCAATTGGTTTTAGAATGTACCTTGGAGCCGGTGGGATGCCGGAGAGGGTAAACTTGCCCAACTCAATGCAGTCCTTTGTCATGCTTCTTTCGCCTTGAAACACCTTGATCTCGACCGTGGTTTGCTGGTCTTGGTAGGTTGTGAACACCTTCGAGTTCTTTGTCGGTTTCACGGTGTTTCTCTTGATCAAAGGGGTCATCACCCCTCCCACCGTTTCAATCCCAAGGCTCAATGAAACGATATCGATTACCATTGGCAAATCTTTGTCGTCTCCACGGATGATACCGCCTTGAACGGCAACCCCGAAAGCCACAACCTCGTCGGGGTTGACACCCTTGCTAGGCTCCTTCCCTCCAAAGAAGTCCTTCAGCAACTCCTGGACCTTCGGAATCCTCGTACTTCCACCGACTAGAACGATCTCCTCGATGTCCGATTTTTTCAGCTTGGCGTCCTCCATGGCCCTCTTGACCGGTCCCATCGTCTTCCTAAACAAGTCGGCATTCAGCTCCTCAAACTTTGCCCTAGTCAAGGTCTCGGAGAAGTCGACACCATCGAACAGAGACTCGATCTCGACCCTAACTTGGTGTTGGCTACTCAAAGCCCTCTTAGCCCTCTCACACTCCCTCCTCAGCTTCCCAAGCGCCTTGTTGTCTTTGCTCATGTCCTTCCCGTGCTTCTTCTTGAACATCTTGATGAAGTGCTCCATGATGCGGTGGTCGAAATCCTCGCCTCCCAAGTGAGTGTTCCCACGCGTCGACAAGACCTCGAAGACTCCTTGGTCGATAGCGAGGATGCTGACGTCGAAGGTGCCGCCACCCAAGTCATAGACTAAGATGTTCTTCTCGATCTCCTTCTTGTCGAGGCCGTATGCTAAGGAAGCCGCGGTTGGCTCGTTGATTATTCGGAGCACTTCGAGGCCGGCTATGGTGCCTGCATCCTTTGTGGCTTGCCTCTGGGCATCATTGAAATAAGCTACAAAACCAAAACAATGAATATTGATTACATGTTAACTCCATGGGATCCTTACCCAAAATAAACCCTAATATTGAAATATCGGTTTTTCTATCCTATGCCAAGCAACCTATATTAGGAAAGATTCCCTATATTTAGATACATAAAACCTAGGAAAGCATTATTAAAAATGGCTAAAATCATTTAAATTTGAAAAATCTTTCTATTGGTAAAAACTGATGAAATATTTACCTGGAACAGTAATAACGGCATATTTAACCTTCTTGCCCAAATAGGACTCGGCGGTTTCCTTCATCTTGCCTAAAACCATGGCGTTGATCTCCTCCGCGCTGAACGCCTTCACCTCGCCGTCTTTAACCTTCACCTCCACATAGGGCTTTCCTCCTTTGTTCACCACTTTGTATGGTAACATCTTCATGTCCCTTTGCACCTCCTCATCCTCAAATCTATTCAATGAATATATGAAATTAGTACAAAATAATAAACCTGTCTAACTAACATTTACTTAACGGTCTTTCTATCCTATGCCAAAACAGGGCTTCAACTATCAATAGATGAGTTATTCATTCATTAGACGCTAATTTCCACAAATTTTATCTTGGCATTAAAAAAAACTTAGTTTAAGGACAACATATATAAATCTTAGTAAGGTTTAAAGTAGATAGAGAAGAGGACATACTTTCTGCCGATGAGGCGCTTGACGTCGAAAACGGTGCGTTCGGGGTTGGAGGCAGCCTGATTCTTGGCTGCCTCTCCGATGAGGCGCTCGGTGTCAGTGAAGGCGACCCACGACGGCGTTATACGGTTGCCCTGGTCGTTGGCTATGATCTCGACGTTGCCATTACGGTAGACTCCCACACACGAATAAGTAGTGCCGAGATCGATACCGATGATGGTGTCTTTGATCCTCTCTCCCTTTTCCGCTCCTAACGCCGTCGTAACTCCCATATGGAACTCTACGGCAAACAGCAGAAGAACCGCCATGGCTATGGTCTTGGACCTCGAATTCATGGTGATGGTTGCTTAAGAACAAGTTTGTGTGAGGGGAAGTTCTTAAGCCTTGTATTTATAGCATTCAGGCACCCAACAATTCTAGCTTTGATTGGATTTTATCTACGGTTTTATCCAATGAGATATTGACACGTCCTAAAAATATGTTGTAATTTTTTTATATGTATGAATTTGTAATTTATCATCAATAGAAAGTGTAGGATTTGCTATTTACTACCCAATCAGAGCTTCCCACGTGTCATTGAATATCCAATAGTAAATTGGTGAGTGTGTCATAATTATAACTAGTATGACCCCCGCGCCATAGCGCGATTTTTTATAAATAAAATCTTATTAATATATTAAATTAATATTATAACATAATTATAAAAGTTCAGACAATTAAATATTTTGAATTAAACTCATGGGTATAGAAAACGATTGAAGTAGTATATATAGATATATATAGATATAGATTACTAATATTAATTTTATGTTTTCTTATTATTAATTTTATGTTTTGAATTAATCCCATTGTTTTTTTAGAGAAAAAAACTACTAAAATTATAATTTATCTAGGCTAAGATCCATGTTTTGAATTAAGCCCAATAGTTAGTAAAATTAAAGAAAAAAGAGAATTAAAGGAAAAAGAAGAAGAAAAAAATAGAATTAAAGAAAATCAAAGAAAAATGGCAAAAAAAATGATTGGTCGAGACTCCTAAAATTCCTCTAAGCTTGACACATCATCCTAAACTCTTCTAAATTAAGAGTTTATATAGATAGATTGTTTTTTTAGAGAAAAAAAACTACTAAAGTTATAATTTATCTAGGCTAAGATCAATGTTTTGAATTAAGCCCAATAGTTAGTAAAATTAAAGAAAAAAGAGAATTAAAGGAAAAAGAAGAAAAAAAAATAGAATTAAAGAAAATCAAAGAAAAATGGCAAAAAAAATGATTGGTCGAGACTCCTAAAATTCCTCTAAGCTTGACACATCATCTTAAACTCTTCTAAATTAAGAGTTTATATAGATTTTTTTTTAGAGAAAAAAACTACTAAAATTATAATTTATCTATGCTAAGATCAATGTTTTGAATTAAGCCCAATAGTTAGTAAAATTAAAGAAAAAAGAGAATTAAAGGAAAAAGAAGAAAAAAAAAATAGAATTAAAGAAAATCAAAGAAAAATGACAAAAAAATGATTGGTCGAGACTCCTAAAATTACTCTAAGCTTGACACATCATCCTAAACTCTTCTAAATTAAGAGTTTATATAGATAGTTAGTAAAATTAAAGAAAAAAGAGAATTAAAGGAAAAAGAAGAAAAAAATAGAATTAAAGAAAATCAAAGAAAAATGACAAAAAAAAAATGATTGGTTGAGACTCCTAAAATTCCTCTAAGCTTGACACATCATCCTAAACTCTTCTAAATTAAGAGTTTATATAGATAGTTAGTAAAATTAAAGAAAAAAGAGAATTAAAGGAAAAAGAAGAAAAAAAAAATAGAATTAAAGAAAATCAAAGAAAAATGACAAAAAAAATGATTGGTCGAGACTCCTAAAATTACTCTAAGCTTGACACATCATCCTAAACTCTTCTAAATTAAGAGTTTATATAGATAGTTAGTAAAATTAACGAAAAAAGAGAATTAAAGGAAAAAAAAAGAAAAAAAATAGAATTAAAGAAAATCAAAGAAAAATGGCAAAAAAAATGATTGGTCGAGACTCCTAAAATTTCTCTAAACTTGACACATCTTCCTAAACTCTTATAAATTAAGAGTTTATATAGATAGTTAGTAAAATTAAAGAAAAAAGAGAATTAAAGGAAAAAGAAAAAAAAATAGAATTAAAGAAAATCAAAGAAAAATGACAAAAGAAATGATTGGTTGAGACTCCTAAAATTCCTATAAGCTTGACACATCATCCTAAACTCTTCTAAATTAAGAGTTTATATAGATAGTTAGTAAAATTAAAGAAAAAAGAGAATTAAAGGAAAAAAAAGAAAAAAAAATAGAATTAAAGAAAATCAAAGAAAAAAAGCAAAAAAAATGATTGGTCGAAACTCCTAAAATTCCTCTAAGTTTGACACATCATCCTAAACTCTTCTAAATTAAGAGTTTATATAGATAGTTAGTAAAATTAAAGAAAAAAGAGAATTAAAGGAAAAAGAAGAAAAAAAATAAAATTAAAGAAAATCAAAGATAAATGGCAAAAAAAAATGATTGGTCGAGACTCCTAAAATTACTCTAAGCTTGACACATCATCTTAAACTCTTCTAGATTAAGAGTTTATATAGATAGTTAGTAAAATTAAAGAAAAAAGAGAATTAAAGGAAAAAGAAAAAAAAAATAGAATTAAAGAAAATCAAAGAAAAATGGCAAAAAAAATGATTGGTCGAGACTCCTAAAATTTCTCTAAGCTTGACATATCATCCTAAATTCTTTTAAATTAAGAGTTTATATATATTTTTTTTAGAGAAAAAAACTACTAAAATTATAATTTATCTAGGCTAAGATCAATGTTTTGAATTAAGCCCAATAGTTAGTAAAATTAAAGAAAAAAAGAATTAAAGGAAAAAGAAGAAAAAAAAAAGAATTAAAGAAAATCAAAGAAAAATGACAAAAAAAATGATTGGTTGAGACTCCCGTGAAGTCAGGATGTGGATCCCGTGAAGTTGCCTAGTAATTCCATAAGTGGAGTTGGAGTATTATCCACCGTTCGATTTCATTAATGGCTAAGATCTTCCGATTTTTTAAATAAATGAAAAAGGAAATAAATATTTATTGAAATAAAAAAGGGTAAACTCAATCTCACTTTGCCGCTAATTTCTCAACAAATCATTTTCCCACCAATTAATTATCTCATAAGATTTTGAACGATCCTTTTCATTTCAGCTTCTATACCATCATTAATTTCCACCATTTTTCTAGTTCATGGTATTAATCTCGCTCATTGTTCTCAACTATACTAGTGTTCTATGAAATCAACTTTTGTATAATTTGCAATCATATACTGGTTCTGTCATTGCCGCATCAATTGATAGCATCATGGAGGTATCCGACACTTGGATCCCTCGAGAAGGTATGGAGTTTGAATCGGCAGAAGACGCTTGGAGATTTTGGCTAGCATATGGAGGAAAGATGGGTTTTAATGTTCGTAAACAATATGAGAACAAGAATAAGGATGGAGAGGTGACTTCGAGAAGATTTGTGTGTGCCAAAGAAGGGCATCGTGACAAGAAAGGCAATGCATCTATTCGTCCTCGGGCTGAAACTAGAACAGGTTGCAAAGCTCGTATTGGGATTCAATTGATAAAGAAGACAAGCAAATATCAAATACATGATCTTGTGCTTGAGCATAATCATCCTCTACATTTGTCAGAGACAAGTCACTTGTTGTCATCGTAGAGGAAAATATCAGATGCTCAAGCAGTTGAAATTGAGCTTGCCGATGACTCTGGAATTAAGCCTAAAGCAGCACATGAGTATATAGGAGCACACGTTGGTGGATCGGCAAATCTTGGCTTCACACACCGAGATCACAAAAATTACTTGAGAAGAAAGCGTCAACGAAACTTGATCTACGGAGAAGCCGGTAGTCTATTGAGGTACTTTCACACGCAAACAATAGAAAATCCTTCATTTCAATATTCAATTCAATTGGATAATGAAGAACAGATAACAAACATCTTTTGGGCGGATGCAAAGATGCTTATTGATTATGCTTTATTTGGTGATGTCGTTGCCTTTGATACTACATTTGGTACAAATAAGGAGCATAGGCCTCTTGGTGTGTTTGTCGGCTTCAATCATTTTAGAGAGATTGTTGTTTTTGGTGTTGCACTTCTATATGATGAAACCATGGAATCTTTTAAGTGGTTGTTTGAAACTTTTCTGGCAACACATGATAATAAGCAACCGAGGACCATTTTCACAGATCAAGATATTGCCATGGGGAAGGCAATAGATGAGGTTATGCTAGGGACTTTTCACGGATTATGCACATGGCACATAATGCAAAACGCAACCAAACATTTGATGCACGATGGGTCTAATGTTCTTCGAGATTTCAAAGCTTGTATGTATGACTATGAGAAAGAAGTTGACTTTGAAGAAGCTTTCAATGCATTGCGTGGGAAAGTAAAGAAAAGTTCTTGGCTGGATAGTATTTATTCCTTGAAGAAAAAGTGGGCACAATGCTATATGATGGATGTTTTTTCTTTGGGGATGCGAAGCACACAATTAAGTGAGAGTTTGAATCGAGATTTGAAAGATTATCTGCATTGCAACCTGGATATAATACGGTTCTTCAAACAATTTGAGCGAGTTATTAGGCAAAAACGTCAGAATGAGATCAATTCTGAATTTGAGTCCCGAGAAAAGTTGCCAAGAATGAAGATAAAGAGGACACCCTTACTCAGGCAAGCTGGTATTTTATACACTCCTAAAATTTTCGAGGCATTTCAAGATGAATATGACTGGTCTACAGCTGCCTATATCAAGCCACCAGTTGAAGGTCAGCCGAGCAATGAGTTTATTGTTGCAATTTCCAATTTTGATGAGAGTGAAGTTGCTGATGCAGAGTATAAAGTTATGGGTGATCCTTCCACTCAAACATTTTCGTGCAGCTGCAAAATGTGGGATAGATTGGGAATAGTGTGTGCTCATGCTTTAAAGGTCCTTGATGCAATGAATATTAAACTGCTTCCAGAGAAATACATTCTTAAACGATGGACTAAAGAAGCTCGAGTTGGAACTGTGAGAGATATTAGTGGCAGGATAGTTGTTGAGGATCCTTTGTTGGACAATACACGAAGATATAGAGATCTATGTCGTAAATTCGTAAATGTAGCTTCTCAAGCTGCCAATTTTGAAGAGTCGTACCAATTTCTAGACAGTAAGTTAAATGTTGTGATTGATGATGTTGCTAAGATGTTGTCAAGCATAAAACTTCAAGGGCAAGAAGCTGCTGTATCCATTCCTGATCTCAACACAACCGTTCAGCAATGCTGTGAAATAGTTCCTCAAACTGCTCAATTGAAGAAAAAAGTGGGGCGAAAAGGAGGAAGACGTTCAAAGAGTTGGACTGAGAAACTACATGGGAAGAAGAAGAAGGATAGAACTCATGATTTTGTAGATCAGCCAACAGAAAATCAAAGAAAGAAAAAACAAGCTTGTCAAAATGAACAACCAGAGGTATGGTTGACATATGAATCCATTTTAAATAAAAATAACCATTGTTTATATTATCAAATTTAATATCTTTCTCTTCTATGGTTGTTTGTTAATGAGCAGGAAGCTGGACATATATATCAATGTCCTGAAATCAATGGCAATACATATCAGATTGTGTACAATGGCAAATTTCCAGGGCAACCAGCTTTGAGAACTTATCATAATATTTCTTCTGAATTTTTTCAGGTAAAATGATAACCACTGTTGCATTGTTTCATTTAAATTTGTATACAAACACTTATAGTTTGTTATTTTGTAGAATATGGATGTGGAGTGTACAAGTCATGTTCAAGAGTTAGCATCGTTACCATGTTCAGGAGGGATCAGCACCATGTTCAGAAGTGACGCCCACCATGTTCAGCAGTGATCAGCAATTTAACGCAGCATGTCTGACAGTTAGGATTGCATTCAGGAGGAATATAAGCTACGTTTATACAATTGAAGGTCAAATGAGGGGATCTCTCAGGGAAAGCTTTGAATGGATCAAGAACACTTTCTCTCAAAGTCTCACGTTGTTGATGCCTTTCGATGACCTTTTATTTTATTGGGTTGGGGGTAACAAAGAACACTTGCTCATAGGTTGTCGATGTCTTTTCATGACCTTTGTTTTTGGGTTTAGTTTGCTATTTTAGGGTCTCATCTTTTGATTCTGTTAATCTTTTTTTTTTTCAAATGGATTTATTGGATCTTGCTTAACCTTGTCTTGGCATTAAAAGCCTTGGATGCCAAATGTTAAGAATAGAGTAATTCTTTGAATGAATTTGAATGTTAATTCCTAGGTCTGTAATATCTATCATAACAAATTTCTTCAAATTTGAGAAGTTCTTTAATCTGCATTCAGTTACATATAAAGCCAACTAAAAATCAGTTTACAGAAAACAATTTTAACATACTTTTCTATTAGCCTATGCGGGATTTGAACCCACATCTTTGTGCATTAACACACCGCTCTTCCATTTGAGCTAATAGGCTAACATTGTGATGATATACATTGCTATTTAATAATACTTTACCTCTTCTTTCACACAACTACAGAACCCATGTATTGACTTGGCCTAAATTATACATGACACTACCAATTCTGAATAATATGACTTGGCCTGAAGTTTAAAAAGGGGAACTATTTACAAACAAAGACACGAGTTTTAGCAAAGGTAGGAAATCCGTCAGCATAACTCGACAAAAGCCCTCTAAGACTCATCTGAACAAACCTAAAGCAAGCTATTATTCCTTCTCTAACACCTGAATAAACCTCTTCTCCATAAGAGAGTTGTATTACAAGTTCCAGTATTCCAACAGTACATTGACAAATTAGTAAATTACTTTTTCACTAGTAACTTCATGGGTATGAAATATGAACCGATAGAAATCCACAAACAGTGAACTACAAACATCAAGGAACTAACTTTGCAGGTTCAGAATAAAACACAGTCTCATAATCCACTACCACAAAGCTATTCTTATGAACCGAAACCTCACAAAATTAATAATTGTGTTGTTGCCAGGATGCCAGTCATCAGCATAATGGAAAAAAACACAAGGAAACTTTTCTGTCATAACTCAAGTAAGTCATTAGCATGATCAAAATGAAGCTCTTATATCACCAAAAAAAAATCAGCTTCTAACTCTCAATCGTCAATTTTTCACTCTAGAAAGTAATTCTATAAATATCCAAAAACGTAAGGAATTCTATGCCAAAACTCATTCTTTTGTTGATTGATTTAAACATATAAATATCCAAAACTCAAGGAATTCTATGCCAAAACTCATTTCTTCTTTCCTTTGGAATCGAAAATTTCCAAAACCCCCCAATTTCATTTACCCTAATTCACATGTCCATTAATCGAAGATATATGAGGAAGAAGATTTTTGTTCAATTGAAGATAAATCAGAGCAAACAAGTACCTGTTATTCTCTTATCGTCGACGTGCAGAAGAAAAGAGTGAGGAGCCATAGCTTTGTCCAATGAACTCATGTTATTCAAGAAGCCATAGCCCGTCAAATGGAGGAGGGAGGAGGGAAGAGGCAAGGAAATCTCTTTTTTTGTGTGCTCTGGAGGTAATTTCTTTTTACATTTTACTGCTTAAATTCCATATTTTATTTCCTTTTTCATTTATTTAAAAAATCGAAAGATCTTAGCCATTAATGAAATCGAACGGTGGAGAATACTCAACTCCACCTATGGAGTTACTAGGCAACTTCACGGGATCCACATCCGACATTATTGCATTTCCGTATGTATTGGGCTTGGGGAGTTCTTTTTTATTGGATTTCTTTCGGTGGAAAAAAGAACTCCCTAAGCCGAATAACATCGGTTTTGGACCGTCGTCATAGTGTTGTGAAACATCTTGGTCTTTTCATACTGTCTCCTTGATTGAAAAGGATACTTGCTCCGATTTTGCCTCACTTGGGGCTGAGGATGTTTGGCAGAACCTGCCCTTTGAGTATATAGAGATCTGCAAGTATTTAACGGGACAGATATTTCGACCGTTAATTTTTACTATTTCCACCGCTAATCACCACATAGGTATGCGGTGGTCTTAATCCACTTTTTTCCAGACCCATCGCATATACATGCGGTGGATCCGTTGACCGTATACAACCCCACCGCATACCTATGCGGTGAGTTATGACGACCGTATACATGTGGTCAGTTTTTGGGCAATTGAAAACGGTTTGTAGAAGTGGTCCAAAACCGTCGCCATAAACCTATGCGGTGGGTTATGACGACGGTTTTGGACCATTATGGTGACAGTTTTGACTGTTATGATGACGGTTCAAACCTACCGTATACCTATGCAGTGGGTTATGGCGACGGGTTTAGACTGTTATGACGACGGTTTTAGACCTGTATACTTCTCGACACACCGCAATACTTTGCGGTGACCCACCGCATATGTATGCGGTGAGATCGTTGACTGTCATTAAACCCACCGCATGCCTATGCGGTGATTAGCGGTAAAAATAGTAAAAATTAGCGGTGAATTTATCTTTCTACTGAATGTTTTGATCTGATGTAATGATTTTAATTTATTTGTCACTTAAAAATTACTTAAAGTTCATTATTGATCTAGATTTCAAGGTCAAAGGTTGTAGCTCTCTGCCTTAAATGAGAAAATTCGGGAAATTGTGGGAAGGGGCATTCATTTTCGATGATCATGGGATTATGTTTAGGACCAGTTACAATGAAGATATGTTTTCATGGATTCAAAAAAAGTTCCTCTTACAGCTCCATGCATTGTCTTGCTGTGCTGCTTATCTTGATTCAGTGTTCTCTGTTTTCTTAGGTCAGAAATTTATTTGTTTTTTTCTGTTAAAACTTTTCTTTCAAGCTGTAGATTTTTATTACCTATGCTCTATGTGACAAAGTTCCTTGGCCATATGAAACTAACTGTGTAAGCTAATTTTGTAAGATCAACTGGGCAAGCAAATACTTTCTACATCCACCCACTAATTGTTATGCATATTTACTCAAATATTTGGTTTATTTTTTTAGTTGTCTCATCATTGAGAAATTGATGTCTGCCAAGAAAACCGTTTTCATTATCGAGTTTTCTAGACATTGAGTTAAGAGAAAAATATAAGTCTTTTTAGACTTAAAATTGTGTTTGGAAATATAAGTCTTTTTAGGTTTTCTAGGCATTGGGTTAAGAGAAAAATAACTTTTTAACTTGTTTAATGAAATGTTATTGGTTGTAGATAATAATGAGGGATATAAAGGTAATAAGTTTATGATTTTCTTAATTTATGTACGAATGTCTAAAATGACTTATATTCTTGAATGAAGGTAGAATGTTTTTATATATGGCTCATATTAATTCTTGTTAGACCTGGTTGCTCCAGTTGCTTCCCACCCCAAGCTGCCTACAAGTACTACTGCCCTCCTTGCTTCCTTTTTCCTGGTGTGGTTACCTCCTTCAAATCGTCTATGTTCTCTCTCCTCGTCCTCTCTTCTTCCTGGTCCGACCACCTCCTCCGACTCGTCTTTGTTCGGTCTCATCCTACAAATGACTTTGCGCAGCCGTTCCAGTTTGTCTCCTAAGGTCAGCTTCCATTCAGAAATCAAGATCTCCGCCCACTCTCTTCTGCCGCACTGACATTCCCTTGTTCAGATCCGTCTTTTCCCTGCGTACCGATCTCTGGTGAGTTCCTCCTCTGCCCTCCTCGCCACCTCCCATATCCCTGCTCAATTTTTCACAACTTCTTGTAATTAGTTACACATGTAAAGGCACTTGAAATTGAGGAGTGTGATCTTTAAATTAAGGGTTATGGCCTTGAAACTGAAGATCAAGGCCTTTAAATTGACGATGAGGACCTTCAAATCGAGGAACGGGGTTGTCAAATTGAGATTATGACCTTCAAACCGAGGATTGGGGACCTAAAATTGAGGGTTACATTCTTGAAATTGAGGATTAGAGATTTGGAATTGAGAATTGGCTCTTTAATGGTTAGACTTGTAGTTCGAATGGTTTGTCATCAATTTGAGATGCTTGGTCTGCAAAGGATTGGCTCATCAGTCGCTTTATGGGCTTTAAATTAAGGATGTGTGCCTTGAAATGGAGGTTTATGGCCTTGAAATTGAGGATTGAGATCTTTAGATTAAGGGTCATGGGCTTGAAATTGAGGATCAAGGATTCAAGGCTTTTAAATTGATGATGAGGACCTTCAAATTGAGGATCGGGGCTGTGAAATTGAGATTATGGCCTTTAAATTGATAACGAGGACCTTTAAATTGATGACGGGGACTTATTGAGGGTTACAGTTTTGAAATTGAGGATTAGGTATTTGAAATTGAGGACTGGCTCCATGAGATTTTAAATTAGGGTTTTGAAAATGCAAATTAGTATCTTGAAATTGAACATTAGGATTTGATCTAAAGCTTTGTGGATGATATTGCACATCCTTGAGCTTTATATTAGTGTAATCCATAATCTATTCCCCTTATTTCTTTTGACGTCTGTTAGTACCATCATTTAAAGTTGATTTCTCTCAAGAATTATCATATGACAATAAAGAGCTTTTACTTTGCCTTTTGACATCACAAATTTACAAATAAAAAACTATCTTACAACGAGCTAATAGTTGCCACTGACAATTTTAGTGATAGGAATAAGATAGAGAGAGGTGGTTTCGGTTCAGTATACAAGGTAGACGAAGCTATTAGATTATGTTTATGGAGATGAAGACCTTTTATTTGCCTTTTGACATCACCAATTTACTGAAATTGTGTATTTTCTCCTTATTTATTCCTTTTTTTTTTTTCTTGTACTCTAACGACAATTAAGTGATCAGTAGCTATTAATATAATCTATAAAGGATGGATAAAAAGGATGTTAACTTTTATTATAATGCTTTATATGCATCCCTTTTTTAGTTCTTGGATTGTTTGTTGTGCACTTTGTTATCAAGAGAAGAACAACTCTCTTTTACTTGCTCATTTTAAGCAATATTTTCATACTGCAGGCCACAACTACATTGGTTTCGAGCATTTTCTTTCGGGATTCCTTTGTGAGGGTCAGGTTTAGCTGCACGTGTTCTTGACAATTTAGGTCCACGCCCAAGCAACATTCCATGCAGGTGAGAATGTCAGAGCAATCTTTTATAATGGATTCTAATCCTTCATTCTATTCAGTTTGAAAATGATGCATTATGCTCTCATTTATGATCAGGTTATTCACATGATGGGTGAAAACACATAAACTGTCAGTGTTGGTGTTGGTGGAGGCACCTCAGGCAACAAGATACCTACCTTGGAGGAGTATGATACAAACTTGTAAAAGCTGGCCGGGAAGGTCTTTTGTTTCTTCTCATTTGTATTAAGAATCCTTGAATGTATTTGTGATGTAGGAGTTTGTAAAAAGACGATTCTCATTTTCATTTCTTTATGACAAATTGGACCCTATAGTTGAAAAACAACCACAAATATAACATGTCACACTGAGAGAAGCAACCATCCAGCCAGCTAGGTATAGCATTTGTCACTCCTTGCCATTTCTTTATCTGTAAACACAAAGCAGTGACCACGAGGGAAGGGAAAGAAGCAATTTTAGCTGTAGATTTCGGCTATAGTCGTTGTTTCATACAAGGTAATTTCTTTTTCCTCTCGAATCAAGCTCTCTTTATTATTCTTTCAGTTTCTGGTTTTTCAATTACTTATTCTGATTTATTCAGCAAATTTCTTTTTTCCTTTTTTCTGTTTCAGATTTGATTCCCAAATTCGTCTCCAGCTCTGAGGCGGCACCTCTGTGTAGGTTCGTCATCTTTTCTTTCTGGGTTTACATATTGACTTTACTTATTTGGTTTTTTATGGTTGCTGCATGAATCATTTAGTGTGTATTTTATTCTCTCTGTCTCTCTGGTTTCTCGCTGAATTTCAGTTTGCTTGTGCTGAATTGTAATTTTAGGTTTCAATTTCGGTTTTCACCTAATTTCGTTATGACCTAGGGTTTACATGCACCTGAATAATGATTTCTATAATTTGATTTGGAATTGATTAGATTTTGCCCCTACTTTCTGGTATTTTTTGGCTTCAGCTTCAATTGTTTTCTAATTTGGATTTAAGTTTTGTTTTATCTCTTTCACCTATGTCTTCTATTTGTTCAATTTCTCATATTAGGTGTTTCGTCATGTGAAAACTATGAACAATTTATTCATTAGATATTCGGTTCTTCTATTAGTGTTTCTATGGTTATCTTTTAAAGCTGTTGATTATACAATTCATTATGTAATATGCTTTTATTGGATCTTAACAATTTCAATTTCGTGTTTTTTTCGGGTGGTAGATCATGATTTATGACTAAAAGCACCATTAGTAGCATAAATTGAAGTTTGTATAAGTTAAACATTCATATTTGGTTTATACAATGAATGTATCCCATGGGAGGATTTCCCTTTTATTTTAGGGGCTACTAAATTTTAGTTCAGTTCTGTGAAGCCAGTTTGCTGCAGTGTTTTAGCCTGAACTCTTATGGTAGGGGTTACTACTGTTTGTCTTCTCTTTCGGCTGCGGCACACTTTCTTGGGGCTGCTGTTTTCAGTCATGTTTCTTGGCCATTAGGTGACAATGCTGGCTACATTTTTGAGCTGCTAATGTTGTTTCAGCTAGATTTTTGGTTATTGGGATTGCAGCCTCCATCACCCACCTTTGACATGATGCCTTTAAGTGATTTCTTTCCTTTTCTTCAAGAAGTCATGATCAGAAGTCAAGGGCTTCTTGCTGTTCAGTCTTTAATCTCTGCCTCGCTGCAATGATTCCCAAATACTAAGCACTCTCTTTGCATGTACATATGTTATTTGGGGTCTGTTTGGATTCCCATGTATTATATTTATAATGAAAATACATGTATTAAATGGAAAAGTTAATTATAAGAATAATTTATAGTTTAATTCTTAAATCATAATAAGTACTGTTTGGATAGCTAAAATAAAAACATAATTATAATCACTTTCTTCTCCTTTTACAGATCCGCCCGAGAGGGCTTTGCCTTCGCATTGCTCTGAACGACAGCAACGGTAGTCGAGGAGTGAAGCAATTGGCAGCTTGATGTTAGTGACAGCCGTCAACCTCTCTTCCTCCATGTACGGTTCCTCGCCATATCCTCTCACATCCCTCTCTCTTTCTCTTCTCCTACCTTTCTCATTCGGTTCCCGGCTTTCGCTTGATTGGAGCAACGATTGGCGGCACAGAACAAAAGGAAAACATAATTCCGCTCTAGACTCTAGAGTCCCTCACTCATCTACTTGATTCTTCACTCTTAATTGAGAATCGCATAAGAGATTTTTGAAGCTCCTGTTTTTATTTTGCTCCTGCGGCATTTTCTGGTTTTGCTCGAATCTCTGTATGATTCAGATACGTTGCTTGCACTATAGATCTGTTCTATGAATCTGATGCCATCGGAAATCAGAAAGTCAGATTATTTTTCTTTCACAGATATCGATTGCTCGTTTACTTCGTATTTCCTAAATCACTCATGAATTCGTTGTTGCCCCAGTCTTAAATGCATCTTTGATGCATTTTGGTGATTGACAGTCAATGTCCAATCCAGAAAAATCAAAATTTTAAGTTTTTGGGTTTTAATTGGAGAAATGAGGATACCCATCCAGCTAAACTGATTCCAAATGAGGAATTTAACATGTACTACCATCTGAACTTCAATTCAATTCTGAAATTTGATATTTTATGTTTGGGTTTTTGTGTTATTGATTTCAGTTGCCTATGGTATCTAATGCTCAGACTTGTATATTGTCTTGCCATTTCGTTTTACTGGCAAAAATTTCATTCAAAGCAGTCATTGCGACACAGTTGGCTAATTGTCATAAGCTTTTTGTTTAAAATATTGCTTACATATCAAAGTTCCCCTTTAGTTTTTGCTTTGATTGTATTTCAGTTTGTTCTTTACAAGATCTTGGTGGATATGTTGATTGCAGTTTTGTCGGTGTAGATGAGGTTTGTCCTTCCCCATGACTTGTGTGCAAACCCCTAAAGAACCAAGGATCAAGGCGAGCAAGGTCCTTCGCCAAATGGTCGCAGTCTGTCATTGGGGTGTCTGGATCAGGAGTACATAACTGACTGTCCAAAACATTGGATTCATGTTCCACATTCCTAGAGGTAGTATCAGGTGGGAAATCCATTCTTACTCTCTATTTAATAGCTATTAATAAACTAAAGGTCCACTTTTTTGTCGGCAATAAAGAAAATTTAGCTTTGATGAAACTATGCTTTCACTTAATTATTTCATTATATAATAATCCGGTTGTCAAGGTTATCTGTGCACCACATTTCGCTTCACGATAAAATATAGGCTACGTGTTTAGATCTTCATCCTAAGTTCTATTAGTAGTTTTACATGCATTGCTTTTTCGCATGTGCGGGATATTAATGGGTGGTCTCTTATATGAGAAATAACCCTTTGATTCTGCCCAAGACCCAAGGTCTCTTTTCCAAACACTTCTTCACATGTTAAATAGATTCGCTTTCAAACTCGGAGTGTCTATCCTAACTATGGCTATTAGGTACATACTTGATCAGGTAATGTCATTCTTCTACGTTGTCATTCCAAAACACAATCTCCATGCTTCTCTGAAACACCTTCACTGAAAGAAGTTTGTATTCAGAGTTTCTTTCCTTAAATAAGTTGTGAATCCTCGGTTGTGAATGCAAGCAGCTATGGTGGGACCAATGATTGGTGTGAGGCTTGGGCTGCCAGAGCATTTTAAAGACGCTGATGCCATTTTTTGGCTACCTTTGGACGAGGAGGATGTGGATAGCATCCTGTGGATAGCATCCTAGAGGTATCCAGAAAGGAGAAGGATCTGTTTAAAATGATTGAGGACAGGATGAATACATACAGGTATTAGTACTAAAGATTAACGTTTTATATATAATATAAGGTCAACCATTTATATATGTTCATACTACACGCCACAACTACATGGTTTTGAGCATTCATTTTCAGGATTTCTTTTTTTAGGGGGAGGGTGTAGTTGCACGTGTTCTTCACAATTTAGGTCTAGGAATCCAGGCTCAAGCAACATTTGCACACAGGTGAGAATGCCAAAATGGTCTTTTATAATGGATTCTAATCCTTCATTCTATTCAGTTTTGAAAATAATGCATTGTCCTCTCATTTATGATCAGGCTATTCACATGGTGCATGAAAACACAGAAGCTGTTAGTGATGGTGTTGGTGGAGGCACCTAAAGCAACAAGATACCTACCTTGGACGAGTATGGTACAAACTTCACAAAGCTCATTTGTATTAAGAATCCTATAATCTATTTGCGATTTAGGAATTTGTAAAAAGATGCTTCTCATTTTCATTTCTTTAGGAAAAATTCGACCATATAGTTGGAAGGCAGACACAAATACAACATGCTACACTGAGAGTAGCAGACACGATTTTTTGTTCAGATCTTCCTATGAATCAAGATTAAGGTTCGTTGTTTAGAATGTTGTTGTAAGTCCTTTAGTTGGTTTCGTCCAATTGTAACAAAGAGGTTACGTTCACCGGTTGATTTCATCTATTGTGCGAGTAATTTGTAATCATTATGCTCAACGGTCAACACCTTCAAATATGGTCCTGTAGAGTGGGCTATAGATGCAGGCAGCCTTCTCAAACCAGCTTTGGCAAGAGATGAATTTTAGGTAGGCAAATTTCCCCGTCTCTAATCAATAATCTGAAAAAAAAAAAACAATTCAAGAGAATTGAATTGTCCCATGAATGGATAAGGTTAGGTTTGTTGGAACACCTCTCTGCAGTGCATTGGTGCCACCACACTTGATGAATACAAAGAGCACATTGAAAAGTCCCAACACTTGAAAGAAGATCTCAGCCAGGTAAAGTGCCTAAACCTATAGCAGATGAAATTATACAGATTATAAAAGGACTTTGTGAACGTTATAAAATACACCATAATAGCTGATATACATATGACTCACTGCTTGCAGCTCCATGAAGAAGCTATATAGCTTGAGAAAGAGCTTAAACCTATCACAACAGAGAAGAAGAATGAAGCTGTTTGCAGACATAATTGATAACTACAACGAGGTGACCTTTTTGTTTTTCTTGTCTTTTAAATAACAAACAAAGAAATCATGCCCGCCTATCTTAGGGTGGTAGAGAGCTCCTATTATACGAATTTGAACAAGGTAAAATGTAAAATATCCAAGCCACACGTTTGGATAAGTTTGGATCATGTTTGCTATGCCTTCGTTAGAATGCTATAACCTTTCTATTAGAATTGGCCTACAAATTTGATATTGATAAACATGTAATATCTAGGCTAGTTAGGTATCTCATCTTCGATTCATTTAATTAAACAACATCAATGGATTAGTAACTAAATTAAATGGATATTATTTTTAATGTGGAGATTGCAAGTTAATAACCCTTAAAATGAAGGAGGTATTTATGGTAATCTTGGGTGCATTGCATTATTATTTCTCTAACTTAGCTATTGATCTATTAAGTTCCGAATGTACTTACATGTCAATCACTCATTCGGATGTTTGAATACACAAGGAGGTGATTCCTACTCTATGCTATCGATTGCCTTAATGATATGTACTTTTCCATCTTCATAGAGAGATCGGTTGAGGGGTTGCCCTCAAGTTGCTTATTTGTTGCTATGAAGAAGCTCAACATTTAACGGGAAAGTTATTTTTTTTTATCCCATCAATATATATTATTTTATAGTCCATTTGCTCCCCATGTTAGTAATTACAACATTTGGCTCACTAAAGTAACCACGTCATTTTTGCTATCTTTTTTAAAGACACTTGTAAGCCGAAGGGTCCTGATTATTTGAAAGTTCTGCTTTCATCTGATTAGATAAAAATAATTTGTCAAGTACCTTGGAAAATGGATATTCTTTAGTTTATTACAAGTACTTCCATTCTGTGTGGCTTTTTCATCCAAATTATATTATTTTTCCTTTCCCCGAATTCCATTTTTTATTTCCTTTCATGATCTGATTTGTGTGTTTATAGTTTATATAGTGTTGGTCTTGCTGATTTGTGTGCTTATACTAAGCACCCTTTTTCTCAGCTTGGAATGGGGGTCTCGTGTTATTTCTTGTGTAGATAATTTTCCCAATTTTTCTTTTGTAGCAATAGAATCAACTACTTATTTTCATGTAGTGTATTTATGCATAGCAGAATTGGTGTTGCTACAAATTGGCTTTTTAAGTCTTCAATCTTATGACCACTGAAGATGTGCAGTAACCGATGGCCTTGAACCTTGGGACATATGCTACTCATACCTTATGTGTCATCTTCTTTCTTTTTTCCTTATTTGACACAATTGTATACGAGATATGGCTTGCAGGCAAAAACAAAACATGCATTGGTTTTGAAAATTACTTGTAATTCTAACCAATAATCTTAGATAAATTTACCTCCTTTGTACTTTGTAATGTGTATTCCTTTACACCTGTTCATTGTAATGTCTTAGATATACGATTCTTGGTAATTTTAACACATTATTGTCTTAGATATACTCGGATCAAAAAAAAAAAAAATTGTCTTAGATAATCATTCTTTCAAACTGCTGGTATCATTGCAATGATTTTTTTAAAGATCTTTTAGGACTTAACATTCATCGCGAATATGTTCTCAACGCGAATAATCATTCTTTCAAACTACTGGTATCATTGCAATGATTTCCATGTTACTAGACATTGTTGCTATATTGCTATCATGTTATTGGGATTGGATGATAACGGTGGGAATTAGAACTTGCTTGCTTGTATGAATGACAATTCGAATTTGGTGCAATGCAGGTGCTGAGAAAGGTTCGCAACATCCAAAGCAAGATAAGGTGGGAAAGGTAACTGTCGAGCAATTGCCTGTGATCACCCAGGAAAAGCTACCGGATTTGAATTGCACGACTGAATCCCCAATGAGGATTCTTGCAGGAACCGCTTGTAACATGGGCATTGACGTCGATCCTCCCTTTCTGGAGCCGAAGAAGAAAGAGTTGTTGGTGTAGCAGCTACATATGGAATAAAAGAATTTCGTCCTGCTACATATGCCAATTCGTAGGATTTATCACATATCTACAACATTATTATACCACTGCTATATAATTTCCATTAACTTGTAACAGCCCCATTCTTGTGCGTTTGTGCATCCGACAACTCTTAATAGCTACTGAATTTGTAACTTGTAAAACTAGAACTGAATAATATATCGTTCACCACAACCTCCATATACTATATATATAAAACAATATATCATTCCAATTTGTTCACATCTTATTAGTACTCCGTGTTGATTGTGAAGTTACAACACATTTTGTTAAAAACTTGTGATTCTATACAGCAGAATGGTGAGGAAGCTCGGCGACGACTTCGACATCATGGCTGACGATGTCTTCAAATGATGTTAAGACATGAGACTGGGATAGTTGGCTGCTTAATTCAAATGATGTACATTCAGTTAAAAAGCACATACCCACCGTGCAAAGCACGGTTCACCACTAGTATTGCAAACAACCCATTGTCTTACATTTAGCTTTATCACCTTGTATATAAGTAGAAAAGAGTCTCTTGACTTTCATCATCTGTAAAAGAGTCTCTTGACTTTCGACAAGGGTATGCAAGAAGAGGGTCTCAATGCCTGCTAGATGAACTCGCATCCAGCGGAGATCAAACACAGCTTGATTCGGCCTAATATTGCAGTCAGTAAAGGCCCAATCGAGGGGAAGGTTACACCATTCATTGAATGAGTTCCAATACCAGAGAGAGCTATAACCAATCTTCCATATAGCATTAGAATCCAATATATTACAAAGCCACAAACCATAAGGGTCCTACACTTTTTATAATACAGCATCCTGCAGCCATAGAAGCTAAGGTTCATCAAAGGGGAGCAAAAGGAAGTACACCCCACCAACCATTTACTCAACAGAGTAGATCCATTCAACAAGCACATCATACACCAAAAGCTAAGGTTCTTCCATACTATTTTGAGTTCCACCGGAATGCCAATTACAGTGGCAAACAGGGAAGATTTACACAACTTAGGGGTGTTTCCTTCCACTCCCTGGAAGTTGGATTTGAGCTTACCAATATCAGGTAAGGCCTTTTTCTTGATCTTCTTGACAGAGATCCTCTGTTTGAAGTAGCAGCCATGATGAATTCAAGAGAGTAAGACAGAACTGATGTGATCAGTGAAGATGAGAGGAGGAAGGTGTGAGTAATTTCTAACACCCCTGATTCGGACATAAAGGCTGTGTCTGGGTACAAATCATACCCGTTGTAGCTTCTTTCTTCCCAGGATGGGTACTCTAGACAGACAGAGCCCCGTCTTCCGATTAGATCTGTAACCCAGGAAAGGGAGGTTGGGCTTCCTCACAGGCCTTTTGAAGGGACAGGAACAAGAATAAAAAATCCACCACCACCAAAGGGACAGGAACAGAGAATCTTTGCTAGGATGAGATACGATCAATTTAATTAGTTAAAATGAATTGAATTTAAATAGGAGTAGATCCTGACCCTCCATTTACTTTCATTTTGGACGGATGAGATTGCTGCATTAGACAAAATATAATCGACAGGTCACATGGAGAGCGAAAGGATCTAGATCCCTAATTGATTGACCTCATCTTCTCCCTCAAGCGGAGAAGCAAGGAGAGGCGGATTTTTCATTCCCTTGGCGTTCTGTAAGTCGTTCTTCTCCCTCTCCTAGATCTCTGTTCTTCACCTGCTATTTATTTTCTTCTCGCCCCCGCCGATTGGCTTCGCCGCCATTGCCGATCTGATCCAAATTCAGTGCTTTTGATTATATGTTAAATTCTGGTATTTAGGTTGACAGTGGGGTGATTATAGGTGGGATGTCCTTAGGTGGAACTGTTTGAATTGATTTCTTCATTTGCATTTGATTGATAGTTTTTGCTTGATTGAGATTTGAGTATTGATTGACGTTTTGCAGTTGGACATCAAAAAATAAAACATGCAAGTTTTAGGCGTAGACAGCAACGGCGGGTATTGGAATGTAGGGGTTTTAGTGTTGGCTACCCTGGTAGCTGCCAAATTGGTATTATCATTTGTAATGCCAAGATCCAGAAAGAAGTTGCCCCCAGTAGTAAAAACTGGTTTGCCGATCATCGGTGGACTGCTACGGTTCTTGAAAGGCCCCATCATCATGCTGAAAGAGGAGTACCCTAAGCTCGGTAGTGTCTTCACCTTGAATCTGGTCAGTAGGAACATCACCTTCTTGATAGGACCAGAGGTTTCTGCACACTTCTTTAAAGCCGCTGAGTCCGATCTCAGCCAACAGGAAGTTTACCGGTTTAATGTCCCCACTTTTGGCCCTGGAGTCGTATTTGACGTCGATTATTCTGTCCGCCAAGAGCAGTTTCGCTTCTTTACTGAGGCTCTTCGAGTTAATAAACTTAAGAGTTATGTTGATCAAATGGTTTTCGAGGCTGAGGTCTGTTTCTCCTGTCCTTTTCTTCTATATCTGTAACCAAATTCCATTATTTATCTCTAATATGTGCTCTGCTTATTCAATTGAAATGAATCACTTCATCAATATACAGTGGTATCATGATATTCTATCATTTTCATAAGATTGTCTTGATTTGATGATGTTCTCTCCACTCCTAAACACTTCTGTTTAATTTATTTGTCTGAGGATGATAAATAATTGAATAAAGCTGGATGGAGAATGACATTTTTTCATATGCTATATTTTTCATGCTGGCATGTTTTGTAATCTGTTGTGTATCTTTGACAAAATCCTCCTGCATTGTTTAATTATGTAGGACTACTTCTCCAAATGGGGAGACAGCGGAGAAGTTGACCTGAAATATGAACTAGAGCATCTTATAATCTTGACTGCAAGTAGATGCCTCTTGGGTCAGGAGGTCCGTGAGAAGCTCTTTGATGATGTATGCGCACTCTTCCATGATCTTGATAATGGGATGCTACCAATCAGTGTTATCTTCCCGTACCTGCCCATCCCAGCTCATCGCCGGCGTGATAGAGCTAGAAAGAGGCTTGCCGAGATTTTTGCAAACATTATAGCTTCTCGTAAGGGCTCAGGCAAGTCAGAGAATGATATGCTCCAGTGCTTTATTGATTCAAAGTACAAAGATGGTCGGCCAACAACCGAAGCAGAGGTCACCGGGATGCTCATCGCTGCTCTCTTTGCGGGGCAACACACCAGTTCCATCACATCGACATGGACAGGTGCCTACCTTCTGACTTACAAGGGATACTTGTCGGCAGTGCAAGATGAGCAGAAGAACCTAATGAGCAAGCATGGGGACAAAATTGATCATGATATTTTATCCGAAATGGATGTCTTGTATAGGTGTATCAAGGAAGCCTTGAGACTCCATCCGCCTCTAATCATGTTGATGCGCCACTCACACAGCGAATTCAGTGTAACATCTCATGAGGGTAAGGAATACGACATCCCAAAGGGCCATATTGTCGCAACCTCACCTGCCTTTGCCAATCGCCTCCCACATATATATCAGGATCCAGACAAGTACGATCCGGGGAGATTTGCTCCTGGAAGAGACGAAGACAAAGCAGCAGGGGCGTTCTCTTACATCTCATTTGGAGGGGGGAGGCATGGATGTCTTGGGGAGCCGTTTGCATACCTGCAAATAAAGGCAATATGGAGCCATTTGTTGAGGAATTTCGAACTGGAATTGATCTCGCCGTTCCCAGAGATTGACTGGAACGCTATGGTGGTGGGAGTTAAAGGGGAAGTGATGGTGAGGTATAAGCGCAGGAAGCTTCCTCAGGCGTGACTGAGATGGGTTAAGCTGCTGATCAGGTTTCTATGCTATGAATGTGGTGTGCATCTGCCAATTTAAGAAGTTGTACTCTCACTCCCTTTCTCTCCTGATTGCTTGCAAAGATTCTGTCTTTTTGGTTTTGGAGTATTTTGCTTTGCTTGTTTCTGAGAATTGCCTGTAAGCCTCTTTTAGGTATCATCTTCTTCTCCTTCCTGCTGGTTTATGTTTATGTATTCAGATTGGACTGTAAAGGAGGAGTTAGGCAGCAAGTATTCAATTCAGTTCTTTGTTGATTGCTTATTCTTGGTTTATCTTCATCTATTGCTTGTTTAGTTTCCGGGTTATTTAAGCAAGAAGGTTGATTGAAGGATGTTTGCTTGATATGGTCCAACATTTATTTACACTAGTTGGGTTGCCGCGTGCGGTCAAGTTAACTATTTGGGACCATAAGTGGCATTGCGGAGACTCAAGTTAACTATTTGGGATCATAAGTAGCATTTGAAGACTATAACATTATTGAATTACTAAACAAAGGTGCAAAGCCAGTCAATACAGGAATAAAACTATAGCCTAACAGTGCATTTGCAAATGCAATATGCATTATAGAAGTCTAGTGTTGAAGATTGAAGTCTAGATATTACATAAATGGCAGGTACATACACCAATAAGAACCATCTCTGACAGGAGGAGTAGAACTATAACCGGCGATGATCCATAGAGGAGGCAATTACAGTAGGTGACAACATGCCATCTCGAAGCAAGATATCTGAACTTGTAGGTTGCATAATATCCCCAGGTGGGTTGCATAATATCCCCAGGTACTTGAGTTGGTGACTGATAGTTGGAACCTAAACATGCCTCAAAATCCATTGAAATAGTCCCTTGCAAACTTGTAATGCTGCATATTCAATGGCACCCATGTAAAAACCCATTCAGCAAGTATATACATTATGTAAACATTCTATATCACCATGAGAATAAATGAAGCCTCACAATGAAGGTGTAGTCACAAAGTCTAGGTTTAGGTGCCTAAGCTTGTGCAAACAGGGGACTTTTGATGTTGAATGTTTTGTGAAATTGAACTAAAAGTAAAAGGCCCAAGTTCAACTCAAACCTGGTTTCTAAACTTGGCCTTGTACTTTTATACAGCAATGCTTTACCAGAATCACTTACAACAGCAAGAACCACAAAACACCTAAAAATTCCTTGCAAATTTTCCTGGCGAAAAGTCGCTAAAGCCGGGGCTAAAATCAAGAGTGACTTCGTAAAAGAGCAATAGCTTTTGTTACGTAATCGCAAAAAAAAAGCTTATAATATAAACATTAAACACTAAAAAAAAGATAATCATGAAAACCATCAAGCACAGATTAAACATTAAAAAAAAAATCACTGATAAAAGAATTACCCTTTCTTGTCTATGTAGGGCTATGTGTGTTCTGATCTGGCACTACAGGGCTTGATGCTTTCTCCCGTCATGGAACAAGAAAGATTTTTTTACGAAGATCTATTTGTAATATATACGCACAAAAATTTATGTTGAATAAATACCGATAATATACCATGTCGAATCTCTTCTTCTGAGCTTTTCAGATATTGATCAAGTTTTACTCTTTCTTGATGCTGTGCTTTTGCTCATCAAGTGCTTCATCGGCGAATTTGATTTGAGACTGATTAGGTGTCTTATTACCAGCCGCATTTCCCACTTGATATCCCTTATTTCTAGTTCATATCTTTGTTCATTTTGGCACAAGTTTTCTGTCAATGATCACCCAGGTAAATAAGAGACAACAGATCAGAAAACTCTACCACGTGCAGAGTATTTTTCAGCAACCATGTTAAAAAATTTGAGATATCTCTCTATTAACATAAATAAATGATAATGGACGGGGCAATAAAATTGGAAGAGATTTTAGTAATAAAGATTTTTATATTCACAGAAAAATCATTTGGCATATACTTCTTATTTGTTTCTTCCAAATTCCCAAGTGGTGTTATCAGTTAGAACTATCAACAGGATCTATTCATGGTACAAGACACCTAAAGCATTTAATTGTAGACGGGTTAATGACTGCATAATTATTTGAAAACATATTTCTCTTTCTGATAATATCTACTTTAGACTTTGTCTCTTTGGCAAATTCAAAGTGTTCTTTGAGACGTCTTCCATATATATAAGAATGGGTTTAAGGGACTTGGGTTATGTCATTTCCGCAAATATTCAGGGAAAGGGATGTATTTGCAAAGCCATTTTATTGTCAGTTGCTTAATTATTTATTATGTAAGGTCTAAAAAAAAGTTTAATAAAAACTACATTATGATTAACTTATATTTTTGAGTGGATGTATTATTCGGGTTTTTAACGGTTGATCCTTTCGGTCACTTCTCATTTCCGATTAAGGTTTGTTCTTCTACCTATACTATGATTCTAAGATTTACACATTAGGTGTCTCCAGTTCGTGGATTTGATGGCCAGCTACACAAAAGGTTATCATTATTTCCCCCTTTTTACTTTGAATATGAAAATAATGTGCTCAAATTAAGCTTGTTCTATCCTCTTTCTTAATCCTTATGTATTGCTGTTTGAGGTTAAAGATCGCGATGTTTGTTTTGCGAATTAGGTGATTTTAAGGTCAACAACAATGTTTGAGTGAAGAACTATTAATATATTTGACTGGAATTTTTCCAATCTGGATAAAGTAATAACGAGAGGTGGTAGTGAAGCAAGGGAGAGTGAAGCATGGAGAGTATGTTACCAGTCATGATGTTCTCTCATCTACTTGATAATTGACATATATTATGCTACTGCCAATTTTTCTTTTCTTTTTCATTTCTCTTTGAAATAACATAAGGTTAAATAAAAATGATTAGACGAAAGATAATCCAAAATAAATGGTAAACAAATTAACCCTAAATCACTCAGTAAGCTTAGAAATGACAAAAATTGATTACCTGCTGAAGAAAAGGCCTTTTTAGTGAAGTGGAGAAGCTGATATGGGAGAGGGAATGCTTCTATTTGGGAAACACTTGAACTCCATTATACCTACTTCTCTACACACCTCTGCATCAGCTACTATCGCCACAGCTTGACTTCCCATGTGGAACTTGCCCCATGAAAATACAAACCACTGATCAAAGACAAGCAATGGAACTACAGTCTACAAGTAGGTTTAATCTATAACCCAACTCCATTAAAAAAACCATACGTTTTGTGATAAACTAATTAGGAATCAGTAGGCATGGTGAAAAAAGAAAAACAGCCAATTTAAACCCAAATATCAGCTTAGAGTTACTTAGCAAGAAAGAAAGCAAGAGGCTATTTCTTGACACACTAAGCAAGAAAGAAAGCAAGAAACGAAGTAATGTTGAAAATTATGACTTGAAATTGGTACTATTTAACTTTCTCTAGATCCAAGAACCTTAATGGGAATGAGATTTTGTGGAAGCAGGTTAATTTATGCTTGTTAACATGGCGATCAGCCTCTGATAAGAAGCTGGTATTAAACTGGCTGCAATATTGTAAGTAAATTGTAATTTGTTATATACTTATGTAAACAGTTTTTAGCCTTTTAGGAGCTCAGAGTGGCAGATTTCCATTTTCAGGAAAACTCTTTTGGTATTAAAAGTAAATCAGTCCATTGCAAGGTATAAGAATTAGCTACTGTATCAACAGGTTGCCGAAATTAGAACATTATGTATCTAGGAGGCCAAATAAATTAAACAAAAAAAAAAGGATTGAAATTGAACGAAATTGATAAATGTAACAAAATCTCCAAATTGAACTCTAGGTTAGTATTCAAGCGTACAATAATGAAGGGAAGAAGTTACAGATTACAGAGAACGAAGTCGAAAATTAGGACTTTTGGAAGAAATTACCGATTTTGCTCCACTAATTGATGAAGATGATGACTCTTTGAAGATGGTAACTCTTCGATTTGAAGAAAGCAGTAAAGGCTGTGAATCAACCAAATCAAGCATCAATTTGTCATCCCAAAAATCCTAATTGACCAAATCACAACTTAAAACCTATTAGTCTTTTAAGAACAAATTGAATTCAGTAATTCAAACAAGCATAAAACAATGAAGAACAATTAGAATTAGACAAAGAATGACAAAGTCACAATCACAAACCTTGAGTCATTTAGTGCTTCAAGCGAAGAGATTGAAAGACCGAGTCACCGAGAGGAAAAGGAAAGGTTCTATGTGCTGGTGTCTGACGGAAGCGGAAAGTCCAAGGGGCGAGCAGGTCTGGTGGTCGCAGAAAGGGAGGGAGACAAACGGCGGTGGAGAGCTGAAGATCAAAGAGGTTAAATGAAAAATTGAAGAGAGAAAAATTGAGTCTGGCTCTGGTCCTCTGGAGAGCGTGAAGGGACTGCGGGGTTGATGGCTATTTGTAATTCTAATCCTTTACGGGGGTACAAATGGAACAAAAATGTCACTGTTCCTAAGCCAACTCTCTCTTTTTATTAAGGGTGGGCACAAATCCCGCAAATCCCGGTCCCGTCCGGAACGTGGGACGACCCGTCGGGATCCCGTAAATCCCGTCCCGCCTCACACACACATATAATAATAATAATAATAATAATAATAATAATAATAATAATAATAATAATAATAATAATGTAATACTATATATATATAATTACAGTGTGTATATTAAATAATATTAATTATTTATTTTAAAAATAAAAACAGTAACTATAATATTAATATATAAAAACAGTAACTATAATAATATTAATAAAAACAGGAAGTATAACAAAAATAGTAACTATATGCACATCATCCCTTTTTAATTGTGTAATATATATATATATAGGGTTTAGGGTGTAATTTGTGAACAAATTTAAGCCTTTGATTTGAGTTCAATAAAGGGTGGAGATTAATTGTATTTAACTAATTAAAATAATATAAAAAAACACAAAAATACAACCTTTCCCATGCGAACGCGCGTGTGCTCACTTCCATTCCCGCCCAGGCGCCCAACCTATAATTACACCCTCGAACTCGCCAGCTTGCCCATTCTGTGGAGAGGAAGAGACTGAATTACATATGCTGCGTGACTGTGGCGATGTGCAATCGACATGGCCTCAAGTGTTTGACAGAACATTCCTAACCAGTTCTTCACTTCGGACACAAAAGGGTGGCTGCTTTGCAATCTCTCCAGCTCCAATGCCCGGATCTCTCTCTTTGGCTATTTCATATGGTACATTTGGAAAAGGAGGAATGAGAAAGTATTTAGGGGAAGTGCTGAAGACATGAGGGTGGTGGTTCAGAGGGCAAAGACTTCGGGGGTGCTGTTCGAACAATGTCGAAGCAAGCACCTTCTGAGTCTGCCAAAACCACCCACCACTCAGCATCAGACATTGTGGACAGCCTGACGACAGTGACGAACCAGATTCTCCACCAGCAGGCCGACATCCTAGAAGGCTTTGGCGAGTTCAGAGAGATGAGGGAAGAGCTTCGCCGCATGCGAGAGAATTACTCTCGCCACTATCCACCCCCTCAGTGAGTCCTTCTGGTCCCTTCCTCCCTACTTATTTCTGTCTTCTTTCACATTGAGGACAATGCTTCATTCAAGTATGGGGGAGGGAAAGGACTTACATATCTTGTACATATTTCATTTCCGCATTATTTGTGTACAGATTCTGCACTTGTTATTCTGAAAAAAAAAAAAAAAAAAGGGCCACGGGCTGGAAAACCCGCTTCGGGCCAGCCCGCCATTTTCAAGCCCCATCATCACTACCCATCACCATCCCCTCAAATACCACCAAAATCCTACATCCCCCACACTCTCTCACCTTCCCCACACCCTCTCCTCTCACACCCAATCTCCTCCACACTCCACTCAAACACCCCCCATCAGGGTCCCCACACCCCGTCCCCCTCCCTTCCTTCAGCTCTCGGCACTGAGACATCGACGACCGCGTCCGACGAGTTTGGAGGTCTGCAGAAATCGCCGACGCGGCCGCGCCACCCCCAACGCGCCCGCGCCTGTCAGAGAAACCCACCAAAAGGCTGACACACCTGACGCGGCCGCGCTGCTACCCGACGCGCCCGCGCTGCTAACCGACGCGCCCGCTCTGCTCGCCAACGTGCCCGCGTCTGCCCCCTGCGCCGAACCTCATCTGTTCGTTGTGAGTTCCTTCCGCTGTCCTTATTTCGATTCCGATTTAGTCGTATTATCTATCGAGTATGAGTTCATCGGAGGAAGAGGCGAGTAGATCTGATAATGGGTTAGAATTGTCTGAAGAGGAGTGGGCTATTTATAATAAGGTCAGCTGTGTCAGTTCTACCAAATATTTGCATAGAGAGACCCTTCAGAGACTTCAGATGCTAGATTGTATGCAGAAGTGTCTAGCTCACGCTGGTATTAGTGACTTTTTGGAGTTGAGAGCTGTAGGATACCCGGAACTGTGCAAGCAGTTCCTCGCGACATATCAGCTGTACCTTGGAGATAACAGAATTAGAGGGGTTGCTTTCAGATACAATGGCACTACCTACCGGGCTTCTGCAGCAAGGTTGCGAGCTGCTTTGGGGGTCACTAACGCCCCAACTGATGGATGGGTGACAGCCGCGACCAACCCAGACCTAGTTGCATTCTTTAGAGCGGTGTCTGGAGAAGAATTCTTAACCAGTAACGAGTACAACAACAGGATTACTCATCCTGTCTTCCGTATGTTGTGCAAGATCGTCTCTGGGACATATTATGGGCTGATCACAGATACCAAGCTTTCCATGACACACCTGAGGTTTGCTTACAGCGCTGTGCCTATTGCAGATTATACGCCTGACTGGGTTCGGCTCTTCTTCGATGGGCTCGACAAGGTCAGAAAGGATCGCAGTGCCGTTGGACCAAAAATGGTCCAGAGCGGACTTATTACTCGGGTAGCCATTGCTGCAGGCGTTGGGCAAAATGGTTTGCAGGCACTGGAGGAGCAGGTCATAGCGAGGACCTATACAGAGGAGTATCTGCGAAGGTGTTTGATGCTTGATACTGCACCGGATGGGGGAGCCATTTGGTGTACAGGCAAGAAGAAAGAGCATCAGTTCAGGCTCCCTAAGCCCCTTCCTTGGTCTGAGACTTGGACGGATTGGTATATTGAGGCTGATTATTTTCCGACGTCAGTTCTAGGTAGACGGCGTCGCCTTGAGGTGGGTAGCAGTAGTGGCACAGCTGGAGCTGCCACGTCTGAACAAACGCCTGCGGAGCCACAGGCGCATCCTCATCCGTGGCAGCTCCAGCTGTGCCACTACTGCTACCCACCTCAAGGCGACGCTGTCTACCTAGAACTGACGTCGGAAAATAATCAGCCTCAATATACCAATCCGTCCAAGTCTCAGACCAAGGAAGGGGCTTAGGGAGCCTGAACTGATGCTCTTTCTTCTTGCCTGTACTCCAAATGGCTCCCCCATCCGGTGCAGTATCAAGCATCAAACACCTTCGCAGATACTCCTCTGTATAGGTCCTCGCTATGACCTGCTCCTCCAGTGCCTGCAAACCATTTTGCCCAACGCCTGCAGCAATGGCTACCCGAGTAATAAGTCCGCTCTGGACCATTTCTGGTCCAACGGCACTGCGATCCTTTCTGACCTTGTCGAGCCCATCGAAGAAGAGCCGAACCCAGTCAGGCGTATAATCTGCAATAGGCACAGCGCTGTAAGCAAACCTCAGGTGTGTCATGGAAAGCTTGGTATCTGTGATCAGCCCATAATATGTCCCAGAGACGATCTTGCACAACATACGGAAGACAGGATGAGTAATCCTGCTGTTGTACTCGTTACTGGTTAAGAATTCTTCTCCAGACACCGCTCTAAAGAATGCAACTAGGTCTGGGTCGGTCGCGGCTGTCACCCATCCATCAGTTGGGGCGTTAGTGACCCCCAAAGCAGCTCGCAACCTTGCTGCAGAAGCCCGGTAGGTAGTGCCATTGTATCTGAAAGCAACCCCTCTAATTCTGTTATCTCCAAGGTACAGCTGATATGTCGCGAGGAACTGCTTGCACAGTTCCGGGTATCCTACAGCTCTCAACTCCAAAAAGTCACTAATACCAGCGTGAGCTAGACACTTCTGCATACAATCTAGCATCTGAAGTCTCTGAAGGGTCTCTCTATGCAAATATTTGGTAGAACTGACACAGCTGACCTTATTATAAATAGCCCACTCCTCTTCAGACAATTCTAACCCATTATCAGATCTACTCGCCTCTTCCTCCGATGAACTCCTACTCGATAGATAATACGACTAAATCGGAATCGAAATAAGGACAGCGGAAGGAACTCACAACGAACAGATGAGGTTCGGCGCAGGGGGCAGACGCGGGCACGTTGGCGAGCAGAGCGGGCGCGTCGGTTAGCAGCGCGGGCGCGTCGGGTAGCAGTGCGGCCGCGTCAGGTGTGTCAGCCTTTTGGTGGGTTTCTCTGACAGGCGCGGGCGCGTTGGGGGTGGCGCGGCCGCGTCGGCGATTTCTGCAGACCTCTAAACTCGTCGGACGCGGTCGTCGATGTCTCAGTGCCGAGAGCTGAAGGAAGGGAGGGGGACGGGGTGTGGGGACCCTGGTGGGGGGTGTTTGAGTGGAGTGTGGAGGAGATTGGGTGTGAGAGGAGAGGGTGTGGGGAAGGTGAGAGAGTGTGGGGGATGTAGGGTTTTGGTGGTATTTGAGGGGATGGTGATGGGTAGTGATGATGGGGCTTGAAAATGGCGGGCTGGCCCGAAGCGGGTTTTCCAGCCCGTGGTCCTTTTTTTATTTTTATTTTTTATTTATTTTTTATTTTTTTTTTTGGACGAAAATTAACACTGCGGAAGCAGTGGGTCCGAAATGCGGGTGCAATTCGTCGCTAGAAACTCCGTCTTTATTACCTACAAGTTACAATAAAATCGAGTTAAGGGAAAGAATGCAATACCTTGGGTTGCCTCCCAAGCAGCGCCTTTGTTTCATGTCGCTGGCTCGACTAAGCCTTTTCGATTATTCTAACTCTGCATTTGGCTCCTCCAAAGCTAACTCATCCATAGCCTCCTTTGGGAACCCTTCATAGTATGTCTTAAGCCTTTGACCATTTACCTTAAACTTCTTGTGGCTATTCGGGTCATATAACTCTACAGCTCCATGTGGGAAAACTTCAGCAACAATGTATGGTCCCCCCCACTTTGACCTGAGCTTCCCAGCGAAGAGTTTCAGGCGAGACTCAAAGAGTAGGACTTTGTCACCAGCTTTAAAGTCCTTCCTATGGATGTGCTTGTCATGCCATGCCTTGGTCTTCGCCTTGTAGATTGCCGCATTATCATAGGCGTCCAACCGTAACTCCTCGAGCTCGCCTAACTGTAGCTTCCTGTGTTCTCCAACCCCGTCACTCTGCATATTGCATTGTTTCACTGCCCACCAAGCCTTGTGCTCCAGCTCAACAGGAAGATGACATGCTTTACCATAGACAAGTCTGAAAGGAGACATCCCAATTGGAGTTTTGTAAGCAGTGCGATAAGCCCACAACGCATCATCAAGTCTCAAACTCCAATCCTTCCTGTTAGGATTCACAGTCTTCTCGAGAATGGCTTTGATCTCTCTATTGGACACCTCTGCTTGGCCATTCGTCTGTGGATGGTATGCGGTGGAAACTCTATGTGTGACATGATATTTCTTCAGCACAGCAGTCACAGTTTTGTTGCAGAAATGGGTACCCCTGTCACTAATCAGCGCTCTAGGGATACCATGCCTGGCAAAAATATTGCTTTTCAAGAACCCTGCCACAACTTTAGAGTCATCAGTTCTGGTGGCCTTCGCTTCCACCCACTTGGAAACGTAGTCCACCGCAAGTAAAATATACAAGTTCCCATAAGAACTAGGAAAAGGTCCCATAAAGTCAATGCCCCAAACATCGAAGATTTCGCAAAAAATCATCGATGATTGTTGCATTTCATTTCTTTGAGAGATATTCCCCATTCTTTGACACCTATCACATGCCTTGCAGAAAGAATAAGCATCTTTAAAAATATGTGGCCAATAAAATCCAGATTCAAGCACTTTTCTAGCAGTTTTATTGGCACCAAAATGTCCCCCACATGCTTGAGAATGACAAAATTCAAGAACAGATCGTACCTCATTATCTGGAAGACAACGACGAATTACCTGATCAGCACAATGTTTCCAAAGGTATGGGTCATCCCAAACATAGTGGTTTGCTTCTCTTCGAATCTTCTCCGTCTAGGCCTTGGTATGATCCGGAGGAAATTCCCCACAAACTAAGTAGTTCACAATGTCCCGGTACCAAGGGTTTACAGAATGAAGTCCTAGAACGGACTGAGATGGGCTGAGAAGCAATAGCATGGGCGCGTCAGGGGACGACGCGGGCGCGTTAGAACTCAGCGCGGGCGCGTCAGCTGTTAACGTGGGCGCGCCAGACTCCGGCGTGCTTTTGTGCTCGATTCTGCATAATGTGTCATCCGGAAACGTGCCTAAAATGGGTTTCTGTGACTCCGGCTTGTCCTCCTCATTCACCAATCTGCTTAAGTGGTCAGCCACCAGATTCTCCGCTCCTTTCTTATCCTTAATCTCCACATCAAATTCGCTGAGCAAAAGAACCCATCGAATTAATCTTGGCTTTGTCTCTTTCTTTGTCATCAAGTAGCGGAGGGCTGCGTGATCTGTGTAGATAATCACTTTAACCCCAAGCAGATACTGTCGAAACTTCTCTAGTGCAAACACCACGGCTAGCATTTCTTTTTCAGTGGTGGAGTAGTTGCGCTGCGCTCCATTCAGAGTCATGGAAGCATAATGGATCACATGAGAGGCTCTTCCCTCTTTTTGGCCTAGCACTGCTCCCACTGCATAGTCGCTCGCGTCACACATGATCTCAAATGGGCGAGACAAGTCTGGTGCCTGAATGATTGGTGCACTAGTGAGGCGTCCTTTCAGTTGGTCGAACGCCTCTTTGTACTCTTGTGTGAGTACAAAGGTCACATCTTTCTTCAGAAGCTCGCACAAGGGTGAGGATATCTTTGAAAAGTCTTTGATAAACCTGCGATAAAAACCTGCATGGCCTAGGAAAGAACAAACTTCGCGCACATTAGTAGGATAAGGCAAAGATTGAATTACATCAATCTTCGCCTTATCGACCTCAATACCCTTTGCAGAGACTATGTGACCTAAAACAATTCCCTGTTCTACCATAAAATGACACTTTTCAGAGTTCAAAACCAGATTAGTTTCAACACATCTTTTTAACACTAGTGCCAAATGGCTCAAACAAGTATCAAAGCTATCCCCATGTACTGTGAAATCATCCATGAATACTTCAATGAAATTCTCAATGTACTCAGAGAAGATACTAACCATACATCGTTGAAATGTCCCGGGTGCGTTACATAGTCCAAATGGCATTCTGCGATATGCAAAAGTACCGAAAGGACATGTAAATGTAGTCTTCTCCTGGTCCTCTGGCGCTATGGCCACCTGAAAATATCCAGAATATCCATCCAAAAAACAATAATAGGGGCGCCCAGCAAGGCGTTCTAGCATCTGATCAATAAAGGGGAGGGGGAAGTGATCCTTCCTGGTTACTGTATTCAGCTTGCGATAGTCTATGCATACCCTCCAACCTGTTTGTGTCCGGGTAGGGACCAACTCACCTTGTTGATTCTCCACGCCTGTAATCCCTCCTTTCTTAGGGACAACTTGTGTAGGACTTACCCATTGACTGTCAGAAATTGGGAAAATCATGTTTACTGATAGCAATTTCAGCACTTCCTTCTTCACCACATCCATCATGGGAGGATTGAGCCTTCTCTGTGGTTGGCGTGATGGCTTAGCTCCATCCTCCAACAGGATCCTGTGCATGCATGTAGATGGACTAATTCCCTTGATGTCAGCGATGGTCCACCCCAGCGCAGTTTTGTATTCCTTTAGAACCTCCACTAACTTTTCTTCCTGTTCTGCTGAAAGCTTACTCGACACAATAACTGGTAAAGTGTCATCAACTCCTAGGAAAGCATACTTGAGATGACTAGGGAGTTGTTTGAGTTCAATTTCAGGTGCCTGCACAACAGATGGAACAAGCACTTCGCTTGGAGTCAGTAGATTGGGGCCAATGCCCAAAAGAGTAGGGGACTTACCTTCTACATCCATCTGGGCTACTAATTCCTGCATGTTAGGTGTACTTGAAAAATCTGTATAGGACTCGTCAATAGCATTCTCAATAATTGACTGCAACTCATCTTCCCTAGAAATATCAAATAGATCTTGAGCTAATGGTTCAATCACATCAATAGAGCACAGAGAATGGTCATCAACAGGATGTTTTATAGCCTTGTATAAATCGAATTCAACCTTTTCTCCATCAAATTCCATTGTTAGTGTCTCAGAAACACAATCAATTTTTGTCCTAGCTGTTTTAATAAAAGGTCTACCTAACAGAATAGGCGCATCATGCTTATCATGTTCCATATCCAGGACAAAGAAATCTGCAGGAAAAATCAGTTTATCGACCATGACCAAAACGTCTTCTACTACTCCTTTAGGGTATTTATTAGACCTGTCAGCTAGTTGCACAATAACTCCAGTTTCATGCAAAGGTCCTAAATCTAGCGATTTGTAAAGTGAATAAGGAAGCACATTTATGGAAGCACCCAAATCAAGCATAGCTCTATCAAATTTTACATCTCCAATGACACAAGGGATAGTAACCATACCTGGATCAGGGCACTTTTTCGGCATTCTCCTCTGAAACATAGCGGAGACTTGCTCACTTACTTTCACTTTCTTTTTTCCTTTCAGCTTCTGATTTCTCTTCACCGTGCAAAGCTCTTTCAAGAACTTGGCGTACTTGGGCACAGTTTTTATCATTTTCAGCAGAGGAATGTTCACCTGACACTTGCTAAATGTCTCGAAGAGCTCTGAATCATCGATTATCCTCCTCTCTTTGAGTGCCTCAGGGAACGGAGGTTTTGGTTTCTCCGACCCGAGAGGGGGAAAATCCGGTCGGACGTATGTATCGACATAGGGCTCAGATTCAGGCGAGATCGGACTCGACGTGGGCGCGTCAGACTCCGGCGCGGGCGCGTCAGACTCCGGAGCGGGCGCGTCATCTGTCGACGTGGGCGCGCCAGACCCCGGCGTGCTTTTCTCCTCATCTTCCTGACTTTTCAGCTCTTTTCCATTCCGAAGAGTTATAGCACTGACGTTTTCCTTTGGATTGACCACCGTTTGAGATGGTAGACCCCCTGACGTCTTTGCCTCTATTCTCGTGATTGCTTCGGCCATTTGCCCCATTTGTTTCTGTATATCTTTTATGCTCGATTCAGTTGTCTGAACATGCGCAGTAAAGTGCTGTGTCGGGGTATTGAGCATGGACTCAGTAGAGGGAGCGTGACCCTGCTGCCTCTGATTGTAGGGAGGTGGCTGTTGCTGTTGTGATTGGTTTGGTGGATCCCTCCATCTGAAATTTGGGTGATCCCGCCACCCTGGGTTGTAGGAGTTTGAGTAGGGGTCATGTCTGGGTCTCTGAGGTCCATTTCCACCTATGGCACTTACTTCAGCGGTGTCTTCCTGGAGTGTAGGACACGCATCAGTTGGGTGGAAGTTATCATTGCAGATTCCACAAGCCTTGATTTGTTGAGGAGTCCCTTGCAGAGTGAGCCTCCTAACCATATCCTTCAATTCAGCAATATCCTTGGCTTGGTTAGAGTCTACCGAGTTGACCCCTTTCTTTCTGGTGGATTTCCCGAAATTTCTAGTCCCCTCAGCCATTTCCTGAATCTTCTCCATGGCTCCCTCTGGCGTGGCATTCAGAATATTTCCTCCGCAGGCGGCATCAATCATCCTTCTATCAGATTCTAGCAGTCCCCCATAGATGTATAGGACTAGGTCCTTCGTGCTGTAGCCATGGAAAGGGCAATTAGCGCAAAGCTTCTTGAACCTTTCATTGTAATCATAGAGGGTTTCATCATCTTCCTGTTCTATATTGCTGATTGCCTTCTTCAAGGTGTTCTCCTTCTTAGCAGGGAAGAATTTCTCCAGGAAGGCCTTGTGGAGCTTAGGCCAAGTATCGATGCTCCCTGTAGGAAGACTGTAGTACCAGTCATCCGCAGCATCGACCAGCGTGAACCCAAAAGCTCTCATCTTTATCTGTGCTTCGGATATATTGGCTGGTTTCATGCTCATGCACACATTATGAAACTTCCCCATGTGCTTGATGGGGTCTTCTCCAGCCAATCCATGGTATTTGGGCAGTTGATGAATCAGCCCAGACTTTAGCTCAAAATGGTTGTCATCCCCTAGAGCAGGGATTGTCACAGCAGGTGCCTGCTGTGTGATGTTTGATGCTGTCAGCTGTCGCAGCGTCTGATTTATATTTCCAGCCATTGGATCGGGTTGTTGGGAATGTTGGTGTTGTTCTCTAAGACGGCGGTGGTATGTCCTGTCAATCTCCCAATCAAAATCAACAAGATGGGGATCAGTAGCACGAGTGCGAACCATGCAAGAGGTTCGCACCCAAACAGGTAATAAGACAAACAAGAACAAAGATAATCCGTTTCCCCGGCAACGGCGCCAAATTTGACAGGCCTAAAGTCGTTATGCCAAATCAAAGTAAATTCCTAAGATGCAAACTATAACAAGTATAGTAGGTAAGTTAGGGTCGAACCCACAGGGAAACAGAATCAATTGTAAGAGCAAGTATTATTACCCAAAAGTAACCAATTCAAGGGGGAGTTTTGTGTGTAGGCGATAATGACAGAACAAGTTGCAATAAGAGGTTGCGAATATATGATGGAAAAGTATCACACCAGGTAATTATCCGCACAATAATTGAGATAGTTCATCATCGCATTCTATGAGTCTCAAGTTCTAATGTCCAGTAATTGTTCTCAATTCAGATCGTGTAATAGCTTTTAGTCCTACCAGTCCTAAAAGCACTTATCACCAAATTACAAGGGAAAACCTTCACCGAATAATAAAGCGATAGCATTCAAACATGAATTATAATGAGACACAAGCGATTCTAACAACCCGTTAAAATAGCCTGTAATCGAATCTCCTTCACAATCTACCACAAGCAACCTGCGTATGACGATTGGGTTTGCTACAATGAATCTACAACCCCAAACCTGGAATTGGAAACCCTAGCAATATGACTAGTATCGATAAACCTAAGTGATCAATCCAGATTAACCAATAATAAGCAATCAAGCAATAAGCTCAGGAGATCGAAACAATTAACAAAGGGCGAACAAGAGTAGAATACTCACAACCAAATCAATCGAAGGCTTCAAAGAACCAAGTGCAACAACGGAGAGTTAGTTCTCCATAGGGTTTGTGAGATTCAGAAAAGGAAACTACGTCTCTGGAAAAAATAACCTCCCCCCAACTGCTGCCTTCTCGGCAATAATATAAACTAATAAAATCGGGTTTAACATCCCGTAAAAAAATATAAAAAATATAATATTAAAACTAATAAGATAGGGGAAACTCGGATAGGAATCCGTCTCCAGGGACTGACGCGGGCGCGTCAGTAGCAGCGCGGGCGCGCCAGTGTTTCGTCTTGCTACTTCCATCTGGTGCATCGACGCGGGCACGTCCTCCTAGCAGCGTGGGCGCGCCAGTAGCAGCGTGGGCGCGCCAGTAGCAGCGTGGGCGCGCCAGTAGCAGCGCGGCCGCATCAAGGTCACCAGCTTCCAGCTGCTTCCGAACTTCTTCACTTCAACTCTTCTGTAACTTGCATGATCCTATGATTTCTTCAACTTCTTCAACAGGTTCTGAATCACCAAGTTCATACAAATATCTCTCACAATGACATGTAAATGATGACAAAAACTACTAAATGCGCTATAGAATATATCGCATGTCACAGCCCCTCCAACAAGCTGGGTGAAACTCAACGTCGATGGCTCGTCTCGCGGCAATCCGGGCCTGGCGAGCTGTGGGGGAGCCATACGTGACAGCACCGGAATGTTCTTGCAGGGATACCACGTCAAGGTGGGAATTTGCACAGCCCTCCGAGCTGAGCTCCTCGCTTTATTCCACGGCATCCAACTATGCCTCAATACGCTCTATCGATGCATCATTGTAGAAACGGATTCGACAGGAGTATGCAAATTACTGCTGGAGGAGCTGCCCGAGGCCCACGCTGATTTGTTGCTCATTCGACAATGTCGCCAGTTGAACAATACTCAAGGCTGGACCATCAAAGTCCAGCACGTATAGAGGAAGGCGAACACGGTGGCCGACGCTCTTGCAAAGCTGGCTGCTAACTCTGCAGATGAGATAAATGTCACCAGGGCCTTTGAGGATCCCCCTCAATCCATTATTTCACTTACCATGAAAGACTTGGCTTTATGCCCAAACGTCGTACACCCTCCTAATTAGCTATAATAAAACTGGGCTCTAGCCCTCCTTTTCGACCAAAAAAAAAAGAACGTACTACGTAGTCAATGCCGATCAAACGAGTCCGTTGTTGTGGAAATTTTTTGGTATATATTTTACCCCGTAAGTTTTTGTTGTACAACTTTTATAACATTTTTTTAAGGTGGACATATATTTTAATAATTTTTACTACACATGAATTATTTTCTTTCGAATGATTTGTTTATTAGTGTGAATAACTAAATTATTCGTATGAATAACTAAATTATTCATCCAAATATTTCATTATATTCGCTCGAATAACTAAATTATTCGTCCAAATAACCCATTATATTCGTCCGAATAACCCATTATATTCGTCCGAATAACTAATTAAATTATTCGTCCAAATAATCATTATATTAGTCCAAATAACCAAGAATAAAAAGTCATGCGCAAGAGTAAGTTATACTTAGTCCGAATATAGGTTTATTAATTCGGCCACAAAACGATTTTTCTGGAAAGAAAACATATACCTATGAATAAAACATTATTCATATGTATATGGACAATTATTCGTTAGAAATAACGGAAGTATTCGTCGGTATAGAAGGAATTGTTCATCGATATATTTGAAATTATTATTCGATAGATGGCAAATTCTTCATATAAAGCGACAACTAAAATTCTAAATTATTCGTCAATAGATGACGAATTGTTCTTATAAATATTGAAATTGTTCATCGATATACAAAAAACAATATAAAAAACAAGTATAAAAAAAACAGCATAAAAAAGTATAAAAAACAGTATAGATATTGGAATTGTGATGTGAATGAATATTGGAATTATTCATCAATTACATATAACCAAGTACAAAACGGTATAAAAATAATACTCCATCCGTTTCAAATAATAGGACAATTGTGTAAATATTTATTAGTTTTGGGATATTAAAATAATAATCAATAACATTGTACATTATTCAGGTGAAGTCACAAAGATTATTCATACGTAAGAGGCAAGGTGATTGTTTATATATTTATTAATTTTGGAATGTTAAAATAATAATCAATAAAATTATACATTATTCGGTGAAATAACAAAGAGTATTCATATGTTCGAGCAAGATTGAAACAATCATATATAAAAATATGCATTTGTTAGGCTTGTGAGATGAGTTTAACCGAATAGAGAGAGAGAGTAACAACCAAGAATGGAACTGTTTGATTGAATGAATGAATGAGGAGAGTTTGTTGTACACATTGCCTTATATCCCTCTCTAACATCACTCCCCTCCTTACAAGAACCTTGCCCTCAAGGTCTTATGGTAAAGAAAAATTCGGGAATTGGTGAAGCACATGTCCTGCTGGCTCCCATGTTGCTTCTTCTACAGGTAGGTTGATCCATTTGACCAGCCATTCGGTAACCGGTTCTCCATGAGCTAAGTATTGCACCCTTGAATCCAAGACTGTCTCCGGAGCTACTATGACTACCCCAGTGTCATCAGTTGTTGGTAATGTGGTCTGCACTGCTATAGCTGGTTCAATTCTCTTCTTTAACTGTGAGATGTGGAACACTGGATGCAATATCGAGGAAGGAGGTAATGCCAGCTGATAAGCAGTTTCACCTATTCTCTTCATAACCTCAAAGGGTCCATAGAATTTAGCACTCAATTTGAAGCATTTGCGAAGAGCTAATGAAGTCTGTCTATATGGTTGCAGCTTAAGGTAAACCATATCTCCCACTTACAGTACTCTCTCGGAGCGTTTAACATATGCAAAGTATTTCATCCTTTCTTGTGCTATGCCCAGGCCGGCCTTTAAGTTGCTCAACGCTATGTCTCTCTCCTGGAACCAGTCTTCAACAGAAGCAGTGGTAATTGAGCTTGAACTGATGCCCAGTTGAGGGGGTTGGTAACCATACAAAGCCTGGAAGGGAGACATCTTTAGTGTAGTGTGATAAGTGGTGTTATACCACCATTCAGCTAAAGGAATCCACTTAGCCCAGTGTCTAGGCATAGCTGAGGTCATACATTGAAGATAAGCTTCTAAACACTGATTGACTCTCTCTGTTTGCCCATCTGTCTGCGGATGGTAAGCTGTGGAGAGTTTGAGAGAGGTGCCCATGCTGGAAAATAGCTCCTTCCATAGGTGACTTGTGAAAATTTTGTCTGTCTGAGACTATATCCTTTGGTAACCCATGTAATTTGTATACATTTTCCATAAACAGTTGGGCTACTTGGCTTGCAGAAAAGGGATGGGTGAGTAGTAGGAAGTGGGCATATTTGGTCAGGCGGTCCACTACTACCAAGATCACATCATAGCCTCTTGATTTGGGCAATCCCTCTACAAAATCCATGCCTATGGAATGCCAAGGCATTTCTGGAATTGGCAATGGTTGCAGCAATCCTGGATAGGCAACTGTTTCATGCTTGTGTCTTTGGCACACATCACATTCCTTGATTAGAGCTTCTACAAACTGTTTGAGCTGGGGCCAGTAAAATAGAGCTTTAACTCTTTGATATGTGGCTCTCAAACCCGAGTGACCTCCCACTGCTTCAGCATGGAAAGCCAATGTGATCCTCCTTCTCAGCTCTTCTTTGTTGCCAATCACTAGCCTGCCCTTGTACCTCAAGATCTCCCCTTGCCACTGAAATGGAGAGCTTGCATCAATTGCTGCATCCAGTTTCAGTTTATCCACTTCTGGGTCCCCCACATAACTGTTGGTCACTTCTTGTATCCACACTGGTTTTACTTGAACTAAGGCATTACAAGAGCTCTTCTCTCCTTGTTCCACTGACAATCCTCGTCTAGATAGGGCATCAGCAGCTGAATTGCATTTGCCTACTCTGTACTGTATGGAGTAAGAGAGGCCAAGCAATTTCCTAATTGCCTTTTTCTGTAGATGAGTTGTTACCTGCTGGTCCAAGAGATGCCTCAAGCTCTGGTGATCCGTGATTATAATGAAATGGCCTGGCTCAAGGTAATGTCTCCACTTTTCAACTGCATACAGAATTGCCAGGAGTTCTTTTTCATAGGTGGATAGCAGGAGGTGTTGTCCATGTAATGCCTTACTAATAAAGGCTAAAGCTCTCCCCTGTTGCATAAGTACTGCCCCAATGCCAGTGTCACATGCATCTGTTTCCACTTGGAATTGTACTGTGAAGTCAGGAAGAGTGAGGACCGGTGGACTAGACAACAAATTCCTCACTTGCAAGAAGGCTCTCATGCTTTCCCCACTCCACTGAAAGGCTTCCTTATTTAGTAAATCTGTCAAGGGTCTGCATATGATTCCAAAGTTCCTGATGAACCTCCTGTAATAGCCTGCCAAGCCTAAGAAACTCCTTAGTTCTTTCTCATTTTTAGGTTTAGGCCATTTAGTAATAGCCTCAATTTTAGCCTGATCAGTAGCCACTCCTTCCTTAGAGATTACATGCCCTAAGTACTCCACCTTATTTACCGCAAAGCTACACTTAACTCTCTTGGCATAAAGCTGATGCTTCCTCGTGCACAATAATACAGTCTCCAGATGCTTCACATGCTCAGTTAAGCTTTTGCTATACACCAAGATATCATCAAAAAACACTAGCACATACTTTCTCAGATGAGCAGCAAATACCACATTCATCAAGGATTGGAAAGTTGCTGGAGCATTTGTCAACCCAAATGGCATTACATTAAATTCATAGTGGCCATTGTGAGTTCTGAATGCTGTTTTTGGTATGTCCTTTTCAGATACCCTCACTTGGTGGTAACCTGCCCTCAGATCTAGCTTTGAGAAAATTGCTGCTCCATGTAGCTCATCTAGTAACTCTTCTATGTTTGGGATTGGGAATTTATCCTTAATGGTGGCTTCATTAAGCTTTCTGTAGTCCACACAAAACCTCCAGGATCCATCTTTCTTCTTGACCAACAGTGTGGGAGAAGCAAATGGACTTTGTGAGTGTCTGATGAGACCAGTGGCTAGCATCTCCTTGACTTGTCTTTCAATCTCATCTTTCTGCCCATGTGGATACCTGTATGGCTTGGAACAAATAGCCTGTGTATCTAGTTTTAATGGAATTGCATGCTCACACCCCCTCTCAGGAGGCAGGTTTGTAGGCTCTGCAAACACATCTGTGAACACTTCCAGCAACTCCTGTACTTTGCCAGGCACCTCCTCTACCTTGGCACTAAGCTGGCCAACCTGAGCAATCTCAGCAACACTCTCCAGGTCCTGACTGGCTACCAGCTTCTGTAACTCTTTCCCAGTAATATGCCTGACTGCAACTCCTTTGCTAGGCTCCACAATCCCTTGAAGCTCCACATGTTTGCCATCCTTGTTGAAGGCAATTGTAATCTTATTGTAATCAAACTGAACCGGGTTGTACATCTTCATCCAATTCACCCCTAAGAGTAATTCAGAGTCACCAATTTTTAAAGCTCGAATGTCAAAGGTATAGCTACCTCCTTGCATTGTCCACTTGAGCCCTTTGCATTCCTGTCTGCAGAAGAGTTTCCCTTTGTTTAATCCTTCCACAATCATCAGGTTAGCATTAGTGAGCTTGAATCCAGTTTCCTTAGCCACCATTGGGTCTACGAAGCTATGGGTTGAGCCACTGTCGATCAATACGTTGATGAGTCTGTCCCCAATCAATCCCTTGACCATGATTGACGTATCCGATCCGTTTCCTGTAAGAGCCCTCACAAACCCTTCTTGATTAGCTTCGTCTTCTGCACTTTCGAAGATCATCTCCTCTTGCAATGTCTCATCTTCCTCTGGACTGGTTTCTTGAACTGACATGTGCTTGACTGAGGATGTCTTGCATCTATGACCCACAAAGTATTTTTCACAACATCTAAAGCAAAGTCATGGGGTTCTCTTGAACTCGCGCGGCCCTCTTGTGCTCTGAAAGGTTTTCTGTTAGCATCTTGATTGAACCCCGTCGTTGGCTTCCAAGGATTCTTGATCCTTACAATGGCTTGAACCGCATCCCACTGCAATTTTGCCAATTCCAGACTTTCTGCCAGATCCCGTGGTCTCCCAAGCTTCACAAGAGGTTTGATCTCCGGCTTGAGGCCGCTTATGTAGCTTGTGACGAAGTAGTTCTCCGGGAGGTGGGGATTGTAAGATAGCATACCGGCGCGGAGCTCTTCGAATTTCTCATTGTACTCTTCCAATTCGTCGGTCTGGCAGAGTTTGTTGAATTCTTCAACAATGTCCACACCTTGTTTTTCTCCGAATCTACAACACAAGGCGTCGCTCATCTCCTTCCAACGAATCTCGCGCCTCTGCATCATGTACCCTTGAATCCAAGTATCCGCTCTGTCCTGCATATACATTGTCGCGAGCTCGACTTTCTGATGCTCTTGGATTCCAAAAAGGAAGAAGTACTTCTCTCACTTTCGAACCCAGCTGCGTGGTTTCTTCCCATCGAATTGTGGAAAATCCACTTTTGGGAATCGATTCTGATTTGCAAGAAACCCATCGTTTCTCATTGGTGGTGGCCGATACGGATTCTGGTCCTCTGGAATTTCTCGATTCCCCGTCGGTGGAACCTTGTCTTGCTGATCCAAGGGAATTCCTCCTCCAGTTGGTTGCCGATCGGCTTTCTGGGAAAGAACTCAAATCCACTCTCCGATTTGTGAGAGTGAATCTTGCACATCGGAAATCTTCTGGGATTGCTCCTACAACAGGCGATGTTGATCATCCTGTCGCTGCTTCATCTCCGACAGCTGCTCCTGTGTTGAAGTCGTTGCTTGCTGGAGCTGCTATAGCTGCTGTTCCATCTTCTTCGCTGATCGGAGTCGCGTGTCGTCCGCCATTGCTGAGAACCTTCAAGCAACTGATACCAATTGTTAGGCTTGTGAGATGTGTTTAACCGAATAGAGAGAGAGTAACAACCAAGAATGGAACTGTTTGATTGAATGAATGAATGAATGAGGAGAGTTTGTTGTACACATTGCCTTATATCCCTCTCTAACAGCATTATTTGATGATTGGTTTTAAAGAAAATTATGCATTATTCGGTGAATCAAAAATCATTATTCGTATATAAAAAATACAAATTTGTTAAATTCAACCCAAAAATAATTATACATATACATTAATTAAAAAAAAAGGCGAAGCATGATCATTTTATGGTGGGCCCACACACTAGATTATACATAGAAGTGACTAACGGAGTACATATTTTTGCTCAAAAAAAAAAAGACTACGGAGTACATATTACAACGCAACTGTCTGATCAAAAAAAAAAAAAGAGAGAGAGAGTCAGTGACGGGGTGAAGCACACACGCCCACACACGAGATTGAGGAGAGTGGGTGAGTATTGGGGGTGGGTCCCACGTTTTTTTAATTAAAAAAAATAAAAAATGGGATTAAATCATCACCCTCCATTTCACACAATCCTAAGGCCCAGATTTGTTCACAAATTGTATTATAAGGAGTGTTTACACATGATCCTTCCTATATATATATATATATATATATATATATATATATATATATATATATATATATATATATATATATAGGGGAAGGATCTTTTGTAAACACTCCTTAGGATACAATTTGTGAACAAATATGGGCCTTAGGATTGTGTGAAATGGATGGTGATGATTTATTCTCCAATTTTTATTTTTTTTAATTAAAAAACGTGGGACCCACGTACAATCCTCACCCGCTCTCAATTGAACAAAACCCTGTGCGCGTGAACTTAAAAAACGGGATGTTTTTTTTTTTTTTTTTTTTTGATTAATTTGGAAAATAAGAAAGTGGGTGGTTTTGTTGTTTAAAAAATCGTAAATAATGTTGGAGATATTATTCACCATTTTCAACCGGCTTCTTCTGATGTACTTAAAGAACACAAATATATAATATAATACCAACAAATTATTCATTAATGATGACTAAAATATTCGTAGGTATCTAGAATTGAAATACGTAGAGGTCTAAGTCTAATGTGAAATTAAAAAACCAAAACAAATCGCAAAATTAACCAGTTAGTGACTATTAAGTTAACTACAAATAATAATTATCAATTCACCGAATAATGTATAATTTAACCGAATAATCTCTCAAAATTAACTCAATAATTGTCCTCTTATATATGAATAATCTCTATAATTAACTGAATAATCTCTATAATTTAACTGAATAATCTATCAAAATTAACCGATTAATGATTATTAAGTTGTAGAAAATTGTTTCAAATTTTCTCTTAAAAAATGCATTTTTATCTATGAATAATTATTCTCAATATACCGAAAATACGAGTTATTTCTACGAATAATTTATTGTATATCAACGAACAATTCAATTATTTCTACGAAAAATTTATAAAATCCCAAACTCCTAAGAAATAACGAAAGAAATCTTGCACATGCATACGAATAATTTGTCAAATATCAATGAACAATCCTCCCAAATACATCTTTTACTGAAAGATGCAATTCATACTATTCTGTATATCTTATACTATACACATGGAACTAAACCAATTTATGAATAATTCTCCCATAAATCAAGAGAAAATACGAGTTATTTCTACGAATAATTAATCAATTATCAACGAACAATTCAGTTTATTTCTACGAACAATTCACAGATAAAATCATAAACAATTCACAGATTCCTTCAACATGCCCCCATTTACCAGGTAAAATCATAAAGAAAATAAATTTCACATTTTCAGATGCTAAAACCCAAATCAAAGCCTCGAATTTAAATGAACAAAAAAAGCCTCAAATTGCAAAATTGTGCTTGTTCACACATACAATTTGGGTGGTTTCCACAAATTGAACCACTCTATTCAAACAGAACCGGGAGGTGATTTGGGTGGTTTTGATTTAAATTGTGGGTACCTTCTCCTAATCCTTGCTTTCGATTAACGTCCGCTTCAGCAAACAATCTATCAACACCTTTAATTTCTCAATCCGCCGGGCGTTCGTCAAAATCGGCAACATCTGGAGTGTTCATTTGTTGTGGCGATTGGAGTTCTTCAAAATCGCCGCTGCCTTGCTTGGTATTTTGATCGGATGGGTTTTTTAGGGTTAACTGGGCGAAGATTCCCACGCGCCCTTTGGGCTTCTTTTCCTTCTTTTTCTTTGTTTTTTAATTAAAAAATATTTTATCACCGAATTATCTCAACCTTCTATTCCTATTCATCCAAGGGTTCAGATTCGTTCACAAATTACATCCTAAGGGGTGTTTATACCGAAACCACCCTCTATATATATATATATATATACCCTCTATATATATATATATATATATATAGAACAGATTAAATATTTACAAGTCTTATTGTGTTTTGTGTTAACAAATCTGGATCATTGATTGAATGAAAATGAATAATCTAGATTATTTCAAAATTTAAATAATTTCTTAATTAATCAAGTTGGGTCCAAAAAAAAAAAATTTAACTAACAATTGCGTGTCTTCCAATCCCTTATAAATTCCCTCCGCCGGCGATGAATCCCATAGCGTCCAGTTGCGTAGCGACGTCAGGGCACCAAATCAGAGAGAGGAATGTGAGGTGCGATGATGGTGCCTCACCTCCATCTCCTTGCCTCGCCTCGCCAGATTCCTCTCCCTCGACAGTATCCGGTGCGATGAGGGTTACGCCAACCAGCGACGGGGAAGCGGCGAAGGTGAAGAGGCGATGGCTATCCTGGCGGCCACTGAAATCCTGCGGCGGCGGCCTCTGAAATCCGGCAGCGGTGGGATGATGGCGCCTCGTCTCGCCAGACCCCTCTCCCTCTCCTCTCCCTAGCCAGGATCCGGCGGCCTCTGAAATCCGCATTCGGCAAGTGCGGCCTCTGAAATCCGCATTCGGCAAGTGCGGCCTCTGAGCACGGCGGCAAGTTTGAAGATGATTTGAAGGTGATTCATCCAAAGGTGATCCAAAGGTGTATTATAATAATAATCCTTTATAAATTTATCAAATTGAATTGGGGATTCATCCGAAGGTGATCCAATGGAATGGAGAGTGCGCACGATCCAACGATGATTTGGAGGTGATTCATCTGAATTGAATTGGGGATTTCTTGAATTGGGGATTTTGTTGGTTCTGATAGAAATAGATCTAGATTTATTATTCATTGGTATTCATAGTTTTGTAATAGATTATTCATTGGTATGCAACAGTTTATTCGTTGGTATGTGATAAATTATTCATTACTATTTAATTATTATTTGAACATATTAATTTCATGTTTAGAGTCATCATTCAGCAAGTTTAGAGTTTATATTCGTTGATAATACGGAATTATTCATATGTATGTGGTTATTTAGAGGTGGGAAATCAAGAATTACATTTACATAATCTTCCAGCCTAGCTAATAATTATTATCAAGTTAGTGAATAATTACTGTCAACCTAATGAATAATTACTATCAAGTTACCGAATAATTACTGTCAACCTAATGAATAATTACTATCAGGTTTGTCATGGATTCCAATTGTTGATAAAGAAATTGTTGGAATTTTTTTATTACTTTGTTCAGGTTTTAATTGAGATTGGAGCATTGATCCCCGTATTATTTTAGGATTAGTTTTAATTGAGATTGGAGCACTGATTTTTGTATTACTTTGTGTAAAATTGTTTATGAATGTATCGACTATTCGGCAAGTTCAGAGTCATTATTCATTGATAATAAAGAATTATTCATACGTATATGGGTAAATAGATGTGGGTTTCTTGAAATTCAAACTCTGTAAAATTATTAATGAATTTATTGACTATTCGGCAAGTTCTGAGTCACTATTCGTTGATAATAAGGAATTATTCATTCACTGGTTTTTGTATTACTTTGTGTAAAATTGTTTATGAATTTATCGACTATTCGGCAACTTCAGAGTCATTATTCGTTGATAATAAAGAATTATTCATTTGTATGTCGGTAAATAGATGTGGGTTTCTTGAAATCCAAACTCTGTGTAAAATTGTTAATGAATTTATCGACTATTCGACAAGTTCATAGTCACTATTCGATGATAATAAGGAATTATTCATTTGTATTTGGGTAATTAGATGTGGGAAATCAATAATTACATTTACATATTCTTTGAACCTAGCGAATAATTACTATCGACTTAACGAATAATTACTATCAACCTGGTGAACAGTTGCAAAATTGACCAACCCTTTTGTTATTATCTAAACGATAACTCCTCTTTACAAGCGAATAATAACGATCAATTTGATGAATAATTACTGGCAAAAAATATCTAACAAGGTATTACGGTTAAAAAAAAAGAAGCGCTTAAATATTGCAATGCACGGTTAAACACCAAATTAGCAATGGGATCCACGCTTTTTTAAATAAAATAAATAAGGAAAAATTGAATTAATCTCAACTCTCTATTTCATCACAATAAATGGTCCAGATTTGTTAACACAAAACACATTAAGGGTTGTTAACACTAGACCTAACCTCTCTCTCTCTCTCTCTCTCTCTCTCTCTCTCTCTCTCTCTCTCTCTCTCTCTCTCTCTCTCTCTATATATATATATATATATATATATATATATATATATATACATTTTAAAATATATATATATAACTAATTACATATATTACACATATATATGTAATAAAATTTTGAGTTAATTGTGTAATATATATATATATATATATATATATATATATATATATATATATATATATATATTCATTTTAAAATTATACATATATATTTATTACGTCTTTGAGAATCGCAATATATATATGAAAATTTTGAGTTTTTTTATAATTTTTTTATTTGAGGGACAAGGCTCGTCCCGTCCCGATCCTGTCCCGCAAAAATTACGCGGGACGACCTATGTCCCGTCCCGTTCCCATCCCGCGCCCACCCCTACTTTTTATATATAGAGATTCATGTATGTATGTACTTATCGGTTATCAGCCACAAAAGGGCCTAATCCGAATGGGAGATGTTACGCATTATCCTTTTTTAAAAAGAGCATTATTTATTGGAACCCTCCTAAACGCCTTACTCTTGTGGTCGAGGAAGCAGATCTAATTTATTGGAACCCTCCTAAACGTCTTGCTCTTGTGGTCGAGGAAGCAAATCTAATTGCCGACGCTGAAGCGCTCGCAGTTGGGGCACTCTCCAACAGCAATGGAGGTTGAAGACAACGAACAGTCCGACAATGACCACTAGGTCCAAGCTGCACTCACCAACAGCAATGGAGGATGAAGACAACGAACACTCCGACAACGACCACTAGGTTCAAGCTGAACCATCCAATGCACGGGCCTGTTTCTTATTCCTTGATTTAGTGATGAACTTTAATCGGTGTAAAAAGATATCTTTTTGGGGCGCATATAGGATGGTTACATCAAACAACATGCTTGCGTTGTTCAAGCCATCACCGATGGAGCCAAGGTGAGCCTAGCTTGCCTGTTTTCCAAGTGGTATATGATTGGACTCTTCATCCTCAAACTGGGTTTTGTGAAGACATGGATGGCCTATTAGGTAAGTCAAGAATACAACTGATAAGGTTGGAGGACCTCCGAAAGTGCAAGAATCTCACACCTACTCCTAGCAATCACCATGTCGGATCGACAAGGCTGTGATATCGATGATCGGCCAAATTAGTTGAAGAATACTTCGGTTCTAGAAATTTTCCTTCACTGGCAAAAATATGTTTTACAAAGCATCCCCTCAACTATTTATAGATCAGCAATACTAGATCCTAAGCCAAAATCTAGAAAAATAGGGCCTTATAGTTTTGCATCAACAACTAACGCAGACGAATGGTTAATCGTAGATAGAATGTGTCAGCCACTCCTTGTCAGCATATTGCATTTTGGCTAGCTCAAGGTGCTGCATTCTATCTAGCAACATATATATCCATCACAAATAGACTGTCTACTACACAAGTGTCAAACTTGCCACACCACTCATGTAAACCGCTGCTTCTCAACAAAGTCAAGATCAGAAACCTCCAATAGTCCAAACAAAAACAGATCGCTAGAGATCATCTAGAGCCCCAATACACAATTTCACATCCCTTCATAGATAAAGCACTTAAGTTGACAAGTTCAAAGCGAGAATTATGCTGGGTCAGGTTAGAAGAAATGAAGGACATAGATCAATCTCTCCAGCGATGGCCACAGTTGGGGTTGCAGCAAACAAAGAAGAGTGTCATACCTTCCTCCCCTCTTGAAGTTGCCTGAAAAATCAAACCCACCAAATAGATGAAGAATTATGAAAAACAAGGCAGTTGAAATATTTAGCTGGCAGGAACCAAACCATACATGTCTGCAGTCTAAATAACACCAATGGACTTTTACTTCATTTAGGTTAGGGCTAATTATGGGGTTGCAGCAATCACACCCCCTGGATGGAAATCATTATGTAAAGAGTGGGTACCAGTTTGATTTCAAAACTCCTACAGGCTACAACATTTTAGATAAAACACCATTTCCATTCTCTAATCAACATGCCAATACTGAGGCCATGTGAAGTTATATCTGCTACTTGTCAAAATACCTGGAAAAAGACAGCTTCCCCATGATTGCATTGGGCACACCGAACAGATTTGGTACGAGGCAGAGTTGGATCAGCAGCTACATCCTGCAGCACTTGAGTGCGCTCCCCAACCGAATGATGGATCTCATTTCTGTAGACACAGTTGTTATCAGCAACCTCCTGGATAAAAAGAAGAGCAACTGGTAAGAGATTCTTCATGGTATATAAAAGAAATATACACACAACCTCTTGAAAAAATAGCAAAGCCTCACTAGATCACACATCGTGATAAAATGCAAGTGTTTGGCAACTGCAACTTTTAACAATCCTCAATTGACTGCACCTATCCGACTCCCTCCCAAACTTTAAAGAGTTACCAATTCCTAAGGCTGAATGGTGAATCATGCAACACAGATTACACAATTAATCCTTCTATACGCAGCCGGAACCTTATCCCCAACCCACCGCAAAACATCCATGGATTCAAATGCCTAATCGGTACCCACCATGTCATAAAAAAACTCATGAAATATTAAACAAGGTATTTTATTCCAGCATACAAAATGTAGGAGCTGCAGGAGATTATCAAAGAGCTGCCTTTAAGAAGCAGAGAAACCCTAGAAAAACCCTAATTCAAAACAGCCGAATTCCACGAGTGAAAGATTAAGCAGAGACCTGATGATCGCAGTTCCGGCAAGCATAGAGGAGGATCTTTTGGTCCCTATCCTCCTTCGGATACAGAATGTTGTTGCTGTTCAATTCCACCGAACACCAAATCAAAAGGAAACACAAAAGCATAAAATTCGGGCTAACACAACAGGCAAAATTGAGAAAAATGAAGATACGACGATAGCAGCGATCACCATTTGTCCAGGATTGAAGAAAAATGGGTGGAAAACACAAAATTATAGGTCATTCAAAATTCGAGAACGAACGGAGCGAGTGGGAAGCTAACCATTCACGGCAGAACTTCATGGTACTCATCTTGAAGGATCTGAGGAGAAGATATATATAGAAGGAGAAGAGAGAGGAATTGTCGATTATCTCGGACGGATTTTTCGCCCCCAAATCTCGCTCAATCACCCTTAACAGAAATCTCCGATGGCTTCCGAAACCTCCGCAGCTTTGCCCGCTTCCGGCGAGATGTAAGTAAGCAGCGTAATTTGTAAGCGCTCTCTGCAGGGTCAGTAAGCGCACTCATTTGGGCCTACTGGGCTTCATGTTGATTGTTGGGCCTTTTTTCGAAAAATAGCCCAAACCCCGTTTTAGGTTAGCTAGAAATAAAAGTTCGGCTCGATGTTATTTATTTTCTAAACAAGCCACATTTTTATGCTCATTTCAAAACTCGGGTAGATTTAAGTTTGGCTCGAACTTATTCATTGCCTAACCGAGCAGTGTAGTGTAGGAGCACATTTTTAAACTCGAGAGTGTTGGTGGTGGTGGCTTGGGGCTGTGTCGGACCTGAGTGGCTGCTGTGGTGCCACCTCCCATTTCCCGTCACCGTGGCCTATATATCAAGAGTCTTGGGCTGAATAAATTGCAGGCCGTGGAGCATCGGGTGTGTGGTTGTGCTGTTGGTGCTGCTGTGCCGGCTCTCCATATGGTCCGGTCCTGTTTCCCTTTGTAACTTTGTTTTACCATCTATCTATTTACCGATTCAGAAATAAGTGTTCGGAACATATCAAGCAAACATATGCTTCAATCAACCTTGTTGCTTAAATAACCCGGAAACTAAGCAAGAACTGAATTGAATACTTGTTGCCTAACACTCCTTTACAGTCCAATCTGAATTAGATAAGCCTAAACCTGCAGGAAGGAGAAGAAGAAGATGATACCTAAAAGAGGCTTACATTACAGGCAATCCTCATTAACCAGCAACACAAAGTACTCATAAACAAAAATACAGAATCTTTGCAAACAACTTAAATTGGCAGATGAACACCACATTCATAGAACAGAAACCTGATCAGCAGCTTAACCCATCTCAGTCAGGCCTGAGGAAGCTTCCTGCGCTTGTACCTCACCATCACCTCCCCTTTAACTCCCACCACCATAGCGTTCCAGTCGATCTCTGGGAACGGTGAGATCAATTCCAGTTCGAAATTCCTCAACAAATGGCTCCATATTGTCTTTATTTGCAGGTATGCAAACGGCTCCCCAAGGCATCCATGCCTCCCACCTCCAAATGCGATGTAAGAGAATGCCCCTGCCGCTTTGTCTTCCTCTCTTCCAGGAGCAAATCTCCCCGGATCATACTTGTCTGGATCCTGAAATATATGTGGGAGACGATTGGCAAAGGTAGGCGAGGTTGCGACAATATGGCCCTTTGGAATGTCGTACTCTTTCCCCTCGCGAGATGTTACACTGAAGTCGCTGTGCGAGTGGCGCATCAACATGATCAGAGGTGGATGGAGTCTCAAGGCTTCCTTGATGCACCTATACAACACATCCATTTCGGATAAAATATCATGATCAATTCTGTCCCCATGCTTGCTCATTAGGCTCTTCTGCTCATCTTGCACCGCGGACAAGTACTCCTTGCAAGTCAGAAGGTAGGCTCCTGTCCATGTCGCTGTGATGGAACTGCTGTGCTGCCCCGCAAAGAGTGCAGCAATGAGCATCCCGGTGACCTCTGCTTCAGTTGTTGGCCGACCATCTTTGTACTTTGAATCAATAAAGCACTGGAGCATATCACTCTCCGACCTGCCTGACCCCTTACGAGAAGCTATAATGTTTGCAAAGATCTCGGCCAGCCTCTTTCTAGCCCTATCACGCCGGCGATGAGCTGGGATGGGCAGGTATGGGAAGATAACACTGATTGGTAGCATCCCATTGTCAAGATCATGGAAGAGTGCGGATACATCATCAAAGAGATTGTCGCGGACCTCCCGACCCAAGAGGCATCTACTTGCAGTCAAGATTATCAGATGCTCCAGTTCATATTTCAAGTCGACTTCTCCGGAGTCTCCCCATTTGGAGAAGTAGTCCTGCACAATTACACAATGCAATATCATCAAATCAAGACAAGCTCATGAAAATGACAGAGGAAAGGGAGAGGAGAAACAGACCTCGGCCTCGAAAATCATTTGATCAACATAACTCTTAAGTTTATTAACTCGAAGAGCCTCAGTGAAGAAGCGAAACTGCTCTTGGCGGACAGAATAATCGACATCAAATACGACTCCAGGGCCGAAAGTGGGGACATTAAACCGGTAAACTTCCTGTTGGCTGAGATCCGACTCAGAGGCTTTAAAGAAGTGTGCAGAAACCTCTGGCCCTATCAAGAAGGTGATGTTCCTACTGACCAGATTCAAGGTGAAAACACTACCGAGCTTAGGGTACTCCTCTTTCAGCATGATGACTGGGCCTTTGAAGAACCGTAGTAGTCCACCGATGATCGGCAAACCAGTTTTCACTACTGGAGGTAATTTCTTTCTGGATCTTGGCATTACAAATGACAGTACCAATTTAGCAGCTACCAGGGTAGCCAACACTAAAACCCCTACATTCCAATACCCGCTGTTGATGTCTACGCCTAAAACTTGCATTTTTTTTTTCTTAGATGTCCGACTGCGAAATGTCAGTCAAGACTCAAAATCTCAATCAAGGAAGAAGCAACAATCAAATGCAAATGAAGCACATTTAGTCTAAAGCACTGAATTTGGATCAGATTGATAATGGCGGCGAAGCCAATCGGCGAGGCGAGGAGAAAATAAAGACCCGGAGAAGAAGAGAGATGTATGGAGAGGGAAAAGAACGACTTACAGAAGGACAAGAAGGGTTTCGTCAGTGTCTCCTTGGTGCTTCCGCTTGAGAGAGAAGATGAGGATTAGGAAATGTGGGTTAGGATCTGATCTATTTAAATTGAATTCATTTTAAGTAATTAACACTATCTCATTCCTTCCCTGCCATGCCAGCAAAGATGCTCTGGTAAGATGTGAACTCCGGAAGATCGAAACCAAAACCATGGGAAAAAACCATGGACTAGACAAGGTCACAAGAGACAAGAAAAGACAAAAAAAAAGATATAATAATATGAAACAAAAACTATGGATGGAAACAGACTCTAAAAAAATATAAATTATTGCACTACTGTCTACTAAGACAACCACAAATGGATTTGATCAGACCAAATCTGGCTCTATCACCCTTAACAAAAATCTCCGATGGTTTCCGAACCCTCCGCAGCTTTCCCGCTTCCGGCGAGATGTAAGTAAGCGCACCCATTTGGGCCTACTGGGCTTCATGTTGATTGTTGGGCTTTTTTCGAAAAATAGCCCAAATCTAGTAATATGGAAGTTAGTCTTGTGGAAAGAATCCCAAAACACCTACTGGGCTTCATGTTGATTGTTGGGCTTTTTACAAAACCAAGTTTAAGAGGATATTCGAAATCCATCAAATACGATCTTAAGTCACAAGGACAAATTAATTCAATACGAAAAAACATCAATCTTTTTTGCTACCAAAGGAACCTCGACCTTCTTATTAATAGCAACAAGATTGACGACGATTCAGCAATATAATGTCTTGGTATCATTGTATCATAACAACTTGAAGCTTCTCTTTGTTGGTCACCCTTGGTAAGTCGGTTTTTGGAACAATTCCAGTTAGGTAGTTGAAATGCACATTCCGTCAAATAAAATAAAATCTATGATTCTACAACACAAAATAGCTATAATTTATCAGCAACATATTTACCGAAGCGAGAAAACTAATTAATAGACCACGCAAATTGAAAAAACAAAGGATATGAAATCCAATGATTCTATTTTAAGAACAAAGGACATGATTTTTTTTTAGCAAGAGTACAATTATATATGTGCGGTGTTATTTTATATTATTAAGGGTACATAACGTTCTCTACGTACTACTATATAATAAATGATACTATTATTTTAAGATAATATGACTTCAATTTATAGTAAAACTATATTGTTTTTTTCATTAAAATAATATATAAATAAATAAATGAAATAGCTAAAGAAAAGAAAACTAATAAAATAAGGATAGAAAATGCAATACAATAAATATTTAGTCAGTATATAACTCGTTATATTCTTAACATGTAATAGTGTATAACCAGATATACAAAATTTAAACTTGCGTAACTTCTTACCAAATTCTCAAAATAAGTAATATAACTTATGGTTTTGAAGCTCTCGAGATGAATTATAATAAGTGGATGTCAATTTAAGTAAAACATATATTGATAAAGTTATTATCTTCTAAAAATATGTTCATATAGAGCAAAAATAGATAAAATCTTATAAAAAAATTTATCTTATGCATATATTGATTATTTAAAAAAATTGTGATATGTTTATACGACCAATATCCATATCTAATGAAATTTTGTTAATATCTTGTAAAAATATATCCATATCTAATAAAATTGGGTCAATTTTTATCTCATACATATATTAATTATTTCAAAAATTTGTGCTTGGTTCATACAACTAATATGCATATCTAATGAAATTGGGTCAAATTTTTATCTTATGCATGTATAGATATATTGATTAAATAGAGTTAAAATAAATTTTATCTTATACATATATTGATTATTTCAAAAAATTGTGATTGGTTATACAACTACTATTAAGGAGAAGTCGTCGTGTGTTTCAGTCGACTTCTCCTTTATTTTATTATATATATATAATAGATAGATATAAAAGTATTATAGTCTATTTAAATAAAACTAACGTGATTAATACATCTATAATTTTCAAACATTCATAACTTTTTTACTCCGATGTCGAATTATGACGATTGTATATCAAAACGAAGTCATCATATCGGAGAATACATATAAATAGTATAATTTGTCGGACGAGGGAGGGGCATGAGCTCCCATGCCCGCTTAACTCCGCCCCTAGTGGACATTTAACTAATTAGCAATGTTTGATGTATTAGTTTCTAAAATATGGACATATATGGTTAATTACCCCTTAAATTAACTCCATCATCTTCATATATAGCAACTCACATGTACTGATTGATGTACAAGCAATGAATTAATTAGTCAATATAATCAAATCGCACTGCATTACTACACAAATCGATCGATCTCGGTAATCAGTTGATCAAGGAAGCAATGGCCAGGCAGTTGCTGCACAACATGGTCAAGTTCTTGCCGGCATCCGCCATGGGCGACGGCTTCCCGGCCTCCTCGAACGAGTTGTCGCAGGTGTCGTAATCCGATATGGCGGAGCTTAGCATGTCCTTGATGGTCCCGACGTCCCTCGCCGCGATCGCCTCCACCGCCGAGCTGTAGTTGTCGAGCGCGTCGCTGTAGACCTCCTTGCAAACCCCGAGAGCAGACGCCACATCAGCAGTGCCCCCCGGCTTCGCTATCAGGGCTGCCAGCGTGGCCTGGGCCGCCTTGGTCGCCTCCACGCTCGCCCTTATCTCGAGCCGCAGCACGGAGACGGCGTCCGCCGGGGCGCCCGGCCCCGCCAGGGGCGAAACCGAGGACACGCACACCTCCGGGTGGTCCGTGGAGCTGCATATCCTCTCGAGGGCTGTGTTCGCGGGGCGGTGGTGTTTGTGGTGGCCGCGGTGGTGGTGCGGGGCGGGTGCCGGGGCGGAGGCGGCGGCGACGGCGACGATGAGGGAGATGAGGATGAGGGAGATTTTGAGAACCGGCATAATTAATTAATTAACCGGGCCAAGGATTAATTAATTAGCCGGAGGTGGCGGGAGATTTTGTTGGTATGGGATTGGGCGGTTAATTAGTTATGCGGATCAACAAAATCGAGGGAGATTTTGTTGTGATGGTTATATAGGTTAGAGCATCTCCAATAGATGTTCTATTTTGGAGAATTTTACAAATTTGGAGAATTTTGGGCTTATTTTTGGCCCAACAGATTCTCCAACCCATTCTCCAAAATAGAGATGGGGTGTAAAAAATAGGGTTCCTTCCCTATATTTGGAGCAATCCCCAATTCCCCAATTTTTTTTACGCCTGAATCTCCACTCTTTCTTCAACCGTTCAACCGCAGCGACGGTGGGAGTTCAAATTTGTCGAATTAGATCTAAGGGTCTCGTCGGAGATTTGCCCCGTTTTGTTGTGATGGTTAATTTTGTTGATGCAAAATTAGTGATGGAGGTTATGTGTGTGTGTGTGGCTGTACGTTGGTTTCGCTTCGGTGGCCCGTAAGAAACTCATGGCCCTTGAATTTGGCATATATATAGCCAATCATTACTTACAAGACTCTATTTAAAGATCAAGACATAATATTAAGAAAGATACCAACATTCAAAGCAAGAATTCAACTTTGAGGAAAGAATTTAATATCGTAAGGATGAAGTAGAAGAAATAAAAAATAATTACCACAAGAATTCAAGCTAATATGGTGGCAACTTTACCATATAAATACCTTCATTCCTTACGAAGAGGGCATCTTCAATTTTTTTTTTTGGTTAAAAAGAGAGTCGGGGCTCTCCACGCATCTAGCCGCGCTTTTATTAAAAATGAAAAATGGGCTAAATAGTCATCACATGGGGATAGCCCGACCTCTGACATCATGATGCAGGAAAGAAAACACACCCTCAAGCGGTCGGTCAAACAATACATAAAAACCACAATGTCATAAGCAAAAGCTAAACTAGCTAAGTGATCCGCTACACCATTAGTTTCACGGAACACGTGTCGAAACTGGATCAACCAGTCTCTTTTCACTAAGCCTTGACACTTCGTGACAAAGCTAGCAAGGGGATGGCCCTGGGTGATCTATTGGTTCCTAAGGAGAGTTTCTACAACCAGCGAATCTGTTTCCTGAATCACCTGCCTATAGCTACTCTGCCATGCCAATGCCAAGTTAAGTCATTGGTACACTCCCCAAAGCTATGCTTTAGGGCATCTTCAATTAGTACTTCCAATAAGTTTTCACAAGTTAAAAGACTTTGTTGGAAATTGTCAAGAGTTTTTCACTTGTAAATTTCTTTCACAAAATTTGATAAGGTACTTTTACAAGATTATTCAAAGCAATAAAAATAAGTTCTTTTGGGAAAACTTTGTTTACATTATTGCGACTTTTATTGTTTTCTTACCATCATCATTATTCATTATCATATTATATTCCATCATTATCATCATCATTATTATATAAAGTTAAATCTTGGGTATAACTAGTATCAGAGCCACTGCATTATATGCTTCAAGAAATTTAACTGTTATAATTTTCATTTATTATTGTGTCATATTTACTTTAATCTAGTCAAATTTATGCATAAAGAGCGTTTGGTCAGTCGTAAATCCGCTTGGTCATCCCGTTTAAGTTAAGTTTAAGGGTGGTTCTACTCCTGGTCGATGGTCTCGTTTGATATACGTGGATTATGACTTTATTAAATTAAATAAACACGATATAGTAAATGACATTATGGCGTTAAATCTCATAAGGATGTTATATAGAAGCTCTAGCTAGCAGTTCTCATATACTTCATAGTAATGAGATGCATTTTTTCACAAGATAATAGTGACCTACCGAATTGCACAATATTTGAGCAAAACATTGGATCTATTTATAGAATTGGTGCATTAGATTTTAAGACTGCATTTAGCATAAAAACACATGAGGAAACCATGAGTATTCAACAAGAACAACACACTCTGCAATTACTTTCTGCTTTTTTTTTTAAGAAATACTTGGTAACATGATAGGTGATAGACTAAAAGGAAATAATAATATTATACAAGATTTTTTTTTAGTACCTTATGTCTATAATTTCAATTTTTTTTAAAACAATAATCCCAACTTGATTAATTAATTGAACTTCTTCCAATGTTTTTTCTTTAAAAAAAGGGAGTATATATAATTAGGGATTTAGGGCTGGGCAATATATGGATCGGACCGGAATCAGACTGGGACCAGATCGGAATTTACGGTCTTTGGATCGGACCGGAACATTACGGTCTGGTCCGCGGTCCAACATATTGTCAAATCCGGGTTCCGGTCCAAACCCGGGACCAGACCGAAATTGGACCGGAACCTGTTTTATTTATAAAAAAAAAAGAAGAAGAAGAAGAAAAGAAAGGCCTAAACTAAACCTTACTTTTCGATGGAGCTCTGCGCCGCTCTCACTGAGAGCCTCTCAGTATCTCACCATTTCATAATTTGCATTTCTCTCTTTCTTAGTTTCTTACTTTCGTAGTTTCGTCCATCGACTTCTTCAGATTCGAAGTTCAGAGTTCCAACCGCAGGTGGTTCTCGGCTCTCATACCTCGGCTCTCGCCGGCTCGACTCTCGGACCTCGGCGGGCCTCTACAGTCCACTCTCCTCACAGTAAGTCATCCCGAATTCCCGACCCCATTACTTCATCGCCACCCATCGCCGGATCGCCGCCGCCCTTCGTCGCCACCCATCGCCAGTTCGCCGCCGCCCTGGCCCTTCTCCACCACCCTCGCCCTTCGCTGCCCATCACCACTTCACCAGTAGACATCCCTCTCCTCTCTCTCTTCTCATATTTTGATGTATATTTCCAGATTTCAGAATTCGGATCTAGGGTTAGATAAAAAAAAAAAATTCAATTTGCAGTTTAAAATTTTCAGATCTAAGTTTTGAGTTTAGGGAATTTCGATTTGCACATGAGCCTTGATTCAATTTTCAGATCTAGCATTTGATTTGTACTTAATCGATTTTGCTTTAAGTTTCTTCAATCATATTGTAAGTTACTCTGGGTTGGATTTATACTTTGAAGTTTGAAGGAATGAACAAATTAATTTTCACTTGAATTAGGGCTGTGCAAATTGTAGAATTTTTATTTGTTTTTTTCATTCAATTGCAAATAGGGGTTGTAGGAATACGATCCAAACGGTCTTTACGGTCCGCGGACCGGAAAATCCGGGACCATATTTATCGGTCCCGGTCCGATCCGCGGTCCAAGTTTCTAAAAATTCCGGTCCATCGGATCGGACCGGAACCGGAATGTCCGGTCCGGTCCAGACCGGTTGATCAGCCCTATATATAATACAGATAATTTTTTGCCATAACAATAAAAGTATTTTTATTATCAATGTATTAAAATTGGAAAGGGAAAAAGAAAGAAAGAAATAATATAATTTACAAGAATAAGTAACAAATAGAGGGTTCTCAAAAAAAAAAAGGAGAAATAGTTTTGAAAACGATGAGTAGGAAAAAGAACAAAAAATGTATTAAAATCGGATAAAAGCAATTAGGAGGGCAGGGTTTAAACGCTAGTCTGAATACAAAGGGGTTCTTCTGATACCACTACGGCTTTGTTTGGATTTCAAAGACTTATAAACATAAACACTTTGAAAGTGTTTGTCTAATGCAATTTTTATGTATTTCAAATAATATGAATTTAAAATAAAAACATTACATATATAGATTGTATCAATCAAATACCCAATATTGTATTTAGTTTGTAATTACCTTGTAAATTTAATATAATTAATTTACGTAATTTATAAGGTATTTTATTTTAAAATTACGTTATTTTAAATATCTTATAATTTTTTTAACTAAATATTTTACAAGTATTTATGCTTATAAGTAGTGGCGGAGCCAGAAACTTTTCGAAGGAGGGCACAATTACATATGTGCGATGTCATTTTACATGCAACGACATAAATAACTCTATATGAAAACAAATTATGTTATTTTAGAATAAAATATGATCAATTTATGATTAAATATCATCGTTTTTTACCGTTAAAATATATAAATAAGTAACTAAATGAAATGGACGAAGAAAAAAACTAACAAAATAAGGATAGGAAACACAATATAATAAACATTGAGTCTTATAACTTGTTGCACTCTTAACATGTAATAATGTATAACTAGATATATAATTTTTTAAGCTGCACGACTTCTCGCCTAATTGTCAAAATGAGTAATATAACCTCTCATTTTGAAGATCTCAAGATGAATTAAAGTATGTGATGTCAATCTAAGCAAAGTATAAAAGCATTGTAGTTTATTGAAATAAAATTAAAGTGATTAATATGCCTTTAATTTTTAAATATTCATAATTTTTTTTACTTGGATGTCAGATTATGGCGTATTATATATCAAAACAAAACTATTGGCGAGGAGAATAGACATAGGTAGTTTGTCAGATGAGAGGGGGGCCGCATTCTCCCCCATGCCCCCTAGCTCTGCCACTACTTGTAAGCACAATACATTGGGAATCCAAACACCCGTAGGCTGTTTATTCAATTTCGAATCCAATAAATTCCAACTTTTTCAAAATTTGGTTCAACCGTGGTTTGGGGGTTACAACTCTTTTGTTCAAGATTAGGTAATAAGATTCAAAACCTACTGTTCAAGGTTTGCACTTATCAGTCTATCTATGTATTCTCTTGTTCAAGGTTCAAGTGCAAATATTGCTCATATGTGCACAGTTTGCAAATCTTGGTAAAAAAAAAAAGAGGAAAAATTGAAGAAAGGAAGGGAGAAAAAGGACTCTACCTAGCAAAGTTAGAGAGGAACCATTCCTCACCTCAAGCAGCCATCGAGCCTAGTCGCCCTACCTACAAGGCTACAATCCACCTTTTTGAAAGCGCTTTCAAAAAGGTCGATATTTTTTAGAAAGTTGACCTTCAATGGTTTATGATCTTGATCTTTCTTTACAATGTTGGAGAGTTATCAACCATGAAAAAGCTTGCTTTCTTCAATTTCTTGGTCTTTTTTCGATTTCCCTTGACCTTGGTTTGAATCCCCATCTTCTAGATGAATTTAGTGAAATCGGCATTTTTGATACGGTTTAGAAAGCAATTTTAGAGTTTCTATAATGAACGATGAGGGGTCTATGTTGGTAAAGGGTTCTATGTGGGTGGTTGGGGTACGGTCCCAATCAACGATTAGCGGTGAATCTCCGTCGGATATTGGAAGTCGGGAGTTCTTCTCTCTTTGTTGTCATTCCTCATGTGTGAAGATTTGATGGACAAAGGTTTGATCATACCAAAATTGACTCTTCCGGCCTCCTCCTCCTCCTACTACTATTACTTGTGTGTACCGATGATTGTATTATATTCTCAACAAAATTTGACGATTGGATAAAGATTTGATCGGATTTTTCGTCCCCATGCTAGCTAGAGTTGATTGGACCATGCATGGCGATCAGTCTGTCTACCAATTATCTTGACCTCTCGATTTACTTGACAGGGGCGATATCTGATATTTCAAATATATTTTTTTGGGTAAGATTTTGGTCAAATGCAAAGCATTTAACCAAGAGCATTCATACAGATGAGATCAAGCAAAGGCTGGTCGGGGGACAGGGTTGAACCGAAGAAAGGGGATCAATAATGGGAAAGAAGATCTGTAGTTCGATTCTCTAAATACGTGCGTAGATGACGCATAATGGAAACCTTGAAGAAGAAGAAGACAGTAAAAATGACAATTTATGATTCCCAGGGGCAAGAGGTTCCCAGAGTACTACTATTTATCACGACAATATTATCACCTTCAATGATTAGGTTGTCAATTTTGAGGACACGAGCCTTCTTGAGGCCTTGCCAAAGGGCAAAAGCCTCACAACCAAAGACCGGAGTCAAAGGCGAAGACCCGACCTCACAGTGCAAATGATGTTTCCAAGGTGGTTTTGAATGATACTCCGTATATCCGTAAGAACCGGAATTATTTCTGGAGAGGACTCCGTCGAAATTTAGTTTGAGATGCGTTTGGGGTGGCTTAGACCATTTGACTTTTGTGCGTTTGGTTGAAGATCCGGTCAGCGTTAATGATGGTTAGGTGTCAGAGCTATCATCTGATAGATCCCAAAGTTGGAGTTGTTCTCTGATGTAAGCAACTATGGTCTTAGGGTCGGCTTTTGTGGTTGTGAAAAAGAGCTTGGTTCCTGAAGAACCAAATGCTCCACCAAGCGGTCGCAAGTAGGCTGAAGTTCGTAGTTTTGAGTTCACTTTTGATGTTGTTTAGGAGATTTTGGACAGGGACGTCAGTGTTATGAAATTTAGTCACAATAAGGGCCAATTTTGGTTTTAAGAGAACAATCGTTTGTCGTGTTAAGGGACAACTTAGAAGAATATGGTTTAGGTCTTCGAGTTGGGAGTGACAATTAGGGCAGCAAGAGAAGTACCCGCATCCATGAGAAGCTAACTTGGCACCCGTGGGGGTACTGTCTTTAGATATCTACCATAAAAATCCTTTAATCTTGGGTAGAGTGTTGAACTTTCATATCCAATGTAGATCAGATACAGAGTGGTTTTTACGATGGACCGATTGGTGTAAGAGTTTAACAACTGAGCTTGTAGAGAACCAGTCATTGGAAATCCAAGTCCAGTAGAGTCTGTCTTGAAAAATTGTGGTTGGAATGTGCATTTTAATATTTCAAATATCTATTTTTTTTTAAAAAAAAACATTAGAGTATTAGTTCAGATCTCCAAGATGATTTTTGAGAAAAAAATTTATGAAGAGGAAACCACCTTCGATGGTAAACCCCGAACCGACCTACCTACGTCCTTACTCGACACCATTAGGACACCCCGACTGATGATATTTTTTACGGAGTACTGTATTTTTTATTTTGATATGAAAAGGATGGGCGTCATGTGTGGACGTTGTCACTTGTCAGTTGGGTTAGAGAGAGACCAAAATCATTTCTTAAATTGCTGTCAGTGGTCAACAGATAGATGTGAGGATCCAGATCGAATTAGTTCGTAGACGAAGCTCCGATCATCGATCCAAAAGTATTTCAAAAAGCCCCGGAATCTAGGGTTTTCCTTTAGGTTTCAACTCACTTTTCAGTTTTCACCCACAAGCTGTCCTACCAGGACCTCAAATGGCGTTCTGGTGGCCATTGCTGGTTCTCGCCCTCGCTTACGCCATCTGCAGATTCCTCCTGATGCTCATCCCTCCCAATGTGCCTTCCATTGAAGTTGACACCTCCGATGGTTCTCTCTTCCCCATCTCTTTCTCTAATTTTCAGCCTGCCTTCTCTGATTTTTCGGCTGATTGGCATTTGTTGTCGATTGATTTTGTTTCGTTGCTTCAACCAATAATGTGCAGTGTTGGATGATGGAAGTCAAACTAAAGACAACAGCTTCATCTATGTGAGTCTTTCCCTGCTTATTCTGGCCATCTCTCGATTCATGTGCTGTGTTTTAGGGCAATGTGTTCAATCTTGGAAGTAGAATACCAATTTATCAGAAAAATTAAACCTTCATGTCTCCACAAAAAGGATTTGTGCTTGTGCAGTTCTGACTTCTGACACCTGTCTAAGAAGCTATTTAATTTCCAGCACTTGTTATTCATTTCAAGCTTCCTGCATTGATCTTACTGAAATGTTCTAACTGAAATTAGTCCAATATTGATTCAAACCCATTTTCCATCTTATTAGTTATTACTTGTACTATTTTAAGTTTCTTATAATATGATCCGGGGGGTGAAAATTTCTTCGTGTAATTAAGGGTTTTACGGTACTGTTCCAGACTCCAGTCCAGTATGCAACATTGCTAAAGTAGGGGGGAAAGAATGTGGCAGACTGTTTGTAATGATGACCTTATGGTTATGGCTTATCGTTAAGGGGTGTTTTAAGGTTTCTGCTGATATTTATCCTTCACATTGGTGTTTGCGAGCAGATTCCTAGGAGGGGAAGGCCGACTGACAAAGTGCAATGTTATGAGCCTGCAACAATGAAGTACTTGGGATTCTTTCCAGCATTAATGCCCGATGAGGTTGGTGCTTGTGCATTCTTTTTGTACAATGTTATAGTTCAATCAAAAGGAATTGCCACTTACCACTCTTGATTGTTTACACGATGAGGTTAGTGCAGTGCTTGTGCATTCTTTTTTTCCTCCCTCCACCCCCACCCACCCACTATTGTTTGAATTTCCTATTCCTACAACATAAACCTTCACTTCTACTGGCTTTTCTTCATTAGACTAAATTGTTTGGAGATATTTGCAAGATTTTGGTGGTTTCATACAAAATTTTTAAAAAAGGTTGTAAAGTGGGAAAATACTACAATTTATGTACTTTGATCATTTCATTTGATGATTTATGGGATGAATCATTGATGATGATTAAAGAAGAAAAGGGGGGAAAAGGATGGAATTGGGCTGCCAGCGGTATGAGAGGACATATTTTTTTATTGATGGCATCCTTGACTTACAGATGTCATGTCTTCTGCTGCATTGAAGAGTTTCTTGTGTTCTTAGATTGTAAATCACATATGTTTTGATTTATTCAGGTTAAAGAGCGTGTGTCACAAGCAAGGAAGGCCCAAAAGGTGTGGGCAAGTAGCAGCTTCAAGCAAAGACGCCAATTCTTACGCATTCTCTTAAAGTACATTATTGAGCATCAGGAGCTGATATGCGAGTGAGACTTTCTTTCTTCAAATGATTAGTGTTTCCAGTTTTCAAATTTATGGCATGTAATCATCCTTGAGAAGAGACTTGAACCAGCCTTTTCTTCTTGCACCTAAGTGTGGTGGTTGGGGGGTTGGGGGGGGGGGGGGGGTAGAGCTTGTGAAGGAGATAAGAAGGGAAGAATGAGAAAGAAGATCGAAGAATGATAATGAAGAAATGAATGGACTAGAAGTGGGTAGAGACATAGGTAATTTGATGATTAACCATCATCATTTTCCGTTAACGTGTTTAAAGGCCCCCATGGGGGTATATGGTTGATATCTAAGCCATCTAACACACAAAAATTCCTAATTCTTAAACTATATGAATATAGTCCAAAAAATATATGTAGTCCTGTATAAACTGATTAGAAATCGAAGTATATCTCTTAAAAGTGTTAAAGGCTCTGATATAAACTGATTAGAAATTGACATATACTAATATCTGAAACTAATTATCGTATAAGCTTGGTTTTGCTTTCTTCTGCACTTTTCCTTTGTTATGTTTGGTCTTGCTTTCCCCCAGTTTGTGTTGTTTTTGGTCCATGTCCTTGCCCCTTTCGGTTTTGTTGCTTCTCGGTTTTTCGGAAACACCCTCTCCACTAGTTCGAGGAACGGATTTGTACATCCCGACCCCCTAAACCTTGCATCGTGTCACGTGAAATTTGAGGGCTTCAGTGGAAAGGAAGAAAACAGGCTAGAGTGAGTTAGAAGATTGAAGAAGGGTAAGGAAGGAATAAACTGAGGGAGCATATAGGAAAAAAATCTCAATTTTCTTTACTCGTTCTGTCATGATGTGATAGGTCGGCCCTGCTGCTACTTGAGTTGGACTCCATCTTGGTCCATCTAGAGACTTGGTGTGTGTGACCATTGGGGTGTTTGACATAATACTTTGCCTGTCAATACTGCTAAAATAGAGTGTCATTATGTGCACCTTCACTGAGCACAACATTTTGGCTGTTCTATATGAAGCATATGCTAATAGGCATTCCCTACTCTTCTCAATATGTCATTTGAATAATATTTTATGATTTAGATGTTGCTTCCAAAGTCCTAGAGAACTTTAAACTTTAGGGGCTTGGAATGTGTATGGGCATCCATCATGGGTCATGCAAAATTTGATCTGTAAACTTTAGGGGCTTGAGAACATTGATGGTTGATTAATTTCTTGCAGAATCTCATCACGTGACACTGGAAAGACAATGGTGGATGCTTCCTTGGGAGAAATTATGACAACATGTGAGAAAATAAATTGGCTTTTGTCCGAAGGTGAACGTTGGCTGAAACCTGAATACAGGTAGAACGTAATTCTTCATACTATTTTTTCTTGTAACTGGTAGAATTTCACGAATAGTCTTCTGTGTAAGTACTTATTGTTCTCTATTATGATTCAAGCTCTCCAACTCAGGCTTAAATGACAAGACTGATTAATTTGTACTACTTCTAAGTAGAAGTGGTTTGGTTTGTCATGTACACTGCTGCTACATCAAAAAGTAGGCAATTTGCGTTAGGTCAAGAGATGAGTAGTGTTTATCCACCATCTTATTTAAAGTCAACTATTTATACTACCTCCGATCCAAAATACATGTCGTTTGACTTTTCAACACGTATTTTAAGAAGGTAAAAACTATATAAAATATCAACTTGTTTTAAATTATTTTTTTACAACTTAATATTTGTTGGTAATAAGTATTAAATTGTAAAAAAAATAATAATAAAAAAGTTAATATGTTATATAGTTTTTAGCTCTTAAAATACGTGTTAAAAAGTCAAACGACATGTATTTTGGATCGGAGGGAGTATTTAGTTTTATCAAACTAAAATTCTCTCGTTTCCTTGATTTTCCAACTTGTGTGTCTAGAACATGTGCACACACGCATGGTACATATGCTTATGTATATATTCTGTATGATTGTACTTTGGATTGCTTCATTAAAATGTAGTGCTTGCTTCTGTCTGTTTAATTCAATTAACAATTTTTGTCTTATTATGTTGCTAAACCTCGATCATGATGAAAGTTTCTCTTACAGTTGTCATTTCAAGAAATATTTATTGATTTCTTGAATTTGTAAATGTGAATTACATTGTTGAATGCAATTGGATGATTTATGTTGTATATGTACTCTTAGAACATGGATATGCAAATTATTTATCAATAACTTCTAAAATAATATGTCGTTTTTAGGAGCTCCGGAAGATCGATGCTTCACAAGACATCCAGAGTTGAGTTCCATCCACTCGGAGTAGTTGGTGCTATCGTTTCATGGAATTATCCATTTCATAACATCTTTAACCCAATGTTGGCAGCTGTATTTGCAGGAAATGGTATTGTGATCAAGGTTTGCTAATCCTCATCCTGTGATTATTTCAATCTGAATTCTGTTCATGACCCCCCCCCCCCCCCCCCCCCCCCCTAAATTCATGAATATTGTTGCCATTAGAATGTTGCTTTTATTGCACATAAAGATCATGAGAGTGATGGACCCCCAAAGACAGCATGGCACAAAGGCACATAATTGCTTAACTTCAGAATTCATGGAAAGGCTTTAAATCTGTAAATATTTGGTTCTTGATTGTTGTATGCTATTTACATATTCAAATAATCTAATCATTACGAGACAACAATCCAAGATCGCATAAACTAATTGATACCAACAATAAATGTTGTGTATGTTGGTATATAATTGTATAACCAGCTAACCTCCCAATAGGAATATCACAAAAATTGTCATTTGCAGTCATTCTAATGCAAATATCTCTTTACCTTCTTTCCGATCCTTCAAAAACCTAAACTGTATTTTCATCATCCACTCAAAATGATTAAATCAAAAAAATTTGGTGTTTGGTTGTGAAGGTAATTTTAGTTCCTCAAAAAATTTAAATGGAATCCCTCTGCCACTTTGTGTCCATCTCAGTATTATACGTGAGCCTCACGGGAGTTGCATCAAGTTCCATAAATGGCAGACGAAACTTTTCAAATGTCCTGCAAAACAACTTTGCAACCAAACACATTGCAATTCAACACAGATTTTATCCAGTCAAGATCAAGAGCATACATTGTAGTCATCCTAAACCCCCATTTGTGACAAATCAAGACCGAAAACCCCTTACTCTTATAATTTTTGAACCTAACCCACATTCAAACACAGCGGTTTTTTATGTTAAGAGTTTAATAAATACTTCTATATCTTGAAACCAACACATGAAAGTTGAATGCTGTAATGAAATCGTTTTTGAGAGAGTAGGTAAGAATGAAGATGGGGGAAAGGGGTACTTTTTTGGTTTAATGTGATGCTCAACTACGGCTTTCAGTGGGTGTAATTGGAGTGTTGTTTGAGCAAGCAGTTTTCTCAAGTATTGATATTTTGAAGGCATAATTAGATATTTTGGATATTAAGCCTTCTGTTTTCTGTCGCAGGTTTCAGAGCATGCAAGTTGGTCTGGATGCTTCTATTTCCGGATAATCCAAGCAGCATTAGCTGCCGTTGGAGCTCCTGAAAATTTGGTTGATGTAATTACTGGGTATGCAAGAATTGTAATGTTCACATGGAACCAAGAATGTGGCAGGGTGTCATACTCTCAGGTCTTAAACTGCTATTATTCTCTTCCTTTGCAGGTTTGCTGAAACAGGGGAAGCATTGGTGTCTTCTGTGGATAAAATCATTTTTGTGGGTTCACCTGGTGTAGGCAAGATGGTATGGTGATCTGTGAGGATTGTAACATAACTTATGCTTCCTTCTCTGGCGCAAATGTTTTGAAATGCTATTCATCACAAGTTCACATCTCATGCTCAAATGTTTTAAAGTTATATACATTGCGAAATTATTGTAAAATGCATGATATAATATCTAGCTGATTATCTCTGGAAGGATAACATTCAATGATGTGAGTCCACTGTTGGAGTTGTCAAACAATTCATCCTAATTATTCATGAAGGATATTTGTTCCACGGCAGCATTCTGAATATCATGAGTTGTCCCGTAAAGATTAAGTTATTTATTACAAGTCAGGGGGCAATTATTTTCATGGAAAAACTTTCTGCATAACAGTTTTTAGGCTATTGAGAAGAGTGTCATAGAGAATTAGAATGTATTTGATGGTGAACAATGATGAATATTGTGGAAATTGTATTGGAGAAATTGAACACATTGCAATCGTCCTGAATTTGTAATTTTTTTGTGTTTTTTTTTGTGTGTGTGTGGGGGGGGGGGGGGGGTGGTGTGAGGCTGCTTCTCTTTTATAACTATCATGCCGACTTTCATAAGATAAAGGGAAAGTAGTTCCACATATTGTGTGCAACAGTTGTTCCTTGTGCAGTTTCCTCCTGTAAGAATGCTCTCTTCTGCAATGAGATTGTGACTCGTTATTATTATGTCTAAGCATAAGTACTCAGCTCACATTCTAAGGTGTTTGCTTGTACAGATAATGAAAAAGGCTTCTGAGACGCTTATTCCAGTCACACTTGAGCTTGGTGGGAAAGATGCATTTATTGTTTGTGAAGATGTTGATGTGGCTCATGTATGAATAATTCTTTTTGCCTCTATGATATAGAAAAGCTTGAGCCCTTTTGCATTCAAAAGGATGTTGTGAAAGTAGAAAATATTTGTTTAATGTCATATTGCTTTGATTTCGATCTGAGAAATCTCCTGACTTTACATTTAGGTCGCACAAATAGCTGTTAGGGGTGTTCTTCAATCAAGTGGTCAGAATTGTGCTGGGGCTGAGAGGTTCTATGTTCATCGGCACATTTATAATTCATTTGTTACTCAAGTGGTCAAGATTGTAAAGTCTGTAACTGCTGTAAGTATCTTCCAAAGGAAGGATTAAATGGATATACATAGTTACTATTGTTCTTTCTACATAATTAGTGAATTATTTCCTCAAAGAAATCCATCAGATGCTTGTGCTTTTGTGCTTTGTTGTAAGTAGTCGATTGCTTTGTGCAGGGTCCTCCTCTTGCAGGAAAGTATGATATGGGAGCTATTTGCATGCAAGAACATGCTGAAAAGCTTCAAAACCTCGTAAATGATGCCTTAGACAAAGGAGCAGAGATTGCTGGTCGTGGAAGTTTTGGCAACTTAGGCACTGATGCTGTGGATCAGTTCTTTCCTCCTACAGTTCTTGTGAATATGAACCATTCAATGCAGCTGATGCAAGAAGAGGTTGACTCATCTTTTGTGATGCAATTGTGTTTTTACACGTTCTTTAGCTGCTTTTTTTTTAGGGTTTCTGACTGGAATTTCTAATTCATATTTTCTTAGGCTTTCGGACCAATCATGCCAATAATGATATTCAATACCGATGAAGAAGCCATTAGGCTTGCAAATGATTCAAAATATGGACTTGGATGCGCAGTTTTCTCTGGTAGCCAATCTCGTGCTAAAAGAATTGCTTCTCAAATAGAATGTGGTGTTGTAGCCATCAATGACTTTGCATCAAACTATATGTGCCAGGTAAACATCTCTTTAAGTCTTATTTTGTTTTAAATAGAGAAGATGTTGCTACCACCATTAGCACACATCTAGCAGGGAAAGAGCCTAGGAAATATATGCCTCCAGCTGGAAAATTAAACCTAAAGCAAGCAATAGTTGCTAACTCAATAAATACAGCAACCAACTTGTGACAAAATATTAAAACCAATTTATCCAACAGATCTCTAGACTTGAACTTCATGGAGTTGATATAGTTACCCTAATAGGTATTAATCAACCCTAGAAAAAGGTTTTTCAAAAGCTAAATAGCCTAAATGGATGTAAATTCTCAACCACTAAATTTGAAATGAATGGCTGAGATTTTATGAACTATACCATGGAGTGATTTGCCAACTCCATAGGATCTCGTTCCAGATTGTGGATTGTGTTATGCCGTTTTTTGAGCTTGAATCATTTTCCAAGTTTAGATTATTCTCTAGCAATTTTACTATATTTAATTGTTAATGCTCATCCATGAACCCTGGTAATACACTTGATTTTTTGCTGTATATTTTTCTGAGATGCTATATTTATTCTTGGCGATGCTAGTGTATTGCCCATATGGAGGTGTGTGACAGGATCTTCTCAAGGGAAACATTTACTTGGGTTATTGCAATACTCTTGCATGCGTGCGTCGTAGGATTTTATGAAAATTTTGGTACATTTTGGAGAGAGTTTGTCATGGAAGAGATGCAAATAGAGAGAATTTAAGTTTAGAGGTAGAATAATGAAAGAGATCCTTCAAGATTCCTGATTGAAGCCCTTTTATAAAATGTGTTAAAGCTATGCAATTGTTATTGGATGTTCAATTCTGGAGTATTAAATTTGGTATATTCGTTTTATTAAATAACTTTTGTAATGTTTTGGCTTCTTAACCCTAACATAAATTCTACTGTCTATATTTTGTCATAAAGAGCAAGTTCTATATTTGGCTTCTATCAAAATTTGAATGCAGCAATTGTCATTCCTGGGATTTAGTTGTCATTTTTATTTATGATTTTCCAGCATATTGTGATGTTATTGCTAAACATTTTGCTCTGAATTCTCTAAGTGAACCACATAAATTGATGTTTTCCTTAAACTTTTCCAGTCCCTGCCATTTGGTGGTGTCAAAGACAGTGGTTTTGGGAGATTTGCTGGTATAGAAGGGTTGCGGGCATGCTGTCTTGTTAAATCAGTGGTACAAGATAGATGGTGGCCTTTCATCAAAACAGTTATCCCCAAACCGATTCAGGTACACTTGATTTCATTATTTCCTGAGGAGTTTTTCACGAAAAGGCCTCTAAAGTAGGGCATTTTCTTATAAATTACTATAATTAAAAAAAACGCTTCTATTTTCAATGTTATGAAATCACACCATTTAAAAGTGTTTTTTATTTATTTATCAAAATGACAGTTTTTCAAGGAGACTAATGATTAAAACACATAAATTACAATGTTGCCCTTAAAGCAAGGCTAACATTGTCATTTATAGGTTTTATTATCATTCTTTAGGAAAGTTGTTAATAGGTATGATTTTGATTCAAACTGAAAATAAGTGGTTTTATGGACTTATCCTTGCTTCCTATTTGAGAGGCGGTTTTATGGATTTACCTTCATTGCAGGATACACTGGAATGTTGTTGTTTTATGGATTTATTGCTTCCTGCAAGAAGCTTCTTGTTCTTAGCTGACTAATATTGGTACTGATCTGCCTTTGCAGTATCCTGTTGCCAGCAATGCCTTTGAATTTCAGCAGTCGCTTGTAGAAGCACTCTACGGCTTAAACATCTGGGAACGGCTACGAGCATTGATAGAAGTTATTAAAACACTGACAGAACACAAATCTACACCTGCCCATGGCAGAAGAAGGGAGTAAGAAGGCAGTTTGTCTCCAGTGAGAGCATGTTTGTTAAAACTCTTTCGAATTCCTGAACCTTGGAAGGCTTCAACGAAGCCGCATGGCATTACCAATCAATCTGAAAATATTTCACCTGGGTCTTTTGGGATTTCTGTTTTCCTTTCAAGGTTTACATCCATGTCTAATGATGTTAGAACTTAGAATGTCGCAACATATCTTTTGAAATATTTTGCTGCAATGAAAGCCTTAGGCACCTGAAGCTTGCAGAAATAGCATTCCTTAATTTGTCAGTTTTTTTCTCATGGATGCAATGTGCAATCATGGTGTTAAAAGCACGACAGGATTGCATATTTGGAGTTGTAACTTGTAAGATCGTGGGGTCTGTTCGGCGCAAGCCAGTTACAACCCTTCGCATCAACGCACTCATGAGGTGCTGATACATTCTATAGTAGCACCATAAGAACAATTGGAAATCTATGCCTCTGGTGATTGTCAGCACTGGTTTTAGAATCATGTTCTCTGCCTCCATTCAGTAAGCATCCTGCAATCTATATGGCCATTAGGGACTAGGCGTTTAACATAATTTCTTGCAAAAAAAACATCTTTTTGCATTTGTGCCTTGTTTAAAAGCTAACAAACTCATTTTCCCATACCGAGCATATGAACAGAGTCAAAATCCCATTTTTCCGTGGTTGCTCATCTCTTCCCTCTTGATTGTACAATTAAAACTGTACACTTGCTCCAAACTCATGAAAGAATCTCCTGCAAGTTTGCATTCTCATTCACAATTTAAATGCACGAGTGATTTCCCATGGAGCAGCATCTTCCCCAGAAACACGATCCCTGTAAACTGTGCCTTGCTGACAACAATTCACCATGGAAACCATGTATCTTTCATTCTCGAGCATAAGTGGGTACATCACCTGTTCTTCCTGATACATCAAAATGCACAAGGGCATGTAAAGTCAAAGTGCCCAAAGTTGCTCCTAAGCTGTAGGAGAAAGGAAATAACATGAACCCTGAATGATCTTGTTGACTGTCAAACAACAAACTATTTTTTGGAATCAAAAGGCTATGAAAGAGTTGTATGCCCTTGAAACTCAGCCCATTCGAAATCTTTTTTTTTTTTTATCAAAATACATTATTTGAAAAAGATACAGCTGGATAACTGAATTGACTCGAATGTCAAACATACCTGACCTCATACAAGTAATACAACTCAACCCAAAATATACCAAACCAGAAGTTTACCTGACACGCTATCTGAGCTAGAATTAACTTGAACCATACCAAACCAGAAGTTTACCTGAGGCGCTATCTGAGCTAGAATTAACTTGAACTGTAAACGGCCTCAAATATATGCACACAAATATGGTAGTGCACATGTGCCAACTCACAAGAAAAAAAAAAAGAAATAACCTGATTCCAATCTAAACCAACGTTTCTCTTGTAAGAAATTACGGGACATTAAAGCATTCCAACCCTAGCCTCAGTGTAATCATCACCCTTGCCAATATATTCTCCCCCAAATGGTAAAAAGAAAGAAAAATGGCATTATCAACATGTCAATAAAAAATATTGAAGTTGCTTCACCAAGTCTATCAGCCTTAGCAACTCAAGTGTATATATTAATCCTGAAACAAGGCAACAAAAATAGGAAGGAAACATCGTTGGAAGTGAAAGGCAATACCTCAGGCAACTCATCAAACTCGTCAGGAGATATCTGGAGGAGTTCCATTGCAGTTTGACCAGTGCACCATGCCAAAGCTTTTGCACTCTCATCTGCAACAGTTATCTTCAAATGGAAAGCCCGCCTAATTTCAGCCTCCGAGCAGTTGCAGCAGCAAAACTCACATTCTGACGACCCCAATGATGTCTTTACCAAATGGCCACAAGTTGAATGGCATAATGTAGTTTTGACATGCCAATTTTCAATTTGGTCGAGCTGAACTCGACAAACCTGCACAAATATCAAGGGAAATTGATTGACAGAATAAGATTGATAGAAAACAGGTTTATGTTTGATGACAATATAAAATTGCATGTGATAGAGATGCATAGAAGGCACTGGACTGATAATTGGAACATGCTGAGTGATAATAAGCACAAGGGTCAAATAGATGGCCTTAACCCTGTACTGAGCTTACATTGTTGAAAATTGAACTTACATAGAAAGGAGCCTTGTGTGGAAGACTCTGGCAATATCAATAAGAAATTCTTTCAGAATTTTTATTCAGATCAAATAAGATTCAGTATCCATGTTTTTGAGCAAAATGCATAAAACATTTGAACAAAAAGATAGCATGAAAACTATGATTCATAATTCTAAAATTCAAGCTAAAACATTTTACCATACTGTCAATCAAAGAATGCACTTTACCCAGAAAGGTGATGCAGAATCAGAATTGAATTGACAACCACTAGATGGCAAGATCATTGTAAAAATAAATCTAGTGAAGTGCAAGCAGCTCGGGTAACAACTTTTAAATCATCAAAATCCAAGGTTTGAAGTTCATAAAGAGAACACACATGAGTACCAACTCTCTTCATGGACAAGTCCGCAAGACAGGAAAGTCGATGGAGACAGGATGAGTTCAGCATTGCAGGCAAGCAACTAAGATTGACAAAAGAAGCCTTGCCATCAGTCTCTACCCATAAAGCTTCTAGGCTGCCAGAAAGCTGTTTATTATCAGAATATGATAACTCAATAACAGCAATACGCATTCTAAAGAAAAACAAAAAAGGGGGAAAAAGGGAAGAAGAGAGAAATATTTGGCAACTCAAAAGTATTTTGACTACATGGATAAATTTGAATAGCTATTGAGCACTGATAAAAATATAATGGAATTTGGAATTAAGATCAAATGACATGCTGAGTTCACTGACCACTTTGTTTTCGTCATACAGCATGTCAAGCCTGAAATGTATACAGTATGGCCTATGCCTAATCTTCCCAGTGACCTGAGTAACAGAATATGGCAACTTGGTGAACTAAGACAGTTTTTCTTTATGAATATAAATTTTTGATGAGAAAATCACTTAAAATTACCAAAATCCAGTAAACTGTAACTTTGCCCAAATAGATCCAGTTGAGTCTTCAATCTTCAGGCAGAAGATAGTGCTAGCAGTATCTTTTGCTCGAAAGATGTCAGTGACAACACCATATAAGCTGATACCAGTCATCTTATCATGTAGATCAGTTATGAAGTACTGCAAGATTCAATAGTACAAATCATAAATAAGAATACTAACAAAGTCATTCATTCAATGCCAAGAACAAAACACAGCAAGAACTGAGTTTCTACCACCAGCACATTAACTTCAGTACTCTGTTCTGACTCTTCATAAAAAAAAATACAACACATGACAGAAGATACCTACCATTTTTTAAGATTAATGTCTCTGGATTTTGTCATTTTCTCATAAGATTCTAGATGAGGTCATGTGCCTATATGAGAAGAGAAACTAAAGATTGCAGGCTAAAGAGGGAAATTAAAGATTCTAGATGAGGTTTTGTGCAATGCAATTAGATATTTCATGTACGCGCTTGTAGTTATCCTTCCTTCAAATGTCACTTTTAGCTCTTGCATACCCACCGGTCACCACAGCCCACCTTTTTCATGCTACTACCTTTCATTTTATACCCATGACCCACTGTTTTGATTTGTCAATTGTCATTCTTTCTGTTTTTCAGTAAAACTAAATTACTATACATAAATACAAATAATCATAGGTAAAACCGTAAAACACTACGTTTCCTTTCACTTTTGTCCAATGATACTAATTTCTTCCAAAAATATTATGAACGATTATATTTTATCATAGTTGGACACTATACTAGATTTGAAATTCGTAAAGTTTGTAAAAAAACGAATTGGAAAAATGTTCATTATTATCTAATAAAAACACTAAAATCGATAGTCGAACCACCATATCTAACTCAGATATTCAATCCAATTCTGGAGGATATTTGGGTAGGATATCCGGGTGACAACAGGTCATAGAACGGTTCACCGTTTTTTGGTATCCAAACCAATTAGTCAGGTTTTGTGGACACTTCATCATTTTATATCTTTGACAAGTGATCAGGGATAATAAGCATCAAGCATCTGTAAATAGAAGAGAGAAGTAAGAGCCTTGGGGACACCTGAAATGGGCAGTTACTAAAATCAATAGTGCCAAGAGAATCACAAGGTAATGTCACTTGAGATACTTTAGGACCTTGCGTGGGTGTTAAGGCAGTACAAATATTTGATCTGCGAGTACGGCTTGGTGTCAATGATATGTATACCTGATAAAGATAGATGTCAATATGAGAATAATGATTGTTCAATGCTGCACACGAGAACATATTTTACCTGTTCCTCTTTCTGGGTGAACGGTACCAAATATAACTGAGTGGTGCTGCCATATTCAAGGCATACTTTCTCGTTAGTTTCAACTGCACTCTCAGCAGAACTTGCAACAAATGGTCTATCTATTGCAAGCATACTTCTAACACTGTAAGAAGAAACTACAACAGAATTACATGACAAATAGAAAGAAACCATTTATTAATGCAATAAGGAGCAAGATTCTACCTTAATAGATTGGCTAGAATAATTTGCTCACCCCACAAGACAAACTTCAACTGCATACCATCATTATCAACAAGATTGACCAGGAGCCGCTGTGTTCCGCCAAAGTGCCCCACATTCTCCACTGACCCTATGGAATCAATCCTGCACATTGTATGAGAAGTGAGAACCCTGGTAAAGGAAATATCAAGCCAAAAGATATTTTCTTTGAAGTATTTGAAACAAAAGGAGAAAAACAAGTGCTTTTCACTTTATGCAGCATCATGTGTTTATTATAATAAGTTGCTAATCCTCAGAGAATACAGCTTTGGTACACCAAAAGGAGTACTTGCTATGTCAATAAAAAGATGTCAATTTCAATTTTGACAAACTAAGGATAAGTTAAATATTCTTAAAGTTGCCCTAAATTTAATTGCAAACCTCGTGGTCAGCCAGTGAATAGAGTTGTTATGAAAAGTATCAAAGGTGCAATTGTCAATAATAAGCATCATAATTCACCTATAATAATTGCCTAGAAAACCTAAAATGGATTTTTTTTATCTTAACAGGGAAAGTAGATTTATTTTTTCTCAAGGAAGGGAGCATAAAATAAATAAATACATAAATATATATGGAAAGAGATTCCTGCAACGCACAAAATCACAATGAAAGAATAAACAAGAGACATACATAATGTATCAAGTACCTTCAGGAAACCTGTGGACATTTTTTAATCAAGCAACAACATATCAAACTCAAAAGGCTTCACTTATCCTAGGACTCTGAATAATGACTGATGTTATCAGGAAATGAATATTGATTAAGCCCTAATCAAGGTGAAAATACTATACAATTTTGAATTTTCATAATCATTTCCCATGTTCAAAGGAATAACAGATTGAAGCAAGCTAAGCTGAAGCCGAGGTGGAGATAGTTAGGCATAGTAGGTTGTCAAGCTGTTATATTAAGTATTCTTCATTCCCTTAATCCTTGTAAATATAGTTTGAACAATGAAATGAGAAATGACTGAATTCAAGCTGTCAAGCTGTTAACTTAAGCTGTTAACTTAAGTATTCTTCATTCTTCATTCCCTTAATCCTTGTAAATATAGTTTGAACAAGGAAATGAGAAATGACTGAATTCAAGCTGTCAAGCTGTTAACTTAAGTATTCTTCATTCTTCATTCCTTTAATTCTTATCTCTATATCTCCTTGTCTTTTCTTCTTTCTGCATTCTCATTTTCTTATCCTTTTAAGACTTTGTTTTTGTTATCCTTGCAATTAATCATGCTAATTAATTAGAGATTTTATCAGATGCAACTATGCAGTACCTGGCATATAATGAATAAGAGATTCCTTTATTTGCCGCATCCAGTGATATGGAAGAGAATGAATCTGTACAGAATTGAGCTCCTAATAGCATTGCATCATCATCTTGATCCTACAAAAAAAATGACAATATGACAATCATTAATCAGATATAAAGAGCATGCCATCCAGTCTGGTTCTGTTGTTTCACTGGATTAAGATTTGCAGTGGACAATGCAAAGTCAAGTATTAACAAGCATGATACATCGTCAAAGGAATCATAAAATAAGAGTTTTGCGGTGGGGCTCACTAGCAAAGACATTGTCAAGAATCTCAAGATAACAATCAACCAATGCAAGGATAAGGACTGGAACATTTAATAAAGCATAGCAAGTGTAAACTGACATTATAACATATAGGCTGTACAGCAATGTAACAGCCAACATTGAGCTTCTGAATTGAATTACAGAATGATCACAGAAGTAGTTACCTCATCCAACAATATCACCATATAATCTGTTGGCAGAAGTCTTGGATGGCCAAAGCCTTCATTAGCACTTCGAAGATAACACCCTGTGAGAACGACTTCCCTCTCTTTCCTCAAAATCCCATAATCAGAGGATGCTTGTTCATAATATCTGCCAAAGGAAGAATTCTAAATAGTATGTTTTAGATTGCTTCATAAATTGCCAGTCAAAAAATATACAAAACATTCAAGATACACTTATCCAGTTCATGTGACTCAACTTGGTTCTATGAATGCCACGTTTATAAGTTATACTTGTTGGTGTTGAATCAATGTCTTCAAACCAGGTAAAACATCGCGATTAGACCAATGTTTTTAAACCAAGTTTGATTTATTTAAAGCAGCATTAGGCTACAAAAGCATAAAAAAAATCTCATAGAGATAGGAAGTGACGTTAGTATACAATTGCCACTTTAATTTCTTGAACAATAAATTCAATAATCTACAGAGAAAGCACATATTTGGTTTTAACATAACCAATATAGGTCCACGGAAGTAGATAAGTCAATGAGAAGTGGAACTACGTAAAATACTGAATGATTGAAGACACTGAATTATACATAAGAAAGGGGCAAGTGGGTAACCATCAGATCAGGTAGTTTCTTTTGACCAAAAAAAGATCAGGTAGTTTCTTGTTTTAATTCTAAAAACACATGATTGCACACTGCATTTCCACAAAACTGTCATGACAACCATATTAAACAAAAATAAAATAAAAAATTTGGATATATCTCCACATGTGTGTCCAACAGAATCCTTCTCCAACGTCTCATGAGTCATAAATCATGTTTTCCCAAGGTAAAATGAGCCATTGGATCTTATCATTAAAACCCAGCAAGTTCCTTTCCAAGGATATCATGGCATCCACTCACCTCAAACTCCAATCAAATAGTTTGCATCAAGGGAACTTCAGGTGCACATCACTAGTATGAAACCTTATCATGGAACAACTTTCAGGAAAATAGAATAATGTTAATAGTATGCAAGTTTCAAAATGTCACCTGCCTCAAGTGGAATTACCTTCTGTGGAGATAAAGATCAATGGTATTGGAGCTCCAAAAATCCCCCAACCGAAGCATATAAATGTTAGTACCTGAAACAAAACAAAAGAATCTTCTGAAGTAATTTCCATGAGAAATTGATAGTGTTGTCACAACTTCCAAAGCCTACCAACATAAAATTGATATTGTCACCACCCTACTTCTGCAGGGAGCGGAAAAAAACAGAATTTTCTGAAGTAATTTCCATGAGAAAATCTTGGAAACACACACTACCTGGAAGCACGAAGGCATCAATAATAACAGCCTCCAACACACTATTTAGCGACAGAAAATTCTTCTCGTATATTGAGTCGATTGAGACCCAATTTGGAAGCTTCGATCTCTGATGTTTCTTCTTCAGCTGGCTTAGGCACTCAGACCTCTTCCCAGGCGTGTACATTCTCCTTTGCTCACTCCAAGCCTTTCGGGGGAAGAAAGGAGAACAATAAGCCACAAAATTTCAACTGAAAACCTGACATCGACAAATACAAAGACATGTAACCAAAGACCGACCTGCGAGATCTCGGAGAGGATAATGGCGGCCGTAACACCACTAGAGTAAGAAACGCAGGTTTTCAGGATTCGAGAAGCAATCCAGGACCAACCTGGCCCATCGGCCTCCACGTTGGCGACATTTCCAGGGGAATCTCCTCCTCCGTCTTCAGTTTCCTCTGTGGCGCAAAGAATCGACCTTGCATAGTCGATAAATTTGAGGAATGGATCCTCGCCAGCTAATTGCATCTGTTGCTCGACGTCCATGGTTGAACATCCGTTGGACGAAAAATTGGCCATCGAAAAGCTTGCGGATAGCCAATCTATTGCAAGAGTTATGTAGAAATACGGAGAAAATCTGAAACCAGGAAGATGGGAAGATCGAAGATTGAAATTAAATAATTAATTGTGTGAACCCTAGGTCTAGGTCACTACTCACGAGGAAGGAAGAATGGTGAGTAATAGCGCGGGAAAGATTTCAGACTTCACTCGGGGCGAGGGGCAAATCAATTCATTCAATATATAATACTAAAACAGAGACGTGGAAATCCGATATGATGGGCTCTGGCGCGTTTTGCTTACGTGTCGTTCTCTGGTGTAATCTGGCCTGGATTTTTTGACACGTCAATTAACGATGATTCAATAAATTTAACCCACGTCAGACGATAACCTCATCTCTTTATCTACGTGTCATCCTATGTGTCATTTTCATATCTTAAGTGGTTACAAAATCTATCACTTTACCATGAGTTATTTTATAAATATTTTACCTTGAATTATTTTTATCTTTAGTGATTTAGATTGATTAGTTTATTTTATTACATCTAATGATAAGATTTTATTATGAATTAATTATCTATTGAAAAATAAAATCTTATAATTAAAATATTTATATTAATTTCTAGCAAGTATTAACCAAAGTAAAGAACGTTTATCTATAAACTTAACCTATATATGCCCACCTATAGGTCACAAAATATTAAGAATTAACCATTGATTAAATATACTACGTAATTACTAATTTTCAAAATTTTGGGTTTACAATATGTTTCGAATATTATTTATTTTATCAAGTTCAATTAGATTAATTTAAATAAATCACAAAAGGTTATCAAAATATAACTAATTATGATAACGATTTTTTGAGTTTCTTTGATTAATTAATTGATAAATATCCGGTATTAATATTGGTATAATATATTTATTAGTATAATATTTTTTTCTTCGTGGAATATGATATTAGTATATTATATGTAGTTGTACGTACGCTTTTAAATATTATTCGTACTATTCTATGCTACTACAATATCTTAATTTTTCAAAAAAAAGTAAAAGAGATCAAACCAATTATATCTATACCTATATTTATATGGAATATATATTAGAAAAGAAATCAATCTAACTTCAAAAATTATGAACAAAATAATATAGCTCATAAGTTTAAAATCTTGGGTTAGGGAAAGTACGTAGGTTTGCAAATTTATAATAAACATATATATAGACCAATTTGATCTAATTTATTGTTTGATCAAATCTAGCTCTTCACATTTTTTTTCACTGACTTGTATTTTATTAAACTATAATTTGTTGTGAATTCATAAATGATCACATACAATTAGATCCGTTGTACATATTGTTTTGTTTAACGACAAAATAATTTGTTTTATGAAAAAAATATTAGGAAAAGAATAATGAATTTATATTATAAAATTTTAAAATTAAATGTCATTAATCCAACCTATAGATTAAATTTTACCATTAAGTATTCACACACAAATTAATATATAAATGATTCATACACACACAAACACACACACACATATATATATATGAAGTGGAGAAGAGAAAGTATGTATTTTATAATATTTTAGCGATTAAAATAATAAATTGATAATAAGTAGAAAATTAAAAGGTTAAAAAATAATATTTTATAATCTTACACAGTTTGTGCATCAATAATAATAGTCATATAAAAAAACCGCGAAGATCGCGGGTAATAAAACTAGTTGCACAAAATAACCCAAACATTGACGATACTTGCGGAAAATAACCTCATGTTTAACGGGAGTAAATATGTACCGATACTTGGGCAAATATTAATATAAAAATCCATGAAACCCAAGATCCGGTGTGAGAGATACCAGAGGTAGTATCGTTGCAAGTATCGCGTGCATTTAATGTGACACAGTATTTGTGTCAGCTTTAATTTTTTTTTACAGGTAAATGAGTCAAAACGACACCGTATTCACGAACCAAATAATCAGCTGCGTTTCATGGCTTCCATTAGCATTTGGGTGGTAGGTCACGTGTAATGTGATTAGTGGCTACAATGATTTCAACAAAAAAAAAAAGTGACTACAATGTATTGGCTTTCGGTGGTGGACATGTGGAACATGATGGGCGGCCATGATTTTTGTTCTGGTTGATCCAATTAAAATGTAAAAATAAAAAAATTATCACTATACTAGATTCATTTTTCTCTACGTATAGGCATTAACTTTGACTATATTTTGGGAAAAAATTATTCTCTAATACAATTATGTATAATAATGCCCAAAAAATTTTATTTTTTATTTTTAATATTAAGTTATATATAGTTGGCCTTATTTATTTTATAAATAATTTAAATATAATGATAATATTTTGATAATTAAAAATAAATATAAAATATAATCGTAGAATAAAAATAATTATTGGAGAGGGATATATTTGTAAATTGAGTTGGTAGGAAAAGATAGGTTTTGGGATACTAGGGATGTTATTGATAAAGTGAGAAAAATGAGAATGGGATGCTAGGATGATGTGGCGAAAAGAGATGAATAAAATATTAGTATTTCTAGTATTCTAGTATCCATTGATAATCGGCCAAATAATGTACACGGATACTAGCCCTTATATTATTAAAATATTGGAACAGTTGAGTGAGCGATACTTCAGCAATACTATCCCATTATCGATACTTTTAAGTGGGCATGTGTCAGAGCAAGTTGGTTCCATAAATTTCTTCTTCCGAAATTTCTATATGAAAACGGTACCGTATTGCAATTGATTTGGACAAAATGTGGTGTTTGGAGGCCAAACTCACCTGCTGCGGCCCTAACACAATTGGGCACATGGTAGCCTCTAATTTGCTTGCAGATTCTTCTTATGGATGGATGACACGCCGCCGACAATAAACGGTGGAGATTAAATCAGGGTGGTTGTTTTTATTTATTTAAAATACAAATTTCGACATTGAAAATAAAAAATAAAAAAATTATCATAATACCATATTCATTTTTCTTTACACATAGACATCAATTTCGAGTATGTATGATCATATTTTGAAAAAAATATTCTTTTTTTGAATGCTATTATGTAAAATAATATCGAAAAAAATATTTTTTATTATTTTTAAATAGTAAGAATAAATAATTTAATATTTTAAATTAATAATTTAAAGTTTTTAAAATATTTTAAATTAACATTATAAAAATATTCATTTAATAATAATATTTTCATAATAAAAAATGAATATAATAATATAATCGATAATGTAAATAATTATTGGAGATGGGTATATTTGTAAATTGAATTGGTAGTAAATGATGGGTTTTGAGATGCTAGAGATACTATTGATAAAGTTGGAAATATGTGAATGAGATGCTAGGATGATGTGGCGGAAATAGAAGAATAAAATATTAGTAGTATTTACAATATCCCTAACATCCCTTGATAAACATGACCTTATCTGTTTTCTGAAAGGTGATGGAGAATGCCCTTGAGAGATAGAACTTTTAATGGGGGGATCAAATGGATGACAAGAAAGTTTCATAGAGTAGCATTTTCTCATGTGCCCCGCCCGGTAAGGTAATAAGGTGGCTGATAAGGTTGCACGCCTTAGTCAATATATTTCTGGGACAGCACTGAAACTCAGTAAAAATCTCATGGATCTCATCCGCAAGGATGTTATCGGTTCCTTATCAAAAAATATAAATAATAAAAATAATAAACCTAAAATAACTTATATTTTTTTAGCGGATGTAGTAATATATACATCTCAATATAACACTAAGTGAAAAGTATGGATGTTTAAAAATTGGACATATATTGCTCACTTTAATCGTCCTTCAGTATACCGGAATGTTTTATACTTAATCTTCCCATACTATAATTTCCTTTGGCCTTGCACGCCAAGGCTGTGCGAAAAAAAAGAGGGAAAATTTAATAATAGTAATTACGGAGTATCTATATTGCGTATAATTTCCTTTTGGGTTTTTATTTAGAACCCGATTGTCCCGAAAGGGTTTTGAGTATAACCACCCGAAAGGGTTTGAGAAAATCCCGCAAGGGCTTGTCGATAATTTTGTAGGTGAAAGTTTGATGGCGTTTTGTTCGAGCAGTTTGCGGCTCTGCTTCCGATGTTTCTAGGAGATCTTCAGCTTGGTGGGGGGGGGGGGGGCGTGGAGTCTGTAGTCGGGTCTGGCTGGAGTCGAGGTGGTGCGTTCAAGGCGACTCCGTATTCGAGATAGAGTTTCCTTGGAGTTCGTCTGCACTACCCACATGAGTTAGAGTCCTGATGTACTACTGGCCCGTGGTGCTTGACTGCGTTCTTCAGTGGCTTCCTCAGCATTTCGGGTGTTTGGTCTTATTGGAACGTTTGTAGTAGAGTTTATTACTATTTGGTTCACTACACTTGTTATTTGTATTTCTGTTTTTAGGTTCCTCTGTTAGACGGTTCGCGGTTTACCGACTTCGGTCGGAAAAAAAAAAAAATTAGTTAGAGAGTTTCAAACTGACCATTTTTTTAATCAATTTCGCATCTAGAGGATTCGGGTTAGATTCGTGATGAGGTTGGATAGGATCTTAAGGGATCTTAAAAAGATGGCATAAGTCGGCCTCCAGTGGTATTTTTAGGAAGTTGGAGAAGGTTAGAAACCATATTAGAAAAATTAGTAAGAGGGAGCACCGGTTGGTAAGAGGGAGCACCGGTTGGTAAGAGCCGAAAGAGGAGGAAGCGAGGGCAAAAGGGAATGAATTTAGGGATGGGACAAAAACATGAGATTTTTTTCATCATAAGGCAAATAGGAGGTGAAGGCGAATAGGAGGAGATGAAAAAGGTTGTAGTGTGTTGCTTTGAAAGATTATTCGAAACAAACTCGAATGTCCTTTCGAAATCGACTTTTCTATGCATCCCCGTGCTATCTCGGAGGCGGATAACCAGGAATTCATATGTCTATTCACAAGAATTGAGGTAAAAAAAACTTTTCTCGATGCATCTCATAAAATCACCAGTGTCCGAGGGCAGCATTGTTTTACCAACGATACTGCATATTGTTGAACAAGACATTACAAAGTTTGTGCTTGAGATCATTTATTGATGGTGCTCCTTTTCCGGATGAGTTTAACCGTATTTATATAGCGCTGATTTCAAAGGTTTTAGGATGAAGGACCTAAGGTCGATTAGTCTATGTAATGCGTTGTATAAGATCATCTCGAAAATGTTAGCTAACCATTTGAGAGTGTACCTAAGGAAGGGGATTTTGCCAAACTCGAGTGTGTTTTTACCGGGCAGGCTCATCACGGACAATGTTTTATCCGCTTTCTAAATTTTCGACAACATGAAAAATAAGGTGGGTGAGCTATGACATATTACCTAATCTAGTCAAGAGGATCTTTCTCAAAAACTCAAGGGCAACAAAAACCAAAATGAACTAGGATATGGAGCAAAAACAACACAAAAAGGTAAAAAGTAGGACAAAATACAATAGAAGGAAAAAGATGCAAAAGAAAGCAAAGTTAAAACGAAATAAATTAAATAAAAGTCGTGGAAAGCAAAAATAAACATCAACAATTCGAGTGTGACTCCTCAAATGATCTCATGGCCAAAACCGTCAAATAACTGAGAGGGCCAACAATAAAAACTTCTAATGAATATCTTGAATTCGACACATCTTTAATTTGCCTTTTCCATGTACAAAATCCCATAAGTATCAAACTCTCGCACTTTTGTACAAGCATGGTAGGCGGCCTCACTTGCACGGTCCCAACCCAATGAAGTCTAGCCTCCTCCAATATCTACCATGTTGGTTACACCAATCTTATTCTGAATTACTTCATTTCTCTGGTATGTCCACACCTCCAACGCAACATTACCATCTTAACCCCATCATTTTCTGACGAATGAACAACTATTCTATAGAATTTCTCTAAGCTTAAGAGGCAAGTTTTCACCGCAAAGAATTCCTGACGTATCTCAACCCATCCGAATCTAATACTCAATATCTTTGTTTATCCCCCATTGTTCCAACGTAACTTCTTCCTCCAGCTTTCAGAAATCCCAAAACTTTGCTGGATGTACTTGGTCTTTGTTCTTCTTTGACGAAAGCCCTTTGATTCAAGCACCCCTTTCTTCTTCTGTCAAGTAAAAACAAAAGGTAGCATCCATCTAAGTCATCCCACAGGCCACAGGTACTATGCAATTTACTACTTGTTTAACAAAATATTGAGAAAATGGTACAGTAGTACTAGTAGACCGTCTTAAAAAAAATTGACGCCAAAATATTTGAATTCTTTAATTAGAAATGGACAAGTCAAGTTTTCGGCCATTTTGTGATGTGCAACTGTGCAAGTGTCCCCTGATCCTCTTTAAGAATCAGCATGAATACTACAAGGGACACATTTTCTTGTTCCTATTTTATCTGTCTTGACATCTTTTTTTTTTTTCCCGTTTTGGGCCTGCATCTGTTTTGATACACCTGCTGAGACAAGGGACAAGGAATCTGCTTAGAAATCGTGTTTTCATCGTGCTTTTTGCCTCAATCTCCATGGCTTTTTGGTACTCTGGGATCTCGCTATGGATGTCAAGGAAGCTTCAAGTTGATCATCGATGTTCGAGGGGTCCAAAGATAGCTTCTCTTTGATGAATGCATCCAAATCAAAGCCAGTACCGCCCTCGGCGTTGCCTCCAAGAGAAGGGGCAGATGCCACTGAAGGCTTCTGGTCCATGTTCAGCTTGTTGTATGGAGAATCCGGGTCCAAGTTCAGGATTTTCTTCAAGCTGTCAAGAGCAGGATCAAAGATGTCCAAGAATCCCGTGACCCACGAAGCATCGTCTACAACCTCTGTCCGCTGTCACCATAACAGAAGTGTGCTTAGTGAATTATAAAGATGCACTAGTCCAGCCACATTGACTGAAATGTGATTTGATGGTGTTTCTTATACATCCTACCGTAAATGGCGAGGTTTTATTTTATTTTATTTATATTTAAATTAAGTAGGACTGTGAAAGATGGCTACTTGAGAATTCAGGAGGAAGATATTACCTGCTGAAAATAGAGGTCACGAATTTCCTCTGCGCGGACAGAATTTCCTTGGTCTTCTTCCATGGTTGCCCACGTCATCCAGGTCACGTAACTCTGTGAGTTTACATTCAGAGAAGATCTGAATAATCTCCTGGCTGCTGATAAGTTGCCAGCTCTTTGCTCTAGAACACCCCAAGCCTGAAATTGCATAATAACTCTTCAAGGTCAATTCAATATTAACTTGAAACTTCATGAGGTTTTTAAGTTGGGGCCATCAGGCATTAGATAAAGGATAATTGCACCTATCTTGAATCCCTACATTAATAAACTCTGATATCATTTCCAAAATAGAAAATGTGCCATCTGATTTCCCCCTTCTTTCAAATAGGCTGTGACATGGGTGATGTGGTCCAATGACCCTAAGAACTGTGATCTTAGTTCTGCTGAAAATACTAAAAAAAACAAAACAAACTGTGATCTCAGAATATGAACAGAAATGAAGCTGTCACCTGAAGGCATCGTGCAGCACTTTCAGTCGTTGAATCAATTGACAATGCCTTCTGGTAATATTCTCTTGCGGTGCCAATGTTACCTTCTTTCCACTCCATCCATCCCCAAGCCTTAGGCAAACCAAAATAGTTTGGATGTTATAAAAAGTTAGAATACAATCTAAAGGAGAGGATAACGAAATGGATTTTCTCAATCAAAGAAATATCAACTGTTCAGCATTAGTCGTAAAATGGACTTTCTAAAGTTGCAGAGGATAACAAAATGATCAACATGTCAAGTCCAAGCTTGACATTAAACTTAAATATCAAGATTACTTGGTAGTTGGAACTGCTTTAATAAAAGTTCAGGCAGGCAAACAGGGGACCAACTGACAGTCATTTCCTATCCTTGGATTCTAAGATCTTTGCTGAAATTCGGTCAATCCTTGCAGATTTCTTCAGCAGCTTATTGTGAGAGTTTTAATATTCATCTGGGAGTACATTATTGAATCAATCCAAACCTGAAACTAGATAATTAACCAGCAATAGTTTACAAAATTAAGTTTTTTCAATGTCGTGTCAAATCTTGTTGAGCAGTTATTGACGTGTTATCCATACCATATCTCCTTTTGAATTACTCTAGATACAAGATAGATTAGTAAAACACCAAACATATGACTGACATATGTACTTGTACTTTTAAAAACACATCTACATGAGAGATCTTGTAGAGATATATTAAATTGACAGAAAAAAGAACGAAATTCGCCAATGTAAATAGTAAGAACAGCAGAAAAGAAGGCAAAGGTTCTCTTACAAACCACACTGGTTGATGTGTAGGATCCAATTCTGATGCTCTTCTAAACAATACTCTAGCAAGATTTGCTGTTGCATATCTATACTCCAACAGGGCCAAAGTCTGAAGGATAACAGGATCCTTTAGATTGACAAGGTGACCAATTTTTAAAAGTTTTCTCGCTTTGTCAACATTGCCAAAGTTGGCCTCAAATAGTCCCCACACATGCCAGGCAAACCTGTTTTTGGGGCTAGCCTGGACAGCTCTCTGCACGCAGGAAACAGATGTGTCGCATTGTAGGATCAGACAATTAATTTCCAAGTAAAACATTGAAAAGCTAAACCAAACACAAATAAGGCAGTTTTACTGCCATGTCGAAAGACTACTATGAAGATCAGTTGTTTGAGTTGTTGACCTCAAAAAGCCGTCTAGCAGCAGGGTGGTTCTCTTGTTGCATCTCGAGCTGTGCCCACGCCTGGCATGAGAGGATATGAAACAATCCGCTAAGCTACAAATTGCCAAATAAAAGCAACAATAACAACAATGAATCGTCTACAAATTACTGGATCAGCACGTACAAGCCAACTGGCACAGCTTTTCGGGTTGCATTTGGTTGCCTGCCTGAACAACTGGCAAGCTTGCTCATACCTACCAGCTTTGGCTTCAAGCAAGGCGAGAGTCTGGTATACGTACTCATTCCCCCCACAATACTTGAGACCTTTCCCAAGGAGATTCCTGGCCTTCTTAATATTTCCTTGTTTTAATTCCAAAACTGCCCATCCATGCCAAGCTGCAATATGCTTTTTATTGGCAACTGTGGCAGCATCAAATAACTCTCTTGCTCTCCTCACATTCCCTAACTTATTCTCCAGATCAGCCCAACACTGTCAAACAAAAGAACAAGGATCAACATCAAACATCATCTAGTAGGTAGAAGAGCAAGAACACAGATTCAACGTCCCTTAATGTCAAGTTCTCACTCACGACTTAACTTGACAGTACTGACATTACAATGAGATTGTCAACTATATCTTCAGCTACATTGAGTCCCAATTAGTTGAGATTTTATGCAATTGATTGTAAACAAAATTTTCTCCTACCTCTGATCAGATCCACACAACTACTCAACTAGCACTGCCTACACTGAAATCCCACCCTGACCAAGTTTCTCCTTTCAAGAACTCTAAAGTCTAAACAATTAAGAGTTTTAAGTAGTAATCACTAATCAGCCAAGAGATGAAGTAATGATTTGTGTTCTATCAGATGATTAGTAGTTGACTAGTTGCAGATGTACGCAATTTAAACAGTTACGACCTGCCAGATGAAAGCGTTTTCTGCTTGAGTCGCTTGGCAGCCCTTTTCATAGACGGCTCTTGCTTCTGCCATCCTCGACTGCTTCCTCATAACCTTCCCTAAAGCCACATACGGCCTCCCATCTTCCGGCCAGTAATTTATACACTGCCAAAACCGGATTTCCACAGCACATATCAAACAACAGCGGATTAAAAATAGAAATCAAGCAAAGCTACTGAACCAGTACCTGTCGAAGGAGCTTCTCCGCTTCTTCAAATTGGTAATTCCTGGTCAAGATCTTAGCTCGATAGAGAGCCAGATCCAAGTTTACCGTGAGAGGCCTCTCCTTGGCGCTTGATTGCTCGTCTCCTTCTCCTCCTCTCTGCGGCTCGAATATCGGAAGTTTCTTTGCAAACTTCTCGAGACTGGCGTCGATCGGAGTTATTTTTTCGTTCTGCTCTTCATCCTCTCCGGTACTTCCAGTCGCTTCTCCTCGGTCATCATCCTCATCATCATCGTCTCCTTCCTTATCTCTGTCTACCGGATCTTTGACAGGACGACGGACGACAAGCAACTGCTCCAGATTCTCTCTATTGGAGACGATCTCATCGGATTCCGGCTCTTGGAGGACGGGGAGGAGGTCGTTGGAGGAGCAAGGAGGGAGAGTGAGATGCGAAGGAGGGGATCGGATCCGGACGGGTTTGAGGGGGATTCGCCGTGAAGGCCTGGAGAATCTGGGAGTTGAGTGAGAGGCAGAGAAGAGGTTGAAGGTCGGATTCGAAGCTGACGATGGAGATGAGGAGGTTGAAGACGAAGAGTTGGAGGAGGAGGAGCAAGAGCAGAGCTGCATTTCTGTCGCTCGCGTGTTCCTCTCTCTCCTCCTGCGAGCTGCTGTTTAACGGATAGAAACTGTTATTGCTGGTTAAGTGTCGACCACAAAAACACCCATGAAGTAACAAGGCGCGCTGGCCCCACCTTATTGTAAAAGTGTTTCGACATGGTTTTACCATTATACCCTTTGTTATATAATGTTATCGTAAGTTTTGTCTTTGTAATTCATATATCTTGGATGATGAGTTTTGGATGTAAAGGACTTGAAGAAACACCTTAAAGAGCTAGCTAGGTTCATGGGCTTGGTCTCGAACCTTCTGGACACACCTAAGGGACCCGAAGATCATCTTGGTTCAGACTCTAGGTGCACCAAGGCTCTTGAAAAGTAACCTATGATGTGGGTGTGAGCTATGTCTTGTGTTACATGTTTAAGGGCTTCTAGATTATGGGCCGACCCATCACTTGGATGACATTCTCTTGTGAAGAATGAAATCCAAGCCCACAGCTTGCTCCCTTCATCTGAATCCCTTTGGAGACGTTGTAACTTGTAACCCTAAGTGGTCACACCCTCCTCTATATATTTGCTTCTGTTCACAAGTCAGAGCGATGATGAGAGAGAAGCTCTGACGACACAAACCTTAAATCCAGAGTGAGAAAGAGGAGAGAAAGAAGAAGGAAGAGCCATGCTCATCTAGGGGAGCCTCGATTCCTGTTACCTGGAATCTGCAACGTCTTCATATGGATTGAAGAGTTGTGAAAGGGAGCTCTTGTCCTTTCAAATCTCTTAACCCTTAGTGAGTCAAAATTTACTTATGTGTGATTTGGGTGCTAGCTTCATAGGTTTTTCTCGTCCAATATCCAAAACTTGTAACCAGATCTTGTATCCTTGTTCAAGTTACTGGTGTTCTCGGGATCGAGTCTCCCCTCTTGAGGCCCCGCTAACTAGGGAAACCGAATGCGTTAACAAATCCTCGTGTTCTTTAGATTTACTTTCGTTTATCTTGCTTAGAACTCGAATCGATAGTTGATGCATTAGGGTTTTACACCCTTGTATATTGATTGATACTACGCATTTGATTTCATTACATTTAGGGGTGTTAAGTGAACACGATTAGCTCGAACTCGACTCGTACTCGCTCGATAAAAACTCGACTCGAGCTCGTTCATTTTTTAAATGAGCCGAGTATGAGCACATTTTTAAGCTTGGTCCAAAGCTCGACTCATTCGAATTAAACTTGAATAGCTCGAATTTTATGGAATTTCTAAAATTTCATTTAAATTACAGTATAATGAACAAGTAGGATTGTCTAAAGCTCAAAAAAAGATTGGCTCGATCTCGCTCATTTCCTAAACGAGCCGAATATGAGCACATTTTTAAGCCCGGGTCAAAATTTAGACTCGGTTCGAGCTCATTCATATCCTAAATGAACTGAATCTGAACAAGCAATACTCCGCTCGTTCGACTCGAATAACAGACCTAATTACATGCCATTTGTCCCCGGGCCCAAGGTGTGCAGGGGAAATTCATACTTTGAGTTATTTGCTATGTTTATAGAGGAATTACCGTAGAGAAAGAAGAATTAGTAGATAATTTCACTACAAATCGAATAATAAATTGTATGAAATTTCTATTGAGATATCTTTATGGCTCTGTAAATATAGGATAAGTGTTTGGTAGACACTCTTCTGTGAATTTGCAGGATTTTGGAGGTGCAAATTAATTATACTAGTAATAAGGACAATCAGAAGTCCCCTGTTGACATGAGCATGAAATTGTATCACTTTTGTTAGCGTAAATATCATTTATGTATATTCTGCATATCTTTGTATATCTTTTTGTTTACAATTCTTATCTGATTTGGTGTGTAAAGATAAACTCAAATCTCTTCATCTTGTATATTTATACGTTGAGCCTAATGAATGAAAGTATCACCTTCAATTCTCAATCTTACCTCTCTTACATGGTATCAGGCTAATTCCATTGATCCTCTCGATCAACAATGGCCAACAACCCAACCTCTCCCACCCAACTCCTCTTTTCCGCCGCCTTTGATGGCTCACATCAGAATTTTCATCTCCCGAACTTTGCTATTCGGTTAGATCGGAGCAACTACGTACTCACTTTGGCGCAATATCGTCCGATCTGCTCTCGAAGCTTTATATCTGGACTCCTTCCTCACCCCTACCGAGCCCCCTCCATCCACCATCACCGCGCCTGCTCCCACTAAGTCCTCGCTCCTCACACCAGAGGCCGCCCTAGCTGCGTTTACGGCCTCATCGTCGGCTCCCAATCATGCGTACCTTGCTTGGGTTCGCAAGGATCGCCTCGTGCTACTGTGGATCCGTTCGACGCTCACCACTCCGCTTCTTGGCCATGTCGCTAAGGCAACCACCGCGGCTGAAGCTTTGCAAATTCTCGCCATCATGTTTCACACCCAGTCCAGCGCTCGCCAGATGCATCTTCGTCGTCAACTTCAGACTCTCTCTAAGGGCTCTCTCTCCGTTCTCGAATATGTCGAGAAGAAAGGAGCCATTGCCGATGAGCTTGCTGAATGTCTGGTCCTTGTCACTGATGCCGAACTGGTCTCCTACATCCTCTTCGGATTGGGATCTTAATTCGCTTCCTTTCGATCGGCGATTGCTCTCAAATCCGAGTCTGTGTCTTCAGATCAGTTGCTTGGGTTTCTTCTCCAGGAGGAACAGTCGCTTGTCGAGGACAACAAATCCCTCGTCGATACCAACCAATTTTCCGCCAATGTCGCCTCTACTCGAGGTCGAGGTCGGGGCCGTGGCCGTGGCCGGTCCTCTGCTGATCGCCCTCCCAATCCGGACTCTGGCTTATCGTCGGCAGGTGACAGGTCTTCACGCCCTACCTGTCAAATTTGTGGCAAAACAGGCCATGAGGCCTTCAATTGCTTCGGCCGCCTCAACCTCAACGAGTTTCCCGTCACAAACCGTCGTGTTGCTGCTGCTCTTGGCCGAACCGACGATGCGCCACCGTCCTTAACTCGATCTGCCTACTCGGTCAGTTGTCAGTCGGAGATTTCGGACCCTTGGGTCGTTGACACTGGTGCGAATGCTCACGTGACCAGTGACTTGAATGGTTTTCAGTCCTCATCTCCCTATGTTGGTACCGACAATCTAGTTTTCGGGAACGGTATGTCTCTCCCTATCTCTCATTTGGGTCGCTCTGTTCTATCTACAAAGCATGATTCTGCAGCCCCTTTAGCCCTATCAAATGTTCTCTGTGTTCCACATATCTCTAAGAACCTATTAAGCGTGGCTCAATTAACCAAAGACAATCCTGTTTACCTTGAATTTCATAAAGATTGTTGTTTTGTTAAGACTCTGCAGGGCCAAGTACTTCTAAGAGGACTCGTTGAAGGAGGTCTCTACCGTCTCCCCCATCTATCCAAACTATGTCCGTCGCGTCCTGGTCCGTCCGTTTCTTTTGTCGGTGAGCGTGCCTCTCTTGATTGTTGGCACCATCGTCTTGCTCACCCAAATGAGTATGTCCTACGTCGTCTTCTTTCCAGTCAGCAGCTTCCCGTGTCTTCAAATAAATTAGCAACCGTATGTGGTTCCTGTCAGCTTGGAAAAAGTCATCGTCTTTATCTCCCTACCCGTTCGACTACTGCGACGAAGCCCTTTGAACTTGTCCATTCTGATGTATGGGGTCCTTCCCCAACGCTGTCTACAAATTCAAACACCTATTACATAAGTTTTATTGATGATTATTCCAAGTTCGTTTGGATATATTTTATCTCTGCCAAGTCTCAGGTTTATTCTGTTTTTGAATTGTTTCTCAAACTCATCCAAACACAATTTTCCACCACTGTAAAAACCTTTCAAACTGATGGAGGAGGTGAGTATCGCAACGTTTCCACCATGCTTCGCAACCTTGGAATCATTCACCATGTTTCCTATCCTTACACCCCCCAACAGAATGGGTCTTCCGAGAGATTAAATCGTGCCGTGGTTGAGAAAGGTCTTGCGCTATTAGCTCATGCTCAATTGCCTCAACAATTTTGGGAACAAGCCTTTCACACATCTGTCTATCTATCCAACCGTACTATCACGCCAAACCTGAACTATAAATCCCCTTTCGAAATGCTCTATGGCAAGTCTCCCGACTACACACTTCTCAAGTCATTCGGTTGTCGCTGTTATCCCTTCTTACGCCCTTACAATCGCTCAAAGCTTGAGTTCCCATCCCTACCTTGTATATTTCTGGGCTACAGTTCTAAACACAAGGGCTACCTATGCTATCATGTTGCCACCCAACGCTGCTACATATCTCGGTTTGTCGTCTTCGACGAGACCCTATTTCCATTTCCTACCGACTCTACACCTTCTGAGTCACCCTCTCCGCTACCGGTACTCCCCCTGAACCTCCTCCACCAAGCCTCTTCCTTGTCGCCCTCGGCGTCGCTACCTACACTCCCTGCGTCTTCAGCGTCGTCCACGGTCTCATCTCCCTCTTCTCTGAGTCTGTCACCCGTGCTGTCCCCTGAGATATCCCCTCCTGCGTCGCCTATCATGGCCTCTCCAGCCCCTTCAACATCCTCCGAAGATATTGGCTCTGCAGGTTCTTCACTCGACAATGACAACCCCTCCGACGCTGCGAGCTCGGCCTCCTCTACCCCTGATGTGTCGCCATCCCCATCCGACGCCTCCCCCACCCCTCCTCCACTGATTGCACCCTCATGGTTTCGTCAATCTGACGTCTCTGTTCACCCCATGGCCACTCGAGCCTCCACTAACACCCTCAAGCCAAAAACCTTCTATACCACTAAATACCCTCTTCCGACTGCCCTCACCACCACTACCGAACCAAAATTCTTCCACCAAGCATCCAAAAGGCCTCCTTGGTAGCATGCAATGCAGTTGGAATATGACGCCCTCTTGAGGAATAGGACATGGGACTTAGTTCCTCTACCTCCTGGTGCTAACATTGTTGGATGTAAGTGGGTTTACGGGATCAAACAGAAGTCAGATGGATCCATTGATCGCTACAAGGCTCGCCTCATTGCGAAGGGATTTAAGCAGGAAGCGAGAGTTGACTTCTTCGACACGTTCAATCCGGTCGTCAAGCCCACGAGTATTCGGCTCGTTCTTAGCCTAGCTCTTACTCGCTCATGGCCACTTCGCCAAATTGATGTCAACAACGCCTTCCTTCACGGTGACCTTAATGAGACGGTCTACATGACGCAACCGCAAGGTTTTGTAGCATCGGATCAACCGACTCATGTCTGTCACTTCCGCAAAGCTTTATATGGCCTTAAACAGGCTCATCGGGCTTGGTTTCAGAAGCTTAAGGATGCTCTTGTTCATCAAGGATTCAGAGGTTGTGTTTCTGACTCTTCTCTTTTCATCAAAGCTCACGGTCGTGATGTTGTTTATGTTCTTATCTATGTCGATGACATCATCATTACGGGTTCCCATGCTGCCTTCATTGATGATTTTGTTATTCGCTTGAGTCGAGCTTTCTCATTGAAAGACCTTGGTACCCTAAGCTATTTTCTGGGCATCGAAGTGAACCGCACCCCTTCTCTGCTGCATCTCAGTCAACCCAAGTACATCGTCGACATCCTAGAACGTTGTGGTATGACTGGGGCGAAGCCCATTTCCACTTCGGCCGAGCCTGGGTCTTGCCTGATTCGGTCTGGTGATCCGTGTGCGGATCCTCATCTTTATCGGAGCATTGTGGGTGCCCTACAGTATGTCACAATCACCAGACATGAGATCTCCTATGCTGTCAATCGTGTCTGCCAATTTATGCACGATCCTATAGAGCTTCACTGAACTGCAGTAAAACGCATCTTTCGGTACCTCAAAGGCTCTATCACCGCCGGCCTGACCCTCCACATGGCGTCTGATGATCACTTGGTTGCTTTTTCCGATGCCGGATGGGCCTCCGATCCGGATGACTGTCGTTCTCAGCATGACTTTGCTGTTTATTTCGGTGGTAACCTCATCAGTTGGTCTTCCAGGAAGCAGAATGTTCTTGCCCGCTCGAGCACTGAGGCTGAGTACAGAGCGATTGCCTTTGCCTTCGCTGAACTCTTATGGTTGCAGCAACTCCTCCGAGAAATGGCCATTCCAGCTGCCAGACCTCCTATTTTGTTATGTGATAACCTCAGTGCGACATTCCTAACAGCAAACCCGGTGTTTCATCAGCGGTCCAAGCATATCAAGATCGATTATCACTTCGTTCGTGAACAGGTTGCCTCCGGTGATCTTGTTGTCCGTCATGTTCGTTCTCTTGATCAGATCGCAAACATATTTACCAAAGCTGTGGGTAATCATCACTTCTGCTCTTTGACAGCCAAGCTTCATGTGCTCCCTCGCCCATGAGCTTGCGGGGGCCTGTTAGCGTAAATATCATTTATGTATATTCTGCATATCTTTGTATATCTTTTTGTTTACAATTCTGATTTGATTTGGTGTGTAAAGATAAACCCAAATCTCCTCATCTTGTATATTTATACGTTGAGCCTAATGAATGAAAGTATCACCTTCAATTCTCTATCTTACCTCTCTTACAACTTTCCATTGCTTCCTATCTATTTACATGAGCATGAAATTGTATCACTTGAAAAGCACAATTACAATCAATTCTAGACCTATCTTCAACTAAAGCATAAAACATTGTAGGAACTGAAGCATGTAAGAGGATAAACCCGCATTGATGTGGATGGTCTTAATTTCCATCCGATAGATTACATATGTCTCATATTGTATAGTGGGCCCAAATGCCCAATACCTTGTAACCTATATATATCTTTGTCTTATGAATGAAACCCTCAAGGAGGACTTTACATCAATCTTGTGATCTTACATGATATCACAACCTTTTCTTCCTCACGGAACCATAATTTTATCCTCCCACCCCAAGGTCCCTACCCCTCCTCTTCCGCCGCCGGCGTCGTCCCCTCGCTGTCGATCTCTCTCTCCCCCCTTGCCTCACTGGCCTCGCCGGTCTCCTCCTCGCAGATCCGAGCCCTCCGCCTCTCCTCCCTCGCTCGCAGATCCGAGCCCCCCCGACGCCGATCCGATCCCTCCCGGCCTCTCTTCTCCCTGCTCGCTATCCCCCTCCCCAGATCCGAGCTCCTCCGCCTCTCCTCTCTCGCTCGTAGATCCAAGCCCCGCCGCCGCCAAAACCCCAACTTGTTTCTCAAAAAAAAAAAAAAAGTTCTCCTTCGACATTAGCTGCGGCCGCAGCAGAGGCAGCAACTTTGCCAGCACCAGCGGTCGCCGCTCTATGCAGCGGCCACGGCATACGTGGACTGGTGGCCCTCGTCCTTGGAACGCCGCCCCTCGATGGTCCCCGTCTCCCCGATGCCTGGCTTCAACCCTCATTGGATGCAATTCGGCTCTCCTACCCCTCGACACGCCGTCTCTCAGGCCTATTTGACATCGTCTGATCAAGGCTATGTTCCGCCTGATGGGCATCACACCTTCTCCTCTATGCAGCCGACATCTCCCGACTCTTCTTGGTACATGGACACTGGTGTCACCTCCCACATGACGAACTCCCCAGGTAACCTCTCATCTATTTCCTTTAAAGGCCCTGCACACTCTATTATCGTCAGCAATGGTGGTCGTCTTGCTACCTCGGGGATTGGCCATGCCAAATTACAGACCCCAACCCACCCATTACACCTTAACAATGTCCCCATTGCCTTAAAGATTGTCAAAAACCTTAGATCTATCCGTCGGTTCACTAATGACAATAACGTATCTCTTGCGTTTGATCCATTTGGTTTCTCTGTTAACGATCTTACTACGGGGGTTACTCGCATGTGATGTAACAGCACCGGGGAGCTCTACCCTGTCACACCACCTCCTGCGTCCCGTCAGTCGTGCCCGGTCACCCTCTCGGCATCGTCGTCCAGCCTGTGGCATGCACGCCTGGGCCATTCCAATGCTGCCGTTCTAAATGTCCGCCGTTCTCAGAGTCTTGTCACCTGTACTAAAGACCGACGCTCTCGTTTATGCTCTTCCTGCCAGCTAGGCAAATATGCAAGACTGTCGTTCCAACGGTCTTTGAACTCCACCATTGCTCCTTTTGATATTATTCATATTGACATTTGGACCTCTCCTGTGCCTAGCAAGGAGGGTCACAAGTACTACCTCTTATTTCTTGATGATTACACTCATTTCTCATGGGTCTTCCCGTTGCACTTCAAGTCCCAAGTGTTTTCTGTCTTTGCCAAATTCCATGCCTACATCAAAACACAGTTTCACACATCCATCAAATGTTTCCAATGTGACAATGGTTGTGAATTTGACAACCAAGACTTTCACTCTTTCTTCGCCACAAATGGGATCTCATATCGCTTGTCTTGCCCCTATACTTCCCAACAGAATGGCAAGGCTGAACGAATCATCAGAACCATTACCAACATGATGCGCTCTCTCCTCTCCCACACATTCATTCCCCTTTCCTATTGGCCTCACGCCTTATCAACCGCATGCTATCTCCTAAACATTCTACCATCTACTACCCTACACCATTGCTCGCCCACTCAGGCACTTTATTGCACCTTGCCTAGGTATGATCACTTTCGTACTTTTGGGTGCTTGTGCTTCCCAAACCAGTCCTCCACCGCACCTCACAAGCTTCACCCACGCTCCACTCCTTGTGTCTTCCTTGGCTATCCGTCTGATCATCGCGGTTACCTTTGCCTCGATGTAAAGACCCCTAAGCTCATTCTGTCCCGTCATGTCACTTTTGATGAGTTTCGCTTTCCATTTTATTCTCCTCCTCTCCCCTTTTCCACACCTCATGTGTCTCAGTCTGAGTCAGAGTCTTCTTTCCCTCACTTTCTCCTTCCCCAGAACTCTCCCGGTGCTCCTGCCCTTCCCCCTACCCCACCCCCACCGCCACCCCCTCCTACTACTACTAGACCACACACCCGCAGCATCTCCGGTGTTTTCAGACCTCGTCAGATCGTCTCCATGAACGCCACACATAACCCCGCCAACCAATTCCCTGCGTCCTCCAAACTGCCCCCCGTCACACCTGATGTCGCGACCGCAACACATCAATCTGCCGCGGGTGCTATGCCGCGGCCGCAGCTCTTTGTTGTGCTCGCCGCACCCTCTCATGTCGTCCCCACCGAATCCCACCCACCTCCTGCCTCCCCCCGACCTCCCTTTCCCCCATCCCCACCTCCCACAAAACAGCCCTCCTCGACCCGAATTGGCAGGCGGCTATGCTCGACAAATACAGGGCCCTTATAAGGAATGATACTTGGGTTCTGGTTCCTCGCCCTTATGAGGCGAACGTCATTCGTTGCTTGTGGCTCTTCCGCCACAAGTTCCGCTCCGACGGGACATTAGAGCGCTACAAAGCTCATCTTGTGGTCAACGGTCGATCTCGGTAGGAAGGTATTGATTGTGATGAGACATTCAGCCCCGTGGTCAAGCCTGCCACTATCCGAGTGGTGTTGAGCTTAGCGTTGTCGCGACATTGGGCCATTCATCAGTTGGATGTCAAGAACGCCTTTCTGCATGGCCATCTGAATGAGACAATTTACATGTTTCAGCCACCGGGGTTCGCTGATAGTCTGATACTGATCGCCCCAAGCACGTGTGTCTCCTGAAGCGCTCTCTTTATGGTCTGAAATAGGCTCCGCGGGCGTGGTTCCAGCGCTTTGCTTCTCATTTGCTACGCTTGGGCTTTGTTGGCAGCCGCTCAGATACGTCTCTGTTTATCTATCGCAGAGGCACATACATGGCCTTTCTGTTACTATATGTCGACGACATCATCCTCACCGCCTCTTCTGATGCTCTTCGGACATCTATCATTTCACAATTGAGTGTCGAATTCGTCATGTTAGATCTGGGTCCGTTGTTTTACTTCTTGGGAGTCGCCATGCAGCGTCATGCGTCTGGACTGTTTCTCTATCAGAGTAAGTATGTTGCCGAGATTGTTGCTCGGGCCAAGATGAGTAACTGCAGGCCAGTCGCCACCCCTGTGGATATTTTCAACAAGCTCAGTGCTCACTCTGGTCCTCTGTTTGATGATCCGACGTTGTATCGGAGCCTCGCCGGTGCATTGTAGTATCTTACGTTCACTAGGCCAGACATCCGTTACGCCGTTCAGCAGATATGCCTGTTCATGCATGCGCCCAGGGAACCGCAGTTTCAGGCCTTGAAGCGGATCATCCGGTACATCAGCGGTACCCTCGAGTTGGGCACCACAATCACCCCTTCCTTTCGACTTGACCTTGTCGCTTATACTGATGCGGATTGGGGTGGTTGTCCTGACACACGTCTGGCTACTGTGTCTTCCTCAACGACACCCTTATGTCGTGGTCCGTGAAGCGACAGTCTGTGGTGTCCCGCTCTAGCGCTGAGGCAGAGTACATAGGTGTCGCCAACGTTGTCTCCGAGTGCTCTTGGCTGCGCAATCTTCTTTTTGAGCCCCGCTGCCATCTTCAGAAGGCCACCATGGTCTACACCGACAACGTCTCCGCCGTCTATCTGGACAGCAACCCCGTCCAACATCAGCGAACAAAGCACATTGAGCTCGATCTCCACTTCGTTCGGGACAAGATTTCTCTTGGACATGTTCGTGTTCTTCATGTCCCATCCTCCTATCAGTACGCTGATATCTTCACCAAGGGTTTACCTCGTCAGTTGTTCCTCGATTTTCGGTCCAGTCTTACAGTACGGGACCCTCCACTTTCGACTGCGGGCGTTTGATAGATTACATAGGTCTCATATTGTATAGTGGGCCCAAATGCCCAATACCTTGTAACCTATATATATCTTTGTCTAATAAATGAAACCTTCAAGGAAGACTTTACATCAATCTTGTGATCTTACACCATCGATATATTACATTTGATTCATCCTCTCTGTGTGTGTGTGTGGGGGGGAGGGGGGACCTATGCATCCACTACTGGAAAAAGGGATACTTTGCGACGTTCAAACATGCCATTCTCGACGCTTTAAAGCGTCGGAAATTTTACTTTTGACGCTTTTGTAAAGCGTCGGTAATTTTAGCATCACGAATGACAAGTGAAAATTTTGACGCTTTTGAACGTCGCAAAAAATCTCGACGTCCTAGGGCGTCGGAAATGGCATGCCAGTTTCGACGTCATAAAGCGTCGAAATTGGCATATTATTTTTCAAAAAAAAATAAAGCCTATTTTTCTTCTTTCATCCCCTTTCTTTACACACTAATTCAAATCCTTTAATTAACAAAAAAAAACACATCAACACAAATTCAATAAAGCATTAATCAAATGAATCAATCAAAACAAGATCTTACATGAGTCAATTACAAGTTTTAGTCTCCGGCTAACTCCAAGACATTACAAGTTTTGAAGTAGATAATGAGAACAATTTTTTTTGATATTTCAATCCTTCAACTTGATATTTCAATCCTTCAACTTGATAGTTCAATCCTTCAATAACAGTACATACCGATCAAACTATGATCAAACTCTGGCACAATTTTTACATTTTCACCCCACCTTTCACACACAGTACATACTGTTCAAACTCTAATCGGAGGCTAGGAGGCAAAATCCCTTCAGAAGAACAAGATCTGCTGTGGGGCGATTCCCGTATCAGTTCAATTTAAGAAAGGGATAACTAAACTCTCACCAGATCTGCACCTTGCATTCACCTCACAACTTACAAGTCCTGATTAAACAAGTAGTAGATTTTACTGAAAGAAGAGAAATCTAACATAATTTTTTGATATTTCAATCCTTCAATAGCTTACTATTCTAATCGAGTGTTATTGCTTATTCCTTCTATATATTAAGCCCCAGAGACGAATTGCTACAGCTGAAATTCCTCACCCTGATAAACTAAAAAAGATTCTTTATAATAAGCATCTCTTAGTCTCTAATAGACGAAATGTACCTCAATAGAGGTTGAAACCATCTTTTCACTGAGGTTCTCGTGCTTCTGTTTTTGGTTCCAAGCTCTCGATCTCTGCCAAGGAATACACAAGAGCAATACCTGCAAACGAGTCCAAGCGCCAGCATGTCACATCTCATGCAAATTAGATAATGACAACAAAAATAAGGATTATCATGCAGAGAACATGATGTACACAAACATTATCAAATCATCCCCGCTGATTAAACACAAATGTCTACCACTGCTAAAGATAGTACACCTTCACACAGCAAGACAAAAAAATTATATTGCCGTCGCGCACTTATAATCATATTTAGTTGTGTTAAAATTGGATAAATAACTTATCTTTGTTAATACAACCATTTTCTTGAGTAGCAGAGCCAACACAACTAACACCTTTGAAAATAGTCTAAAAATAGGCGTGGAAGGGAGAAAAGAACATGATAACTGAAGAGTATTAGTTTCTTTTAAAACAAGACAAATGTGATTATCCAATAAAAAATAAACAATCCTAATTTCTTCTCAGAATAACATGTCTGGATGTTGTTATAACTTAAATAGACCTGCTTTTATCTTCCTAGTGGAGGGAAAGAAAAAAAAAAGTGCCCTACTACCATGAAAGGAAAATTGCAAGCTAAGCATTAAAGCTAGAATGTCTAAAATTTTACCATATGCCTTGCTGATGGGAGCTTCTGTAAATCTTTCACATCAGCACGGAATCCTAAAGAAGCCAGAAAGGCTTTGTCAGCTCTGTAAGGTGAGCAGCAAGAATAGTTATATAAGTCGTTAAGACAACTATCTTCAATTCTTCATATATACCGTAACTAATTTCATCCAGCAACAAGAATGCCACTAAACAGCAGAGTGAAAATAATAAAGGCACTGCAAATAATATAAAGATTTAAGTGCCATGATTAGAATTCACATCCATTTACATGGATTAATCACATCAAGGACTGAAAGCAGAAAGCCAATCTAGAAGTAGAACTTCACCCATTAGCTTAAATCAGTTCGTAAAACACAAAGCATTCAAGCAAGTTTCTAACCTTTAATAAATGTAGGACCGAGATTCAGCATTGTTTCTTTTAGCACTATACCGAAATGATACTGTGATGAACTGCCATTTGTGTTATCATTTGCTCTTGATGTAAGGAATTTTTTTACTATTGAAGCGCGAAGTTTAATTGAAGCAGAAGAAAAGGCCGAAAAAACATTCCAGAAATGAGTGGCAAGGCCAATAAGAACACACAACTTGGAATTACAAAAGCACTAGATTAATGAATGTTCAATACTGGCACATAGCGCAAGATCTGAGATAAGCTTATAAACAAGGTAGATAAATTATCCTATATTGACAATTTCATGCTTTTCAGTCACAGAAGGAAAGTAAAAGCAAATGTCCTAGATAAACATCACAGGATAATATATTCATGATGTTATGCGCCAAATTCATGTTACCATATGGAATCTTAACACCACCATACATCAAATTTAGAGGATGGTCAGCGATGTAATAAAATCCCATTGAGAGAGCAAAATCTAAACACCATACATCAAATCTAAACAAAGAGATGAATTTGCATCCTGCACAAAATGTCACCATGAAATCTTTTCAAATTAGATAAACATCAGTGTTGAGTGCTTACAGCTTCAATAACTCGGTCATGTTCCCATAACTAGAAGGAATCTCACATAAATCCTCAATGGTTGAGAACCTGCTAACAAACAAATCAGTGGAATCAATGGCTAAATCAGTGGGCATATCCTTTTTTTCAATTTCTCTCTTTTCACTTAAACCTCAAATGGTGCAAGTTCTTTATCACATGCGAATGGTGCAAGTTTTCTTTTCACTTAATTTTTTCAGACTAACTAATTCCTGAAGATGAACCAGATTTCAGACTCAACTTACTCTGACAGTCCAACACCATTTTCTACTCAGAGTTGGAGTTTATTTCATTATTAGAGCTTAGAAGTTATTCACACAATAGATCTTGTTAAAAATAAATTATTGACAAATAGACTTATATGTAACAACTATCATGTTTACGGGAGTAGGAGAACAATGGTGTGAATGGAGGATACAATATTAGCAAACCTTGTTTTCGAAGAAAGTGCCCTGGCTTTCGTAGGCTTTATGTTCTGCTAGACAACATTCAATAACTTCATGGCTGCAATACCTCTTTAAGTTTTTATCATCCTCCTAGTAAAAAAAATAACAAGGAAGATTCATCACGGATGTTCATTTTAGAACAAAGGAGTAGCAGGGCAGACAGATGAGACAAAAGTTAAGGATTTACTTTAAAATGTACTTTCAAAATAGGCTTGATGACTTCTTGAACTTCAGCCACAAAGTCAGACAATGAAAAGGAACTAGCACATAAGAAAGTAAGTAATTAAAAATGTGATTAGACAAAAAAAATCAATTGAGCAGGGAACATTTATAGTAAGAAAGCTCACAGATCACGTCTACGTATTTCTTTGAATGACAGTGCAGTAGCGCTTTCACCAAATACTTTATCATTCAAACTGTCACAATAGGCATAGAATGAAAATAAATGCAAATCTCAATTGTTTGACAAATATAAGTGCATTCAGAAAGTTAAAATAAGAAAACAGATAAAATAATCACTTACTCTTGAATTTTGTGAACCACTGGACTATCACTAGTATCCCATCTTTCTTGAATATCCTCTGCCAACTGATAAATATAAATTTAGAAACAGGTTATTGAGTTAGTTTCACTAAGTATGTAAAGTGATACTACCTGTTTCTATGGTCGATGATGGACTGGTATGATAGAAAATTCGGAACATTATCACTTTATTTTTAAACTCTTCCCACATCTTACTTCATCTGGATTGTTTAGAGGGTACAAGACAACTTCAGTTCTATCACTTGTTTCTATTGTCGATGATGGACTGGTTTCCTTCGTTTTGGCTTTCCAGTTAGTTCATCCTTGAAAATGTCAACCATCTTGGCATAGTCCACAACCTTTGTTTCCCTTATTTTATGAAATGCGGAAGAAACTTTGGGAGTGGCAACAGAAAACTCAGATTTTAATTTACCAAATATTGTTTCATCACTAGGAACAAACTGTTGGCTTCCTTCACTAGATGTTGCATTGGTTTCAGCTTTTGTGTCAGTGTCCCTATCTGAAGATTTTGTGTCGGCTTTTGAATCAGCTGAACTATATGAGGATGATGAAGACTCTTGCTTGCCAATCTCAAAAGTCTCTTTGATTCTTTGACCTAACAAAGAGTTGAAATAGTAGGTAAAAGTGAATTTCCAGAAAACAATAACACAGTAGAATCACATTTAGCATGTATACCTCCTCTGTAGCAGCAGAAAGCTTTTATTTTATATTGACAGAAACCTAAAGAAATGGACAAGTATGAATTAGAAAGGACTAAAGAGGTATATTCACCAACATCAGCTAGAAAAACTGGTAGCAACTAAGCCAATAAAAGGGCTTTATGCGTAGACTAGTACAACAGATGGAAAGTCCTAATCAACAGTTAAAACATGGTTTTGGTTTTCTCAAGGTTAAAAACTCATAGAAATATCTTTTCTTTGCAATCTTAGATGGGAAATATCAGCAAAGCAAAGTGGACATTCCACGTAATAGCAAGACCAGAAACAAAATTTAGGCTTTAGTGCTGGACCAGCTGAAGAGTTGCGGTCTTCTAGAAAAATATTTACAGACAGCATTACCCGCTTTGCAGCTTCGTCAACCTCGGTCCATGCTCTCCGAGGTTTGCTTTGTTCTGCATTCGCCATTTCACCATCTAAGAGCCCCCCATTGAAGTGTCTGCTCAGCCTTGAGATACACGGGTATGCCTAAGCCTACAGACTATGAAAAATTAAGTAAAGATAATTGAAAATAATGTCCAAAAGTAACTAGATTTGCATCCAGAAATCTCATATGGAGATCGAATTCTTTATCATTTTTCTCTAGTAACGAAACATGGGAATGATGTCTAACCTCCTCAAATCAAAGATGAACAGACACATATTTGCCACCATTCCTTGAGCTATATTCTTTCATCCTTTTAACTAAAGTTTCGCCCATGGTCATATATTTTAGTATCAAAATAAATAGTATAGGATAGTGATTTTGGCACCAGTTATTGAGTATATAGTTTCAAAATGTATGAAATTACAACAAACCAATTTCTCTACCATTTCTGCTCCCTAACATTGCGAAATGTTCATACTGGAGACAAATATGAGTTAGAGAAAAACAAACCTCAGATGTAAATCGGAACAATTGAAGCCACATAAGCTGAAACACTCTCGCATGCTTCAATTCCTGCGTATAATAAACAAACAGGAAAGAGTAACAAAGTTAACATTCACATCTCAAACAAAATGAAATAAACTGCGAATTTGAGGTGATTTGAGCAGAAATGTCACAAAAATTGAATCGATTTTCGATATTATCACCATTTTGCAACCATAGAGGAAACGAAGAGAAAGAAGAGGCAAAATTGAAGACATTTCGAAGATGTGAAAACCTTACATGTGAGAGAAATCGATGAATATGCTTCAAGCCGCTTCGAGAAGGCCGGTGATTGCTAGACAGGTAATCAACGATTTCGCGAAGAAATCAGCGATTTCGCGAAGAACTTCGAAGCTCAATAGGGTTCAGCAACTCAAAAATAGTAGAAGAGAGCGAGATATCGAAATATAGGGATGAGAAGTGTCTAGCGATTCACGAACGCGATTTCGTAGGGATGTTTGAGGTCAATTGCTCAGGAACTGGCGGACACGACATCTAGGAGGAGGTCGGGGTCACCGATGAGATAGGCGGTGAGCTGGTGACAGTGAAGATATGCGAGATTGGGAGGGGAAGGGAAGGGGCGGTTGGGTTCAAGAAGAAACCCTAACATTAACATTGATATACAAAAGCGCGTCTCAGCTCGATCTCTTTCTTATTAAGCCATTCTTGACACCCCTTGACGTCGAGAATATTTCCGACACATAAAAGTGTCGAAAATGGAACGTACTTATCGACGCTTGATAAAAGCGTCGAAAGCATAGCGTCGCTTTTTAGCATAATTTCTTGTAGTGATCGCAGCTCTACGAGAGTGAAGCTAGGTTCCTCGGTCCTTGTTGGTCTTCTCCAGAGACGCTTGATGGTCTACGATGGTGATCCTCACTGTTGTGTTAGGTTGTGGAAAATCTTCTTCCCTTTCCTTTTATTGTTGCTTCGTTTACTTGCATATTTTGTGGCATGTTTGTTCGTTATGAATTGTAATACTTTTGAGTTAGTGGATTTATAACCCGATATATATTTGACCTAACCTTGCAAATAAACTCTCATATTCTCTACTTGTTTTTCGTTAATTAATTGTGTTTCGATCTAGACATTTGAATATCATAAATCATAAATGTATAGTATGAGAAAGCTAGAGATTGTACGTAGATCTGAGTTGCTAGTTATTAACTAATTCATATAGACTCACTCATAAGGATGGAGCAAGAAAAAATTTTAAGATTTTGGCTAAATTCTTCTATAAAATTAAAACATTTAGTAAATGAGTAAAAGGATAAAAGTAGAAAAATATATAGCGATAGAGATTTGAACCCAAATATAATAAAGGAAGTGATTTATACAACCAAAATTTTACTATCTACACCACACATTCCATTTTTTTTTATATTTTTTAAAAATAGACCATGCTCCTCTTGAGTCACAGACGTGTGACTACAGAGGAGCAGGGTGTTGTGTATATAGTAAATTTTTTGGGTGTAAATATTATCAAGAGGAGAAATGAAAGATACTCAAGTTAACTCAACCATCAAACTTATTATCAAACTTTTACATATTTTATTTCTTAACAAATAGGATAGGTTGGATCAGCCCACTCCTACTTATGCAAATAATCACCTCTATTCCTTTTAGTATGTTGTATATTGACGGTTAATCCGTCTTTTAATTCATCAGCCTCTCGAATTATAAGTTTGTCTATTTTTTTTATAAAAAAATCACTTTTTTTTTTCACGTACTAGCTAGCCTAGGCTAATAGATCATTGGCCAGGAGGGATTGTTGACTGATCAGTAGTAGATCGAAATAAATTCTATGTTCTTGGGCTGTACGTACATCATCGTGTTAAATTAATTAAATGATTTAGCTGCTGAGTGTGAATTGAAAAATATATTGTTGGAATGGTTTAGTCAAGCCCGCCTTATCTCTCCAATACCTCGACCATTCATCATATCATATATACTCCACTACAAATCGGTCGGCAAAATATTTCTAACGGTCAAAATTAAAGGTCAGTTGTGTACTACAATACACATATATTACATATATGATCGGCCCACTGGTCACTAATCAAACAGTTTGTGCGAGTAAACAGTTTTCTTAACCGTAATTTAAAGGAAACCACCCTCATAAAGTACTATCTAGTCGAAAATAAACGACATAGTTTTAGAAGCTAAAGACTATATAAAATCTTATTTGTTTTAATTATTTTTTTTATAATTTAATACCTATTAGTAATAAACATTAAATTGTGAAAAAAAATAATTAAAACAAATAAGATTTTATGTAGTTTTGTAATAAAATATCATATTTATACTACAATTAGTTTTCTTTCAATATTGTTTTTTTAAAAAATTCTTCATTATATATACTGAGGAAAAATAATAATTTCGAAGGTAAATTTCACCCCATCTCTAGTAACTTTTACAATCGTCACTAAATGAGAGAAGTAGTTCACCAACCTTATATGTTATTTAAATAATTTTACAGTAATATTTATGTTGTGAGACAACTACATTCCAACACATCGGTGGCGCGTTAAAGTGAACTTAGACACGTGAATTGCTGAATTTCCATGAGGATGGCTGCTTGAACTTGACAATTTTGATTTCCCCCGCCTTTACGATTTTTCTCCAAATGTAAGGGATGTTGGTCTATGGAATGGAAGGACTTGTTTGACTAGTTAACATGACTCATTTAGTCATTTTGTGGTTGTTTTATATCTTATCTATAATTAAAATATGTCGTTTATTATTCACATAAAAAACTAAAAAAAAATTAAAAACTATTCTTTTTTTTTAAGTATTTCGTAATAACTATTAATACTATGAAGTTGTTAAAAAATTATTAAAAAATATATTTTATATAGTTTTTATCATCATTATAAATAATAAATGAGAGTAGGTTGAGTAATTACTTTCTTATAATTTTATATTAATAAGTAAGGGTAAAAAACATACAACTCTAGTATATATAGCAAATATCCAAAGACTTCAAAGTTCAAGCCATGGAAGTCCACACTTGTATATATTTTCCACATGCCCATAATTGAATTTAATATTTTTTTTTTGAAATCCAGAATTTAAATAAATATAGAGTCGAGTAAAACAGTCGTCAAGTTTGAAAATATTTACTACAAGTTTCAATAGCATGGAGAAACACCTCCATTTTTAGAAAATATTGCATTTATTATTTATATGCATTTTTTGATAAAAAATTATATTAAATATCATAAGTTTTAAAAATAATTTTATATTTATTACTAACAAGTATAATATTATTTAAAAAATATGTATATAATGTAGATAAATTTTAACTCTTTCAAAGGTGTAGGAATAATAAAGTGACATACTACCTTCGTCTCAAAATATAAGTCGTTTTACTTTTTGACATATTTTTTAAGAACCTAAAAACTCTATAAAACATTAACTTTTCTATTAGTTTTAAAAATAATATCATACTTTTATTGAAAAAACGTGTCAAAAAAGTAAAACGACCTATATTTTGAAATATGTTTTTTAAATGAACAGAATACCATTTTATGCCCCTGTGCTAAAAGAGTCGTGACATATGGGTCTCGATCAAATCAATTATATTGACGACACGAGTCTACCACACAAGCAAATTGTTTTTTTTAATGACGAGGAACCCACGTTCGGAGGTAAACCCTGAGCACGTGACTTAGCCAACATTGCAAGAGCCACATATTAGGTAAATCGACTTATGCCGACTGGCTCGACCCAATAGTAAGGAAATCGTTTTCCATTTTTATTCAGCTACTCGTACACTCTTTGGTGTACACGATCATCTTAGCTATGTTTTAGCCACAAACAAACTCAATTATTATAATTTCCACCATCAGTGTCGTTTACTTGAAGTTTCTCGTTTCGCCAAGAAATAAGTCTGACTTTGTCAATTTAGTAGACCAGCTTTAAGCTCTCATCTTGCACATCGATCAATTGGAGAGCTACAACAGCATTGATAGACTTTGCTTTTGATCGAGTGAATGGATAATCGAGGAGGTCCATCTTTAAAGGTTTGACATGTCTACAGTTTCGGACATGATCAACCTGGCAATCTAATGCGATGAGATGGGACACCCACCCCTAACTACACCTCATTAACCACAACCAATTCAAACACCATTAAATTTATTTACAAGATTATTTTAAAAAAATCTCCAACTTTCACATCTCTATAATTTATATAAAAAAAATATTCACCTCCAAAAATACTCCAAACTCCCAAAAAAAAAAAAAACCTCGCGGCCAAACACAGCTTAGTGTGGGCAGTTTTCTGTAAATAGTGAAACTTAAGCAAAACCATTCTGATGATTCAACAACTTGTGAGCTAACTGACAGGACAGCGCCCACGCACGTGACCATCACTCTCTCTCTCTCTAGCTATCTATCTACCAGCGAGAGAAACCTCCTCGCCTTCGCCTACCCCTCCCTCCTCCACACAACTATATAATCCGCCCCTCCAAACACTCCGCCATTGCCGTCCTCTGTTGTCTCGCCCGATCTTTACGAGGCTCCTCCTATTTTGCTTCTGGTTAGATTTCTCCACTCCTTTCCTTTCTCCACCTACTCTCCGTTATCTCCCCTTGCTTGATCTGAATTGTTCTATGCTCAGATCTGAATTTGGATTTCCTCGTCAGTTCTCCGTTTCCTGGGTTTTAGTTTTGATCTGTCGAGAGCAAATGCCTCTGTTTCTGTGTTTGGTGGAGTTGTGGTAGCTGAAATGTTTCTGGACACTATTAATTAGGTTGAGATCTGGGGTTCTGCGTCTGGTAGGGGTTAGGTGGGAGCTGTTTCTCTCTAACATTCCGATTCTTGACTTTTCTTTCGTTGATTTGAGCTGTTTTTTCTTTTGAGAAATTCTTTTGATTGCATTTGAAGAGACCAATTTGATTTTGGAAGTTGAATTCTGTCCAAGTCGTTAGCAGTCCACGCTGAGCGAACTGACTACATGATCGCTTTTCAAATAAATCCGTTGCCATACTAAAATGTGATCAACATAGTTTTACATGAGAGATTTGAAAAGAATTCAGTCATCTTAGCAAATCAATATGGATGGTGGATCCGTCACGAATTGGCTTGTGATCGGTTTATGTGCTTCTTATTTCTAATAATTGCAGTGTGATACCTTGTACTCAGGCCTGTTTGAGTATAAACCATGGCAACCGGGCAGCTCTTCTCGAAGACAACACAAGCACTGTTCTATAACTACAAACAACTCCCTATTCAGCGGATGCTTGATTTTGACTTCCTTTGTGGTATGTAGGGCTACACTTGCCTTCTTTTCTCACCTTACTGTGTAGGGCCCCGTGAAGTATTTCACCTATTCCTCTGGAGTATGATCTGGTATACTTTGTTTGTTTAGGAAGGGAGACACCATCAGTTGCGGGAATCATCAACCCAGGTGCAGATGGATTTCAGAAACTGTTTTTCGGTCAGGAAGAAATAGCAATCCCTGTGCATCCAACGTATGCACTCTTCATACTAGCATTCTAGATCTTCTATCCCCTGATTGGTTGGATTTGATATGATGCCATCTCTATCATAAATTATCATTTGAAGACGGTGTTCAGTAATGTTAATCTCAATCCTAATTATCTTAAACTGCAATCTGAAACAGTAAGTTGAATGAAGAAAATACAAAATGAAAAGAGATTTGAAGTTTTAGATTCAAACCTCTAATACGGTTTTGCTATTGCAAATGTAATCCTTTATAACAACTACTGAATGGCGGTATTATAGTCTGAAATAATTTCTGATTTGTAGCTTTCATTAAGTTGAACGTGAAAATTTTCCAAGGACACTAAATATTGAGATTAGGAATGCGTGGCAATGAAAATGTAGATTATTATTATTGAATAACAAGAATGAAATTGCAATCAATCAGTGGAGGGTCTGGGATGCAAATAATGCATGATGCTTGCATCAATAAGTAGGAAAATTGGAGTTTTTATTAGTCAATGATTGTTTTCAGGAGCATGATAATTCACTCTATCAGAAACAGCTTTACTTTGTTGTTTGATTGAGGAGTGTTTTTGCTGGAAAGCAATGTATGGCATTTAAGGAAAGACAATACAAAAACTTTGAAAAGATTTTCCAAAGGTCTTCAACAGTATCGAGAAGGTGGAATGAAATAAAATATAATGACTCTTGATATTGTAAAGAATGTATTTGTCGTTCCAATTGGGCTAGATTTAGCGTTTCTGGAATATTATATCTAATGTGTAAAGAATGATATTAGCTTCCATCAAGATAATATTTCTTATGCTTTTTCAAATACCTGATTATAAATATATAATGTTTCTTTTATCTCTGCTTCTCATGCTAATACGACTACATCAACTTTAATATGCCTCTCCTTTTTAAGTTTTTGGTGAATCATTATGAAGTCATCCAGTTACCTATTTTAAAATTGCTTATTTATAATGAGGTCATCCATTTGTATTATTTTCATACTGGCTGGTTGGTTACAGAGATTTACCAACAGTTGTATATTTGTCTTAGAACTGACTACAATTTTTGTTACTATGGTATAAATCCTTTTGCAGCATTGAAGGGGCTTGTGCTGCTCATCCTACTGCTGACGTGTTCATAAATTTTGCATCATTTAGAAGGTTAGTCACCCACCAATCTTCTATTACTACTATTAAATCTGAATTATTTTCATCTCACATGGCATCACCAGAAGCCTTTGTTCCACTTGGCGGAGTCTGGAATATGTCACGTCAACCACTTATTTCCCCGTCATTAAATGAACCAATAAAAAACATCCTTGTTGTAAATTAATCCATGTCATTTCACCACCTCACCCACTCCCTTTCTACACAACCCTCACTGTCCTACTAATCACCCCATTACTTTAATTACCACACCCCGACTAACCACCCCACTATTCAAGTATAAAATCATATATAAATGCTATGTGTTTTAAATCATAATTATTTTTAATTATTATTCATCTCTTTATTTTATTATTTTTATTTTTTCAAATCATTTTTATATTTCCTAATTTATAACCTATAACATGTAGTTAAAATTACAACTTATAAATCTATATTATCACATTTAAATTGATAAATTTTTAAGCAACCCGAGCCTAAGGCGGGAGCCTCATACTAGTAATATACAAAAGAAGATTTTGGGGCCTCAACTAGAGAGAACTTCTCTAAAATATGTTTTCCATTTTCTAAAAATGTAGTGCTGCTGCTTCATCATTGGCGGCTTTGAAACAACCAACAATAAGAGTTGTTGCAATAATAGCAGAAGGTGTCCCTGAGGCAGACACCAAGCAGTTGATTGCATTTGCAAGGGCAAACAACAAGGTGATTTTGATATCATAGTTTCATATGCAGATGAGGTTCATTCAATATTGTAATATAAGCTCTGATCTAGCTGCTTTAGTATAAATGATCAAAATTCGTTTTTTTTTACCTCAACTTTACCGAATATATTTTGTCATGTGAAGGTTGTTCTTGGTCCAGCTACTGTTGGTGGCATTCAGGCGGGTGCTTTCAGAATAGGTGACACAGCTGGAACAATCGATAATATCATTCAGTGCAAGCTTTACAGGCCTGGGTCGGTTGGATTTGTTTCTAAATCTGTACGTATTTCTCTTCCTACCCTAAGCATCATGAATCGCATATCACTGGTCTTTTCTTACTGCACTTGAAATGTGCTCACACTAATACTTAACTTCCTTACTACTGCAGGGTGGAATGTCAAATGAAATGTACAATACAGTTGCACGTGTTACAGATGGTATTTATGAAGGTAGTTACTAATAGAATGATCTTAATGTTATGCATTGTTCTGCATTTGGCACATGGGCCATGGTTGTACACTGTATGCTAACTCAACAACTACAAAAAAAAAACACAATCTTAGGTATTGCAATTGGAGGCGATGTTTTCCCAGGCTCAACTCTCTCAGATCATGTTCTGCGGTTCAACAACATCCCTCAGGTAGATTTCCTGCAGTGCTGATTATATTGCACATGTTGAAAGTTATTGAGAGAAAGAGTTGAGATATGAAAAACGGGAATCAGCTTTATTTATGTGATAAATTTGACCTTAAAATCAAGTGATGCCCTTAGCTCATGACTAATTACTTAACCCTGTAATTGGCCATTTGCTAAAGCTGTGGGGGTGGGGGGCCTCTTAGTTGAGTGAAAAAATTGATGTTCATATTATTACTGTATTTCACCTTGGTCTTTTTTTTGGAAGAAGCAATTGACCTTTTGAGATGTGGTAGTTTTATATCTAATCCATGTCTGCTTAAATTTTAGTATGTAGTTTTAGCTATTCCATTTTACGTTTGATAACAGTTTCATCATAATTATTTCCTTCTTGGCCATACCGGCATACTGACCTGACTTTATAAATAAAATTTCCCACATCTTTATAGATGGATCAATGCGGTGGCCGACAAAATTGCCTTCTTGCACCAATCGCTCCCCCAGAATTGTATCTATAACCACCCAAAACTTAGTGTTCTCATATCATGTGAAAGGATGCCTTTGGTTGGCAATGTTGTAGAAGTTGGCATCAGCCAAAACTTTTCCTTGTAAAAAAAGAATGATAATAAAAATAAAATTTCATCAAACAGTTAGGTGTGTATTTTTATGGGATGTGACTTGTGAGCAATTACCTATTTGACTTTTATTTATGTGCTGCAAAGAGTTATTACTGTGCACTTCTCCTAGAGTTTACACCTGAGATGGCTCTGTTCATACCCATATTTGATGCCTAGTTTTCCTAAAATAAGCCTATTATTAATACTTGTATATAATCAGTTAGCTTTACCTAATGATTTGTTGAAGTTGTTGCTGTTTTGATTAACTAGCCCCTGTTTATGTCTCATGTTGCATTTTCTCCCTTTAGATCTAGATCTTTATGTTAACCACTTCAACGATTTAGGTGAAAATGATTGTCGTTCTGGGAGAGCTTGGTGGAAGAGATGAATACTCCCTTGTTGAAGCCCTGAAGCAAGGAAAGATCAATAAACCAGTGGTTGCATGGGTTAGTGGAACATGTGCCCGACTCTTCAAGTCAGAAGTGCAATTTGGACATGCAGTAAGTTGCTGGTAACTACCCACCATAATCTACCACTTTGTATCATTTTTTTTAAACTTATGTTAATTTATTTGATCAGGGTGCAAAAAGTGGTGGTGAAATGGAATCTGCACAAGCCAAAAATCAAGCACTGCAGGAAGCTGGGGCTACTGTTCCCACTTCCTATGAAGCCTTCGAATCTGCTATTAAGGAAGCGTTCCAAAAGCTGGTACCTTTCCTCATATATTGAACCATATATATCTTCAAGGCTTCGGTTTTTCCCCTTCTTATGCTGTACTGTACTGATATCTCACCATGTCCATGGCAGGTGGAAGAAGGGAAAATTGCCCCCGTTAAAGAATTTACCCCACCACAGATCCCTGAGGACCTTAATACTGCAATCAAGAGTGGAAAAGTTCGAGCTCCAACACATATCATCTCAACCATCTCTGATGATAGAGGTTTGGTTTGGATTGCACATATTGACACGCATTTAGGTGTTTTGGACTTTGGAGAATGAGAAAATTCAGTGACATGATACATTTATCTTTCCCCTCCTTCCTTTTCAGGTGAGGAACCATGCTATGCTGGTGTTCCAATGTCATCCATTGTTGAACAAGGTTATGGCGTCGGGGATGTTATCTCTCTTTTGTGGTTCAAACGCAGTCTTCCTCGTTACTGTACAAAGTTTATTGAGGTAAGTTGCTGAGGAGTTCTTGATCTTGTACCTTTTTTTCCCTTTGTACTGGTCGCAGAATTTTTTGTTATTCTGATAGGCCTTCCATGATTTTTTGTGAGCTAAACCATGCATTTGGATTTTCATTTAATCAGTTATTATTATAACAGATATGTGTTATGCTGTGTGCGGACCATGGTCCTTGCGTCTCGGGTGCTCATAACACTATAGTGACAGCAAGAGCTGGAAAGGACCTTGTCTCAAGTCTTGTCTCAGGTGTGTAGCCTTCATTTGTTTCTCTGATCACAATGCTCTAGAGATATTCATGATATTTGGATAGTACATGATATGAATTTCACAATTTGTTCATACATATATGCAAACACTAAAAAGCAAAATTCTGGCACAGGTTTGCTCACAATTGGTCCTCGGTTTGGTGGGGCTATTGATGATGCAGCTAGATACTTCAAGGATGCTTATGACAGGGTATACTTCGGTATCTAGTTGAGCCAGTTTTTGGCCTTCCTTTTTTTCATCTCCTCCAAAGCTGATCTTAAATTTTCCTTTTGAATAATAGGGTTTAACACCATATGAGTTTGTTGAGAGCATGAAGAAGAAGGGGATTCGTGTCCCTGGAATTGGGCACAGGTAATATAGCTGCTCAGGCCTCGTAATTTTTTTTCTCTTCACTAGCATAAAAAAATCAGTACCATGCTAAAGATTTGCACATTGCTTACCTTTTCCAATGAGATAAAGAAAGACATACACCCATTCTGCAACTGGCTCATTTTTATCTCTACTCCAACTGATGGATGCTTTGTTCTAAAAGGATTAAGAGAGGTGACAATAGAGACAAGAGGGTAGAGCTTTTGCAGCTATTTGCCAGAACGAATTTCCCGTCTGTCAAGTACATGGAGTATGCTGTTCAGGTTGAAACCTACACGCTCTCAAAGGCAAACAACCTCGTCCTCAATGTAGACGGTGCAATCGGATCTCTCTTTTTGGATCTCCTTGCCGGAAGTGGCATGTTCAACAAACAAGAGATCGATGAGATTGTTGAGATTGGGTACCTGAATGGACTCTTTGTCCTGGCGCGGTCAATTGGTCTGATTGGGTGAGTTAAATTGTGTCAGACTGAATTGAGCTGTATCACCATGAAAGCCGAAAATATTGTGATAAAACTTAACAGCTAACTTGGTTCATGGTTAAAATCTCAGGCACACCTTCGACCAGAAGAGATTGAAGCAGCCACTTTACCGCCACCCATGGGAAGACGTTCTCTACACCAAGTGATGTGCTTCATCTGACAAATTCCAGACTTGCTCTCAGTAAGCATTTTTCCTTTACCACTGTAATTCTCAGCACTTGCAAGCTATTGAGTTGTTCTGAAATCATTAAGACTAGGATTGTCTTTTGTACCTCAAACCATTAGCTGCTTTGCATACATTTTGTAAGTTAGAAGTAAAAAGACGATGAACGAAGTCTTCTGCAACCACCAACTACCAAGATGCTGGTCTGTCTGCTTACATCCATGGTATCACTCGTGTTGAAGGCTTCTTCCGATGTAATGGTCCTTGGTTGCTGATGGTAGCCATTCCTTTTTAGCATTTTGAAATGAATAATAGTTTTCCGTTGAACTGTAATATCAGCTTTGTAGCATTTTACTGATCAATAAGACGCGTCTTTCTTTAGTTTTTTCGTACTCTACTACTACTTACTGCATTACGGTTCATATGGGCATAAAAATTGACAGAACCGGTGAGAATGCACGAAAACAAGGTAAAAGGAGTGGAAAATGTAACGAGGATACAATGGCGGATGGCTTTATTGTACTCTGTATTAGATATATACAATGGCGCAGGTAGGCGTGGCCACGGGTTACGGGTCAACCCGTGACCCGCCGGGTCCGGGTTGGCGGGTAGGGACGGGTAGCGGGTTAGGGTTAGGGTCGGGAGATCCGTGACCCGCTGGGTCGACCCGCCGGATCGCCCTATTTTAAAAAACTATCCGTTGGTGGTGGGGCCCACAGGTCGGAGGTGTTTTTTTTTAAAATATAGCCGTTGTAACGGCTAGTAGACTCGGGGCTATAAATACCCGACTCCTCCTATCACAAATCTCATCCAATCCATCAATCACCTATCAATTTGATTTTCAGAAGCTCGTACGTTGTAATCATGTCCGGTGACAACCTCAAAGAGGCGTTGTTTCAACATCACTACGATAAGGCGGATGTGCAAGCCGATCGATCATTCGTAGCCGTTTGTCGTCATTGTGCTAAAAGGTACAAGATGCGGAATAACCTTGGCCATGGTAATTTGAAGTCTCACATCACCAACAAGCACCCCGAGAAGATAAAGAACGATGGCGCTTCGGGCTCGAGTGGAACGAGTGGTGGTAAAAACTAGTATATTATTCCTATGTCCTAAGTCTTAATAATAAGTAGTGACTAGTGAGTATTGTAGTAATGTAGTAAGTTTATGTTTTATGTTTTACGTTTTTATGTTATTATGTTATGTTATGTGAATCGGTGAATGCGAGTCGTGATTTGTAAACGTGTATTCGTCTTTCGGTTTGCAATAAACTTGTGTTTGAATGATTCAAAGAATATTGTTTTATACGATAATGTTTTTACTAATTACCTAACAACTTAGAAAAAATTACCTAAACATTATATATTACATTTAAAATGTTCAAAAAATAAAAATCTACATAAAATATATTGGAAACTTAACATATAAATTTAATTAAAAGTTAAGCTAGTTAACTAGTAGCCAAACACCACCCAAGTGCAACTTAAAAAAAAAAAAAAAAAAAAATTGAATCGAGGGCAACTGCTACATTTCCAACGGTCGACCTGTCGGGTCGACTGTTGCCCAACGGCTACATTGGAGGGAAAGGGCTCGGTTTGGCTCTATAAATAGCCCCTTTCCCTCCCAATTCCAACCCACACCTCACTCATCTCCTCTAATCTCATCTTAATCGCTCTATAATCGCTCGATCTTGTCTCTCGTAATCTCCTAAGTCTCTTCAATTCAACATGTCGGGTTTCATCAACCGAGTTACTAACCGAGTTACTAGGGGTCGCAAGAGTGTTAGTGGAGCCCCATCTTCATCGACCCCGAGTGTCGGAGGAGGCGGGTCGAACCCGGCGGCGGCACCAAGCCTTCGTCGAAGTGCATCGGTCTCGGCGGCGAGCGGATCCCGACGTCGTCGAGATGATGCTCTACTCGCCGACCACGTCGACGAGATCGAGGAGGAGGAGGAGGCCGAGCTCGAGGCCGATGGGATCCCCACCCCCCAAGCCGGAACTCCGACGATTCCGACCCAAGAGTCCGGGTTCCCCGTCGAAGGGAGCCAAGGAACTCCGGCCGATGGCGACCCAATTACTACGACGGAAGTTCGAGCCGCTACTTTCAAGTATTAGTTCACGAAGGGTCCTAGGGAGCCGGCTTGGGAGGAATCGAGTTGCGCCGCCAAGTGCAACTTTTGCTCCACGGTCTACAAGCACAAGAAGGGAGGCGGATATGGGAACTACGGTCGCCATATCCGTTCGAAGCATCCCGAGAAGCTCGGCCTCGCCAAAGGGCAAACTCAACTAACCGGGTACGCACCTTCTTCCTCTCAACCCCCTGGTTTATGGTCTTATGATTATCGTAGTTGTCATGATCAATATGCGGAAATGATAGCTGCCGAGGGTTTAGCTTATAGTTTTTCACAACGTTTATATTTCAATGAATTTATTACGCAAAATGTTCAACCTGCATGGCAAGGTATTAGTCGAAACACGGTTAAGAGGAAAATACGTAGACGGTATAACACCCGTAAAAATGAATTAATCGAATATTTTCAAAAAAACCACGATTTACATGTTTCGATTTGTAGTGACATTTGGACCGACCATTGGCAACTTCACTCTTACATGGGTGTTACTTGCCATTGGGTTGATCAACGTTTTCAATTGCACAAACGTGTTTTAGCTTTTCGAGTTTTCGACGAAGCACACACGGCACGAAACATAGCAGGTGTCCTTTTAACGGTTTTACAAGAATATAGATTAACTAAAAGAGTTTTTAGTATCGGTTTTTACAACGCTTCTGCCAACACCGCATCTATCCCCGATTTAATCCAAAACTGTCAGCCCGCGATAGGCGGCAAGTTTTTCCACATCTGTTGCGCCCCTCACATTTTAAACTCATGTGTTCAAGATGGTTTATTATATTTACAAGGTGTTGTTGAACCAATTCGATTTGTTTTGCGGGCACTTTGGCGAAGCAAACAGCTTCGCCAGCAATGGGGCGCTTATTGTCGTAGCCACCAAACCCGCCCAAAAACGTTCCCCAAGGACGTTTGCACTCGGTGGAACTCCACTTACACAATGATTTACGATTCAATCGCTTACAAGGAACTTCTTTCCGGTTTTGCAACACTACACATCCCGGACTCACACATATTTGCCGATGTGTGGACTCAGGCCCGGGACGTTGTGGAGGTTTTCAAAGTTTTTTACGACGCAACTCGGACGTTTTCCCACGTTTACATGCCTACATCAAACATTTTTTGTTTTATTGCAATGAACGTAGCAATAGCCCTTCAAGACGGAGTTAACACGCCTTCCATTTCCCAAGCAACTATGGGGATGCGGCAGAAATGGATCGCATATTACAAATTTATACCCGACATTTTCCTCGTATAGCGTGTTGTTTCGACCCTAGATATAAATTAAACGGAGTTCAATTGTTTTTAGAAAACTATTATCCGACTTTAGGAATTGTGGATGATCCTGATTGCAATGTTACAGTTATTGTTGCTAGAGTTAGAGGATTGTTAGAACAATTATATACTGAATATTCGACGGGCAATAGAGCGCCCTCCGGTCCTCCTCCCGTGCCTTCCAGTTCAAGCGGGTCACGAACCAGCATCACCGCTAGAACTAAGGCACTTGCCCAAGATATCTTTGGGTCAAAGAGGTCGAGATCTTCGTCGAGTCCCCACTCGGAGCTCGACGAATATTTGTCCACTACCTTTGATTTTCTCAGCGATGAAGAGGAAGATTTCGATGTCCTTGAGTGGTGGAGCCGTCCCGAAAGACAAAGATTCCCGACGTTGCAGGTAATCGCCCGACAAATACTTGGGGCACCTTGCTCCACCGTAGCCGTCGAGCAGCTTTTCAGTCGCGGAGGTCAGATTCATTCGGAAAAGAGATCAAGGTTGCTTCCCGAGAACCTCGAAGCCCAAGTTTGCCTTGCATATTGGAAGAAGGCGGAGATGCGGATGCAGAAGAACAACTTGGGGACTGATTCCGAGGATGATGACGGAATAGAGACAGAGTCCGTTGGGAGCTCCATTGATGGCGCGATCACAGATGGCTCAGGAGCTGGTGGAGGATCCGACGATCAAGAAGACTAGAAGAGGAGGTAACCGGGTCGGGGTTCAGACATACAGGTAAAAGAACTACGTGGGCTTTGATTCCTCACCCCCGGGAGGATACGTAGGCAGTCGGGAAACCGATTCAAGCCCTTCTTCCTCCCCCCCCCCCCCCCCCCCCAACACTCCCTAATACAAAAATTGTACAACTTTTTTGTAATTTGTAAAACTTATAGAGTTATAAGTTGTAGACTTTTTAGTTTTGAAAATTATAAGATGTAATATTACATATTGTATTTTGTACATAAAGACTAAAGAGTCAAGTTATGATTTGTGAACACGAAAGGATATTTGTCAAACACATAGGCGTTCAATTCCCGTTCCCTTTCTCGACAAATTCGATCCGACAATTCAGATTCCGAAGTCCGAAACAAGTGCATACCCGTCCAACCCGGGTTCCAACTCGTCGGGTCGACCCGGCGGGTCTGACCCTGCCGGGTCAACCCGTCGACCCGATGACCCGCCAACCCGTGGAAATCCCGGGTTAGGGTCCGGGTCGCCCTCCCCCGACCCTTGACCCCGCGGGTCGAACCCGTCGACCCGCCGGGTCTGACCCGTGGCCACGCCTAGGCGCAGGTGCTGCCAACCCATCAACTAACTTCCTCTCTAATCACCGTTCATCTCACTACTCTTCCAACGATCTTGATCATTTCTTGAACCTAACACCGGACCGCTGTCGTGGTATCTTGTTTTATTTCTTGAGAATAAAACGACAGGGTTGTATTACATATATTCATGTGTTTGGTTGACGGAATGATACAGGAATTTAATTTTCCAGAAATTTCAATTCCTCCAAATCGTAGGAAATTCACTTAGGTAAGTTCAACTTCCACCCTTTTTTAATTTGAATTTATTTATTTTTCTATTTATATTACTAAAAACAAAGATTCAACCAAAAAACTTTTTTCAATTCACAGGAAGTGCATTTCACGGGAATTCAATTCATGAGAAGTAAGTTCCCAGGAATTGTACTTCCCGCATTCAACCAAACGAGCCCTTACAGTAAATAAGTACGAAATTGTTTTTTTTTTATATATAAAAAATGGATATTTTATACTCCCTTCGTTTCTAAATAAGTGGCTTTTTCAAGTCAAACACGTATTTCTAAGAGGGTAAAAACTGTATAAAATATTAAAATTTTAATTAATTTTTTTAAATAATATTATACTTATTGTTAATAAGTACTGTATAAGTTTAACAAAAAGTTTATTAAAAAAAATTAATATTTTATATTTTTTTATTACCTTAAAATACGTGCATGAATATTGAATAGTAAAAAGTCACTTATTTAGAAACGAAGTTATTATAGTTTTATTATCCTAAAAACACGTGTAAATATTAAATAACGTGTTTTTTCAAACCGAGGGAGTAATAATTTGAGTTTATTTTAGAGTCTATTCACATATTCAACATTTGAAGAAGAGAAGACCGACAAGAGCCATTGGAAATCTCTGCTCTTTACATTAAAAATTTGATGCATGTATATTGGTTTGGACATTTATATATGTTTTACAATGTTTATTTATTTTTTTCAAAGTGAAATGACAAATTAAATAGGAAAATATTTACAATGACTTTCATTTCAAAAGAAATAAACTTGAGCTAGGGGTATTCTAGTATTTCCAAACAAAACAAAATGGGTGAGTGATCTTTTGAAAATAAATCTAATTTATGGGTGGTGTTCTGTAATTTATGATTTTATGGGTGATTAGGTGAAAACTTACATAGTTTATGGGTGGTTATGTGTAGTTTACTCTAAATTAAAAGGAAGTTACTCCTCCGTTCGGCAAAACTTGTCGTTTTAGAGTTTTGTTTTTGTTCGGAAAAACTTGTCATTTTAGGTATTTTTGCTTCTACTTTACTAAAATGCCCTTGATTTGATTGATGTGTTGTGAGTTGTAGTTTTTGATAAAGTAAAAAGTAGAGTAATAATTGAGGGTAAATTTGTAAAAAATAAGTGTAATTATTAGTTTTGTTAAAAGTTGTGTGGAGAGTTAAAATGACAAGTTTTGCCGAATAAGGGGAAGTATTAAAAAAAAAAAAAAAAAAAAATTAAAAGGGAAAAAGGCAACTCTTCGAAACCTTTGCTGTTCTCTCTCTCCTCGGCTTCTCTCTCATCATAGGTCACCCAAATGCCCAATTGACTGCTCGCCCTCTCTCGCAGAGAGATCCATGAATTTCTCCATCTTATCTCCTCCCCTTTCTCCATCTTCTCCTCTCCTCGATTTCTCTGGTTGAACTCCAAACTTCTCTTCCTATTGCGTGCTGTTGAGCTTCTTGTTTTGGTTTCTTCTGCTTTTCCTGCTGCTTCCATGGAGACGCCACCAGCTGAGGAGCTGCTGAGGAAGATCCAGGACCTGGAAGCCGGCCACGCTCATCTCCGGGAAGAGATGTCGAGGCTCATGCTCTCTGGAAACCAGAGATCTTCTTCGGAGAACAACGCCGCCGCCGCCGTCGCTGCTCGTCAGAGGTCCCATTCCGTCTCCCCTCAGCGCTCCAGGTTGCCTTCAGCCGGACCTGGTCGCCGGAGACGTGGTACTGGTGGTGTTGGCGGTGGTCTTGCTAGTTCTAGCTCTAGTGGAAGATTGGATTCTGCTGCTTCGTGGAAGGTAGGCTCCGCGTCGTTCGGCCATTCGTCTTCGCCGTTGCAGAGAGAGAGCCGGAGTATAGACTTGCCTCTGATTAATTTATGCGGCCCTAGGGCTGGGGAGGATTCGCCAGCAGTGGTTCAGTTCACTGATCGGCATTATTTGAACATTTTGCAATCCATGGGGCAATCTGTTCATATATTCAATCGCGATCGTCGAATCATTTACTGGTAATGCTTTGCTTTTCTTTGGTTCCTGTAATCGTTATCTGTTTTTATGGACACTAGTGAGAATGGACAGAAGATCAACTTAGATTTTAGCTTCTGCGTTTGCTCCTTGTGGAAATGAAATCAATTGCTTTGTTGTTCTACTGTCATTTTTGTTTGGTGATTGTTTGGCATTTCTATGGTGGTTGTTACGGGGAGGTTGGGGAAATGAAGTTTATCTCAGAGTTGGAGAAAATGTTGAAGCTGAAACGGGTTATTTAGAAGTTGTGGAACCCTAGTTGGCGGAAGAGAATTTCACAAGCGTTTTAATTTACATATGTTTTTCTTGTGGCATTGGCATCTTCTTGCTAGGGCAGAAGTTGTGCTAAGCATTTTTAACTTCACAAACATGTTATCCAGTAGGCCTTTTTTACTGTCAGTTGGCTACAATCTGCTCCCACTTCAATGGTCTATGAGTTTATCTCCCTTCTATGATAATATGTTAATAGCCATCTATAAACTTGTCAACTTTTTAGGAGAATTTAAAGAAGCTGAATAAAATTATTCATAGATAATTCTTTGGATTGTTAGACTGGGATTTCATTGTTTAGAGCTTTCAATGATTAGGGTGAGCAAGTTATGCCTAGCAGGTTTCAACATTTGTTTATGATCAGTAGGGTTAACAAATCAGGTATCTGAATGGAATGCATATGCAGGCATACAGAAAATAATAAACTGCTTTCTTTTCTTTTCTTTTTCTGTTGTAATCTTCTGGGTGAGCTACCAAAAAAAATCTTCTGGAGGTTCTTTTGGTTGCCAACTTATAAAATGATAATGCAGGAACCGAACCGCTGAAAACCTCTATGGTTATTCCGCAGCAGAAGCTCTGGGCAAGGATGTTCTTGAACTCCTAATAGATGAGAAGGACTATCCTGTAGCAAACAATATAATTAACCGGGTTATGCTAGGAGAAAATTGGACCGGACAGATCCCTGTAAAAAATAAAATGGGCTGGAGAGTTGTGATGATTGCAACTGAGACGCCATTTTATGATGATGATGGTTCATTGATCGGGGTTATATGTGTATCAAGTGATTCAAGACCATTCCATGAAATGGGATTTTCTTTGCCAGATGCAAAGAGTTCTGATACATATAACAGTTCTAGCTTGCCCAGAAACCGTGTTGCGATCAAGCTTGGTCTTGATCCTGAACAGCCTTTACAAGTTGCACTTGCTTCAAAAATAACGGACTTGGTGAGCTATATAATTTATTTATTTCTCTTGTTAATTGTACCTCATCTCATTGACTTTTGGACACCTGAAACAGGCTTCCAAAGTAGGTAACAAAGTGAGGTCTAAATTGAAAACTGGGGATAATAATGTGGAGCGTGAAGGTGGGAGTGGAGATAGTCGTCAATCTGATCATGGATCCTTTAATGCTGCTCTTTCTGATCATAAGGATGATATTAATTCCAGTGAATCTGGCACACCCAGAAGGAATGCTGCTCCATCTCTTTTTGGTGTAATTTCTCAGGTTATTGCTGACAAGTCTCCAGCAAAATTGAGCAAAGACTCTGAGGACGAGAGTGAAGGAAAAGCTTCCATCCGTAATATTACCTCTAAAGCAGAGGCTTGGATCGGCAAGAAAACAACACAATGGTCCCGGAGGGGGAACGAGCAAGAATCATCAGAAGCAAGATCCAATAGATTTGCTTGGCCTTGGTTGCAGGGTGATCAGGACAACGATCACTCATCTCCTTTAATGAAATCTGAAAACCAGTTCAATGAATGTAATCGTCCTTGCACAACTGAAGCCTCTGGATCATGGTCATCTTCATTTAATGTGAACAGTACAAGCAGCGCCAGTAGCTGTGGAAGTACAAGCAGTAGTGCTTTGAAACAACTGGACATTGAAACTGATTGCTTGGACTATGAAATCTTGTGGGAGGATCTAACAATTGGAGAGCAGATTGGACAAGGTAACATTAATATGTTAAGTACAATCTGATTTTAGAACATGAAAATACTCTTGTTAGTCTTGTAGTTGGTTTTGCATAGATTTTATGACTGCATTGTTCTGTTCATAGATAAAAACTTGTGGATATATTTGGCAAGCTTATTTTTCATGATGGTACAATTTCCTGTCAAACCCAAGCCTTTTGGCTCATTTTGACTACTTAATGCAGTTAGGCATTTGAAATAAATTTGAACCTTAAAATGCGATGAACTACCCCAAATAATATTAGGTTTTTGGAGTGTAGCCAACGATGCAAGTCTGAGCAGAACTATAAAGTATAAACCCTTGTACCTCTGTCATACTTGAGTATCACAATGCCATTGCTATCATTATGGACTGGCATGACCAGAAATTGTGCAACATGTTGGTTGTTGTACCAGTTGTAAAGAACTAGGGCTTGGAGCATCAACCATTCCAAGCCCTTGGTTATCTTTCGATTCCTCATGCTTGAACGTTAAAGCTCTTCTTGGTAGTTAGGAGACATTAGGTTGTACGAGTCACTACATGAATCAACTAGTGTGTGAACTCTGGCATCTTATAGTATAATCTGTCTAATTCTAGTTCTTAACCCTCACTTCTTTTCATAACTATGCTAGAGCCTTACATTATTGCCAGTAATAGCTTCTTTTTTTCCTCTCAAGTTGTAAAAAATGGCTTAAAAAGATTTTGTTCCTAGGCAGCTGATCCTGGGTTATTCGAAGTGTCTTGTTGTCTAAGTCTATATTGGTACTCTGTTAAGGCTTTATATACATCCCTTCGCCTATTTTATCTGGTGCGAAAAGGATTGACCAACACTTGTGACACTGACAGCAGTTTGTTGAGGCCCTTGAGAAAATGGCATCCCATGAGATGGGGCCTTGGACCCAATTAGGATTCCCTAGGTTTGAGTTGGAGACACAATGGTGTTTCTAATGACATTTACGATGAAGTTTTCTTCATATTTTTTCTTCAGCTGTACTTTGCATTGTGCATCCTTTCATATTTGAAGGCTAGGTGTCAATTACTGGGGTGGTTGGTCACCTATCTTTACCCCACCCCCCCCACCCTGCTTATGAAGGATCTATATTAGGGTGGTTTTATTGCATGGAAGGTTATATTAGAATAATTCACTATTATTTGGTAGTCTGAACTCTGAAGGTTTAGTCCAAAATGGATTTCTGCTGTATTATTTATCTTTTATTTTTTGGCCAACTATTGGTTTGCAAAGTTGTATTTTCTCAGCCTTAATATGGGTCTGATATACATTCTATATTCTTTTGTTTTGTCCAGGGTCCTGTGGAACGGTGTATCATGCTCTATGGTATGGATCGGTATGTTTGTTGACTTATCTCTCCCCCCCTAAGACTGATAAAATACTATTTGAATACGAAATTGGAGGTTTATTAGGGATGTACGATAGCAAACTGAAGTTAGAGATGTTTCTGCCTTCATTATATGAGTGTACAAACCCAACACAATGTTCCCCCACATAAGCAAGCTCATATAAGTTCGTAAAATACATTCTCTACTATTTTTCAGAGATGTTGCTATTTCCTATAAAAATCTATCTTCCATCCTCTTTTTTTTGTTGTTGTTGTTGGATGTCTGCTCAGTGGAAAAACATAATGCAGAAAACTGAAACAAGGATCTAATCCTCAGTTTGGAGAGACAGACAACTATCTCTATTTAAATGAAAACAAATAACCATTTCTTATAAATATGGGGCAAGGTACCAAACTAATGCGAATATGGGCTCATAGAGAAATGATGAATGAATAGATAGTGCGAGAGAGCACATGTTTTTAAGCTATTGCCTGATAAGTGATAACAGAAATGGGTTGTTGACATCGACTAACAAGAAGAGTGGTGATGGCAATGAACATCTAGAGAGAGAAGAAGGGGATTAAGAAAACACTAAACAACAACCTACCCCAGGGATTGCCTGCCCAACTCCAAGGGGAGGGCCAGGTCTGGGGTCCCCGGATGTAGACAATCTTTCCCCAACGAGGGGTGAGAGTCAGGGGAATTTAAATCCCCTGGTGGCCACCCATGGGGCTCGAACTTGAGACCTCAAAGGTGGGCTACTAGCCTTTCCCCATTAGAAACCGATTGAGCAACCATGGAATGGGATTAAGATAAACCTAGTAATTCATGAAAAGAGGAGGTGATAGAATGAAAGAGGAAAGTGGTGTTAATGGAGAGAGTGGAACCGTGAAATCATTTCTGGTTCTAATCACAGTACAAGAAGAATCTAGTTTGGGGAAATGGAGCATAAATAGTCCTAAAAGAGAATCAAATTTGGATGATTGGTGGTTTAATGGAGTTGATGGCGGATTAGACATTTCTGTCATTGGCTATCAAATCATTGCTTTGTTATCTTGTGCGTCCCTTTATCTCATCTATGGTTTAGTGCTGAGGTCTTTTTCTAATTCTCATCTGACAGGTGGCAGCAACTGCTTTATGTTTGATAAAGATCTATAAATACATAGATGTGTGGCTCATTATTTGACATTTTGATGCTTTATTAAACAATGGCAATGGCTCTTTTTTTCCAGGATGTTGCAGTCAAAGTTTTCTCTAAACAAGAATACACTGAAGAAGCCATCTTTTCTTTTAGACAAGAGGTACTTTTTACGTTTTCCATGAGTTAAGTTTAATTCATACATGATTGCTTTTCTTATTGGGTTACCCCTCCCCCTGGGAATAAATTTGATTGTATTCTTATTTTTCCAATATTATTGTTTTCGATAAGCTTTTAGCCATGTTTTATCTTGGGAACTGTATGGGGGATGGATAACTTTAGCTTATCTGTTACCTCTTACTGAGGTTGGTTCATGGCTTGAGCCATTGAACCCAAAATTGTGTATTTTTACTCAGGCTGATATATCTCTTCTTCTTTCATGAAGGTGTCTCTCATGAAGCGGCTTCGACATCCAAATATTCTACTGTTTATGGGTGCAGTAACCTCACCTCAGCGTCTTTGCATTGTTACAGAATTTCTCCCTAGGTTTATTCTTATCCTTGAATTTTGAACATTCATTTTGGTTACATTGATATATATTTAACGTAGCATAAAACGAGTTTATCTTAGTGTATTTTCCTATCTTCTTTATCTCATTTATTTTAGAGGAAGCTTATTCCGGTTATTGCAAAGGAATACATCTAAGCTCGATTGGAGACGTCGAATTCACATGGCCTTAGATATAGTAAGTGTCTCAGTTTTTGACTAGTGATTCTGTTTCTGTATCTCTTTTACCTGTTACCTCTTTGTAAGATCCATATGATCATTTGGATTTCAGGCAAGAGGCATGAATTATCTTCATCATTGCAGTCCACCTGTCATTCATCGTGATTTAAAGTCTTCGAATTTGCTTGTTGATAAGAATTGGACTGTCAAGGTCTGCTTTGTTCTCAGAATTTATTTCTCTTGATATATAAGGTGTCTTTCAGTTAAGTATAAGATTTATATTAAAATAAATTACGTTAACCAACAGGTTGCTGATTTTGGTCTTTCACGCATTAAACATGAGACATACCTTACGACAAAGACAGGGAAAGGCACTGTATGTTTTCATTGTTGACCGTTCTTGGATATTACTGGTCTCTCATAGCTTTTTTATTTTATTTTAAACTTTACATATGACAGATTTCGCTGTAGAGAGATTTATTTATTTATTTTTCACTTTGCAGCCACAGTGGATGGCACCTGAGGTACTACGGAATGAACCTTCAGATGAGAAGTATGTTCTAGCCATTTAGTATAGATGTTGTCTTCAACTTGTGAATTTATATTTGTCTATTCTCATGTATATACTAGGTTCTATCATTAATTTATATGCCTGGACAACAATATTTGAAAAGATTCTAACAGCAGCTTTTATGGGATTCTTTAGGTCAGATATATATAGCTTTGGAGTCATTTTGTGGGAACTTGCTACGGAGAAGATCCCTTGGGAATATCTCAACTCAATGCAGGTAATCTAGTTATATCTGGATTCCTATCTTTAGACCCACTTAAAAATTGTAGCTTATTCAATCCCATGGTTAATTACCAAAAACTACACAACTCACATTTTTTTTTATACCACTAGAAGAGAAATCTTCTAACCGGTAGTATACGGCTAAAGCTACTAGTTTACCACCAAAAAACTACTAATTCCATATGACATGTGTCAAAGGGTTTCCTTACGAAAGAGGAACATCCTGATATTGTTAGAATTTGAGGCTATAGCAGGCTTAGTAAAGAGGAGGGGAAATTTCCTTTCACTATACTTTTTTACTATTGTTGATCAGTAGCATTATTCCTATACTGCTGAGGGTCTAATAGATTTCGCTCCTAGTGCTATAAAAGAATGCAAGTTTGCTAGTGATAAATAAAGTGGAATAGTGTAGTTTTGAGTCCTTTCTTATTCAAATTAATAAAGTTGTACTTTTAGGTTAAACATTTACCGTAAGACACTCAAAATAGGTTAGTTATTGGAAAAATCTTGAATTGAAATTGTTTCTTTGTAATTGAACTCTCATCTATAGTATTGCTCTGTAAAGCAGAAAGTTTCTCAGGTGAAGAAACCAAATTGAAAATTCAACAAGACAGCCCTACCATGCAAACCAAATTGGTACCCAAGTACAACTGGTTCTAATTGAATATATAGTCTTGACAGCTGAAAGCAAATATTCTCACTATAATGATCCTTTGCTTTTAAATCCATAAGATGGGTTAAATTCTTTCATACTAGGATGCTTTTCACCTTCAAATATTTGTCTGAACATGTTATTTGGAGCTTGTTTGGATGTGTAATTTTGTAGTTATCAGATTCAGATTGCAATCAAAGCCTTTTTTCTTTGTGTAGAGCTTTTGGCTTTTGCTTTAGGTAGGGTAATAACTAATGAGTGCATTGCTTGGAGTAAACTTATTATTGTATGCATGCAAGTATGGTGTAGCTTGACTAGTCCTCCTTTATGACTTCTACAGGTTATTGGGGCCGTTGGATTTATGAACCAAAGACTTGACATTCCAAGTGATGTAGATCCAAAGTGGGCGTCTATAATTGAAAACTGCTGGCAAAGGTGCTTGCTTGATTTGCTTCTGTTGCTATTTAATTCATATTGTGTCCATTTTACCCCACAAATGTTCATACATTTTTTCCATTTGGGAGTGCTTAGTAAACAAGCGTCCTCAACCCTAAGAAAGGACCCCAATTGTTTTCTTTATTTCTATTCTTTTTATAAAATTTTGTTAGGTACCTGGAGATTTTGAACGTTTTGAACCAGTTTCCTTGAATGTTTACAATTATAAATTTTCCCTTGAAGAAAATGAGTAACAGATCCAAAACACCCCTATTTATAATGAAAATGAAATTCTGGATGCAGTTTTCACAAGTAAAGAAATTTTTAAAACCTGGAAGACTAGTGCAAGATAAAAATCTTGATAATCAAGTTTTCTTGATGAGATTTGTTGTTAATTCTTAATCATGAGAATGTATTTAATTTATTTTTTTTCAAAAAGATAGTCATTTTGGGTCTTCAATCCAGTTTCTATAAATGTCAAACATTGAAATGTCAGATGTTATGACATCGAAGGATTTTTCTACTTTCTTTATGTTACCCTTCCTTTGGTATGGTATAATCCAGTTGTCCAATTGTAAGGCTGAAGTTTCTTTCCATATCCTAATGGCGGTAACTGATGATAATCTAACTTGATGAATTGTTTAGTCATTATGCTGCTTTATCATTGTTATGCACTCATGTCATGATGAGCTATTCTTTGATGTCATCATTTATTTGTTTGGTCACTCTTGAAATAAGAAGTGTTTTACAGCAGTCCTTGTAGTGTCCCAAGTTCCCAAATATCTTCTTGCTGCTATGTTTTATGCATAACAATGTTAGCTGAACAGATCATCAAAACATCGTTTTGTCTAATATATATACTTTTACTGAAATTGATGCCTAACATCTTACGTATCAACTTATGGTTGAGTTGTGTCTTGAAAAAAAAAAAATTCCCCTCCAAAAGTATCCCTTGATAAAAGAAAAAATCATATATAAAAAAGATTTGCAAGATTATACGTTTTTTCTAATCTATGCCGCAAGGGAATAGGTTAAGAACCCAACAAAGGAAAGAAGCCCTAGTTTAATGCATTGACCCTAGAGGCTAATGCATCGAAATAAAGGGAAAGAACACTTTTCTAAAGGAATATTCTTATTTTTTGGGTTTTGGGCACACATTAGAAAATTCCTATAATTATAAACCAGTACAAAGTACAAGAGCACTACACTAGTTTATAGGATACATACGTTATTTAACTTTTCGTGTCAATTGCGTTCAATGGGTTGGGTTCTACTTTAGATTTAGGATATCATGTCTATTTGATGATAATGATATATGCTATTTTCATTACTATAGCCTGATTAGTCGAGAGGGTGTTCAGGTTCGGTTTATTTATGGTTTTGGGATTCAAACAACTTTTGTTCTTCCCCAAAATCAAAAAGATTTTGGCAGGGTCGAGTTTTTATAGCCAGCTCTCCATCATTAGGTGATTTATCCAGGTGTTTTTGATACGGTGAATATGACTCAGATTGGTACTCAAATCACTCATAATTCTCTCTTTCAACTGCATTATAGGCATGCATTATGGTATCTAGAGCTTCTGCTGGAGATTTTAGGTGAATCATTAAATTTATTTTATTCTTTCATTTTCAGCGAGCCACAGCTCAGGCCTTCGTTTCAGGAACTGCTTGAGAAGCTAAAGGATTTGGCGAGACAGTATGCTGCTCAGTTCCAAGCAGCCCGATCTGGCTCAGTGGATGTTATACAAAAAGAGCAGTAGCCAAAAATATTTTGCCCATGTTTGGTGCTTCCATAAGCAATGAATACATGAGGAAATTATCTGCTTGGAAAAAACCGACTTTTAAAGTACTCGGATGGTGCAGATGATTCATTCGTTGCCTCCCAGATGATTGTGGCCAGTCAAGTGGGCACACAATGCAACTTGGGCTGGAGTCAGCCGGCTAGCCAGAAGATGGGTGCAAAAAGATGATGCTCCCACAGGTTCTTGCAGCGATTCATTGCTGATGATTTTTTGATACTGTGAGTTACCGAGTGATGAATTGATTTGTAAGCGAAGACATGATCAACCATCTTGTATTCAAGGTGTCATCACAGACCGAAAGGAACTGCACAGAAGTCAGTCCACAGAATTCCATTGTAAGTAAATACAGAACTCCACAGAGATGCGAATGCCATTGATTCTTGTGTGCAAAAAGGGAAATGATGGTCCTTTGGTGCCACTTTATTGCGACTACATTTCGAATAGTAACGGTAAGAAGCTAGTTTGATTTATGCTGCCTGGCCCTTGAGAATGGATTAGTCCCCAACAGGGTTTTAGAAGCATTGGTAAACGGCGATTATGTAATATTTCCTGTAACATTGATCGATCCAATTGAGTATTGTTCAGTTTGAATTATTGGTAGATGAGGGAGCTCAAAGTGGTACTTCCAGAAGTATAGCCACCGTCAACCACCAGATTATGGCCAGTTATGAAGCCGGCGTCGTCATCACTAGCTAAGAAAAGAGCAACCCTAGCTATATCTTCAAGCCTCCCGCCTCTGCCTCTCAACAGGCTACCTCTTTCCCCGACTATTTTCGCAACTTCGTTCTGGGTCACGTCTGGGTTTCCTACCAACCGTCTGTAGGCATCGACAAGCATCTCAGATGGAACCCCATGGGGCGAAATGCAGTTCACTCGGATCCCATGCTTACCGAGCTCACAGGCTGAGCTCCTCATTAGGCCAAGGATCGCCTCTTTCGACATGGTGTAAGCATGCGATGCTAGTCCTCCCATTATGGCCGCGGAGCTTGACGTGCAGATTATGCACCCGCGATTTTGCCCTTCGATCATGGCTCTAGCGGCGTGCTTAATTCCGTGCACCATCCCGTGCACATTGACAGCAAGAAGAGACATAACCTTATCCATCTCAAGCTTGGTGATGCTGCCGTCGGGCCCTGAGATGCCTGCATTGTTGAACATAACATCTAGCCTCCCCTTCCATTGTAAAGCCAAGATCACAGCCTTTTCCACATCAGATTCTATCGACACGTCGCAGTGGACAAAGAGGCCTCCTATCGAATTCGCCAACCTCAACCCCTGCTCATCGAGTATATCCGCCACCACCACGTGTGCTCCGTTTAGTGCAAACAACTTGGCTGTCGCCTCCCCTATCCCCCTTGCACCGCCCGTTATCACCACCACCTTTCCCTTAAGCCTGGATTCATAGAGATGCATATTAGTTAGGCATAACACTTTACACACTAAAACAACAACAACAAGAAGAAGGAAGATCTTGATTCGTGTATACGACAGACCCAACTCGACCATAAGATCCACGCTAAAGTGTTATGATGTGTATTACCTTTGTCCATCGCTTGTTTGAGGACTATTAGGATCCATCAGTTGATAGAACAAAGACGATGTTCTTATGAAACACTAAATGAATGTGCTTTGAGAAATATATAGAGAGAGGAGGAGATAAAATAACATATATGTTGGATACGAGTGAGTTAGATAAGTAGGGCTCTTTGAATGATCCATTATTTCTTTCGTACCATGCTTTTCTTCTTTCCACCAACCAGTAACAAGATTTACTATGTTTCTATTTACTCGGGTTCATTTGGGCGGGTTTATTAATCCATGCCTGCGCGGGCTTAGTTCAACCGGTCACCGGTGACGTTTGGTCCATTTGGAGCAAGAGACTAGGTGTGTTATGTGAATACGAGTAAATTGAAATCGACCCGTACTCGTTCGACAAAAAATTGACTCGAGTTTGTTCATTTTTCTAAATGAGCCGAGCATGAGCACATTTTCAAGTTCGGGCAAAAGCCCGATTCGTTCGAATTAAACTCAAATAGCTCGAATTTTATGGAATTTCTAAAGTTTTGTTTGAGTTGCTGTATAATGAGCAAGTAGAACTAATTAAAGCTCGAATCGGTCATTTCTTAAACGAGTCGATTATGAGCACATTCTTAAAGCTCGAGTTAAAATTTAGACTCGGTTAAAGCTCGTTGATATTTTAAATGAAAATATGAACGAGCAACGTTCGGCTCGAATAACCGCCCTCCCTGTGCGAACTGTCACCATGGTTTACACCTTGGCCGAGGAGCGCCAAGTTGAGCAATTTTTCACCTATTGGAGCAAGAGGGTTTTGTTAATTCATAGTTATTGAACTTATTGTTGGAGAGTTTAGTGTGGCCCAGAGGATATCCACTCTCATCGCTCGCCTGCCTCCAATCCAATCGTCTTCCAATCTCCCGCGTAGTTGCAAATTGCAAAAATCATAGATTGCAATTTACTCCTTGAGACAATTTAGCGTTCATATGGCAAAACCTCAAATTTCAATTATCGGAGCTGGCATTTTTGTCAAGACTCAATACATCCCCAGATTATCTGAGATCTCCGATCTTGTCGCTGTTAAATCCATCTGGAGTCGCTCCCGAGTACGTTTCCTTTGCTAATCCACGTTTTTACCTCTTCTGTGACACTCTAGGGTTTCGGATTTGGTTGCTAAATCGAAGTACATTCCGTGGTAATCAGGACTCAGCGACATCTGCGGTTGATGTTGCTCGGAAGACGTTTCCAGGAGTGGAATCAAAATGGGGAGATGAAGGCCTTGAAGAGATTATTCGAGATCCTTCCATTATTGCAGTTGCTGTTGTTCTTGCTGGCCAGATTCAGGTTTTTCTGATCTCTATCTTTCCTTATTCCAAACCGATCTTTATTTGTACGATGTGAACTAGTTCAATTTTACATTCTATCTGATCTCTCGTACTTTTTGCTATTAACCTTGAACTTGCTTGTGAGAACTCATAATCAAGTTTTAACTTGGAGATTTAGGTATGCATTGGTCAATTCAGATTAGGGGTAAAGAGATCTTTTACATAGGGCTTGAGAATGAGAATAAACCCTTCAATATTGAGTAAGCTTCTTACAGATAAGTCACCACCCTCCGCTGAAGTAGAAAACCCCTTTTAATATAGTATGATCATTTGAACTTGTCGTCCAGAAATTCCATGTACATGACACATGACTCATGAGTATGCTACTAGGCTATCTTGGAGGGATTTAATGGAATGCGTTGATCTGCATTTTAGTCTTGTCTAAAATATTTCATCTGGTACAGGTGGACATGTCACTGAAGCTACTTAAGGCAGGAAAGCATGTTATTCAAGGTGATTTTTGATATTTACCTCATTAATTGAATGAATGTTCCGCCTTCAAAGAGATTCCTAAACATTGTCAAGTATACAAAAAAGCTACAATTAAGCATCAGCTACTAGGTTGCTGAAGTTTCTTCCCTGTCATTGAACTATTCTTCCAAGAGTGTGTTCAGTTGCTTTTATTTTCATATATGAATTCTCTACCTTTTACGCGAAGTACTTATTTGCTTCTTTCTCTTCTTGCATGGACACTTCCATGGGATCATTTTGGATGAACAGAGAAACCAGCGGCTGCTAGTGCGTAACTTCTATATATTTTTTTCCCATTCTAGATGCTTTTATTGTGCTTTGAAAATTTATCGTCTTAAATTAGGGATAACAATTTCACCTGAGCAGAACCCAAATCACCCGAAAAGAGGTTGAAAGCCTAACAGGTCTGGAGAAAAACATGACTGTAATATATGACAGGTTACTTCAGCCCTTACAATTAAAAGCCAATATATAAATATATTGTGCCCATAAAAACATGAGTGTGATATAAAATGGTAAATAGTTTACAGTGTCTTGCTGTTTGCTTTGCCAAAAACAAAGGATATTTTGCTAGCAATGTTGGATAAAGAGATGCTTTATGGAATTTTAATTATAAAGGATGGTTTTGTGTGGTTTACCCAGTTTTTTTTATTATGAAAGCTCAATGTTGTACATTAGAGTACAAGAAACATAATGTAAGGCAGCCAATAATTTACTAGACCCAGGAGATTCAGCCATGAGCCCATGAGTGGAGGGTTTTGGGTAGAAGTGGATGCATTGCTCGGTGACTAGTTGGGTTGAGTGGGTGGATTGTATTAGAGAATCAGGTGACAATCCATTGCCATCCTATCCTATCTCAAAGTTTATCTCCTACTCAAGAAGTTTCATTGTCAAAATAAATTTTCACTGCATTCTGCCTTCCCTGTTCACATCTCAAATATAAAAATGCAAAGACCAAAAAATAATTCCAATTTTAAAAACTACTAAAATAATACACATTGTTAACTTATAAACCATAAATTATACGGATCATTTTTTCAGTTGAAGTTTTGGTTTATGTCCAATATTTTGAATTATTTTCCCAAATATTTTTAGCATATTTTCTATCCACTTCTTCTGTGCAGACATTGATGAGGCCGAAGCTGCACTGCTATCCTACAAATCCATATCTGCTGGTATTAGTGGCTCACCAATTTGGGCTGTGGCAGAAAATTATCGGTTTGAGCCTGCATTTGTTGAGGTTGGAATCCTCATCTCGCTTTTATATTTATCGTTAAAAGCTTCACAATGAAAATCTGGTGGTTTTACAGGGCAAGAAACTGGTGGCTGATTTGGGAAATTTGATGAGTGTTCAAGTTATTGTGGAAGGATCAATGAATAGTTCTAATCCTTATTTCTCGAGTGGCTGGAGGAGAAACTTCACTGTAAGCAATGTTACTTGTGAATTTTGTAATTCTGATAATTCTTTGAGACATGGTCCACATCATATGTGCTTCTTCTGCATATTGCTGTGGCAGGGAGGTTTCATTTTGGATATGGGAGTGCACATGATTGCAGGATTGAGGATGGTAAGTGTATTTCAAACATGTTTACTTCCAATATATTGACACACTTTTTCCTACTGTGGCTGTAGAACTACATTGATGAAACTACACATTTTACTCAGATCTGACTTGCCTCTTGTATTCCTATAACTACCACTTACACCTATTACTTCTCTACAAGTTGTATAAGATCTAGGATATGAGACTGTGTACTTAATGTTCATAAATACCTATTTTACATGACTAACACCCATTACAGTAATGAGATGGAATTGGCTGCATTTTTTTTCATCCCCTAGGCTTCATCCTTTAGAAATAGGGTGCTGCTGTATGCTAGTATGAGTTATACCATTTTGCTAATGTTTCATATTTTTCATAATAAGCTTGTTGGAGAGGTGACCTCTGTATCAGCTTTGACATCTCATGTTGATGTAACCCTGCCTCCACCAGACAATATCTCCTCGACATTGTAAGTTATGAAGAATACATGTGATTTAAGTACTCTTAGACCAAAATATCTTATTTTTATTAATGGAGTTCTCATGTGAGACACTTCATACAGTCTGTTTGAAAATGGCTGCCATGGTGTTTTTGTGATGTCAGTATCCACGAGAGCACCCAAGGCAAGTGATAATGAGACAATTAGATTCATTTTAACGATATTAATCTACTATTTATTGGTGACTTTTGAGATGTTGTACTGTAGATATTTTGGCGAGTAGTGGGCTTGAATGGAACTGTACAAGTAGAACGTTCCAGTGTTGATGGACGACATGGATACATGGTATGTGAAAAAATAAATATATATCTTCCTAGCTTATGGCCTTGTTTTCCTTAGTGTAGTTTTCTTATATTATTGAAAAGGACATTATAAAAAAATATGATCTTTTCTTTTGGAAGATTTCTTAGAGAGAACAGTTAGTTTTAATGCGTTGACTCCTAACTTGATAACTAACTTTCTAATGCACATTTATAGCTCTTTTTACCTAGTATGAAAACCATCCTAATCTGATGTCCGTTACAGGTTTCCAGCTACAATGCTGAGGGGAAATGCACAAATTCATTCCATTCGTTCTGCGGAGTAAACGAAGAACTGAAAGCCTTTATACATGACATTTCAGAAGTCTCCCTTAAGGTACTGTAAGATTACCACCTGTTCAGTGGGACCTTTTATGTGCCGAAACTCTTATGTAGTTTTCCGAAGCTGGTATTCGAGCTTCTTTTTCAAGGGGCGGTAAACAGAACTCCTTGACTGACAGAATTTTGCACTTGCAATTGAAATTCTAAATGCAGAAAGTGACTAACCACCAGGCTGAGCCCCGGCTATCTTATGTTGAAGGCGTGAGAGATGTTGCCATTTTGGAAGCGATGCTTGAGTCCGGATCAAAGCAGGGAGTCATGCTACCAGTGAGAAGAGTGTGACAACCAAATGGATGCGGAATTTGCTGCTTAGTTAAGTAAACAGAATTCGCTGTGTAATTGATTGTTTGGAAGAATCAGAACACTCCAAAATGTGAAGATATTGTTATTGTTTAGGCCAGTTATGCAATCCTCGTGGGCGCGAGTCTTGACCATTACAGAGCTGCATCAGTTAAACTTGCCATTATATAGTACTTCACTAAGCCTCCCACTCATAGAAAGTCATATTCATGTCTAAAAAACAATTGTTACTGAATAAAAATTGTGTTTTTGAGTTGTGCAAGATCACTCTGTTTCCATCTTCTTCGTTTGCATCTTGTATGTGGAAACCCTCAACTTCTGTTATTTTCCATGTTGTATTATTGTTGTTTGTTTTCTTAGCCCTTTTATAGTAAGAACTAGTCCGTGAGCAACAGTATCTCGATTTACTAGACAATGATGTTGTCTGATATTTCGAATTCTTACCTTTATAAAAAAAATTGTTGTAATGTTGTATTGTCAAGCACGTAAGTTTTGGCTTGTTGATAACGTATTTGTGAAATTCATCGATCCTATCCTTTATAAGAACTCGATCTTAGTCTCTAAGATTATTATGGTGGAAAATACGAAAATCTTTCAAACTCGTAGCTGTCACGTGGAATTTCCCATGACAAAAATACCCTTATTGTCGATAATCTTAAAGATGATATCTCGTGAGTCGTAACCCTTTATTTCACGAGTTCGATCCCTCTCGCGGTTCTATAGAACATAAAAAGGAAGGGGATAAAGAGTGGGCAGTGGACAATTTTACATTTCTAAGAACAAGCCTAATTCTGATGGATGCCTAATGTGGATACATATTTTTTGTGGTTGACTTATAAATTTAATGACCGGATTTATGAGATCCCTAACAATCGAGAGCCCAAGCCCAACATAGAGATATACAGTACAATATATTTAAAGCTAAATTTTGGTGAATTCTTGAGGCTTTCAGTTCGGTAAAATATATCGTTCATTATTTATGTAAAATTTTTTTTAGTAAAAATTTGAGATTAGACACCTGATTCCTTGAGAGGTCAATGAATCGGCAGATGAAAATCGCCTAAATATACAGAAAAAGATGCATCCAACAAGTAAAAATAAACTCTACAACATGATGACTTAAGCAAATCTAATCCCAACAAGTTGAGGGTGTCAGCAAAAAACAAAGTCAACCACCATCGAATTGTAGCACCACGGGTCAGTGATACAACAGGAATCTGTCTTATGTGAACAATTTCGTAGTTGTTATAAATAAGTACAACTTATTAAAATAATTTTATGTAAGATGGATATTTTATAATGTAGAGTTTTTTTATTCTCTAAAAAGCGTGTGAATAGTAAACAACATGTTTTACCGAAACGAGAGAGCGTCCACCCTAGAGATGGCAACGGGGTGGGTTCGGGGCAGGGAGTACCCTCCCCGTCCCCGTTTGCAAAAAGTCCGCCCGTCCTCGTCTGCGTTCAGAGATAAAAAATGTTCCCCGTTTCCATCCCCGTCCCCGCGTAATTTTCTCCGTTTGCATTCCCTACGAGTTTCCCCTTCGGGTTCCCCCTTTAAAACTCATGGTTCCCCTCATTTAATAGAAAACTATAAGATATTATTAAAGTTATGTAAAAAAATATGATATAAATATTACATATAATATCTCATAAATGTAAATTATAAGGTAAAAGCTTAAAATTATTTAAACTTAGATAAAATCTAAATAAAAACAGAATTTCATACTCCCATCGGGGATCCCCACGGGGTGGGGACTACTATTCCCGTCCCCGTGCTGGAAATCACTTTGGCTCCCGTCCCCGTTTAATTTCTTCATCCCCGTCCCCGCTCCATTCGTTTATAACGGAGGGACTGAGGGAGTATTTATTCGGGTGTGAATCTTCTGTCTCCCTCTATTGTCCTCTCTCACAAACTCCATTTATTTTTTATTGTTTTAATCTATTTTTTATTTTTTGCTTTTGTTTTCTTTCTTTTTTTAATTAAGGTTTGTGAGGGGGACGAGGTCAAAGAGGGGGACAGAGGATGTGAATCCTATTTAGAGAAATTTACAGAAAACCACTCATTATATATAGTCTTTTACACTTAACCACCCACTAAAAACAAAATTACATAAAACCACTCATTAAATGAGTTTTGTTTTCAAATCACCACCCACCACATAATTCCATTAGAATTCCATTAAATATAGTATATTTCAATATTTTATACTTAAACTTTAAACTTCAATATATTTAAATTATATTTATTGTAGGGGTAAACACTTATATTAATTTAATATATTAGGGGAAAAAACGTGTACAAGTTTTAAATTTATTTGAAGGGCGGATGTTCTAAATGTGGAAAATATTATTTAATTTTTATTTAAAAAGTCAAACAAATTTTAATAAAGATACATTTAATAAAAAATATTTTTGAGCCTGGAAAAATATTATTAAAAAAATATTTAGATTTTTTTTCATTTTTAGTATATAGTGTAGGTGTTTACAAGTATGAAAGAAAATGAGAAATTAATTATTAGTATCAAAATAATTATTAAATTTAAACAATGCTAATGATTTATAAACTTATTTTTAATTTTGATTAAAAAGAAGTATATAAAAATTTATAACCATTTTTATGAATAAAATAGAACAAATTTGTTCATATATACATCAAGTTTAAAAAAAATATTTTTTTTAAAATTTAATCAAATATATTTTGATATGAATTTGAGATTTTAAGTTAAATATAAAACTTAAAATAATGTATTATCATATATATTTGACAAAAACCTAATAAAAATAGACAATAGGTGGTGATTTGAAAACAAAACCTATTTAATGGGTGGTTTTCTGGAATTTGTTGTTTAACGGGTGGTTAAGTGTAAGGAGCTACATTTAGCGGGTGGTTTTCTGTAAATTTCCCTCCTATTTATTCTCCTCGGGAGGGAAAATCTGGAGATTATCAAGTACTCCATCCGTTTCCTTTTAAGTGACTTTTTCAAGTCATGCACGTAGTTTTAGAACAATAAAAACTATATTAAATATTAATATTTTAATAATATTTTTTTAATAATATTATACTTATCACCAATAAGTATGAGATTATTGAAAAAAATATTTTAAAAATTTATTATTTCATATACTAGTTTTTTACACCTTAAAAAACGTGCATTAATAGTAAAAAATCAATTAAAAGAAAACGGAGGGAATATGTCAGTAAGTGGGCCCACCGGCAACCAGCGCTCAAAGTCAGTGAAATCGAAATCAGCCCATCTCACTCCAAACAAGACTATTCCCATTTGATCTTCCCCACTACCTAAATGGACGCCTCCTCGCCGGAAAATCTGATACTCGTCCGCCGGGACCCCGTCGGAATCGCCTACATCACCATCAACCGTCCAAAATCACTCAACTCCTTGACTAGGTCGATGATCGTTGACCTCGCCAGAGCCTTCAAGAGCTTGGACGCCGACGATTCCGTCAAGGTGATTATCCTGTCCGGATCCGGCCGCGCCTTCTGCTCCGGCGTTGATCTTACTGCGGCCGAGGACGTTTTCAAGGGAGATGTTAAGGATCTTGAGACCGATCCTGTGGTTCAGATGGAGCGGTGTAGGAAACCTATCATCGGCGCAATTGCGGGGTTCGCCGTCACCGCTGGCTTCGAGATAGCCCTCGCTTGCGATATTCTCGTTGCTTCTAAGGGAGCTAAATTTATCGATACTCATGCTAGGTTTGGCTTTCTCCTATTTCTCTCTTTGTTGATTGCATTTCTCCGATTAATTTGGTACGTAGCAGTTTGGAATTAGTTTGCTGAGCAGATTCAGGTTAATTTCATCTCTTTACTGTTTCAATTTGGTAATCTTTCCTATTGCATCCATATTTACTTTGATAGTATAAATAATAAATTCACTTCTTTTGATTTGGAAGTGGATGTGAATTTAGCATTAGATTAGATACAACAGGTGTTTGAAGTGGAAACAAACAGCTGAATACTGATTTCAAGGGACACCTTTTTATAGTGTTCCAATTATAGTTTTCCTTTCCATTCTTTGGAGTGTGAGTTTTGAATTTCCTAATTTTGTATCTGATGCTATTCAATGAGTATTTACATATTTAAGTATGTCTGATTCACTTGAATTCTATGTGCTTCACCATGTTGTGCAGGTTTGGAATATTTCCTTCATGGGGTTTATCTCAGAAGCTTTCTCGCATAGTAGGTCCTAATAGAGCCCGTGAGATCTCGTTAACTGCAAAGCCTTTGACTGCAGAGAATGCAGAGAAGTGGGGATTGGTTAATCATTTGGTTGAGGGGACTGAGTTGATGAGTAAGGCCCGTGAAATAGCGGATGCCATAATTAAAAATAGTTATGATCTGGTTTTACGGTACAAATCTGTGATTAATGATGGCCTCAAACTCAATTTTGGAGATGCACTTGTGCTGGAAAAGGTACCAATCTTGCTATTATATATTTCAAGGAACTTTGGTTCTGTTAGCTATATCTTTGCAATAGTTCTTCTTGTGATTTCTCTTGCAAAACATCATTTGCACAACCATTTATATCATAGAGGTGATAGAGCTAACAAGAATTAAAGGAAAAAAGACAACTAATTCATAGAGCTGGCTTGTACTGCACAGGTTATACTCTTCATAACTAGTGTAAGATTTTAGGGGAATTTGGTGTCTTAAGGTAATGATGTTATTAAAGCGTTTTTCCCATTTTTTTTAATATTCGAGTAAGATCCTCCGAGTCGAATACAAATAATCATGGAAGGGCCAAAGAGTCTTAAGGTATTTGGTGTCTTCAAGGGCAAACTCCAATTAAATTGAGTTGACTTGGGCTTACCTTCATGGAAGGGACAAAGAATCTTGGAATTGTTCAACAAGTAAAAGGAATCTATACTATCCACTAGTAAGATTTAGTTACATCCTATTTAACAATTGCCCAACAATGGCTTTTATCCTGTACGTACTTATATTCCTGGTTCTAATAAAAACAACCTCAATTCAGTTTACATCCTTTGTAACCATTGCCTAACAATGGATTTTACCCAATGCATAGTTCATTCCTGATTTTAGTAAAAGCCCCGTCAGGTCGTGTACTAATGTTCCCATTCTAAAGGTATGTCATAGCAGCCGTGATATATTTGCAATCGATGTCTTCTGTTAGAATTAAGTAGCCTACCATCATATGCTCCATCTATAATGCTTTGACAGGTAACTACATTATTGTTTTCTGCTATGTCCTCATTCATAGCTCAAGACATTTGAAGTTAATGAAGCAGGAAAAAAAACAAACGGTTTCTGTCTTAGTGTTATCAAGGATAATGACATAGGAGAAAAACAAATTGTTAGTGTCTTAGTCTGGTCAAGGATTCCACATCTATAATCTTTGTTATGTTGAAATTGAAAAATCTTCTCATCTTGAACTTTAGGCCATTTATATCTAGACACAACTCTATGTTGCTCAATGTTTCTAGCCTATTTATTTTTACCCATAAGTCCGTACTTCATCCCATCTTTTTATACAGGTTCGTGGGCATTTTCAACTGCCATTTACAGTAGTTACCTGCTTCAGATACACATAATTCACCATCTGATCCATGTTGTTAGCATGTTTAACTAGATGTAACCTATACTTTATCCATATAAGCTCTGTTCTATATCAAACTGTCTCTGAGACCATTTCCCTTGCTGCTTTCACCTTTGCCTTGCTTACCTCTTCCTGCTCTACAAGAGGGCCTCTGGAACCTGCATTCTGAATTTCTGAATAACAGTAGCTGAGAGTACAAAAATCATTACAAGAGTAAGTGGGAACATTCATTGAACATGCATTGATCAGCTGGGCTGTTCCTACATAAGAATATATTTTATTTCAAGCTGTCCGGATACGTATGACAACAAGAATCTTGGGGTTATTTGGGGGTTTATTTGCGTTCCTGATATAAATACACTCGCAACAACCTTTTGCAAGTTAAAGATAAAAGCTTTTTTTTTTTCCAACTTCAGCTTGATTATAAATCCATGGCCAGCGTATGGGGAACACAAACTACTCTTCTCAGTATCAGCCTGATTCTTCCGACGAGAAAATAGTTCTGATTTCTGCTAATTAATATGCAACTCTTAAGAATAAAAAAAATTGGAAATCCTTCTGATAAAACAAAAGAGCTCTCTACAACAAAATATTTTTAAAAACAGAAATCAGATGATCACACAAACACTGAAATGAAGCTATAGTCCCAATAGCTTCTTATATTCTGGGTACCTTTTCCATGCCAACTTCAAATGGAATCGGACAGGGTAATTGAATCTTTTCCCTTTGAAGTAATCTGTCTGTTCCCAATAAATGTGCTTACTGCAGCCAGAGATATACATCTCAAAGATGTACTTACTGCAGCCATAACCCATCTGATGAAAGTATTAGAGAAGCCAAACTGATAGGGCATCTCTTCAGTTAACCTTGACTCAGTAGTTAATACTAGTATCATATTATGTGGTTTATAAGTCGTCTTCATTATACATGTGGGAGCTACTCCTTGTGTATTAGAATGCCTCACTCGATCTTAACAGACGGAAATGTTCTTAAAGATCCTCTAGCTTTCAATATGTGGAGTTTAAGATATACGTATCAGACTAGGCGGAAGTCTCTTTATTCCACTGCAAATCATTTTGCTTGAAAAGGACCGCAAATCATTTTGATATGGACTCCATAAATCACAGAATATCAGGATTTAGATGAAAATCATTAATGCTTTGTTGGCTGGTAAACTTCAGGATCAATATATCCTTGTAACCTGCCTAAGGAGTGTCATATGTTAGTGTAGGACAGTTTTTGTTTATGTTTCTTTTCCACAATATCTCATGCCTAAGTTTCTTTGATCTTAGTCACTCGTCACTTTGTACATGCGGTGCCATTTACTTGGATCTCCTTTCCTTCACTAGACCCTTAAAATTCCTTTTCATGGTTCGCTTATTAGAAAACTTGAAAGTAGCTCCCCGGCCTCGTGGAATCAGTTTATGCATGTGTATCTTTGTCTAACCATCGAAGGTTCATCCCGATAAATCTTGCACCTGCTTCTTGCTCTTTACTGTTGTTCTATGAACCATCAACCTTGACACAAAGCTACTCTTGTTTTGACGTAAACCTACTTTAGTGCAGAGATGTTGACGTTCAAAGTTTGTTATTGCTTCTGTTTGTATATTGGTAGTGCGCGGTATTGATTTCAAAGTCCTTGGTTTATGTTACCAGATAATTTCTTGACTTTCTTTAATTTGTTTTACAACCAGTTGTTCTTTGTCCTTAATGTTGAAGTGGTTAAAATACATTTTTTTTTTGAAGTGGTTCTTTGTCCTTAATTGTTTCTAAAGCAAAAGCTTGTCATGCTGAAAAATGTGGATCAGTTCTGGTAACAAACAAGTGTAATAAATCTTGTTGCTAATAGGTTTGTCATATACTCGTATGTTTTTGTTTGATTTTTTTTGCAGGAGAGGGGACACGAATACTACAACGGGATGACAAAGGAGCAGTTCAAGAAAATGCAGGATTTCATTGCTGCAAGAAACTCGGCCAGAACTTCGAAATTGTAAATTCCATTTCACTCTCTCCCACCCTTACAATGGAAAGACTGCCTTCTTCCCACACCTGCCCTTTTATACCTATTCTCAGTTTTCATTATGTGGGGTTCCAGAAGAACCATGTTGTATCTCAAACCATAGTAGCCTAATGGAAGAGGGCACTTCAGTTACGTACTCTCGTCAAACTCAGTAGTGTAACCACAGATCCATCGACGGACTGCCATATAGGCTGATATGTGCACAAGGAAGTAACGTAAAGACATTTAAATACATTTTCAGAGACGATACATTCGATATCAGTTAAATACATCTAAAGTTCTAAACTAAACATCACAAAGGTGATTTCAGAGATGACAGTTTCATTTTGACCAAAAAAGAGATGACAATTTCATTTGCTGTTGCAGGATTGTTTTGCTCTGTTCATTTTCCAACTTATGCCCATAATCGCTTTCCACATTTTCTCAATATTGCTGTCATGTCAAAAAAATGTTAAAACCACATGGAATAGTTTTATTGTTGTTCGACTCACTAGTTCATCACCCACCTCACCCGAACCCGCACTAATGCTTCATTGAGACTTGATGACTGAATGCCACCCGGTGGCATATGGCTCCGTGCATGAGGTTGCCTTTGTCACTCGGTAACATGGGCAACGCTAGCGGAAGAGCGTCATCAAGGTCTATGGCGTTGGCATTAGTACGTCGGATCAAAAGAGGCAGACGAAAATGAAGGTGAGTTAGATTGGAGCACACGTCGAGGAGGATGTTGGAAAAATCCCTCAAGCATCCTAACCAATTCAATCTGTGCCCTAAAGTGAAAGAACTTGTATAGCTAGGTTTGTTTTTCTACAAAATTGAAATTTATATCATATTTTGTCTTCATATCACATCCAATCACATTACCATAAAACAATCTCGGGATAGTGTGGGATGTTTGACCAAGTTTTGTATAAGTATAAGAGGAGTGACTCATTATTGAGCTAATTTTTCACATTTAACATAAAAACACATATCCTGACAACAAATAAAATATACCTTGACAAGATAGGATTATCAACGTGTCAGGATAGAGACGAGAGGCTCATCATTGAACTAACTTTTTACATTTAAGTTTAACAGGAAAATATATAGACCTTGACATCAAATAAAATAAACCTTCATATACTTTGTTAGAGCATCCGCATTCGTGAAACTCACTCGGGTTTCTTAACTCCACCTTTTATATTTCTCTCCCCTTAAAAAACCCAATACATTTTTTTACCCACATCTCTAAAACCCTATTTTATTTTTTATCGCGACCCACCTCTTTTTTTTCCTTTCACTCTCTCTCTCATTTTTCTTTCTCTTTCGGTTTTTAAAGTTTTTTTAGTAACAAACATGTCAAATCGTTCCTAAACCCCTCCCCCATCTTTTTCAATTTTTTTATTAATTGGTTCCTTACTTTGGGCTTAAAACACCCATTGTGGGTGCTCTAAAACAGGGTTAAACGTCGACAAGATAGTTAGAGAAAATGAATCGGAAAACACTATCCGTCTTGTCCTGTTCTCCATAACATGGAATATTTTATTGAAAAATTTGCCAGTAATTCTTTTTCTGTACTCCATTAATGAGATTAAAGCTGACAAGTCAACGTGATGGAACCGATCGATTAACGAAAAGCCTACAAGAAAAGGACTCTCTCTCGCTATTACGAATACCTCCTACTTGCTTGTTTCTACATTTCCCGAATCTCTCTCGGCTATAGAAATGGCAGCACCACCACCTCCTCCGTACATGATGCAGCCGGCGCAGACCCCGGCCCCGACGTTCGCCGCGCTTCAGAACCCGGTTGTAGTGGTTGGGCCGCAGTTTCTGGCTCCGTACCCGGTGGATCTGGTGGTGACCAAGAAGCTGATGACGCTGAGAGAAGGCCAGTTCACCGTCACTGATGTCAACGGGAATGTTATGTTTACTGTCAAAGGCTCCGTCTTTAGCGTCCACGACAAGCGCGTCATCCTCGACGCCGCCGGCGTCCCCCTTCTCTGTCTCCGTCAAAAGGTTTTCCCTTCAGTTCCTCCTCTTCCTCCTTCGTTTGTTTGATTGTTTAGCTGCTTGCTTCCGTTTGATTTGATTCTCAATTTTTCAAGAATTTCCTCTGATTTTGTGCTTAGTTGATGTAAAAGTTGGGACATAAATCGAGTTTAGAACAGAGCTTTAAACCCTAGACTACGAAATTGAGCTCTCGATCGATTGACTAGTTCCGATGATCAGAGAGTAGATCGATGTAGTTTCCGGTCGTTTTGGGGGGCGGATGGAACCAAACAAGGTTGAAATAGCACCAGATCCAGCTAGGTGAGTAGGTGGTGACCAATTCAAAATTAGTAGTACAAAAGAACCGACCGAGTCAAGAAGTCGTCGCTGGAAACAGATGGAATTCTTGAGAATAAACTGTACATCAAATCAGTAGTAGCTTGAACACGTTGAAGCACTACTTAAATATAGAAATGGTGAAGTTTGCCCTTCGATTTGGATGCAGAACATGAACTCAATTGTTAGAAAAACACATCTCCTTAATTGGAACAATCTCAGGATGCATCTAAATTTTCCCAGGGTCTGTTTGGTAAAGCTTTTCAAAGTGATCTAGAAAAGCTTTTCGCAAGTAAGTTATGAGCCCATAGCCCGGATTCACCATTGTTCTTGGTCCTCAATTTCATCTATGCTGCTATGCATTGATTTTCATCCAAAATTTCATCTAGATTTTAATTTTAAGCTAGCTACATTAATCCTTGGCATATCAAACATATGGGATTTTCATAGCAGCGGTGGAAGCCGGGGGTGATAGGATCGATATCCTAGAGTTCTGTAGATGAATCAGTGCCATCATATTTACTTTTGTTCCTATGCTGATATTGCTAAGAATTGATATACAGTCAAAGAACAACCACTACAATGAAAAAGAAAATAAAATGCTAAGAAATACATAGATGATTTCTTCAGCTATCGTAAATTCGCAACTGTACTGATGCAATCTCCTGCATCATTCTACTGATCTGTTGAATGTATGTGTGTG